>CAKAOJ020000301.1:0-673709 GCA_916701645.2 Sebastolobus alascanus
AGTCTGTCGAATTTGTAAAAAAATGTAAATTGTGTCAATTTTAAAAAGCATAGTATAGTCTGTCGATTCATTTGGTGGAAAAAAAACTCAGTTTAAAATTTCGTCAATTTTCAAAAAAGTCATACTATAGCATGACTTTTCATAAAATTGACGAAAAATTTAAATGATTTTTTACCAAAGAATTTGAAAATTTTCATGCAATGTCATAAAATTTTCGACATTCATTTGGTGGGAAAAAATCAGTTTAAATTTTCGACAATTTTCATGAAAAGTATCTATAGTAAATTTTAAAAATTGACAAAAATTTTAAAATGAGAAAATTTTCAGAAAAAGAAGCTATACTATGCCTTTTTTCATGAAAATTTTCGACATTCTATACTATGACATTTTTTTACGAATATTTCGAAAATTTTCATGAAAAAGTCATGTCGAAAATATTAACGTAAAAAAATGTCATAGTATAGAATGTCGAAAATTTTATGAAAAAGGCATAGTAATAGTCTGTCGATTCATTTGGTGGAAAAAAAACTCAGTTTAAAATTTCGACATTTTCATGAAAAAAGTCATGCTATAGTATGACTTTTTGAAATTTGACGAAATTTTAAACTGAGTTTTTTTTCCACCAAATGAATCGACAGACTATACTATGCCTTTTTTCATGAACATTTTCGACATTCTATACTATGACATTTTTTTACGAATATTTTCGACATGACTTTTTTCAGTGAAAATTTTCAAAATATTCGTAAAAAATTGTCATAGTATAGAATGTCGAAAATTTTCATGAAAACAGGCATAGTATAGTCTGTCGATTTCATTTGGTGGAAAAAAAACTCAGTTTAAATTTTCGTCAATTTTCATGAAAAGTCATGCTATAGTATGACTTTTTTGAAAATTGACGAAATTTTAAACTGAGTTTTTTTCCACCAAATGAATCGACAGACTATACTATGCCTTTTTTCATTAAAATTTTCGACATTCTATACTATGACATTTTTTTACGAATATTTTCGACATGACTTTTTTTCATGAAATTTTCGAAAATATTTCGTAAAAAAATGTCATAGTATAGAATGTCGAAAATTTTCATGAAAACAGGCATAGTATAGTCTGTCGATTCATTTGGTGGAAAAAAAACTCAGTTTAAATTTTCGTCATTTTCATGAAAAGTCATGCTATAGTATGACTTTTTTGAAATTGACGAAATTTTAAACTGAGTTTTTTTTTCCACCAAATGAATCGACAGACTATACTATGCCTTTTTTCATTAAAATTTTCGACATTCTATACTATGACATTTTTTTACGAATATTTTCGACATGACTTTTTTTCATGAAAATTTTCGAAAATATTCGTAAAAAAATGTCATAGTATAGAATGTCGAAAATTTTCATGCAAACAGGCATAGTATAGTCTGCGATTCATTTGGTGGAAAAAAAACTCAGTTTAAATTTTCGTCAATTTTCATGAAAAGTCATGCTATAGTTTGACTTTTTTGAAAATTGACGAAATTTTAAACTGAGTTTTTTTTCCACCAAATGAATCGACAGACTATACTATGCCTTTTTTCATTAAAATTTTCGACATTCTATACTATGACATTTTTTACGAATATTTTCGACATGACTTTTTCATGAAATTTTCGAAAATATTCGTAAAAAAATGTCATAGTATAGAATGTCGAAAATTTTCATGAAAACAGGCATAGTATAGTCTGTCGATTCATTTGGTGGAAAAAAACTCAGTTTAAATTTTCGTCAATTTTCATGAAAAGTCATGCTATAGTATGACTTTTTTGAAAATTGACGAAATTTTAAACTGAGTTTTTTTTCCACCAAATGAATCGACAGACTATACTATGCCTTTTTTCATTAAAATTTTCGACATTCTATACTATGACATTTTTTTACGAATATTTTCCACAATTTTTTATGAAATTCGAATTTTTTAAAAAATTTTATTCAATTGAAAATTTTTTAAAGATGTATGATTTTTTCATTAAAATTTTGAAAATATTCTTTTAAAAATTTCGAAGATTTCAAAATCTTTTAAAAGACTTTAAATTCGATCATTTGTAAAATATTTTTACCAATTTATCATATATATAGCATTTTCATTAAATTTTTGAAAATTACAATTTGAATTTTTTTATATTTCAACAATATCAAAATTTTGAAAATATTGTAAAAAAATGTCATGTTAAATTGAAAATTTTAGAATATTTCAATATTTTTTCAGAAATTTTGAAAAAATCTATTAAATTTCAGCAAAATTCGAAAATTCTAAAAGGATTTTGTACTTGATCATTTTAAATAGAATTTTTTCAACAATTATCAAGATTTAAAATCATATTTATAAAATTTTTGAAAATTACAAATAAATTTTTTTCGAATATTGACACATTACTTCATAAAATTTTAAAAATTGTAAAAAATGTCAATTTAGAATTTTAGAATATTTTAACATGCATATTTATGATTATTTTCAAAAAAAAAATCAGTTAAATGTCAATTTTTCATGAAAAAGGCATTATAGTTTGAATATTTGATATTTTAAACTATTTTAAATTTCCTAAATTCGAAAATTCTATACTTTATTATTAAAATTACGAATTTAAATGATTTTTTTCACAAATGAATAGTCTTCATGAAAATTTTCAAAAATTTAAAAATTCATATATAAATTTAAATTTTTGAAAATAGGATTAAATCTTCGATTTTTGTAAAAAAATCTAGTTAAATTCGAATTTTCATGAAAAGTCATGCTATAGTATGACTTTTTTGAAAATTGACGAAATTTTAAACTGAGTTTTTTTTCCACCAAATGAATCGACAGACTATACTATGCCTTTTTTCATTAAAATTTTCGACATTCTATACTATGACATTTTTTTACGAATATTTTCGACATGACTTTTTTCATGAAAATTTTCGAAAAATATTCGTAAAAAAATGTCATAGTATAGAATGTCGAAAATGTTCATGAAAACAGGCATAGTATAGTCTGTCGATTCATTTGGTGGAAAAAAAACTCAGTTTAAATTTTCGTCAACTTTCATGAAAAGTCATGCTATAGTATGACTTTTTTGAAAATTGACGAAATTTTAAACTGAGTTTTTTTTCCACCAAATGAATCGACAGACTATACTATGCCTTTTTTCATTAAAATTTTCGACATTCTATACTATGACATTTTTTTACGAATATTTTCGACGACTTTTTTCATGAACATTTTCGAAAATATTCGTAAAAAATTGAAATAGTATAGAATGTCGAAAATTTTCATGAAAACAGGCAAAGTATAGTCTGTTGATTCATTTGGTGGAAAAAAAACTCAGTTTAAAATTTCGTCAATTTTCAAAAAAGGCATACTATAGCATGACTTTTCATGAAAGTTGACGAAAATTTAAACTTGACGAAAATTTAAACTGAGTTTTTTTTCCACCAAATGAATCGACAGACTATACTATGCCTGTTTGCATAAAAGTTTTCGACATTCTATACTATGACATTTTTTTACGAATATTTTCGAAAATGTTCATGAAAAAAGTCATGTCGAAATTATTCGTAAAAAAATGTCATAGTATAGAATGTCGAAAATTTTAATGAAAAAAGGCATAGTATAGTCTGTCGATTCATTTGGTGGAAAAAAAACTCAGTTTAAAATTTCGACATTTTCATGAAAAAAGTCATACTATAGTATGACTTTTCATGAAAATTGACGAAAATTTAAACTGAGTTTTTTTTTCGACCAAATTAATCGAAAAAAAGTCATAGTATAGTATGTCGAAAAAAGTAAAAAAAAGTCATAGTATATAATGTCGAAAAAAAGTCACAGTATAGTATGTCGAAAAAAAGTCAAACTACAGTATGTCGAAAAAAACTTTAAAAAAGTCATACTATAGTATATCGAAAAAAAGTCATACTAAGTATGTCGAAAAAAGTATAAAAAAGTCATACTATAGTATGTCGAAAAGTCATACTAAAGTATGTCGAAAAAAGTATAAAAAGTCATACCATAGTATGTCGAAAAAAAATCATAGTATAGTATGTCAAAAAAGTAAAAAAAAGTCATAGTAAAGTATGTCGAAAAAATTAAAAAAGTCATAGTATAGTATGTTGAAAAAAAATCATAGTATAGTATGTCGAAAAAAGTAAAAAAAAAACTCATACTATATTATGTCGAAAAAAAGTCATAGTATAGTATGTCGAAAAAAAGTCATAGTATAGTATGTCGAAAAAAGTAAAAAAAAGTCATAGTATGGTATGTCGAAAAAAGTAAAAAAAAGTCATACAATAGTATGTCGAAAAAAAGTCATAGTATAGTATCTCCAAAAAAGTCATAGTAAAGTGTGTCGAAAAAATTTAAAAATTCATAGTATAGTATGTTGAAAAAAAGTCATAGTACAGTATGTCGAAAAAATTAACAAAGTCATAGTATAGTATGTTGAAAAAAAGTCATAATATAGTACGTCAAAAAATTCAAAAAAAGTCATAGTATAGTATGTCAAAAAAAAGTAATCGTATAGTATGTCAAAAAGTCATAGTTTAGCAGGCAGAAAAAAAAAAAAAAGTCATAGTATTGTATGTAAAAAAAAAGTCATAGTATAGTATGTCAAAATTAAAAAAAAGTCATCGTAGATATGTCGAAATAATTAAAAGTCTTAGTATAGTATGTTGAAAAAAAGTCACAGTATATAGTATGTCAAAAATAAAGTCATCATATAGTATGTCAAAAAAAGTCATAGTATAGTATGTCGAAAAATATCATAGTATAGAATGGCAAAAAATCAAAAAAATTCATAGTATAGTAGGTCAAAAAAAAGTCAGTATGTGAAAAAAATAAAAAGTCATAGTATAGTATCTCGAAAAAAAGTCATATTATAGAATGTCGAAAAAATTAAAAAAAAAGTTATAGTATAGTATGTCAAAAAGATTTAAACAAAAAGTCATAGTATAATATGTCGAAGCAATTTTAAAGAGGTGATAGTAATGTACGCTGAAAAAGTAATTGTATAGTATGTCGAAAAAATGTAAAAGTCATAGTATAATATGTCGAAAAAATAAATAAAAAGTCATAGTATAGTATCTCGAAAAAAAGTCATAGTATAGAATGTCGAAAAAATAAAAAAGTTATAGTATAGTATGTCAAAAAGATTTAAACAAAAAGTCATAGTATAATTTGTCGAAACAATTTTAAAGAGGTCATAGTAATGTACGCTGAAAAAGTAATTGTATAGTATGTCGAAAAAATTTAAAAGTCATAGTATAGTATGTCGAAAAAAAAGTAATAGTATAGTATGTCAAAAAAAAGTCATATTATAGTATGTCGAATGTTTTTGTTATTTATTAAAATGTCATAGCAAAGTATGTCAAAAAAATAAAAAAAAGTCATAGTATAGTAGGTCGAAAAAATAAAAAAAAGTAATAGTATAGTATGTAAAAAAAAATAAAAGTCATAGTATAGTAGGTCGAAAAAATTTTAAAAAAAAGTGATAGTATAGTATGTCGAAAGTTTTTTAAAAAAAGTCATAGTATAATATATTGAAAGAAGTCAGTATAGAATGACGAAAAAACAAAAAAAGTCATAGTATAGTAAGTAAAAAAAAAGTCATTGTATAGTATGTCAAAAAAGTCATAGTTTAGTATGTCAAAAAAAAGTTATATAGTATGTCAAAAAAAAGTCATAGTATAGTTTGTCGGAAAAAAAAAAGTCATAGTATAGTATGTCGAAAAAATTAAAAAAATAAAAGTCATAGTATAGTATGTTGAATTTTTATTTATTTTTTTTTTTTTTTAATGTTATAGTATAGTATGTCAAAAAAAATTAAAAAGTCATAGTATAGTAGTTCGAAAATTTAAAAAAAAAAGTCATAAGATGGTACGTCGAAAAAAATCATAGTATAGTATGTAGATTTTTTTTTTTAAAAAGTCATAGTATAGTATGTAGAAAAAAAAAATAAAGTCATAGTATAGTATGAAGAAAAAAAGTTAAAAAAAAAAAAATAAAGTCAGTTTGCATTGCAAGATCTGAATATATATTTCTATGCTGCTCAGATGAAGCACTTAATGATGTGGATGAGTGAAACAGAAAAAAATAAATGGAAAGTTATAGAAAAGAGCTCAGTTCAATCATTAGATGCAGTCATATTTGGTAGAAGGAAGGGAAAAAATTGTGGAATAAATAACTATTGCATTTCAAACACAGTAAAAACATGGAGGAAGATTGTTAAGGTAATGACTATAACAGAAAATGAAATGTTTTATTTGAAGAAAATAGCTGGAGATCCAGAATTTAAACCAAATGCAACAGACATGGTCTTTAACACATGGGCAAAAAAGAGATTAGATTTTGGCAAATGTTTACTGGTAATGAAATGGACTCTTTTGAAAAAATCTCCAAACATTACAACATACCTAACTATCAATTTTACAGATAGCTACAATTAAGAAGTTATGTAAAAAGTAAACAAATAAAAGACATACGAAATATTCATCCCCTGTTGAAATATTTTATAAGCAATTATAAATGCAAACTCAAATATACTATGGGTAATGTGTATAAAATCTTACAAGGGAAAGAAGAAGTAATGAATGCAAAGATAAAATGGGAAGAAGAGTTGGGAACACAAATAATAATGATAATAATAACTGATGAAGAATGGAAACAGATGTCGAGTGAAATACATAAAACAACCAGTTCCTTGTTCTGGAGAGAATTTGCTTGGAAAATAAATATGAGATATTTCTTGATACCTGAAATAACTTCCAAATATAAAAGAAGACCAAGCTCCCAGTGCTGGAGGAAGTACCGCAAATCATTTACACATTTTCTACACATGCAGTCTATTGAATTTGTTTTGGTCAGAAGTTTTTAAGTTTATAGAAGACATTTTCAAAAAAAACTCTGTTTTTAAAAGCAGAGCATATCATACTCGGGGAAACCCCAAATTGGTCTCGGTAAAGATGAACGTTACTTATTTAGAATACTCAGAATCACAGCACTGAAGCAAACAAAAGGGTGGAAAAAAACTAAACCCCCAGATTTTAGAAACTGTGAAGGCAGACGCATGTGTGTGCCCAGGTAAATGACATTGCTATATCTTTGTACCCCCCCCCCCCCCCTTTTTTCTTGTTTTCTATTAACTTATTTGTTTATTTAATTTATTATTATTATTACTTTTTTTTCTTCTCTTTGTATTATTATTATTATTATTTTCTTATTCTTATTCTTATTTTATTTTATTCTATTGTTTTAATTTTATTTCAATTTTGAATGCTGATGTTGTTATCTGTAGTGTATTTATTGTGTTCGTCTTTAAGCTCAACTACTTAATTGGTTTATAAACTATTGTAATTACGAACTGTAAATTGCATTTACGAAAACAACCTTGAAAAAAAAGGGAAGAAATAAAGTATTAAAAAAATGATTAAAAAAAAGTCATAGTATAATATTTCGAAAAAATAAAAAAAAGTCATAGTATAGTATGTCGAAAAAATTAAAAAAAGTCGTAGTATAGTATGTAAAAAAAAAGTCATTGTATAGTATGTCGAAAAAATAAAAAAAGTCATAGTATAGAATGTCGAAAAAAAAATTAAAAAAACGTCATAGTATAGTATGTCGAATTTTTTTTTTAAAACTCATACTATAGCATGTCGAAAAAATAAAAAAGTCATAGTATAGTATGTCGTATAATCCTCTGCCATCGTCTTGTCTGTCAACTGTCATCCGGTGTGATCTGCCTCCTGCTATTCTGTGCTGAGACTCCGTACGGAGCAAATACTTTCACTTTCAGTTGTAGTTTACGTTGTCCCACTACGTATAGATAACACAGTGCTGATAAACGAAAATGATCTAAATGGGTTTTATTTCTATAAAAAAAGCAAAACAATGGTGGGGGCGTGATCAAGTAATGTAATCGGTGTAACCGCGAACACCGTGTAACGCGGGTAACACAGACAGCCACAGCAAGCCCAATAAGAGTATTTGCACAAACTGATGAACATCATTGAAATCATTGACATTTTGATTAAATGCTTCCAAACCTTGAACGACATGATCAACATTTCACCAGCAAAGCTTTTATTTCATTATTTTTTTCTAATGCATGATTGAAGTTTTCCCCTGCGGGATGATTTGTGTGATTTTTATGCTCAGGTATGTCATACCCCTTTCACACCGAGGGTTCAACAAGGGTTGAACCAGGGTTGATTTTGTGTTTGAGTGGGTTGACCAACTCAGCTTCGCGACCCAGATCGAGAGGTAGGTCTGACTAGGGTCGATTTCAATGTGAACGGCACGCACCAGGGTCGCCAACGACCGGGCCGGGACAAATCTATTTGACAACGAAGCGTATCCAAACATAATGCTGCTGAATGAGAGAGGCATCCGCCGTACACAGAAACAGAATATGTATATATGTATATATATATATATATATATATATATATATATATATATATATTACATAGCTAGATAGATATCATATAAGATAGCACAATGTAGTCTAATATATGATGAATGTGTACTGTAGATAGAGGGAAAAACATTATTGATTGATAGATTAATCTGTAATGTTGTCTGTATATTTTTAACATATATCACAGCTCCATGTAACACAGGATAACATAATTTAGCCCAGCAGTTCCCAAACAGGGGGGCGGGACCCCTAAGGGGGGCCCAGAGTTATAAAAGGAGGGACGCAGCAAGGCTAAATAAGGGCTTGAAAATATTGCTTATCTACAAAAGGGATGCCCTGCAGAAAAGGGTTGGGAACCACTGGTTTAGTCTAACATTTTACAAAGGTAAAAATGCTGTATATATAATATAACAGAAAATGAAATGTTTTATTTTAAGGAAATAGCTTGAGATCCAGAATTTAAACCAAATGCAACAGACATGGTCTTTAACACATGGGCAAAAAAGAGATTAGATTTTGGCAAATGTTTACTGGTAATGAAATGGACTCTTTTGAAAATATCTCCAAACATTACAACATACCTAGCTATCAATTTTACAGATATCTACAAATAAGAAGTTATGTAAAAAGTAAACAAATATGTATGTACTGTATTTGCACCATATTATCCCCAAAACATGCATCATTCTGTGACATTTTAGCACACTATTGATGATGCCACTATCATCCCCTCTCTCTCTGTGTAATCCTCCAGATGTGTAAACACCTGAGCTAATTGCTATGCATTGGGTTGTGACCCAGGTAGTATCTGAATTGTCATGACCAGGAATTAGCCGGGGTCGACTGGTTTGGTTTGAAATGACAAAAGAAGGGTCAGATAACCCGGGTCAGATAACCCAGGTCTGACCCTGGTTATTGGTGTGAAAGAGGTATAAGTCATGTTTAATTGTTTTTTAAGGTTGTACGTTGTGTTGTGCTCCGTGGCAGCAGCATCAAATATACGAAACTCCATTAATAGCATAACAGATTAATTAATTAATTAATTAATTAACTCACGACGGACCCACTCGATCAGCTGCAGCGTGTCCCCTCTTTCCCGATGCAAACGGTGTCTTTTTCTTAGTCCTGGCGGAGTTTCTTTGACTTGTAGCGGCTTCCAAACAAATCCAACGTCCATGTTTTTTTCAGCGTGATTGACTACACGGAAATTTTGCGCGTCCTCAACGCGTCATATCGTCAGGATGCAACACATGCGCAGTGTGTTCTGATCTCGCCGAAATTGAGCCAATAGCAACGCGCGTTACACTGCGCATGTGTCACACACACCGGAGCTCGAAAACGTGTCTCATCCTCTTTCAATAGGCCTCGCCTCAACCTGCAGGCCGAAGCACAGCTGAACCAGGGGGGCGTTGCTCTTTACTTCCATTAATGTATCACCCTTCTCCCGAGTTTTAACCATAACCTTAGCTATTAGTTCATTATGGCTCCAACATATACTATATATACTATGACTTTTTCATCACATTTATGACACACTATACGAAGACTTTTGTATGACATAAACTATACTATACTATGACTTCTTTGACATTTTGTATGGCATACTATACTATGACTTTTTTTATGACAATTTTTTTATGACATTTATATAACACACTATACTGTGACTTTTTGATGGCATACTATACTACGACTTTTTCCAAAACATTTTTAAGAATTTCTTTGATTTTTCATGATAGTTTTTATGACATTAGACTGTGAGTTTTTCACAATATTTTTATGACACACTATACTCTCACCGTTTCATGACTTTTTATGACATATTATACTATGACTTTTTCATAACATTTTTTATGACTTGTGATCATGTGATTATTTTTGTGATCATGACTTTTTCATGATACTTTTTGACATACTATACGAGGATATTTTATTGACATACTATACTGTGACTTTTCAATGACATTTTTATGACTTACTACACTATGACTTTTTTTATGGCATACTAGCATACTATGACTTTTAATCACATTTTTTATGACATAATATACTATAACTTTTTCAAAATAAATTTAAGACATACTATACTACGACTTTTTCATGACATATTTTAAGACATATACTATGACTTTTTCATAACATTTTTTATGAGTTTTGTGATCATGACATTTTTATGGCATACTTTTTCGTGCCTTTTTTTGACATACTATACTAGGACATTTTATTGACATACTAAACTATGATTTTTTTTTATGACATACTATACTATGACCTTTGCTGTGACTTTTTAATAGCATACTACAGTGTTAGAGTTACGAGGCAATCATTAATTTCCACCTGTGGCAACTACTAACATATTAAACTGATGCTGTGATATTTGCATGTCTCTAAAATGTGTTGTACTGTAGGACAATATAATATATCCTGCAGGAAATTAATTCATGTTTGAGTAGGAACTAATAAGCCATACTGGAACATTACCTCCACCGATCCTCTTGGAATCCGAGGCGTCGCCACGTACAGCACAAAAAGTGAATACAGCACAACTATGCACTCGGTTACGCTCGTCTCCGGTAATCCCACCATCCTCATCGCCACGTTCAGTAGAGCAGGCAGTCCGAAACCCAACACAA
Source organism: Sebastolobus alascanus (assembly GCA_916701645.2). Lineage (NCBI taxonomy): Eukaryota > Metazoa > Chordata > Actinopteri > Perciformes > Sebastidae > Sebastolobus > Sebastolobus alascanus. Next base: position 11,053 of record CAKAOJ020000301.1, read on the forward strand.
CGGTCAGAAACACTGAAAGGGACACCAGGAGTGCCACTCGGAACACGGAGAGTGGAGCCATCTTTAAAGAGTGGTGTGTTTACGGACCTGTTACCCACCGCGGGATCACGGCACTCCCCCTGGAACGTTATGAAATCACACAAGGGGTGCGTTCAAGTTAACGGAGAATTCGAATTTTGGAAACATTGTAGCAACTAACGTCATCTGTTAACAGTACTTGGAACGTTCATCCCCAACGTTCCACAAGAAGCGCATAAGTTAAAAGTGTCCAACAATTACGTTTAAGGGCTCAGCTTCTATTGCAAAAATAAGAGGTGTGGTTAAATTACTATACGTTTCTCAGAAGTTAATAAGACTTCACCATTTCTTACATCCACAAGTCTCTGACACTCCGGATCTGGCTGTCAAAGGGAAGCGAAACCGGAAGTACGCAGGAGGGAAGCTTCTTGTCCCTTGGTTTTAAACTGCTCTCAGGTAACACTTTGTACACTTTGTGTAATGCATGGTCTGATGATGACACTAAAATACCGTGGCTCAGTCAAGCCTATGTAGGCCTACTTCCTTTTAGAAAAAATATTAATAATTTGTCAATCCATTAAGATATTTAATTAATAATATATATTTAATTAATTAATATTTAATCGCAAATGAATAACATTTTTATCTGTTCAAAATGTACCTTAAAGGGAGATTTGTCAAGTATTTAATATTCTTATCAACATGGGAGTGGGCAAATATGCTGCTTTATGCAAATGTATGTATATATGTATTGGAAATCAATTAACAACACAAAACAATGACAAATACTGTCCAGAAACCCTCCCAGGTACTGCATAGCCATAGAACCTATTTTCATTCACATATCTTGAGGTCAGAGGTCAAGGGACCCGTTTGAAAATGGCCATGCCAGTTTTTTCTCTCCAAAATTTAGCACAAGTTTAGAGCGTTATTTAGCCTCCTTTGCAACAAGCTAGTATGACATGGTTGGTACCAAATCCTTAGGTTTTCTAGTTTCATATGATGCCAGTATCTTCAGTCTAGCTTTAAAACTACATTTGATTATGAAGACTAAAGATAGCCACTACACTCACTGATTTGGTATGCATACCTAATGGGTTAAATATATGCCTCTAAAATTATTTTAACCTTTTTTTTTTTTTTTTAGTGAACACACTCCGGTGGGATCAGTTCCACTAAGACCTCACAGATGTTGAAGAAAAGAAACACTTGAGCAAATCCCAAACTTGTAATGCTGTGTTTAATAGTTCCAGATGACAGATTTTTTCGTTACAGCCAACATCCTGATCAAGTAGGTAAAACACAAGAAAGTTAAAAACCTAATGTCCTACAGAAAAGCTGTTAGTCAAGAACAGATCGGCTGATGGCAATAGAGAGCAAGAAGGCACTAAGGAACAAGTGTATGGTTAAATGACCATACTACGACCTTTAGATGTGCTGTAAACATGTTTTTAGATCTATGTTAAACAGAGGCTGTTTCAATTCAAAAGCACGAGAAATAAAACAGAGAAAAAGCAATTATTAATGCTCGGAAGACTGCGAGGTGATTGCATAGTAAAAAAAAAAAAAAAAAAAAGAAGAATGTTCATGTAAGCGACTGTTAATCTTAGACACGATACAAAAAGGCCCATTCCAACTCGTTGCCATATCCTTTTAACAAAACAAGCATTGACACGGAAAAAAAAGAAAATATTGCAAGTACCTTCGAAAAGTGTGAATTTATGTTATTATAAATCTTTCCTGATTTTCTTCACAGTGTAGCAGAACAGCTACCTGTGGCAGGGTAAACTGAATAATGACAATCTTGCATAGACAATTAAAGCCAATGAGAAAATTTAACTTTTCATGTCCCATTTAAACGGCGCTGTCTTTGGAGTACGGAGGGGATAGTGCTGGTGGAGGGAGACACTCCCCTCCTTTCTAGTTCAGAAACTGCTAGGAAGGATAAATGCAAGCTGTTTTACAGCATTTTCATGAAAAGACCTGTGGTGAATTTGTCAAACTGCAAGTGCTCTTTTGATATCCCGCTTCTTTTATTTGAGAAAAGTATCAAGCTTTCTCTTGATATTGTCAAATGAGTCCATTCCCATGTAGTCAGCCTGGCCTTGCTCCCATTTCTGCTTCCGTTCTTCGGAGGACATCTGGGGTTCGAGTGCTTGTGCAAGTGAAGCTGCGCTCCAATCCTGAGAAAAAAAAACATAATAGTGAAACAGAGCAGGAAAAAAAAAAAAAAATCAATTAAGAGACACAGACAGCACAGAACACATCCTTTGCACTCATTGCTTTTTCTAAGCATTAAACTCACCATACGTAGCCTTTCCAAATTAATGGCAAACACACGCGAAAGCTCTCTGATTCTAGAGCAGTAATAGCATTAAATCAGGTGCCAACAAACTGTTATTGACTGCTAAGCTATAAAAATACATACCCATATCTGTTCACTCTCAAAAGTGACCATTTCACTGTACTGGAACTTTATGAGATGAATGGAAAGATAGAAAAGGAGGTATATCATCCAGAATTGGAGCAAAGAAAAGGGTGAAGAGTAACAGTATGTGACAGCAAAATACATGTGCGTACATAAATATGGTACGACCTAGTTCCACACATGCAGTATGTTCCTGCATTAACGATTTTCAAGCACCACGATCATATTTTCGGCTGGACCGCACAGGGTCAGCCCTACAAACGCTAAAGTCTGTCACTGACTGAGTGATGAAGTTACACGATTGGTCAGCCGAGTGTTGGAGCTTCCTCATTGGCCGTTGCTCCTTCAAAATGAAAAGGCGGGAACAGTCCTTTGTTTACGTTTCCAGGGGGGGCGTGTCAGCGGTTCCACTCATGTGAGTGCTCCTCTATCGGCACATTACCACCAGATCCGATGACGGAGGGAGTCTCAATGCTTTCCATGCATTTCCTATGGAAAGCAGGAGATGCAGTCGCCCAGTGCATGGTGGGAGTGTTGCGGCGAGTTGGAGAGAATCTGTATTTGCATAAGGTTGAAAAATCTCAACTTTATGCAAATGAGCCCGTCCAGCGCGACACTTCCGGCTCATGAAACTTGGACCGAGCTGTGAAACGAGACGATCTCGTTCTAAAATGAAACTAGATTCAGCGGTGGCATCATCGCCTATTTCTCGCTTAAAATGTTTTCAGATGTAGATTTTGGTGGATTGTTTAGACGGAGTAACAAAGTTTACGAGCAGGCCACAATGTTGTTTCCTCTTTTAAACCGTGAACGGCCAGATATACCGAGCTGTTGCAGTGTAAATGTAAGCCTGCAGGTCCAATAAAACAAATGTGTTCATTCACCCCTGCACATCCGGAGTGGAAAGGCTTGTCTCCATATTGCTCCTGCAGCATGGGCACCACGGTGCTGCAGTACAGGATCCACCAGTCCAGGAGGAAGGTGGGGTGTGAGGTGGCCTCGTGCACACTTCCTAAGATCTGTCTGGATTTGGGGTCAAATGTGTAACTCCATGGCTTGGTCTCCCCGAGGAAATGGACCACCTTGGCATTGCCACCATATCTGAAAAGAGTAATATAGTAAATAAGAATTAGAACATAAACTTTTTTATTATAGATGCTTTATTATGGTTAGATTTAGTGGATTATGTTTGTATGATCATCAAAATCATAGCTACAAGAGTGATTTTCCAATCAGAAAATAATATTTTAGGCTACCAAAATGTTACAATTAACTTTCATGAAGTGAAATCACACTGTGAAAGGGTTAAAGTTTAAGACAAAACCCGGACAACTTCCAGACCGGACAACGCCGTGGTAACGTCAATCACAAGGTAGCCCCGCCCTAAAGCATCCCTTGCTTTATGGTCTATCTGACTCCAAATGGGACCATCATTTACTAAATGAACATCAAGCTGTATTGAAGAAGACTTGAAACTCATGTTTCCAATTTATTTTAAATGTCGGCTAACATTAGCTACCACAAGCTAATGGTCATAACAGACCAACCTAGGTTGTAGCAGGAAAACCCCCGAGAGTATTGAATTGAGAAATGGTGCGTTTTTGCCCATTAATTCAACTTTCATTTGTTAGAGGAACAATGTGTTATTAAACAACATGGTCTTGCTTTAAAAATATTATATTAGAGTATTCAAGGTCATGTTCTTTTTCCTACATTCATCTATAAAACAGAAAGTGAAGGGTTGAAAATGCTACCTGCTAACTTAGACTAATGCTGATTCCTGGACACCCTTGATCCAATCACCAGTTTATACTCAAGCTTTTGTTTAAAAGGAGTAAAATGAACAAAAAATTAGCAGTTTGAGGAAAATTGCATTCTACATGTTGTCAGCAAGCAGAAGTACATATTTAGTAATTTTAATAAAACAAAGATTATATGGAATTTCAGTTATGTAATGCGGTCCCCATTAATATCACAACATGAAACTGTAATTTTAAAAATGAGATTTGAAGCGGCAATTGAGCACATTATGATAAAAAGTATTTTTTTTATAAAACTGTTACTCTATCCTGACAGTATTGCATGAGACAGATAATCTGTGAAAAAAACCCATCCTGTTCCTCTGCCTCCCCCTAGTGCTACTAACGGCATTTGCAAGTTTTAAAGCAAACTTTCTCATTTTACAGCTAAACAGTACACTAAGTTTCTGAAAACATTTGAGGTGAGAAAATAGGCATTTCAGTAACAGAATATTGATTCATATATGATCAGCGCTGCCTAGTTTGACAGTTTGATGCAGTGATTGACAGCTGCTTTAGAGACTCCTCGGCTCTAATTGGTTGTTTTCCTTCCTGTGAAATCTTGCAAATGCCGTTAGGAGCACCGGAGCACACAGAGAAACATGATTTTCTTTTTTCAGATTACCTGTCTCATGCACTACTGTCATATAAAAAAAATAACTTTATCATATTTGCTCAAAGTTACCAACATCAGCTCTAAGGGTGCACATTGTGCTGTTGTTGTTGTGGTATTAGCCTGCTTGTTTTGGACTACATTATGTTAAATAGTGTCTCCATTAAAAACCCTGCCAACCCCTACAGATATAGATTTCTTCTTAGTATTGGCAAACTGCACATGTACACAAATAAAGCTGAATCTGGCCCTGGGGGGTTGTTTTGTTGTGTTTGCCAGACCTCTTAGGGCAACACTGCTGCTGACAACTAACAAGTAAATACATGTTTATCACCCCTGTTATCCCGATTTGGATGCCAAGAAATGCCAAAACCTAAGAGCTTGTTGATGAGTTTGGTTTCTATGGAGGACAAAGGTTTTGACGCAGAGAGGCAGTGGGGATGGGAGGGGGGCGGGGGGGAGCTTAAGACTGAGTGCACAATGACCAGTCCTAGAGGCGAACATAAAAGGCCTTTAAATAAACCGCTCTATTTTAGGATTCGGTTTCAGCTGTTGGGGAGCTCAGGGTGGATATCCAACCCAGCGCCGAGGCCTGCTGGGGGATGCTCCAGCAGAGCCGCTGGAATCTTAACTGCTCATCTCGCTCGTAACCCGATGTCGTCACAACGTGACTACATGTTCATGTGATCCAGTGTCTGCTTACATCTTGGCTTTGCATCCGATATGCAAGGTTTTAGTCACATTGACAGACTCTGCTGTAGTAGAATAAAACTTCTGGGAGTATACACACTGCAGCAGCTTAAACAGTAGAAAACACCTCCAACTACTGTGTGAATGTTTTTTTTTTTAGAAACATGACCTCTGTAGACCGACACTTACTGCTTGAATGCTGGAAGGTAAGTGTAGATGGCTATGCTGCTGAGGTTGTAGATGAACGGGAGGTGTTTGGATATGTCAGCTGTAGCCCAGTCGCTGTAGTAGCCATTCAAAACACCTTGGTCTCCTCCTGCAACAGAGAACATATGACAGTATATTAACATGCTGTACTTATCAGGAATAATCTGTACAAATCTGCAGTTTCAGATGTGGTTAAACTGTGAAACCAATTAGAGTGGATAATCGCTGAACCACATACAGTATACTGTATCATCTTTACATGGATATTTTCTATGACTGGATGTACAGTACATACAGTAAAGTGGCATTCACATCTTTTCCAGCTGATTTTTTTCTTCAATTTATGCAAGACAGAAATACAGTGTTCATCCACTTCACAAGTAGCACATTTGCTTTAATAGATTTATTGGTAAAATCAGACATGGGGCCACAGATGAAGCTTGTTCTCAAGCAGCATCTCAGTGAGCAGTCCTACGTTTTGAATGGCAATTTCAAAAACGTATTTTCAGGGATGGAAAACTTCAGGTCAAAAGAAAGAAAGAAAGAAAGAAAGAAAGAAAGAAAGAAAGAAAGAAAGAAAGAGAGCTTTTCCTCCAATTTATGCTTTAGTAGCATGAAAATGCTGTGAGAAACTCTGCCATGGTGGCAGAACAGCCAACTTGGTTACGAAATGCGGCTCACGAAATGCTTTGACAGGCTTAGCGTATGACTAGATAGCACTTATGAAAGAGGAAAAGCCAAGTGAGCGTTCAGTCAAATGATCCGCACACCTGTGACAGCCGGATTAATTAGGCTTTCCGCTCGCGCTGGTCAACATTAGTCAGCAGACTGCTGTCATCGGTCCAGACAAGCCGATCCCACACATTCAGAACACAGATTCCCTTCCTTTACAAGTTTCTGTGGTTATTTTAAATAAAATTATCTGTTTTGCTAGAAGGCACATGGAGGATCTGAATAGGTTTCCCCTCACTTGGTTTTATTCTAACATTACAGCATATGAAGCCACGCATGAGCACAGTGTAGATTCATAGTGATCACAGTAGCTGTACAGAGCGTTAAAGAGACATGACGTACAGAACATATATGTCACATTATGCATTACTGTCATCACCCTACTCTCCACTGATGGTAGTATCAAAGATCAGTGTGTTGTTGAAGGACCCTGGTGTATATATATAGGAAGGCTGGATTCCTCGGTTAATCCTCCACATCAGTGAGGATTTATTCATCTCAGATTTGACTGAGATTTATAGCCTGCGTTTTGCTCACAGACCTCCGACACTCGGCTCGCTTCAAAGTCAAAATCTACTCGGCAACACCAGAAGCCTTTCAATAGGCTGCAGAATCAGAGCCTGTTAGCAGATGGAAAGGCTAGTTTGATTTCTCTATTGTGCATTTGCCTTTATCACAGTCCCTGTAACATCCAACATCTTTGCACTAAAATTTGTGCAATCTGAGCCACAGTCTGCCACGAATCTTTGCATGTAAATTATTTTTGAGAATCGATACAGTATCACAAAGCATAATGTCGAGATACTCAAGTGTATCGATATTTTCTTTTTACACCTCTAAATGGAGCTAAATGATTAGATTCCACCCTTGAAAATATACTAGGAGATATAGTGGATTTGCACACCGTGTTGTCTCCACCAATGCAACATGACAACCTCTAAAATAAATAACTGAATTCCACAGAGGGAAAATTGTTGCAAAGGTTGCATCTCCTATTCATTTAAATGTAGATAAGTCCAATACTTACTCTCCTTTTAGTTTTATATTGGTCGCTCTATGTCAGTGTTTCCCAAACTTTTTGTCTGGAGACCCACTTTCTAAAAATGCCAAACCATCGTGATCCAATGCACAATAGGCCTTATATCTATAAATCATGAGAGGAGCAAATTTGTGGGACCATTTTTACTGCCATTTCCACATCACCTGATGTTATCTTGAATAGGTGAACCAGCCATTTTGAGGAGATATACATTTGAAAAAGCGCAACTTCAATTTAAGCATGTGTTGAAAACATATACACATGTTAAATACTTTATAAATGAGACCAAATAAAATGCATTTATGTGGAGTTAACAGGCTCTTGTGTATTTCCTCTCATCAGTAAAACAAGCAGAATGAACACTAGCCTTTCATATTAGATTCAATGTTATAAAGTAGGCTTCACATATCAGAACATTCAGGCTCCCTCATTATTATTCGGTTCGCTTATTTGGTAAAAAAAAATCTCCTGTGAGCCACCTGTAGGTCCTGACCCAGTCTTTGGAAATGACTGCTCTATACTGTAGCAGCTAAATGCTCCACTATCTTCACCTGCTAGTTGCTAACTTGTTATGTGGTGCTGGGCAGGTAGCATACAGTAGGTTTATCAGAGCTTTTATCACTGAAAATATCTGCATGTTGTGTCAGGAAACAATGCTGATGACAGCAGTGAGACCAGCCACAAAATGAGAGGAGAACTGTCGAGTCTGATGATTTTTATGTTTCTCAGAGTAAGATATCGTTTTGGTATCGCTATTGAAACCCAGTTATTGTATCTGCACTTTTTTTGAAAAAGATCCCCAGCCAGCTCTATTCATGACTACTCAACTCTAAATAATCCAACTAGACACAAGTATTTTAAGTGTTTTGTCTCTCTATCTCTGTGCTCGTCACTTGAATTAACATTGCCCTCTGGGTTAACGCTCGTTTTAAAGTTTGCAAGTTTGCACTCGAGTTGCCTCAGGTCCTAGGGGCCCGACTGGAGGGCCGGACGGCCACTCACCCTCAATTTGGCTAATTTAGGACTTGGGCAGCCCTAGTCATGGCGGCGGCTTATGTAAACACAGAACTCGGGACAGTTTGTGGTCCAGGGATACAACTGGTGTTAAGTAGGTCAGTTACACTTTAAGGATACAACCAGATCTGAATTGAGCTTTTTTATCATCTCTGTTACATCATCAAATCTGCGACTGAGCGGCCAGAACAGCGAATGTGAAGCCGAGCAAAACACACAACACAAGCTCATTGACTATTCATGCAGAGTTGCTTCACCTAGTGCCCATACAGTACGTCGTTGGACTGACACAAGATGAGATGTTGGCCTTTAATAGAACTTTAACATGGAGCTCCTAAACAGCACAGGACTGTACAGTCTGTGAAACCACATACAGCCGCAGTTCAAAATAACACACATAGCTGCTGTTTGTCTGCACCCACACCCTCTACTGGGGATTTCAAACTTAATATGGGTCTGTGTGTCTTCATTTTGAAGGGATGAGCAGAGCTCAGCAAGAATGTGCATCCAACTCTGCCAGTTTGTCTTGGCAGCAGAACAACACTGGAGCCACGGATGCAGAGAGAGAGCCTCTGGGTTCAGATATTGAAATTATTTCCTGTTGTCTTTCCTCAGCAATTTTTTTTTTTTTTTTAATATGATCCATGAACCGCAAAGAGACCGAGAGCTGCACGTGTACCTCATGTATTCCTTATAGTTGAGAGGAACTGACATGCTAAAGGTCAGAGCAACTTCCACTCATGCCCCAGTTCACATGAAAAGACCATCCATGGCTATAAATAAGACACTCTTCACTCATTAGCATGCCATCAGGCATACAGACAGGCTGACATCCCATTGAAATATTGGATTTAAACATAAATAAAATGACACTGAAAATGAGCCATCTCTTTTGGATAAATGAAAACAACAACGTTGTTTTGTGGTGCGATTGTGGTGGAATAAATTTCTTGCCAACAAACAGCCAGAATGAGGCGGCACTTTGAAAGCTTTGGCCACTGTTGAGCAAACTAATTGGATTTTCCAATGAAGTCTCACAGACGGAATCTCTTTCACAGTATCACAATAGAAAACAGCTTGTCATTTAATGTTAAATAAGGTTCACTGCTACTAACAAGGACGAGCCCCGGCTCTTCCGGAGCCCTGCTATAAGTTGCATCCTGTTTATTCAACAACTGTTTCCTTTGTTTGGAGGCATTCTGAGCAGCCTGAGGACACAATGAGTTTGATTAGTGTCCAATCAGTATTTAGACAGGTCACTTAACTAGCTTTTTCAGGGCTTTCAACCACATCTCACAGTCTTTAACACTCACTGGAGTTCTCAGTTTTCATGGTCTCATCATGTTACCAAAGTATGAAACTTTTGTAACGCAACTAATATGTGGTTGAAAGCTCTGGAGTTAAGGTTATTTGATCAAAACCCAGTTACAGTATTGCCTTACACGCTGGCTGATAAATAAGAAATTACAGTCGAGAAATGCCAAAGACACATTTGATGTAATTATGAAACAGTGCTGCACAATTAATTTAAATTTAATCGAAATCGCAATATGGCCTACTCCAATAGTCAAATCGCAGGAAGCGCAATATTTGTTAAAAGCGCAATTAAATAATAATTTATAATTAATACCCCCCCAAAAAAAAAAAAAAAAATCCATAATAATTTTTAAATGTCTTTCAATGAAAATGATGTCAAAATTATGATTCCCTCTAACATCGCAAATCATATCGTAATCGCAACTAGATATTTTTTTAAAAATCGTGCAGCCCTAATTTATAACAAATTTAAGCTATTTCTTGAAAAAAAATGTTTCTTTACATTATGTGCTTATTAATATCTGTCTTAATAATTTAACATGACGAGTTTCTAGTCTCAAGACCGAAAAAAATTGTTAAATTTCACAATAAAAAAAACATCTCTCTGCAGTTAAAATTAACATCGACAGAAGCAGGATGCTGTCAGTGATTAGACAAAGTAGTAACCTATCAATACCCATACGATGTTTGAAAATATGTAATAACGAAATTATGAGTTATCAAGTCCCAGGTTCGTGAAATCTGTTGAACCCAACATTGTACTAAAGTTCTTAGCTGGTGTATTTTGAAAGCTATGCGATGCTCAACTGAGGTGACGTAGTTGTATACTTTAGCAGGTCCAAGTGTTTAAAAAGCATGTTAATAAAAGCTCACTGTGAATGAATGTTCTGTCATGATAAAATGTTTACTGGATACCTTTTCAAAAAAATGGCAATGTATGATTCAAGTGTTAAGATTGTAGCTGTCGTATGTAACTTTATCTGGAATGTGAAGACGGTGAAGCTGCAGTATAGGAGGAGAACCACAGCACCCTACAAGTATGGACTAATGAGCTTTTCAGACGCTGATTTGAGCTGCTCAGTAAACCTGATATGGAGCCAAAACGACGACGACCACAATTCAGTTACAGTACGCCTCATGCACAAGAGTTGTTGAATGTCAACCAGCGCTCTGTGCAAAACACGGCCTCTCAAATTTAACTCCCGCCCCTCCCCAGTGAGTCCCTGAGAATAACTCAGCAGAGCTAGACAGGCCGTGACAGGGGGGGCCTTGTGTCCGGGCAACAGGCTCGATAAAGGCCTTACTTAGAGCAAAAGATAAACAAGCTCGGTTTAACATCGTGTTACCAAGAACTCAATGTTACTCAAAGCTGGTCAAAGCCTAAATGTTTGAGCAGGACTGAAAAAAGATTGCCGACATCAAAACTCAGTGGTGGTAAACCAGAAATACTGGCAATTCTAAACGTATTAAATCTTTTCTTGTGACGCACTTGGCAATGAAATGTGAAATGTTAATTCTGAGGGAAACTTGTACATGACACACATAAATTTTATCTAATACCAACATGCAGAAATAAGTTCCAAGGATAACTGAAAAGGACATATTGAGTTAAAAGTTTGGAATAGGTTGGGAATATTTTGGGAAGAGCATTTGTTCCTTTTCTTGTCAACACACTGGCGACGTTTTGTGCGCACGTCAATATGTGATATTCAAAATGATTTTCTGAGCTTTAGCATCACAAATAAAAAAAGGCACCAACCAATCACGTTGTTTCATAAATATAGTCGCAACTCAACACGTTCTGCACAACAACACAGAGGCTTCGTGGAGCGAAACAGAACAGGACGGAAAACTTTATTACTTCTTTCAACCAGATACACCCCTTCCGTTCTTACCTTTCACAATAAAAGGCCCAAACATATAATATTCACAGGCTAGTATTTTGCATTTTCATGTCATTTATTTGTCCCCTGGAGTGTAAAGGCATTTAGATGGGAAGAGTGATGCCACTCTTATTTTTGTACATGTCCTTTAAATATGAAGCTACAGGTAAGAGTTGGTTAGCTTAGCATAAAGAATGGAAACTGGGGGAAAACAGCTAACATGGCTCTTCATAAGGTTAAAAAAAATAAAAAAAATCCACCAACCAGCACCCCTAAAGCTCACAAATTAACATGTTAGATTTTGTTTGTTATATTCATACAAACGCTGAGATGTAAAAAGGACAAGTTGTGGTTTTATTGGGGGTTACAGTATATTTCGTGCTGGTATTGATCTTCTCATCCAACCCTTGGCAAGAAAGCAAACTGGTGTATTTCCAAGAATGCAGAACTAAAGTAGGGAGGCAACTTATGAGTGTTATTGATTAAACTATTTTAAATTAATATTTCAGTCTGAATGAAAAAAAATGCTCATGTCCTCTAACGCATTAATCTACACTACTATAAAATAAAATAAAAACATGTTCAGCACAAAACTAAAAGCACCAAAAATGTGTTCTTGTCAACTCACCGTCGAAGCTGCCGTGTTCTGTACAAAACTGGAGCAGTTTGCCATAAGTCTCCATGGAAGGACAGAAAACAAACACACCAGAGTTGAAGCAGTCGGGCCAGCCAGGGTCGGGAGCAGCTGACAATTCTTCTCTGTCAAACAGCTCATCTATATTTGATAGCACCTAGGACGCAGACAAACAAATATAGACAGTAGAGATACATAGTTACAGTACAACATCTTGATTTGTTTTTTCCCTTGCTCAAGAAAAGTCTCACCAGTGTGTCCGCGTCCATGAAAACACATTTGGAGTAATGTGTGAGAGTCCAGCAGTGGAGTTTGGTGAAGGTGACGCCCAGGTCGGGCCTCTTCATCATGGCCAGGTGCGCCGTGTCGCCGCTGTCCAACACGTCCACCACCTTCACCTCGTCAAAGATCCTGTTCAGCACGGCCCTGATGATTCACAATACGTTAGAATGACTCGCCGTCAACAACCCAGGTGGAAAACAAGGCTCGACAAGAATGCTCACAGATGAGATTTAGAAATGTTGCACCACTGGTAGGAGGTGAGGTTCCTTACCGGCACTGCTCTGACATTTGTGGACCGATGAGTATCACCAGCTTCCTGGATGTTTTGTGGAGGCGGAGGGACTTGCCCAAAACCATGGCTCCCCGAGCATAGTTGTCATTGGTAGCCAACGTCACAAAAGCCTGGTCTGTAGAGGACAGAAAAGCTACAAAGATTACACTCATTAGCTAATTGATTGTCATTGATCTGTGATGGTAAAATGTTCAAAAATACTTCGCAATAAAAATATGTACAGTAGAGAAAGAAATGTGTGGAGACTTAGAAAAGTGCGTCCTGATTAAAGATTGTCTAACTTTATCTACCACACACTTCTGATCTTCTGAGTCTATTTCTTTATTTTGGATTTGCACCGTCTACTTGGTGAAATCACAAATTTCCTTTCACCAAAACCCGAAGCCAAAGTACAAAATGAGCTCCAGTTGAGATAAAGCACACCGGGGATAAATGGTGTGTTCAATGGACGTAGTCACCGTGACGTCACCCATTGGTTTGTTGACTGCCGTTTTGAAGCCTCGAGTTTGGCCATTTGGCCGTCGCCATCTTGTTTTTTTGCAACCAGAAGTGACACGAGAGGGTGGAGCTAAGAACAACCGAACGCTGAATAAGACATATTTAGGCGACCAAAATATTACAATTAACTTAACACACTGTGAAAGGGTTAAAGTTCTAAGATGAAAACACGGACAACACCCAGACCGGACAACGCCGAGGTAGCGACCTGTCAATCACAAGGTAGCCCCGCCCTAAAGCATCCCCTGCTTTATTGTCTATCTGACTCTAAATGGGACCATAATTTACTAAATGAACATCATGCTGTATTGAAGAAGACTTGAAACTAGTGATTGAGACCATAAACTCATGTTTACTGAGGTAATAAATCAAGTGAGAAGGAGGCTCATTTTCTCATAGACTTCTAATCAGACTTGGGAGTTGCCCTCTCTGTCCAACAAGTAGCCATTATTATTAGTAGTTTGTCTGACATTGATGCTTTAAATTGTTGTTTGTTTTTCTGCAATTTAACTTCATTGTGAATAAATATTTTGACGTGATCTTGCAAGTTTGGCCAGCAGGAAAAGAAAACATAAACAAATAAAGCCCAAATGTGAAACTGCAACAGCTGAAACAAGTAAAAACATCTGGCAACTTAATGTTCCAATCAATCCATCAACTGTCATTTCATATACTCAAATGGAGATTTCTCACTTGTTTAAAAACAATAAGACTTTAGTGCCCAGTGCCAGAATAAATGTCTCATTAAGGTGAATTTTATTTGCAGCGTGGTACCACCACCTCTGACGGCAGGGAGGAAAATCTGTCAGCTACCTGCCAAGCCGAGCCTCAGAACAATGACTCGCCTGTGAGAGGACATATAAACTCTGATGATGAAATCAGCTCGGCAGCTGGGGAGGCTGTGTGACCATAGCATGTGGGCCAACATCAACCCCACTTGGATTGTATATCAACTTAAAGACCGTACATACAGTATGTATAAAATGTTAATGGAGAGTCAGAGTGTAGCGTTGACATTCAGAGTTGCCAGGAAAAGTTGCTCCGTCTCACTGGCTGCGCACAGCGCCACACCTCCTTTCTCTCACACCCCCTTTTCAATTGGTGCAACAAACAGCTGTAGTGTTCGTGCATGTACATGTATCATAAATCAAGTTCAACCACAACCTACAGTATAGGCTCAGTGACTTTACAGTACAGGCTGCACACACGCACTTCCATATCCCCCAGTAAGATTATACCACCAGTGGGAGCTTGGTAATGGAGAATCATGACATACAGTAGCACTGGGATTACTAAACTAAGGTCCTGGGACCTGAACACTCGCAAAAAAGATTTCATTTTGCTGTTATGTAATTCATTAAATGTGCTATTGATAACATTCAGCCACTAGATCTTGCATTCTCCCTCCCATTGCATTTACTTCACAACAAGTCGTTGCCAGCCACTTCCCGTCAATCTCAGCCTTTTATCTGTTTTTTCCACACTAATGGTGCATGACCACAGGGATCGCCTCGCTTCCCAGCATTGGACACCTGATGGGCTGCTACTAGACACAAGGCACCTGATTGGATGAACGCGTTCCCTCATCGGCTGCAGACTGGAACCAACATGGCGGCTCGTTTGGAAAACTTTCTTCTCTTATAATCACGAAAATAGTTCACCGAAATGAGTTTCTGAAATCGTTTTAATGCGAGAAATAAGCCATGCAGCTGCCGAATCGGTCTTTCCAGAGGCACATGATATCAATGTCGCTTTACTATTGGCTCACAAGCCTTTAGAAGTGATAAACAAAACATTAATTTTGGACCCAACAAAATCTTTAAAATAATTAATTCACAATCAATTTTTTCAGGAAAAGACACTTTTTTTTGCATGTTTCTAAAGGCTCTATGATATATTATTTAAAAATAAATATTAGACATAAAAAACTAAATTTTTTACTCAACTTGACAAATGCAGTGGAGCACACAGCTCTACAGGCTAACTGGTGACACTATATATATATATATATATATATATATATATATGGTAACCATGTTTCAGACATGGCCGACAGCTTCACGCTTTGATCTCAGCTGCTCACTGTGACAGACAGCACAACACAGACGGATACACTGTGTACTTTTACGCACTAGGCCTCTGCGCTTTGCTGTGCAAACATTTAAACTACATGCGAGCCTCTTTAACGACGGTGAGAGGCTGCCACTTTCACACAAGCTACATTACACACTGATATTGAATGCTGCCAAAGTCCACCAAACTTCTACAGAAAACCCGTTTTAGCTTGAAGGCACGTGGAAACGACAGCGCAACACGGAGGTTTAAAGTGTTGAAATGTTACCTACCAGCCATGATTGAAGAAGTCGAAGCTACTTTGTAGCCTGGACTGGAAGACACAGCAGCTCAGCGTGGAGGGAAAGAGGGCTGACTAAATCTACAGAGGTGGATTTATACCAGTGTGACAGCAGCCAGCAGCAGCGTCATGTGACGGGTCTCCACACACCCACCTGCTCCCACATGAGCCTCCACACCCCCCCACAGGGTCGGGGAGTTCAACTGTTCACACATTTACAAAGTGTTCACTGTGACTGGAAACACACACAAGTATCATTTGATCATCCTGAACAGACTCTATGTTGTTCTCGTTTTGTTGAGCTAAAGTTTGAGGTCTCAAAGCGAAAAAAACAACCTTGACTCAAACACAATCCCAAGACTTCATTCTGCAGCCTTGACCTTTCAAGCACGCGCCATGCTGTTCCCTTGGCTGGTGTCATCTTTACTCTTTAATAACAATGTAGAGATGGATGCTGCAATGAGGTGCTGAGATCTGGAACAAGATGTTCCTTATTGTACATTTGGTGTGTTGTCGCCATCTTGTGGAATAAAGGCAGTATATAGCAAGAAGACAAACAAGAGGCAGGACATGGAGCTCCTTGGTCCTCTTGTACTGTTACACAACAGTGAATTATTTTTAGTGCTCTCAGTAGAGCTCTTAAGTTCATTCTAATACCAAGAGGTGTTTTGGACATGGGTCTAATACTAGGGGCTAGGGGGGGAAATCAACTGTAGGTATTTATTTTTTATAATTAAATAGAAAACAATATTAGGAGTGCACTTTAAATACACATATAATGGAATATTCCCTTAACTGCACTGCTGACTTTAGGGACATTATGAACACAGGTTAGGAAAAAAAACACTATACCAACAGTATGAAACCTTTAAAGGTACAGTGGGATCACATTTCACATCCAGCTGTGGTTGCAGATTGCAACCAACTGAGTTACCCCTCCAC
Source organism: Sebastolobus alascanus (assembly GCA_916701645.2). Taxonomy (NCBI): domain Eukaryota; kingdom Metazoa; phylum Chordata; class Actinopteri; order Perciformes; family Sebastidae; genus Sebastolobus; species Sebastolobus alascanus. The sequence continues at coordinate 27,794 of CAKAOJ020000301.1, forward strand.
TCACTCCTCCCTTTCCAAGACTGCGGTAATGTAACGGCGTTCGCCTCGCTCACAGGCCATCTTTACCATAATAACCAGCCCATTCTCATTCCTAGGGCGTCAAATACCTTAACTACAATGTAAACCAGTCCGCGGCAACAGTAAACGCTCAGGGAAAGCGCTGTGGTTACGTAGTTTAAAGAGCAAAAGAGACACACAGGTGTGGGTGGGTCCAACAAACACAGGGCTTTCAACCAGGAGACCGCTCTTTGTGTCCCGTGCGTTACGTTTCACTTTCACTTTGCTATCAGCTGTTCGTTCGTATCTCGTGTTCCCAACGTCTAGTCACATTTGCACTGTAAGAACGTAGTAATTTTAAGCTCAACCATGAAGAAATGTTTTTCTTTAATTCACGATCTTAAGCATGTGTTTAGTGCGACGGATAAAAGTGACGCCGCGGGCTCTGACAAAGTGTCGGTATGTGACGAGTTGGGACAAGAACGTGCTGTAATAACACTACTTTAGGAGCAATGGAAGTCAGATGGCGGCTGGCGGTACGACGGTTTCACAAGAGTGTTGGAGAACTACGGTGGCCTTCAGGTAACGTAAAAACACAGAAGTCTCTCTCTAGAGCCAGTGTTTGGTTTGTCCGCTCTGGGCTACTGTAGAAACATGGCGGTTCAACATGGCAGTCTCCGTGAAGAGGACCCGCTCCCGATGTAGACATAAAGGGCTCATTCTAAGGAAAACACAGCAATTGTTAGTTTCAGGTGATTATACACAAATGAAAACATAGTTATGAATATTATATTTCTGCTAATAAATCCCCCAAAAATCCTACTTACAAATTTGCATTTGTCATAATGTTACAAAAGCAGCTGAAATTCTACCTTCTGTTTCAGAAATGTGTGCCAGTGCAGTTAAACTCCCCCGCTGGTCTTTGGCTCCTTTATTTTCTCCGCTCAGGCAAATGCTTGGCAGAGCGGAGACGCTGCCAAGGAGTCACTCTGTGGGTGTCACGTGCTGTGCTGCTGGACTAAAACTCTTAAAGACTGATACCCCCACCTTCCCAACCTCCACCGCTGGAGCAGTGCCAGCGGAGCGAGAAGGATCACCAGGGTCCAAAGGGTCTGAAACAGTACATTAGTAGATGGTTTGTTTCTTGTGTGCTGTTTTTTTTTGCATTGTTAAAGTTCAGTGTCTCACTATGTTTTCTTATTTTTTAAAGGAAACTATTATTATAATTTCTGTTCACACAAGTTTCCTGTCCTATTAGTGACGGACTGTGAAGTGTAAGCATTATTTTATCCACTGTTTTGTTGTATACTTTCACACAAATGACAAAGCCTCAGTCCATCAGACACTATATTATCATATACACATAAAAAAAAATGATTCAGCATGTGGGGATGGATCATTGATTTTATTGTTTGCACTCATCTTGACATTCTGTCAAGCACAGCGAGGAAACATGGCGGGTGGTGCCCGTATCCATGGATACAGGCTGGAGATGGCTGAGAGGTTGGAGGGGCTGGGGGCTGGTACAGACGAGCTGAGTTGGCAGGGGTCCTGGCGGTTCCGCTCTTTAATAGAGGTTCTTCTGCACGTAGGCGGCGATGTACTTGACGGCCAGCATGGTCTCCTCGCATGTGGGCTTGATCTGAGACTCGGGCAGCAGGAAGCCGTAACGACCAGTGTCACGCAACTCGAAGGTGTAGGAATACTTCACTCCCAGGTCGTAGGCCCAGTCGTCGGAGCCTCCAGCGGCGGGGTCTGAGGGCAGATGAGGAGAGGGGGATTATTCAGAGTGGGACAGCCTGGGTGTATTTTCATACAAATGCTGCTTTCAGGGGCCAAAAAGAAATCCTTTGTTTTCTAGAAATAGCTTTCTATTCTGTTGCCTCTAGAGGCCGTATCTCTCAAAAGAGGTTTGTGCATCAGGAACAAAATGCATAAGTGGAAAATAGAATATCAAGCTTCCTCCTATTTCCCCATGGAGACCAATGCAGCTGCAATATACTTACAGATGGTTGCAGCACCGGGTCCACTGGTGTAACGAGTACCGTACAGACTACGCAGAGCAGCAGAGGCTCCCTCAGCAACCTTCAGCTGGAGAAGAAACAAATGTCAGATGTGTTAAAGGACCAATCAGATGGTTTTTGACCATAAAGTACAGATATATTCACATTAAGGTTGTCAATCGATTAGAATTAATCGCTATTAATCGTTAAAAATGTACCTTAAAGGGAGATTTGTCATGTATTTAATACTCTTATCAACATGGGAGTGGGCAAAGATGCTGCTTTATGCAAATTTATGTATATATTTATTATTGGAAATCAATTAACAACACAAAACAATGACAAATATTGTCCAGAAACCCTCTCAGGTACTGCATTTAGCATAAAACAATATGCTCAAATCATAGCAAGGCAAACTGCAGCCCAACAGGCAACAACAGCTGTCAGTGTGTCAGTGTGCTGACTTGACTATGACTTGCCCCAAAACTGCATGTGATTATCATAAAGTGGGCATGTCTGTAAAGGGGAGACTCGTGGGTACCCATAGAACCCATTTACACTCACATATCTGGAGGTCAGAGGTCAAGGGACCCCTTTAGAAACAGGCCATGCCAGTTTTTCCTCGCCAAAATTTAAACAACTATTAAAACCCAGCTTGTATTAATAATAGTAAACATGTGTTTTTTTTGCCCGGCAGCATCCACAATCCATTGTTCGCACACAATATTTTACTAATATTACAGAAAATAGTTAAAAGCTTCGGTGAGTTCAAACAGGAAATGAAAACCCCAGAGAAAATGCACAAGCAGGAAATTATATTTTTCTGGAGGAATCGATGAGTTATGACAGATGCTCGGAGTTCTTTTCTTCTGCAAAGTGTCAGAAGTAGAGCTTAAATTACGAGCCTCGGTTAGTGTGAGAGTTGGAGCCGGGGTGTGAGTGTTAACTGTACACCCCAGTGAGAGGTAAAAGAGCCATGAGAACGAGGCGTACGAGTGAGCGGGGAGTAAATGATTTGCAGCAGCTAAAGTGTGGCCTTTAGATAAGAGTCATAATGGGACTGGGCTGAATTCATGCTGAAGCTTTTGGAAACACCTTTAGAGATATTATAGTCAGTTTCTATTCACATTACACCCTTTGACTTGAGAGTTGAGATGCACACCTTGCTGGAAATGCTCCCCCATCATAAAGACATTGTTCACGCTACATAGTCTGCATCTAATGAGTGTAATTCCTGTATTTTACCAGCTTTTACCACCGTCATCAGGCTTCTCAGAACACATACCTGCTGTCTGCAGCTTTTACTGCTACATTCAGCCACTTTATGTATATATCGCAATACTGTTGGAGACACTGTCACTTACTTTTACACACAATCCTCATATTCATATGTATATAGTACTATATATCTATTCTATTTATGTCGTTTTTTACTTACAACTTATTGTCACTTTATGGTTTCATTAATCTTTCTATCTTATTAATGTTATTATATCTTATTGTCATTTTATCTTATCTTTAATTGCTGAGCTGACCTTTTCCCTCACGCCGTTTACATCGATGTCTTTTCAAAATGTCATCATTTTTATCCTGTTAGACATTTGTGTGAAATTGTCATAATTAGCATATGAATTCTTGAGTTATGGCCAAAACATTTTAATCAGTTCATCCTTAAGTCCAAGTTTGTGCAAAATTTGAAGAAATTCCCTCAAGGTGATCCTGAGATATCACGTTCAAAAGAACAGGGACAGACGTGATGGTCACAGTGACCTTGACCTTTGACCTTTGACCACCAAAATCTAATCAGGTGGACGTTTGTGCCAACAAGTAAAACTGTTTTTAGACCACCAGCCCCTCTCCAGATACGTTTTGATACATAATATCTGACTATATGATCATTAATGAGGATTATTTGGGGGGTTTATTTATATTTTTGGCAACTGTATACGCTGTTTTTCTTAATGGTGCTGCTGTTGTTTTTGAGCTTGATCTTTTCAAAGTGGGTTCTTGTTGTTTTTCTGATGTTATTGCCATTACTGATATTACTTGTATTCATATTTGTTATTGTTTGTGTAGTTTATATTGTTTACATACTCACCTGAGACTGCTGGAAACTCTATCTTTCATTCATATTATATATATATATATATATATATATATATATATATATATAGTACCATCATTAGTATTACCATTATTATTATTATTGTTGTATTAACCTATACTACACCTATCTATCTATCTGTCTATTAGTAGTTTAATTGTTGATTTAAGTGGGTTTTTTGTAGTTTGCTTGTCATGTGTTGTTATTATTGTCATTAGCAGTTTTATTGTTGTTGACTTATTGTTTCTTGTAGTTTTATTGTTTTTTTCGTTTGTTTCTTGACCCCTTTTTGACTTGTGGTCATTTTGTTGTTATTATTGTCATTACTAGTTTTATAGTTTTGTTTTGTTTTGTTTTGTTTAGGTTGAAGTTTGTTTTTCTTTTGTTCCCTTTTTTGCTTTGGATTTTAATGACATATTTGTGATGTACTGTTTTTGTACGGGTCCCAGGAGGAGTAGTTTCTACCGTGGTAGTAACTAATGGGGATTCTGGGTAAATAAATAAATAAATAAAATTCCTGAGATATCGCGTTCATAAGAATTGGTCGGACGGACGGAGGCATAATATAAATAAACTGTATAGTGACACTACTTGTACCTTTGATACTTGTATGATGTTCATTATATGAAGAGCCAGATTGATCCAGAATGTAACATCTCTGTCTCATGCAGTTAATCTGTTGTAATTGCGTTCCCAATGCATATACACAAGGCTGCAGCACTATAGCGATGCATGTGACACTGTGATGATGAATAATTATAGAGTCATTGTGACTGACCAAGCATGTTAGTTAATATAGTCACTGTCCTTATTCAGCTGTATGTACATTACACCACATGATGACTTACCAGCTCACTGTGGTGTGCGGCCAGTTGAAAGGTGTAGGAGTAGGGGAAGAGCAGCAGCTGGGAGTAGGAGTGGATGGTGAGGTAGGCCTTGATGGTGGACTTGTTCCTGCGGATGAAGTCGGCGACGTTCTTGACCTCGATCTCAGACTCTGGTTTGTACCCGCAGAAGGTGTCGCTGCAGGGGTTGCTGGAGGCTCCAGTGGCTGCAATGAAAATTACATTGTTGAAAACCACTGATGGATAATTTTACCTCTTCAAATGCATTGTGACCACGCTTAAAGGCGCGATTGTACACATGAAGTTCAGTTTACTCGCAGAGTACTATGCAGCCCACGAAAATAGTTGTATAATGTATTTGAAGTTTGAGAACATAACCCTGATGATGTCATGGTGATGTCACCAGGGTGTTTCAGCTTGAGACCACAAATTTATAACAGAACGCCTGCGTTGCAAGCGCTACAAAATGTGGATTTGAAAGATGTGGGTGTTTCCAATGAAAGATGCTACCAAGTTGCATTATGGGAAATGTAGGATTCAAGTTTTTTGGGGTGTGTGGCTCATAGGCACTAAAAGTCAAGATATCTCGGCCTAGGCTGCACAGATTTAAGCCATTTTAGTTTTTTTTAAATTTGTTCCACATATACCCTCCATCTTTACGGAAGTGCAACATAAAATGGCTGGAGTACCCCTTTAATATATAACCATGTATATGTTGCACTTACTGCACCAGCCAGCGTTGAAGTTCCTGTTGGGATCGGCACCAATGCAGCTGGATCCAGATCTCCTGGAGCGGGTCTTCCTCCACATCCTGTTCTAAAGCCCCCCCCAGTGGACAAAATAAACATGTCAGGCATGCATTTAACAAATCAACAAATACTTTAAGATAAACAAGACAGCGTGGTCCTCTATTAGACTATAAACTTTAGCTTGAACTTACGCTCTTGTGAGTGTAGTCGTAGCCATCAATGTTAAAGACGGGCAGGACAAAGACGTCCATCTGGTTGAGCAGGCTGGTCATCTGAGAATCGCTGCCGTAGGTGGACAGAGCCTGAGGGAGATTGGGGAAAAATATTGCGCTGTCATCAGTGGACATCTTTGTATAAATGCTTGCCATGCCCATCCAGGTGTCTTCCTTACCTCCTTAACAAACCACTGGCAGAAAGCAGGAGAGATCCACTCTCTGGCGTGGATACCACAGTCCAGGAAGATAGCGGGTTTGGTGGAGCTGGACTTCTTACCGAGCTGTAATCATAAAACATTTGTTAGATGTAATCGGTGGTATACTTCAAAACAAGGGACTGATATAGCAGCATAAGTCTTGAAATACCTTGAGGACGGTCATGGGGCGTCCCTCGTAGGTGCTTCCAATCACCTGCTTGCTGATCAGATTAGGATTGGAGGAGGAAATGGAGGCGATCCAGGACTGGACCTGAAATTAAAGGGGGGAAAAATAAGAACAGGAAATAAGAGTCCGGTCAGGGTAGAGAGATTGCGACTGATGATCTTTTTTCCTCTTACTTTGTCCCAGTTGTTGTACTTGGTGTAGCTGTGAGCTCTGGGAGAGGGCTTGTTGTCAGCCTGGGCATCTACAGCAGACTGCAGATCCTCAATAAGGACCCTGAACAGGGATTCATTAAAAAACACAAGTCAAAAATAAAACCTTGTGTTCGATTAAGTGCATAAAAAAAATTATTTTGCATCTTTGTCTCGTGACCTACTCGTGCTCCATGTCATTCTGCTGCAGGATGGTGTACACCATATCCAGGTACATGGCAGGCACATGGATGTCCACATCGATGTCGATGGTCACCAGCTCAGAGCTCTCGGGACTCCAGAAGTCGACCTGCAGATGGCGCCAAAGTCAAACACTTGAGCATGTTGAGATATTCAGATGTGAAATTTCAACTGAAATGATAAACTGTGATGTGAATATGACAGTATTTGATCCAAGCATTAAAGCAAGAGGTGCGATAAGATATGATTTGCATCTCTGAATGGGCATTCAGTGAATTGACCCCAAAAAGGTAGGTCCAATTTAGCCTCTTCCACCATTTCCAAACCATTTAAACCCCTGTAGTGAGTAAAGATAGCGCTATAAGGTGTGTGAGAGACAGCAGTAAGGTACCTCGATGCTCTTAGCCAGGTCCTTAATGAGGGTCACATGCTCATCAAGCACAGGCTTCAGACGGAAGATTTTCTCTCTGGTGGGAAACAAAGAAAGATAACAAATATGGTACGATAGGTGGTTCACATTACTGGGCAGTATCTTTACAACACAGTAAAAGAACACCATGCACATGCAGAAACTTCACAAGAATGAAATGTTTTGTGATTAACTGTTTGTTTTATACATGTTCAATGTCACTACAGATTGTATAAATTGAATTGCAGCTGCATAAAGCTGCAGTGGTTCAATGTTTTTTTGGGAGGCTGTACAGCAGTTGAAGGGTTACTGCTTTGTACAGTACAGCTGAAGTACCTTTGAGCAAAGGAGTCTGTCATTTTGTCTGAGGACAAATGTTAAAAAAAGATCATAAACATGACGACCTCTTGCTTTAACAACTCTAACAAACTGCCACAAATACAGTACTCACTTGGTCCACTAGTAAACATTAGCATCCTATAATACATGGCAGGCAGGTCAAGAGTCATGATTGGCACTGAAATTTAGACAGTTTTATAGCAATAGTGTTACGCATAATTGACAGAAGTATAATGTCTTTTTGCTTTAATAGAGACTAGAGATTTACCCCTCGAAGCGAGTGATGTCAGCCAGGGCAACAGCCACCAATCCGAGAAGCAGGAGGACCCTCATGTCGTCAGTGAGGCTGAACTCACCGCTTGACGTGATTTATAACCCCGACCTGCCGCCCGTCCACCAATCCCCGTCTGTGATGCAGAAACACGTGTCGCACATCCTCCCAGAAAGCCACCTGTTATTTTAGGTGCTACGTGGAGTAACGGGGGTTCTTACATGATGCACGGTCAATGATTAATAGGTGGTAGAGGCCAATTTTGAGCCACTTGATTTTGATTCTTGTTAATCTCAGATTATTTATGGATATTTTGGTAACTAATAACATATTTTCAAGGCTAATCAGGATGTTTTTATTATGAGGTAATAAAAAAATCAACTTAGTACTGTGGATTTTTCTAATTTTAATCATATTTTCATATATTCACAAACTGTACATTTACAGAGTAGGAAAAAAAAAGTCTATCAACATGTTTAAATACCACAAAGACAACCACCAGAGATACTGACAATGCTCCCCCTGCCTGGATTGTCTGTGTTACACTCTTATTTATACAGCACGTTACTCCCAGACTAGGCAACATTTCAATCTTATTATGCAAACACTTAACCACATATAACATACAGGCACTAGTTACCATAGTCACATATGTTATTAAACTGATACATCACATTTTTGCTCCACTTTTCCAATTGTTCCAGCTGCTGGCAGAGCGTGCATGGGTGGCTTATGAATTTTTTTTTTTTAGTTTTTGCATCATTGCTGAGCACTTGATCACTGTTCCAACTGGTGAATGACCTGCTGAGCACACAGAATGGTTATCACTGGACAAAATATGACAGCACTGTATCCTTAAGGCACAAAATCCTGCAGCACATGCATTTCTTATATAAATAATGGGATTCTGTATGTATAGTCTTTTTCTAGCATTGATATACTTGATTCCTGGATTCTTTTTTACTTCACCAGATGTTTTTTGTTTTTTTAAAGGTGCTAAATACGGGATTGAGAGTGTTTCTATTGCCTCTTAATGGCTCTCAACATGGCGACGGTGAGCCAGGTGGCGAAATTACGAATCCTACCATAGTGAAGGCATGCCTCTGACTAGCCCTACTCTGCCTCTGATTGACTTACCGTGAGATTCTTACCCTAACCCTAACCAATCTCACTCCTCATGCCTAAACCTAAAGGCCCTGACGCACCAAGCAAACGGTCGGCCATCGGTGAGCTTTTTCAGCCGATTCAGCATGTTGAATCGGCAGCGGCGCTCGTCGGTGAGAGAAATCACTCTGATTGGCTGTTCAGCCTAAACGAATCAGTGCACGAGAAGAGAAATGAGTAAAGTCTAGAGGAAAAACACAGAAGGCTCTTCTCATTTTTCATCTTCATCTCATCTGATCATTCCAACACACAGATATTTTCACAGCGACATGAACATCTGGAATGACGCTAAGTGGTGAGAGAGAGTGGTGTGAAAATGGTCGGCAGACGTCGCTTTGTTTCATGTACGTATCATAACAACGGCTTATATATCCGCCGTCCTCGGTCTTCCTGTTTCCCTTTTTGAATGACGAATACAGAGTTCTAGTTGGCCGTCGGCTGTAGTCTTTGCGGTCGGGTTGGTGTGTCTCGGGTTTAAACAATCCAGCCAACGAAGGCAGTGAGTACTAGCCAATCAGACGCAGAGTAGGGCGGGCCATGCCTTCGCTTTAGCAGGATTTGTAGTTTAGCAGACAGGCAGTTTGCAGCTAATGCAGCTAAAGTGCCAGAAATAACAGTGTTTACCTGAGGAGGTGAAACGCCTCAACGCGACAACACCGTTATCAGCTGTAATCGCCAAATGAGAGCAGTGCAGAGCGGCGGCCATGAGCTAGCCAGTGGGGCACGCTCACATGCATGAACGTGCACTAAAAGCATGCGCATACCACCCGGCTATGTCAACAAAGCACGGAGAAGATCGGATTACAGCACGCACAGAGGGAGAGTGTCTTCATTCTCTGCTCAGGTAGACAGTACACCTCTATATCTTTACATAGCAAATAGTTGTTTGCTGCTATATTAATGCTCTGAATTTTGAATTCAGCACCTTTAAATCTTTTTCTACTTCACCAATGTCAGTGACATTGACTTTCATTTCACATGTTTGGAGAGAAACATTTGCCTGCATTAATGTTGTGTGACATGTGATGGTTTATGAATAATTATTCTGCAGATAAGCATTGTACAACGGTGAAGTTATCTTACTCACAGAGGGACATAAATACAACATTTTAATCATTCTGCATGGTTCAGTGCTTTGTAATACAGTTGGGGTTTTAAAAGCATGGAATGTCTCCATCCCCGGCCCCTTAACCACACACCAAAAAGGGCAGGGAGGTTGAACTTGTACCCTCTATTCTCTATTTATTTTCACTTAACGTCAGAGGAGGCCTTGCTTTTGGCTGTGAGGCTCAGCGCCTCGGTGGCACGTAAAGAGAGGGCGCTCATCTTGGAGCTGATACTCGGGTGAGACCTTGTGGCTCCACTCGGCGAGCAGCGCAACAGAAGCAGCAAGTTCTTGCGAAAGTTGTGCCCGACAAACCCGTACACAATGGGGTTAACGCAGCTGCTGAAGTAGGCGATGCAGATGGTGAAGGGCATGACAGTGTCAATGATATCCAGGATGGCACAGTTCTGCTTCTTTGTCAGCTGGGTGAGCATCTGCATCAAGTGGAACACCTGATGGGGCACCCAGCACAGGAAGAAGGCCAGGACAGCTGCTGCGAGCATGCGCAGCACCTCGTCGTCCCGCGAACGGGAGCTTTTCTGGATGTGCCTCGCCCCCAGCAGCGCCCGTCCGATGAGGCAGTAGCAGGTGATGATGATGACGAAGGGCACCAGGAAGCCCAGCAGGCTTTTCACCAGGCTGAGGGCCAGCCGGAGCTCCTTCAACATCATGGCGTTCTCTTTGGCCGGGTGCAGGATGCTACACACGTTAGTGGTGTAGTTTGTGATGTCGTGGACATCCCTGATCAGCGCCGTGGGCACGCTAAGCACAAAGGCAAAAAGCCAGATCACTACGCAGGTGATGCGTGCGTACATCACAGTACGTAACCTGCGTGATCGCATTGGGTGGACGATGGCGAGGTAACGGTCCATGCTGAGCGCCGTGAGGAAGAAGATGCTGGTGTAGAGGTTGAACATCGCCAGCCCCGCGCTGGCCTTGCACAGGAATCCTCCAAAGGGCCAGTGATAGCCCGCGGCGGTGAAGGTGGCCCACATGGGCAGAGTGATGAGGAAGGTGAGGTCAGAAATAGCAAGATTGAGCACAAATATGTTGGCCACCGTCTTGAGCTTCATGTAGCAGTAGATGACGGCCACCACCATGCTGTTCCCGATCATGCCGATGACAAAGACACAGCCGTAGACGATGGGCACCAGGGTGAAGATGATTTCATGGGTTCCAGACATGCCGCATGCCAGATCTATCTCTTTTGTCGCTCCTGCCGTTTTATTCTGCATTTTCCCGTTTTAGTGCCAGATCCTGGGACTTTTAAACAGGGGGCCCTGTCGGCAGGGTGCGTCTGTGGTGACTGATACAGGCCTTGGGCGAGGGCCTCAGCGAGTCCTATAAAAGAAACACAACAAAAAAATTGTCACAGGCAGTCTAGGGGAAGAGCCGTCATTACCGCTGGCATGGCCCATAAACGCTAATCCGCACGAGCACCAATGAAAGCGCTCACCCTACACCAGCTCATTAAAGACCTGCACATTAAAGCCATCCTGACGCTTTATGTTATTTCTGTAAAATAAGAAGCCATGAAAAACAGATGTTGTATGTTATTCAATATTCCAAAAATGCCCTTTGAAACATCATTATTCCGACCGTCTGCATTCTGCCTTCTCCTCTAAATCGTCTCTCGGCTAATGAATGGCAACAGTAAAACAGTGCAGTGTTTATCAAATGGCCCGTCCATCTGGGTGGACTGTCAGCACCCGGAAGGAGAACATTTATGCCTCGTGTTACGACCTGTGTTAATGAAGACTGCATGGCAAAGTGCGAGCTTGGATAACAACACCATTAAACACTGAGGTACTGAGGGAGAGAGGAAAGAGAGGGTTGAGTTTCCAGTCACTGTAAAAGACATGTCACGTTTCAAACCCTCGGTGTGCGGAGATACATTGTACCCAGCATGAGAACTTCTAATCAGCACACACCTAAACAAACAGGACAGCAGGGATTCGGCTCTGTGGAAACTTTGCTCTGTGAGAAAATCAAACCTGCGTGCTGCGGAAAATTTGCCTCGGGGCTAGTTTTTGCTTCATTTGTACCAGCAGAATGTGAAATGGGAATAAAAAACAAATTCCCCCCCTTTGTTGGGTGTCTTTATGTTTAATAGAATGGCTTAGTGGGTGTCATTAGTGGGGCTAATGCAATAATATTAGCATAAGCCTCATATATTCTATTACTATGGCTACAAAGATAGTTTCTGGTACTAATTACATGAAAATGACAACATGTTTGTGGTTGCATTAAAACCAAACAGATGCCAGCGAAAAACACTCTGAATTAGGAGCACAAAAGTGGGCAAATAGTGTATAAAAAAATGTATGGGCTATTTTTTAAAATATGAAGTTGACTATTTAGTACAATATAGACTACTGTATAAAAATGTAAATCCTCATATTGCCAGTTTCACTAAATTAGGCCGGCATCCGGCCACAAGAGGGCATTCTAGCTTCAAGATCTTTCCATCTCACAGCTGACACAGTACAGTGATATCATGATGGTAATGATTTTACATCTGAAACTTATTGGAAAATTGCCTTTCGCAGTTGCTCTTACAGCTACTAAACTTTAACAAACCTGCCCTCTCTGCATTCCTGTTGCCCTCTGGTTGGTATTAAGACCGTCTGAGCCCTTACAGTAGAGCTATTTTATCTCCAAGTCAAAGATCTCCTCATTTTCCACCAGGACTCAGTGGATGAAGTCTTTGAAAAATAACCCTGCGTGCACTAAAGCAACGTACCGTATCGGTTGCAGATGTGGGGATTGTTGAGTGTGGAAGATGTGTGGGTGCCAAGGGCAACAGAATAATGAAATATCTCTGCGGTGCAGTAGGTAAAGCACCAACACAGATGTCATTGCTTGGATTTACTGTACACGTGTTTTCTTTATATAATGATTACAACAGTGGGTGGCTGTAAATTTAAACTATACAGGAGAGAGCGACAAAACACATATCACTTTCACAGTTTAGGGATTTGAAACCGTTAAAGAAAATCTCTTGAAGATTTCTGATGACCACAAATGGAAATAAGGGAGAAAATGGACACCACATGCCTTTTACCATTATTGGAAATGCTGGCATTTTAACCGGCAGTATTTTTCCATGAGGGAAATGCTCGAGGCGAGGGGACGTGTGCGGGGAGAGAATATAAACAAGGCTGAAAGTTATTGCTGCCTATAAGTGAGCCCCGTCATAAAGGTGAGGTGGCACGGACAGAAGGTGAGTCGGAAGCAGGTGATTTAGTGCGGCCGCGTCCAGAGAGCTATAGCTCGGGAGTGAGATGGCACATTACTGAATGACAGCCATAAACCCCGGGTGACCACAGACAGGAAGGTAAACACCCACTTCACAAGGTCCATGAGCAAGCTGCATCCTCTCGGAGGAGACAATGGGCTGTTTGCACACAAACAAACGCTGCTTACAATGACTGATTAAATCAGGATTAGAAGGAAGTTTGGGAGCATTTTTTTAACTCCGTAGAGGCACACTCCTGAATGGCACTGTAATTGTCTTATTATAAGGTATTTAAACGCAGGCCCTTTCCTGCTGGGATCATGGGAATTCCTTAAAAAAAATCTAAACCTAGGAAAATTAAAATCCCAGCTGAGTTAGACTGAGTTTGGTTCCCATCAACAGAGCTATCTGAGGCTGCCCTCGGCCCGAGCACCCGGCTGCTCCGACATGAGCACCACCATCTGGCTGCCCATAGAGAGAGCCACTAAAATGCCTGGTTGATGGAGTTAATGATTTATATCAGGCCATTATGAAGTGAGGTTCATCTTACTGGGAACACACCAGCTCAGCCACCCACCTCATGATCATCCTCCCTCCCGTTTAGGGTTCGTTTCAGGCCTGGTCGGTCAACACAATGTTTTGCAACAGGCCGCTTTCCCACTTTGCATCCTGTATCTTCAAATATGTAACCGGAATTTAATACCCAAATACCTAACAGCAACAAATGGCACTCTTGAAATGGCACGACAGCTTCATTTGTCATTATTACTCCTTGAAGAGAAATAATATGGGTGTCTAAATGTGTAGTGCACCTCAACCGTAGCCTCCTAGAGCTCACTTCCTCCTCCATCTCAACTTACACTTCAGCTGAAGAGTGTTTGAAGTAGGAAACTTGACCAAGAGCAAACTACTAAAGCAACTCTTAAAGCTGCAGTGGGGAGAAATGGAGCAAATTATTTTTATAAAACGATCACTATATCCTGACAGTAGTGCATGAGACAGGTAATCTGAAAAAAATCATGTGCCTCTGTGTCCTCTGGTGCTTTTAACGGCATCTGCAAGATTGCACAGACCGGAGGAAAACAACCAATCAGAGCTGATCTGGAGTCTGCTGTCTCTGAGCAGCTGTCAATCACTCGCGAACTCCGACCAAACGATCAAACTAGGCAGCGCTGATCAAATATGAATAAATATTCTGTTACTGTAATGCCTATTTCTCTCCTCAGATGTTTCTAGAAACATTTTGTAGTGTACTGTAGCGAGTGATTGACAGCTGCCTCCGTTGAATGAACGGCCAATGGGAACGCTCTCTGAAATGACCTGTGATTGGCCAAAGATTTTTTAAAGCCTGAAAACAGAGCCATGATGAGGTGCAGAAGTCTAGTTTTCTCTCAGAACACTTGAATTACAATATGCTGAAAGGTTACTATGGATTTTTTGCCTAATGAGGCCAAAAATATTCTGCCTACTGCAGGTTTAAATTTTAAGTATGGTGTTTGATGCAATGTTTAAATAAAAACTGCACCAAACCAACACGCTTCTGTGCATTTTATACATACATGTTCAGAAAGAGAAAGAACAGCAGGTTTTGATTAAGCGTGTGTGTGTGTGTGTGTGTTTGTGTGTGTGTGTGAGTGAGTGAGAGTGACAGTGTCCATGAACTAAATGAGGACCTGACTTCTGCTCGCCAGAGACGAGCTAATGGAAATATTGGCTTCAGAAACCACGTCTGCATTTTTCTGTTTACAAATCCGCACTTTCACATGACTACAAGCCCAAACTTCAGCCTGCAAAAATTCCCCTCATTTCCTGTTACGGTATCTGTATGAAATACGCAACCGCCGCTTTTCAATTACAATAACATCACAGATTATAAATCCTTTTTCCTCTCCTACTTATTTTCAATCATCGAGATGGTTTGTTTGAAGATTATTTCACTGTAGATTATATTGAATAACACATTTACTGGCTCTCGAGAGTAGCGTTCGTTCCAACAGTAGAAACATTAGGGGGGACAGTAAGCATCTATAAAAGTGAAACCCATACAACGCTCTTGGTTTGAGTGTAATGTTGAGCAACCTTCACAATTTCCTCTCCTCATGTTCATTCTCCAGTGTCACTCTGTTTCTTCTTCAACAGTTAGACCTCTCTTTCTCACTGACAAGGCTGAAAACTTCTTCAGTTACCTTTCTCTGCTATTCCACATTTACCAAAGTTTCTTTTTCCTGCCTGTTTTGGGATTAACTTCTTCATAAAGTGAGGATTATTAGGGAGCGCAGAGCCACTGTTTATCAGGAAGTGGATCCAATTCTCTAAGGGGATATGAGACAATGTAAACTATACCATATAGACTCCATCCTTCTCTTTGTATAGTTTGCAGATCTGGATTCTTCCCATCTCTACTACCTCACAGCTACAGTATTAAAGGCTCTGCACACACAGGACTTTCACATGAACTACTAGAACAAACAGCAACAACAGGTGGCAACGATCAAGTCAGTGAATGCATCTAATATGTCGTTTTGTTCTATGTTTTGCTACGTGAGCGGGTTCCCAAGGTATTATCACTTTCAACAATATGAGATAAATATTTGCAGACACTCAAACATCTCTTTTGTTGGAAAATCCGCCGTAATAAGTTAAAATCTGCTCATCCAATGAGAGAGGCTGTTACAGAAAGTTACATTTAAAGAGTTTACAGACTAAAAATATAAAAAAGTTGGTAAACATCTTCAGTAAAGTGAGGTAATGTGAGCTCTTACCTGTGATGCTGAACCAGGAGGCTGCTGATGCTTTCAGAGCGGTACAGACAGACAGAGAGATAGAGAGAGACCACCGCGGTGAGCCACTGGCTGCCTCTGATTTAACTTAACTGCTGGAGCGAGACGAGCAGGAATACCGTCTGACACACAAACACACACACCCACTACTCTCTCTCTCTCTCACACACACACACACACACACACACACTACGATGATGAATGAATTACACTGGAGCTACGTATTGTCCTAGCCCATCTCTCAGTCTGCACACACACACTCACACAAAAACACGAGATCTTACACAATAGCACCTCTCCTCCTCCTCCTCCTCCTCTTCTTCCTCTTCTCCTCCTCCTCCTCCTCTTTCCACCCTACTCCCCATGCTCCATCTCTCTCTCTCCCCTCTCTTAATGTCTGCTTTTAATCACTCACTTTCTCTTTCATATGAAATGTATTGCCTGCCGTTGACAGGTGGAGCAGATTAAAGGCCTGTTGCACAACCTTTTCAATTCAGCGTTACAGTTTAATTAAAGCTGCAGCTGCATTAAAGTTATTTTTATAAAGCACTATATCCTGACAGTAGTGCATGAGACAGGTAATCTGAAAAGAATCATGTTCCTCTGATGCTCCTAACGGCATCTGCAAGATTTCACAGACCGGAGGAAAACAACCAATCAGAGCCGAGCTGGAGCCTTGCCGTATCTGAGCAGCTGTCAATCACTCGCCAACTCCGATCAAACGGTCAAACTAGGCAGCGTTGATCAAATATGAATCAATATTCTGTTACTGTAATGCCTATTTCTCTCCTCAAATGTTCTCAGAAACATCTTGTAGTGTACTGTTTAGCTGTTAAATATATATACCAAGCACCGCCCACCAGCCAGAGCACAGCCAATAGGAACGCTCTCTCTCTCAAATGACCTGTGATTGGCCAAAGTCTCCCGTCACGGACTAGATTTTCTAAAGCCTGAAAACAGAGCCATGAGGAGGAGCAGAGTTCTAGTTTTCTCTCAATATGCTGGAATTTTTGCCCAATGATGCCAAAAACATTCGGCCTACTGCAGGTTTAACCAGACACGTGCACACTGGCAGCATTTTGGTTAATCTTACTTAAATATCTCGACCACCTCTCTTCCTCCACTGCTCATCTCTCATCCCATGACAGACGCCTGTCTATTGTCCTTTGCACAGCATGAAAGGAATGACTTTGATTCTGATTGGACCTGTCGACACGTTGTATTAATAGCTGCCACAAGCTCGCCCTTGGCTCGGATCAGGGTGGATCAGGGGCTCGGAGAGAGGGGGCGGCAGAGTTGGGTTACCGCTTTTCTTTCACTCGTTTCTGGCCTTCCTCGGAACGTTTCCCGTTTTCCAGTGTGATTCAGACGTCACTCATTTGTCAAACTTTCGGATGCATTGTTGGAGTGTGTGAACGTGTGTGTTAGGGTGACCGAGCCGACGATTCTCAGTAATCAAGCTGGCTTTGTTGAGGCTATTTAAGTGTTACAGACTTTCTGATGAATGTGACTGGTAAAACTGTACCACAGAGAATAATTCCACGTGCGATAAAAGAATTTGATTGGTGCGAAAGGGAGGAATTTGCACTTGTGTAATCCAGCTGTAATAAGCAGGGGTTTCTATTTTTAGCGACTGCAAACATCCATCACACACTCCCCGGCACCAAAGATATTTGTCTCTCGCTATTCTTCTCTTTCTCAAGGTCTTGACAGGTGCTGAGAAGTAGGTCACATCCTCACCTCTCCGCCTCAGTCCGAAGCCGCTATCGCAACTGTCACGGAGATGGATAGTGATGGATGAGAAGGCGTGGCTGTCATCCTCTAAATCCTCTTGGTTTCAGTGTCTGCAGCGCTGACGGTGAGAAGCGCCTGGGTTCAAGACAAACAAGGAAAGAAAGAAAAAACAAACACTTTGTGCTAAGTGGAGGTCCTGTTTGGTCGCTTTTGCTCGCTCAGGTGTGACAGTCGTTTGAGAATGATCACATTTGCAGAGATTTCTATGGCTCACAGCATCTTGGAGGTCACACGGGGTCAAACACATACAATACATACTTTTTGAAAATACACAACACGCACCTCTTCAATCTTTATACCTGTCATTTTTCAGGAATGGCAGGTTGCAGCGAGGAGGACAATATCTCACTTGGACTGAAACGCAGCAACAGAGACATTTACACCTCCAGGAGGATTATGATCAGGCTACATTATGTCTTCTATTACTGAGGATGATAAGAATCATCCATTAGGCGAATGCTTTGTTACTGCGTATCCTGTCACAGCAATGAGCACCCGTACGGTATCAAATCGCCTGTGCTGCATTATCAACAATCTATATATCTGAGCCACGAGACCTCTCAGGAAGTGAGGAGAGAGTTATGTATCAAGCTCCGAATCTCCACCGCATTTTCCGCCAAACAAATAATTCTCAGTAGGGACAGGATGTTGTTGCAACACCCCGCACCACATCATTGATTTACACTCCTCGAGTACAAGAAGAAACAGATGTGGATGATTTAAAAATGGATGGAGATCTGGGGGGGAGAGAGATTAGGTGGGGAAATGAAACTTCCTATGGGACTCTACCTTTTCAGAATGGATGGGTGGTGTTTATTTCAGGTCGTTTACAAAGTAGAACTCCATAATTCACTCTAAAACAACACACGAATGATCATTCCAAGGTTCTTTTTAAATTCATGTTGTGCAACACTTTGGAATCTGATGCAACCACAGTAAAATCCAAGGAATACGGTCATTTATCATCTATTGGGTAACGCATCGTTTCTGGGTGAGCGAGGAGAAAGAGGCCGAGGCTTCATCTCAAATGCTCGTTCCCTGGAGGTGTGATAGCGGGCGATGCTCGTGCTAATCAAATCACTCTAACAAGATAAGCTGCGTTAGCACTTAAGCTGTAGTAGAATGAATTGATGGCCGAGGTAATTACAGGGAGCACAGAGCACTGCGGGTTACGACGGACCTTTTTACACCAGAGCAACACAGGCACTAAAATGCCAAACCATGAGGCAGCCACCTGCTGAAGAAAGACAATACTCTGTGAGCTCAGCTTCACCAGTAAACTGCTGACCTGTATTGATTGACAAGAAGCTGAGTCATCTCTTATAAACATATTTGACAGGTTGCTGCGTGGTTTCCATCAAAAAAACATGTGTGAATTGATTGCATTTTAACTAGCGACAGGGGGCCAATTTAATTAAAATAAAATTATCAGGAACACGAGCAGCATGTTTCTTTCCTCACACGTTAATCATTAGTTTCTGTTGAAAAAAAACAAGTTAAATGTACCAAACTTCTTACGCAACACACAAATCTCTTCCAGCAGAGTAAATCAGGCTGACATGTTTTCGTAATGAGCACCAAAAAAAAGTCTCTCCGTGTTTTAAATCTCACGTTCCCAATCGTTCCCAAATGAATAGTTTTCATAAACCTGTTTCACAACAGCAGACGTTCGGACTTGAAAGCACAGGTGGAACTAATAACATTGAGGATGTCTATGTTCCAGCAATCACTGCGATGACATGCAACAATTAATAATGTTATTAGATACACCTGTGGTTGACAGGACAGAATGTATGCAGTGAAGATGGTCGGTTCAACTTTACCATTTAAGGTATTGCCAAGGTTTTTTTTTACTCAAACGTAATAATACACCAGAGGCACGAAGTGGGGCTATAGGTGAAGCTAGGTTCGGCTTACAACTAGCATTACTGCGTCAGTCAGGTGACGCACAATTTGCTGCAACATAACTGAATGCAACCTTTTACACTAAAGCGGCATCTTTAAACTTTCTAAAATCCGCCCTCCATTCTTGCTTTGGTACTAATGTGAAACAATGGTGCAAACTCTGGCCCATAGACTGTATATATAAGAGGACGTAGTCACCGTGACGTCACCCGTTGGTTTGTGGACTGACGTTTTGCTGCAACATAACTGAATGCAACCTTTTACAATAAAGCAGCTTATTTAAACTGTCTTGCTTTGGCGCTAATGTGAAACACTGATGCTAACTAAAGTGCCACGAACACTTAGTGTTAATGCTAATATAACATATCATGAGCTATCTCACTGGCATCATTCCCATCACCTTTGCTTCAGGACGTCTTTGCAAGTTAAATAACTGTGTTTTGGTGCTCCCTGTTTCTGCTTCAGGCCCGTTAAGTGAGTTCAGTTGGTGTTTATGTGCTTGGCAGACAAGCTGCTTGCTGTTTAAATGAAGTTATTGTAACTAAGGTTCAGGAACAACACAACACTTGTGTTGTTTATGCCGAGCTTGGTTTAGACTTTTTGCATGTGAATTATGACAGGCTAGTTTTAAGATGCTGAATTTTGCATAGTGGTGAAATATGAATAGGCCAACTCTTGTGTTGACTTATTATTGCATCCGCCTTCCTTCCCAGGTTTTGATGTTGTTTTGGGATGGCTTCTTACTGTATGTCTCACTGTAAGCTTGAGACATGGATGTTTATTACCTTGTAATGTTGGTTTCATTGAAAACTAAACATGACATTTGCCATATTTATCTAATAATTAAATACATATTTCTACTCTGTTATGTGACAGCTTGCTTAATTCTTATCTGTTTTACTGCTGAAGTCCTGTTGTGTGGTTTATGCTGAGGTGCTGGTCTGAGTTTTCTGAAGAGGAAAGTTTATTGCCATTTGATCCTCAGTGTTGAACTTGGTGAATGCTTGTGAGGAGTGATGAGGTCAGAGTCTAGATGTTATTGAGGAAAACTGATTTTAGCCAGCCGCGACAGTGAGTCTGGTATTGTTTTCACTTTGTGAGTCTGTGTGTGTTCATAGACTGTATATAAGAGGTGGACGTAGTCACCGCGATGTCACCCGTTGGTTTGTTGACTACCGTTTTGAAGCCTCGAGTTTGGCATTTTGGCCGTCGCATCTTGTTTTTTTGCAACCAGAAGAACATCATGCTGCTACTAAATGAACATATTGAAGAAGACTTGAAACTAGCGATTGAGACCATAAACTCATGTTTACAATGTTTACTGAGGTAATAAATCAAGTGAGAAGTAGGGTCATCTTCTCATAGACTTCTATACAATCAGACTTATTTAAGCAACTAGAGGAGTCGCCCCCTGCTGGCTGTTAGAAAGAATGCAAGTTTAAGTCAAAAGTTGAGATCAAAATGAAGGACGACTTCAAAGATGGGTATGTTCTGAGCAGGGGCGCCGGTAGTGGGGGGGGTAGGAAATGGGTAAGGGGCCTGATTTGGCGTCGCTGCTGGTGTGATCCCATCGCATGATGGTCTCTAGCTGTACTTTTTAAAGCATAATATGCTGTATGTATGTGATAACATGCTGACATAGAGATATGTTAATTAAGACATTTATCAACTTAATTATCTACCTAATTAACATAAATAGTTATGTTTAAAATATTGCAGTGATTATAGTGTTACAATAAATAGAACATAGTGGTTCAGTTGAAAAATACTAGAACTGATTTACATGTGCTGTGGGATTTTAGTTGCTATAAAAGATGTTGTCTTTACTTGTAATATAGATAATGTGACAGGAAGGTGAGACTCCAGTAAGCCACCAGAACAGCACAATAACATGTGTTTTATCTAATGGACTCTCACGCTTCACACAGACATAACAAACATCCATCTGTACAGAACTAATTTCTGGGCTTCTGACAGTCCTAAACATTCAGCGCTACATACATCACCCTCGGATGGCCCACAAGGGACACGTCCAATGTGACTTTAACAAGCCTTTTATTTTCTCAGTGTGCTGCGTAGGTGTCAAGGACAGCGCTAGCGCCATCCCTCTGGTGCCGTCAAGGCTCAGAAAATATTTACTGCATCTCTCACACTGGATTGACCTGCCTTGTTAGCGTTGTTGCCTGCATGAGCCTGACTCAAAAATTGCGTGGGAGGACGAGAACGACGTGGACAAAGAACAGACAGTGTGTTTTGTCACATAAACTGTTTTTTTTTTAAAGTGCTGTAAAGAGTCAGGGATACGTGTAGTACAACCTGTAAGCACACTGGTTCTGGATTGACCTTTTTGCCCCTGACCTTCAATTCCTGCTTAACGTCACGGAAAATCACTGACCCAGAGGTTGACCGTGGAGATGTAAAATTATGTAGCAGCCACACTCCTCTTGATCAGAGCTAAAAGAACAGATATGGCAATGACAACAAATCTTTTGCACAAACAGGAAGCGTGCAAGAGATTGGGGAGGAAAGTGGTGGGAAGGCCTGTGACGGGCCTCTCAGAGTCACATTGTTTAGTTCTGGGCTCCCCAAGGTTGCCTTTTTACATCTACACACAGGGAGGGATGGGAAAATACTGAGGGGGGATGCTTAGGGAGGCTTGCTACTTCTCCTTTAGTTTAACCTCTCCCATGAATATTTTAAGCTCTTTATTAGATCTATGGAGGATTAAAAAAAGAACATTTGTACTTCCTTCTAGTACGGTGAGGTTTATCAGTGGGATGACGTTTGAATTTAATGAAATATTGAGTGATATAGACGTATTTTGCTTTCTTACCGTGCTATCTGTCCAGCCAAAGGAGCATTATAGACTAAGATAACAGAGGAAGAGGTAATGTTGCCTTCAAGCAAGGAAGTATGTCTCTGTGAAGGTTTATTAAAGAGATCAGTCATTACAATCAGACATCTCAGACACACATTACAGGAGCGTAAACAAATAAATTTGTCTCTGTGTTCTTTCATTGTAATAGTTTCTTCTTTGGTAGCAGTGGGCTGTCAGTTTGGGTCTGTTAAGTCAAATGCATTATTATTGCTCTTACGCTGTTATTGTCACTTAACTTTAAAGTAAATATAGATTCTTAGTGTGTGTGTAGGGGGGGGGTTGAATGCTCTCTGGCTGTGACTGTATTGTTCCTGTAGTAAAACTCAGCGTGTGTGTTTGCGTGTCTGCAATGTGCGTAAGACAGAAATGTTTCACACACACACACACACTGGCGTACTGAGGGTCTGGAACCTGTTCTTATCCCATGCCAGGCTTTCCTTACGTAAACAGCATGTGAACTGAATTGAGTTTTCTTTCTCACCCATGACTCTCTTTAAAAAAAAGAGTCATTACCAAGGGAAACATTACCAAGGAACTCTTGAAATCAAGTCAACCCCAATTAAATACAAATATAATATAATACTGATATTATGAACCACATCTGGGAAGCAAATTTTAAGATGATTCTGTGTGTGAATATATCCAAGAGTGCAGTATCTCAGCTTGCACCCACTTCCATTTTAAAGCTCCTCCGGGTAGGTTGTTACTCTCTGGGGCTGCTGGAGAGTCTGTGCTCAGCTGAGTCAATAACCCTGGGGCCCTCCAGACCGTATAAACACCCCCCGTTCTCCGGGAAGAGGGTGACTCGCGCCACGTTGGCGATGTTTTGTCATCTCTGTAGTAACAAACAGATTGTAGTCTTTGACAGATGTGTTTGGAGACAACGGTTCTGTCTTTAAAGGTACTGTCCTACCACAAATAAACTGGCTTTCTTTTGTGATTGCATGCTTTTTAATTGGAGCAGTTTATAATGCATTTAAAACAAATCATGATAAAGTTTAAACTGAAACCAGTGGTGCAAAGGATGGTATAGGCAGGTAAACGCGGGTACCGAGGCTTTGTCACGGCCGGTGTTCGTATGAAATGCACCGGGCGTTCCATTAACTATAATGTAAACCCATCCACGGCAACAAAAAACACTCAGAGAGAGTGTGCAGGGAGTGTGGTGACGTAGTTTTAAGAGTGAAAAGACGCACACCTGGCGGGGCGGGAGGGGAGCTGGATGGGTCCAACAAACACAGGGCTTTTATCCAGGAGAACGCTATTCTTGTTTCACTTTCACGTTACAGTCAGCTGTTTGTTTGTGTCCCGTGTTCACAACGTTCAGTTTCATTTAACCTTACAAACATAGTAATTTTAAGCCCAACCATGTAGTTCTTTCCTAAACCTAACTATAGTGGTTTTGTTGCCTAAAATAAAGTGTCAAGGGGCTTGACAAAGCGGCCGTATTTGATGAGTTGAGATGAAAATGTGTTGGTATACCCACCTATCAGCCAAAAAGCCATTGGAATATATAGGAGAGGATACCCACTTCCTCCTCAGTAACGTACCCATCTACCTAGTAGTAGACCCACCTCATCAACGACCACTACACCACTGGCTGAAACAATATGAAAACATTAACATCGTGGCTTAAACGTGGCTCAAAGTTTGTAGTTTTCTGTGACGTGCCGGGGTTAGCTTGCATTCATGGTGGCTACAGAAAAGGCGGCAAACTCTCTCTCTCTCACACATTTCATGCACTGAAGTATGATGATCATGGGGATTGTTCTCATAATTATGATTATTGTCATAACACAATATCATTGCTGACAAAATTGGCAACCTCTACAGGCACATATGGGTTTGATCTTTGTGGGAAAAATCTTCATTTTGAGAAATGTTTGCACGCAATTGTTTCATGGTAATTATTGCAACCTATCACCAGTAATTTCATGATGTTTAACTCAAATTAATTTAGACATTTAACAATCAGTCGTGGCACGTTCGACTGGCTTACTGCTGCTAACTGCAAAGTTGGGTTATTGAGGACTCATCATGGTCAAGTTTTAGAGACAAAAAGAGACAAGAAGCAGTCTCATGAGACAATGAGATGTATCTTAAATGTCTGTTATTAACATCCAGTGATGGACTGTGATGGAAACCTGGGAGAAGAGAGGATGGGAAGCTTTGAAAAACCTCGAATGCACAAGCAAGGGGCCATATGATTATTACCTTAAAAGGACACCTAAAGATTATGACTCGACTGTGTTTCTTCTTTGCTTTAATACTCTGTACAGTAATACATATTTTTCCTGTAATTCCTCTTTATAGACCTTTATCGTTTACCTAGACCGTTATTAGGGCCTCGGCTCAGTAAATGGATGCAATAACCTTTTACAAGGACGTACTATTGTGGTAACATGATTCTTAGCCAAGCTCTACTGCAGACATTAGTGCAAACAACAATTTGTAATCTGAAAACCGGACTCTAAATGGCCTTAACTTGCATATTTCAGTCGTTTCCCTCTTAGTCATCAGGTCCCTGCATGTTTGCTGCATATTCTGGGACACTGAGTTCACTTGACCTAAAGCAAGCAACAGGTCAACAACTTTGTTCCAGCCTTCTTGACTCGTCTACTGTCCATGCCTCCGGTCCTGTTTTGTGCACTGATCTGAACTTTAGAAAATACAGTACTTGTGTTAAAGTCATGTACAGTATCTGTTTCCTATGAAAATTTTGATGGATACACATCAGTGTGATTCCCTGGTGTGTCTGCCTACTTTTTATATACTGAATACCAGGAGTTTTCTGTAAAACTTTTAGTGCCCATTCCCAGCCTTTTCTGCTGAGGTGGCCTGGCTTAGGGAGTTTGTCTTGGCCCTGTTTTTAAAGGAGTGCCACTAAGTAGATGGCACCGAGGTCTCGTAATCAGCACATAATCCCTGGGAAGGAGGAGCTCGTACTGGTTTCTAATTTTGTTTTCTGTCCTGTTGTTTGTATCTGGATACTCGGAGACACAGAGAAATGACGGTTCAGAGCATCGCCAGCTTCTGTAATGTGACGTATTTCCAAGTGAAGTGGAATCTGTGGGCATGGGATCATTTCAGGAGGATTGTGAGCGTATCGTTGAGGGATTTTATTTGATTGCACGAAAGTTGGCGTGACACAGAGAACATGACTCTCCGGAGAACCACAGAGATTCATACTTAACCCTCTATTTGCCTCCACCCACACCTCTCTCACTAAGGAGAGACTGTCTGAAAAGACTACCGTTAGTAACGTTTGTCACGTGTTTTCCGTACTTATGTTACGTTGTTACCTTACATTTGTTACTTAGTTTCCGTACTTATTTTAAGCCCAACGATGACGTTTTTCCTAAACCTAAGTGAGTGGTTTTGTTGCCTAAACCTAACTGCAGACGTTACCATAGTTCACGTACAAATGACAAGTGAAAAGGCTAAAATGTGTCCTCATGACACACGGAAAAAGCTTGTAATGTCGTGTCATTCATATAGCTACCCGTGAGAGGTTGTTAAATGTAATAATGACCCACTCATCACACTGTGCTAATTGACATCCAACCACAAGACAGAAGATTAAAATAATGGATTCCAAAAGACACTTCACAAGTAAAGCCACTTGGTTATATTGTATATTATATTGTGCCTCCAACTTGGTCCAACTTTTGGAAACTAAGCCAAGGAATTCCCTAACTGGAGCCAAAGCGGCCCGGCATGTTTTCACTGGCAACAACGACAAAAACATCACGGGAACAGACTTCACAGAACTAATATTAATCGCAGGGAAACACGCCAAATGTTTGTAATTGTTTAATACATGACAACATGCAAAACAATTTTTTCGATTTATTAGCAAAATGATAATGACCTTGTACATCCTTGCATTTCGGTGTTTCACTTTCAATTTGTCATTAACCTTGAATGGTTTGTTGGCCGGCTTTAGTAAACATCATCTCATCAAGCTGTTATCTAAATCATTTGACTTGGAGGTAGCTAATAACTGTAGATGCTAGTTCAAAAAGAAACATATTTGCGTTCATATTTTTATACCATCACTATGGATTGGAGTCCAAGGCTCCTAAATTGGTCATAAGATGTACTTTGTTATTTCCCCCTGATAATCACAGAGGCATTCAGCTGCCCCATGGGTGCTCGTACTGTGTGTTTCTGAGGTCAGCTAACCCCCGCCGAGAGAGCTGGAGTGGATGGGAGGAGGAGTAGAGCTAGAGGAAATAACACAGCAGCGGGGTATCTCATGCCAATCAACATACAGCAAAGTGAGAAACATTAGCCAAAAGACTGATGCTTACCGACTTCCCCAGACTGTGTGGGTTGATGTTTTTACCCTTGAGAGGATAGAGTGGTTAATGTGCCTACTATAGCTTGAATCATGTCGTCTCAGTGGGGTTACGCTTTGGTTCCTTGGATGTTTTATGCCATAAGTTTAGCCCCTCGTGTTCTGAGGCAGTTTAATTCCCATTACTGCTTTGTTTGACTCCTTTTATATTTGTCAGGATTAAATCTATAAGTGAATGAGCATCTTATTTTCTGTCTGTATTGTCGCTGTCATCGTGGCATTTAGCTCGGCTGCCACATGACTTGACATTAAGGGTCAAGTTTCAGAGTATACTCCCACTCTGCGTCGGCCCGAAGAGAGAGGAGGCGACTCACCACGAGACAACTCCTATAATGAAATCCCTTCCTGGGAGCTTTGTAAATATTTTCATCCTCTCCCTCGGCCTGCTGATAGACTAATTCCACTCACTTTCCTAATTAATCGCTGAGGAGTGGAGAGAGACTGAGACGGGAGGAACTGGATAAGTGGTCACAAAGGCTGCTGTCGGAAACTGTCCACATCAACACCCTGTATGCAACCTTATACCGTCCTCATACCACATAAACACAAGTGTGCACAGCTAAAAATAGCTCTTTATATGGATTCAACAGTACTGGTGACAATAAGGCTTTTGTTTTGTAAGTATGATGCAGACATTTCATCTAGAGCTGAAATAATTAGTCGATTAATGCATTAATAAACAGGACATTAATTAGAAATTATTGGGATAATCGATTCAAATATTTAAAGGTGCAGTGTGTAGGATCTGGCGGCATCTAGCGGTGAGGTTGCAGATTGCAACCACCTGAAACGGGCTATGGTAGAAACATGGCGGACTCTGTGAAGAGGACCCGCTCCCTATGTAGATATAAACGGCTCATTCTAAGCTAACGAAAACACAACGATTCTTGTTTTCAGGTGATTAAACACTAAAGAAAACATATAATATTATATTCCATTTCTGCCAAAAGATCCCCCTAAATGTTACACTGTTCCTTTAAGTCATTTTTCAAGACGTACCGGGCTTTAACGTAACTCCAATGTAAACCCATTTGCGTCATTATTAGACGCAAACACAAGACTTTTACTTGAGTCCCGTGTGAAGCCAAAAGTTGAGTTATTTTTTACTGACGATGTGACGCTATGCTACTGAGTCACTTAACGTAACGTTACATACTTATTTTAAAGGTCCCATACTGTAAAAAGTGACATTTTCATGGCTTTTATATTATAAAGCAGGTTTAAGTTCTATATAAATACTGTGAAAGTATCGAAACGCTTAATCCACAGAGAAATACACACAGCCCGTATTCAGAAACTGAGCCTTTGAAACAAGCCGTCAGGATTTTTTGTCCATTTGTGATGTCACAAATCTACAATATTTAGACCATTTCACAGTTTTAAAACGTAAACATTCTAAATGGGTCCCAGTTTATTTCCTGTTGCAGTGTATGTGAATGACATCAGCTGACAGTAAGTAAACATGGACCCAAGCTGTTGCCTAGCAACGCAATTCTGTTGCAATTCCATTGAAATGTACTAAAACGGAGCGTTTCAGACAGAGGGTAAATACAGGTATATTCAGGCAGACAGTATGAGGAAAATAAAAGGTTTTTTAAACATTAAAGTATGTAAACATGTTCTAGTAGAAACCCAAAATACAAGTATGAACCTGAAAATGAGCATGATATGTCCCCCTTTAGGCCAAACCATGATGTTTTTTCTAACCCTAACAAAGTAGTTTTGTTGCCTAAACCTAACCGCCACATTTCACAACGTTAACCACGCGTTCCAACATTAACCGCGAGAGTTTCACACGTGCAAACCTTCTGTGTCGAGATACTACGCAAAAGGCTTCTAAAATATTACGAGTTGGGATGAGATGACGTTGGAACAAGACATAACTTTGGGGTTTAAATATAATTGTGTTGCACATTTTTCCGGACATTTCATAGAAAAAATGATTAATCCAGAAAAAAAATGATAGATTAATTGATAAATCAAAATAAAGTGTTGGTTGCAGCTTTAATTCCACCTTTCGTAAATCATGCAATCTCTGCCAGTTGCTTCAGCTGATTAAAGTAATGTGTTTATCAGATCTCATTGGATTACATCTTCATTGAGTTAAGTGATGTCCTAACTGAAATCACCTCAATCAATATGGCTTAATCCTTAAATCTGCTGGTAATGGTTGGAATCTGAAACATTCGTCTCGACACTTTTGCAGTATGCAGGCATCATGTGTGATTAAAGTTAAACTTTATACCTCTCGACAGATATTTTGGATGGGAAATATGGATAAAAAATCTCTTATCATAGTATAGAAAACTTCATATCACAATGTTAATATACGTACAATATATTGTGATTGAGTGTTAGGTGTAAACATTTCCTGGAAATTCCTCTGAGAATTTTTAAATACCATAACCTGAAAGGAATGTTTGTTTTTTAGTTAATCCAGTGAATTTAATACTGAAAAGTCAATATAATCCTCACATTAAAACATAAAAACCTGTACATCCAATATGAAGCAGTCCTGTTCATGGATGGTGTTTATATACATATATCTCTCATCCCGTGTCTATTTCACACCCAATCACATTATTGTATGTCTTGCAGTGACTATTTATTAAAGACATGCTGCTTTGAGATTCAAAATCTTGTTTTAGTTTCTTTCCCAAACAGTCATTTAGAATACTTAATTGTCTCAATAGCCACAATTATCACAGCAATACGCTGCTGATAGCCTCACACAGGGGAAATGCTACTCTCTATTATAAGACGGTGCTGTTTTCTTTAATAAAGATGAATAAGTGGAAGGGGATGTGGCAGCACTAAGAGAAACATTACAAAACTGCACCCCGAAACACAGTATATCCAGATTTTTATTGCAAAAGATGAATTCTAATTGAAATAATACTGACTTTGTTACTGATATACTTGGACTCGTGTCTGCACAGCGTATAAATACACACGCCAGCACACGTAATCCATCTTTGACTGCACGGTGAAATGCACAAGTAATCCTGAGGAAATTGTTGAATCTGCATTTCTTCCAAACTTTTGCAGTCTAAACTCCTTCTGTCATCCCGGTTATTAGAAAAGCATTACTTACTAATGGCAGTAATGCTGATAGATGATGCTGAGTTGTCAGTTACTTGAGGTAAGCCAAACCACAGATGGATACCATGTGGGTCTTCATTATACCTGAAGGAAACTGCTCATCTTATTTTCAACTCACAGGAAAGCAATATAAATAGCACGACATTAAAGGGACATTCTGCATGTCATGAGGATGCATGTTAGCCTTTTCGCATGTGATTTGTACGCCAAGCAACAAAACTATGGTACCGTCCGCTTAGTTAGGTTTAGGCAACAAAACCTCTTAGTTAGGTTAAGGAAAAACATCATGGTTGGGCTTAAAATAAGAATCATCCACCTCCCCTCACGGCGCCATAACTGTCTTTATCGCTTTTTATTCTACATCACTAACTCTGAGCGAGGCATATATACATTGGACTCAGTACAGACTACATGGCGTACAAATGACACGTCAAAAGCAAGAAAGGCGTTCGCATTGCACGCTAAATGCCTTCTGCGTTATCGTGGCATTCATACGCCTTTTCGTGTGTACTTTCCAGCCTCATCTACTGTATATTCATAGCTCATAAACAGAAACTGTATTTCATATTTTAAGGCTCTGTAACACATGAAGAGGGGTGCGAGTGAGGGTCACACCTTCGGAGTGTAAAACGCCAAATGTGATGGTAATGTGACACACAAGCACGTCCTAAACAGACGTCACGGTTAGGAGCGTTCTCAGAAAACTGTCCATCACGTTTATTTAATCACTCCCGATGGGCTTTGGGTGATGCAGGCAGATATTGGTCTCAGAGCCAGCGCAGTTAAAATCAGGTTAGCTCTTACATTGAATGTGGACGAGGCCTGCAAATCTGGCCCCTGTTCCATTTCCCCTGGCTGCATTACCCACTTCTAACAAAGTTACAGCACACTTCTCATTTTTCATTGGATTAAAAGGGCCACATAGATTTGGACATGAGACACCGTGGTACATCAATCCCCAAGTGCATCTGCCCTACCGTTCAGATCGTGGCACACGCACACACACCTTTCTCCCTCACACACGCTTCCTCGCTCATATCAGGGTTTAGTTTGTCGCTGCTCATTAGCCTTTCGCCTCCGTCGCTTGCGTAATTGCATCACAAAAAGGACGACGGCGCTAATAATGATCATTTACAATGAGTCAGACCCATTAAAAGCCGTAACAAGGCAGAGAATGGAACGTGAGGTCGCTGATAACTGCGTACATTAACAATATAAAAAGCATTGTTTTTGTCTGGAGTTTGGCTTGGTATGGTGGAAGAAAGCGTGCTGATTAAACACAACAGAATGAGCATGTGCATGGTTTTTCCATTATGATATGTTATTAATTTCTGGGTACTGGTAGAAAGCCAATATTTTTTTAATGGGCTTGGATTTACTACCAGTTCCAACCAGTAATTGTATACTTCCCAAAGGTCGGGTTTCTTAATATCTTCACCCAAGGAGTTTCAGTCAAGCTTTCCAGAATTATATTCAGTCATTTTACACCATTATATGATTCTTAGTAGGACGACGAGTCACTCATTGTCACTATTCATGATCTGCTTTGTTAAGAAGCAACCTGTTGGACTCAGTGGGAAAGTGAAGCCATTGAGGAAGTGCCTTAAACCTGCATTCTTTCTATTAGCCAGCAGGGGGCGACTCCTCTGGTTCTATAGAAGTCTATGAGAAAATGAGCCTATTTCTCACCTGATTTATTACCTAAGTAAACATTGTAAACATGAGTTTATGGTCTCAATCACTAGTTTCAAGTCTTCTTCAATACAGCATGATGTTCATTTAGTAAATTATGGTCCCATTTAGAGTCAAATAGACCATGAAGCAGGGAATGCTTTAGGGCGGGGCTTCCTTGCGATTGACAGGTCGTTAACGTTAACCCTTCACAGTATGTTTTCAGTTCATGAAAGTTAATTGTAACATTTCGATCGCCTAAAAATTTTTTATTCAGCGTTTGGTTGTACTTAGCTCCACTCGTGTCACTTTTGGTTGCAAAAAAACAAGATGGCGACGGCCAAAATGCCGAACTCGAAGCTTCAAGACAATCCACAAACCAATGGGTGACATTACAGTGACTACATCCACTTATATACAGTCAATGGTTGGACTGAGACAAGAGTTCATCAGTTCAATAAATATGTGTGTAAACCACAGTAAGAGTTAAAATCGGGATATCAAACTCCATTAACGTCACATTCACATTTTCCACAACAGCAGAACTCAATGGATTCTCTTTATTCAAACAAACTCAAAACACATTGTGTTATTCTTCCTCTCCTGGGTCATTTCCTTTACTGTACTGTACATCTGCTTCATATTATGTAAAGCATACGCTACACTCCCCAGGGCAAAGTACTCCGATGGAAGCCTCAATAACTCTGTTCCAGTGACATTTGAGGGACATCTTCCCATATTCCTCTCAGCAACTGACCTTTAGGTTCTGTTATCATGACCTATAGTCTTGGACATATGTTAACTATTCAGGAGAAACTGTTGTTGGGCGTCTTGGCCACTGGTTTGCAAGGTTCAGCCTGTTTGAAAGAGTCGGTTTCCCATGTAGGTTTCCCATGTAGGTTGTGCAACACACTTTGTACAAAAGTAAACGCGGGGGTCTGGAGATGTACTTGTCGTGCTTCCAACAGGCTGCATGACGAACTGTAGATTGCTGAAAAGAAGAAGAAGAAGAAATTCAAGATGATGATCATGACTCATTTACAAGATCCCAGCCAGTCTGCACTGATCTGTAAAAATGAGGAAGGTCACCATGGAGTCGAATACGACAATCAATCTGAGTGTTTTCTCTGAACTATAGAGACAAGTTTGATTTGCAAAAGTTAGCTGGTAACTTTAGATATGTGTGATCCTCTGGCTTTTGAGACGGTCAAGGTTTGAGTCCTCATATGTTCAAGCAATAACTCAGGGAAAGACATGAAGAGGAAGGAATGCAGGAATTGAGGAAGGGAGGAATAAAGCATTTAAGCAAGGAAGAAAGGTAAAGAAAAGAAGGTAGGTATCAAGGAATGAAGGAAGGGAGGGAAGAATTAATTAATTAAGCAAGTAACTGCGGAATGAAGAAGGAATGAAGGTATCGAGGATGAGAAATGAGGAAAAGAAGGTCTTAAGTAAGAAAAGAATCAAGGAAAGAATTAAAGGTGCTCTATACGATATTCAGAGCATTAATATAGCATCAAACAACTATTTGCTATGTAAAGATATAAAGTAATGTCTACCTGAGCAGAGAATGAAGTCGCTCTCCCTCTGTGTGTGTGTGTTGTAATCCGAGTTTCTCCGTGCTTTGTTGACATAGACTTTTAGTGCATATTAGTGCATGTGAGCATGCTGCACTGTGCTCATATCACGGAAGCTATCACCCACCCTCCGGTTTCTCCACTCAGGTTAACACTGTTAGCTCTGTCAGCACTGTTGCCATTGTTTTCACTATTAGCGCTGTTAGCACCGTTAGCTGCGAACCACCGGCTCGGCTTTCGCCATGTTTAGGGCAGTGCGTAGGCAACAGAAATGCTCCCAATCTTTCATTTAGCACCTTTAAGGAAAAATGAAGGATGGAAGGAATGAAGGGGAGGAATTAAGGACTCAAGAAAGAAAGAAATCAAGCAAAGGAGGAATTAGGGAGAAATTAAAGAAGTAATTGAAAAAAATTAATTGCATGCAACCCAGTCTCTCTTCATTATCCTTCTCTCCCTCTTTATTCTTTGATTTAAAGGCCATTACATCGACATCATATTGTCAAAAAAGGGTGTCACACATGGTGATTAATGGGCTGTTTCAGTACACTGAATTAGTCACACATTCTTGTGCTATTTTTGAGCTACATTTGGCTAAATGTTTAAAAGACTTTGTCAAACACTGTCAAACACTATAATACCGTCCCTTAGCCATGATGTATAGCATTATATATAGCAGCAGGCAGGCCATCTGCTCAGACCACACACACAATAATAAAGAGGACCCTGCTTACGTCATCTACAGGCCTTCAAAGTCAGGTACATGAAAGGGCCGTACTCCACTGTACCATTCTTCACCTGCTTTACATCCATTAAGCCCAACTCATCTGGAGCCCACTGAAACACAGCGTCACCAGGCAGGTTGTTAACTGTGCTGATGTCACTGCAGAGGATGTACGCTCATCGACACAAAACAACTGTTCCTAGAGAGAGATCAGGCTCTGTACTGTTTAATAGGTTAGTATAGTAGGCCACTACATCACTTCCAGTCACAGCTGGCACTCTATTGTACTTGTTTCCACTGATAAGATTTGTACTTTTCCATACTCGGCACAATGTGCCCAGTTTTATGTGCGTGTCTTGTATGTTTTTTGCGACTATGACGACCTTTTACGGTCTTATGTGTTTCCTTTTCATGAGTGAAACATACAGCTTACTTTAGAAAATGTATTTCCATTTAATATATACATAATGTTGGTGTATTAAGTGATTCGTTTTTGATTGTTCGGTGATGTAAAATTAAACGGTTCTACTTGAAGTCTTTCCCGTGTCTCAACTCTGCCCCATGGTGGACGCATGAATTAACAGCCTCTCTTTGCTGACTTTGTCTGACTATTTGGGATTCTTTCTCCTCAGTAACTCTTTTTAACTGAAGTTTAAAATCCTACATCTCTGATAGTCTTTTGTAGGTCTTACGTCTCTTGGAAATGAATAAAAAAGTGTCTCTGGCATGTTTGAAAACGGTTGTTTTTCAAATGTAAATTTAGTGTAATCATTGACGCATTTTTAAAGAAAATA
Organism: Sebastolobus alascanus; assembly: GCA_916701645.2. Classification (NCBI taxonomy): domain Eukaryota; kingdom Metazoa; phylum Chordata; class Actinopteri; order Perciformes; family Sebastidae; genus Sebastolobus; species Sebastolobus alascanus. The sequence goes on from CAKAOJ020000301.1 coordinate 62,585, forward strand.
TACAAAACAGTACAGTAATAACTTCAGGTAACTTAAAAAACATATAACACTATTTAGCACAAATAATTGTAGCCATGAACATTTGGTGCAAGTTAGAGTCTTTTTTGCTCACTGGAGATCTACCAGCATGAATTTAAGATGTGAATTGGGTGGCTGCCATCTTGTGGTTTCTAATCTGAATTACACAAAAATATATCCACTTGGTGAAAGGTCATTTAATGGCATGAAGAAACAGAATCTATTTCACTTCAGCTGCAGTGTAGTTAGATTGTTTTTTGTCCTCAGTCTTTATATAATATACTGTACACAGGTACAGCCCCTGTTTAGTGTTAATGCTACTTCAATTGTGCTTTTATTTGATGGTGTGTAGTTGTACAATAAGAAAGATGCATGCAAGGAGGGCCCCCAAATGTTGTGTTATTGAGGTTATTGCCATTAGTAGTTCAGTCTCTCTCTGACCTTTTGTTATAGCCATTATTTATGCTCTTATACCTGCTATTATTGAGAATTGTCATACAGCTTCACAGCAGTGAAACACAGTTTCCATTTATTTTGTCATTGACTGAGAGGTTTTTTTTCTCTCCCTCGTGTTCTTCACATTGTGCTGAGTTTTTCTCCCTGCACATTAAAACTTCTTTCTACTTTCCTGCTCCATGAAATTTCTCCGCAAGTGGGATTGTTGAAATTACAGTGACACTTAAATGACCTCCTCCTTTTAATGCGTTCAGTTTAAGGTGCTCAGCAATAAAATAGCAGCTTAAATCACTGGAAGTGATGACTATTAAGTTTGACCACGCCACTGGAGTTCAATTTATGTGTTGTAGCATGCCGTTAGCGGCTGAATGTTTGCAAGTCCCATGGTGAGAAGTTAGGGATGCTAACTCTGCGCCTGCACACCAAGCACATCAACCAGCTAGCCTTGGGCAAAGGAAGCAAACATGCCGGAGTATTTGAGTCAGTTTGCATCCCTAATGTCGGAACAAAGCGGTAGCCCCGGCGGTAACACTCAACGCTTTACTTGTTTATTTATTTCTGTATTTTTGCCCCCTTCTAATCTCCCGTTCCCGAATTAATTGCTCAATTAGCATAGTAAATTAGCGAAACAATTATGATGCATGGAAAACTTCCAGCACACACCATCACAGCCAGTCTGGATACATTTAGTGAAGTGAGGAGAAAGAAAAAAATAAAAGGGGAACGAAAGCAGGCAGGGTGGCTCGGAGAATTAGAGAGTTTGTAGTGAAATAAAACATTTTAACAAACAGTCCTGCCAAAAGAAATGTGATACCCTCTCCTCAGTGTGAGATGTAATAAACATAGCAGAGCAAATTTATTAGCGATGTATAAAAGTAGCAATGAATTAATTCTGCTTGCTTCTAAGAAGGTTGCATGGAGTGCACAAAGAATTAAATGCTTTACTTCTTCTACCCCATCGCACACACACACACACACACACACACACACACACAGAAATAAATGGTGGAGGTGTCGGAAGGATGAAGCTAACAAAAAAAGGCTGAGAAAAGAAAGGGTTTCTCGTAAAGTTTTCTTTATCAGGTTTTCTAGTTTCTGCTGAAGCATAAAGGCCGCAAATGCATTGTGAAAATTTGCCCTTTGGCATCCATGTATACCACAACTGGACGGCTGTGTTGCCACCCACTTTGTCTCTGCTTCTGCCAGCTGAGAGCAGGAAGCTTGTTTCTCTATAGCTCTGTAGAGGGACAAGGAAACAGTTGAATATTTAATCATAATGTTCCTCCAGACAGCTACAACAACATGTCCCTGTACGCTTTGACACAAACTAGACGGCCACTCTAGCCAAAGAGATTCAGCTTACAGATATCTGGACACGCTAATCACCTATTTTGAAGAGAGTCAAGGATTTGGCCACTGGATAATCTCCACTCTTCGGTCTTGGAACAGCCTGGTCTCACTCCCAGGGTGTCAAATAGCAACGCTTGGGCAGTGGCCCTCGGCGTGTTGATACCAACGCACAAGACACCCTTTAGCGTCTGTACTGTATGAGACGCACCGGGTCTTCAACTAACTTCAATGTAAACCCATCTGTGTCATTATTAGACACTCAGAGCAATGGGCGTATTAAAGTGGAAGTGAAAGAGTCATCCAAGTTAAGCTGGTCTACTAAATGGATTTCCACTCTAACGACAAATGTAAGCAATGTAAGAAAAAAAGATTTCTTTCATCTTTCGTAGAGCTTTCCTGTCAAGAGCGCCGGCATGTTGCTTGTTGATTGGCCCGGCTAAGTTACACAGATACAACCGTAGAGACCATGAAAGACGGAGACGTAGGAACAAAAGAGGGGACACTATTGTATTGCTCCTGGATGTAAAGATGAGTTTTACAATGTTAAAACCAAGGACAAAAGAGTTCATTTCATAAACTGACGCTGAAAAGGAGATCAGTAATGTTACTACAGCGCTGGCTAGTGGCTCTGAAAGAGCTCACCGACCGAGCTGACTGTCTCCCCATCTCCCGTCCTCTCCCCTCTCTGATCACCTGTCTCTCCTCCTCTGCTGTCTCATTCAGACCGTTCAAAGACAGGGTCGCTAAGAAAATAAACCCCAAAAGCACAACTTTATTCTGAAGCCCACATTATAGCGTACTAACTGAGTCACATGGCGTTACGTCCGTAGCTTAAGTCACATTGCAAGTGTAGTTATTTAAAGCCAAACCATGATGTTTTTTCTAAACCTAACCGCCACCGTTTCACAACGTTAACGCAAACCTTCTGCGTCAAGATACTACGCAAAAGGCTTCTGCCTGGCGGCAAAATATGATGAGTAGGGATGAGATCATGTTGCTTGGAAGAATCACAGTGGTTTGTCTAGACTGGCACCTAACCTGGTACAGATGACTGCTTCCTGACCAGCAGCAGCTCAAGATATATACTAAGAGCAAACGTTTGTGGGATGAAGAAGCAGCATGACGATGAGCGCAGGACCCTCACTCTGCCGGTACTACCTGAGACGGCACTGGACCAGAACCTGCCTGCTGGGAAGCTGGTGGGAGGGCGTTATCTCTCGGGGATTGAATCCCCTTCACTTCTGTAAGTCCTTCACAAAGTTGTATCAGGAATGGGAATCACACACTACAACTTGGTCCAGTTACTGTACACCAGTTTTGCTGAAGTAAAAGAGTCCATTCCAGGACATTTTGGAAAGCCTGCTCGGGAGTTTATTTAGAGGGTTTCTACTTTTGCCCACTGAGCACTGAATTGCTTTATGTTCCATCCCATTTGCTGTGTTTGGAGAAGATGCAGTAACTTTTTTTGTCCAGGTGACTGGTTTAGCACTGTCGACTCTTTGAGTAACTCCCCGTTTTTTCGATGATTCCTCATCTTTTATGTGTTGTTTGCTTTTGGTCTAGACTCTGCCTGCATGCCTTTTTTCCCACAGCATTTAAACTCTAAATGGCGGGCCTGCTCGGGTGCGATTGTATAAGAGTTTGACTTTGCAGAAGCCGGCTGTTATACCCGTTTCATTGAGTGCCAGATTGTTTAGAAAAGTTGCAGAAGTTAGGTTGTTTCTATGGGAAAATCAATGTGAGAGAATTATGGAATATTTAGTTGTGATTATGTAGGCCTGTATAGCGGGCTCCATCCTTCATATTCATCTATGTTTTAGGGATTACTACATTTGCATGCTGTATTTAAGGCATCTATCAAGTTGCAGCTCTCTGGTGTTTCCTTTGACCTCTGACCTGGACACACAGAGTGCTCAACTATAGCCTACTTAGACTGTTCTCTTCGACACAGGAAGGACAGACCTATACACAGATATTAAGCTTTAATTCAATTAGAAATAAAGCAAAATTGAATTACACTGTTTTTATGCTCTGCTCATAAAAAGGTTCAGTCAAGTGCTGAAGGATGGTGGGAGTCCCACTAGCAGAAGATGCAATGTTAATTATACACACACAATACAATACAGACAATACTGATATTATACAAGAGATTTTTAGTGGCAAAAATGTTCCATTTGGTGAGACTTGAGGAAAGGTCATGTGGTCTTGTAGCATCTAAAATGCATGCATGGAAAACACCAGCCGTGCCGCTTTCATCCTTTTAACCACTGTGCTTGGGAGCTTGGTGCGATGACGATGATGATGAAGTTGCAGTTATTTAGCAGTAAGCCTCACTGACTAAACTAAACTCAGTCAAAACAAAGAGAGAAATGGATTTCCAGCACCGTAAATATCTCACAGCAGCTTTACTGCTCGATTTCTCAGTCAATTTGGCCGGCCTTTTCAACCGGATGTTGTGACGTCCTTGGACGGAAAGGGTGAAGCAATTAAAAGTCTGTGGGATGGCTCATAAAGCTCTGAGTAGCCTTGCTCTAAAATGATTAATAGACCTTTCACACAGAACGCATCAACGGCAAAGTGGAAGTTAAAACTTGTTGAACTTTAGGGCGCAGAGCACTGTGATACGCAGCGCAAACCGCGTTTCATGTGAAAGGCCCTTAACTTCTCCTGTACATATTATTTACCGTAGACTATTACGGAAGAAAGAAAAGATACCTGCCGGCTGTGATTGGTTGTTCCTAGTCACATGACATGCGGTGCGCGCTGCAGTGTTCCGAAAGTTGAACTATTTTTATCCCGGCGTGCAGCCGTCGCTGAAAAAAACAGGCGCTTGGAAACATTTGTGCGGCACTATCGCTTTTGAGTGTGCATGCCATGAGTCAATGGATTTGAGGGCGCAAAAGACACGGCATGTGAACGGCCCCTTAATTCGATATTTTGGGACATCTTGTCGAGAGTTAGATGAGATGATCGATAGTACTGTCATATCTGTCCATTGAAATATAAGTCTACAGCCAAGAGATGGTAAACTTAACTTAGCTTAGCACAAAGACTGGCAGCGGGGGGAAACGGCTAGCTTGGCTTTATCCAAATGTAACCTTTGGACAGAGCCAGGCTGGGTGTTTGCTGGGTGTTTGCAGTCTTTATGCTAGGCAAAGCTAATCAGCTGCTGGTTGTAGCTTGGTATGGATCTTCTCATCCAACCCTTGGGAGGTCGAACTTTTCCCTTAAAATCAAAAAGGGTTGCAGTATTCAGAATCCCCATAAATTAGTCTGTGAGGTAAAATCCGTGAGGTTTTGGATTCAGAGCGATTCAGCCTCACTCCCCCTCCAGCAGTCCAGATAGCCCAAATTACCAATTACTCAAATAGTTCTGAAAAAGCACATTATGTGTTCACTGTATGTGTGGTTTCAGGCAGGTGTGGAATGGTGGCATCACAAATTTCCATTGGCATGCTCCCAGTGGCATAAGTTCCTTGTGAATATCACATAGCTCATTACGCTCCACTCAGTTTAGGTTGGATGTGTAATTAGTTTAATGAGTGTTGTCCACTGAGAGTACTGCGGAGGGACCCATCTCCTAAGCTAATGTATTTGCATGACAGTATGAGAGGCGAGCAGATTGCACATCACAGTCTAGCAGTAGGCTACTCTCCTATGTGTAATAAAAGATCAAAAAGTCACTGACGGTTGAAGTGAGTGGACTCACATTACGTACTCTCTCCGTTTTAATTGCATTACATTGTTTGGCAAATATCTGCTTTAATTTGTCCAAGTTTGTTTGTTTTTTTGTCTCCTTTCATTTATCTTCTCCAAGGCCGACGCAATCTGTTCAGTCTTGTCATGTAAATAAAAGCTGCATCTTGAATAGAGGAAATTAAATTCAAAGCATCCCACTGGCTGCCTGGCAGCTACATCAAATGGCTGGAACAAGAACCTCTGTTATACTTTCATTGTTGTTGTGTTTTGCTTAAGAGCTTAAAGCCACTCCGGGGATAAAAGACAGTTCAGGAGGAGTCAGTGGTCGAAGGAAGATTAAGCAAATGATGTTGATGAAGCAAGCTGATTAAATGAGCGACATTCTGCACATTTTGGCACAATGTCCAGTATAATCAAGTGTTTTCAAAGGCTTTTAATGCACTGATATGGGATGTGACTAAGAGCAGGCAATAGAGATACATTATACTGGACTTCTTGTACCTAGTCGGCCCGTTCTCATTCCCAACTTGTCAAATACGGCAGCTTGGTCAGTGGCACTATGCGTCAAACTATGACACTCTACGTGGCCGTAGTTATGGCGGGAGTAAAGGAGGAAGTCAGGTTACGTAGTAGAAAGAGCGATAAAGTCGAAAATCAGAGGACTTACACCCAGGGGATCGGTGTTTGTGTCCCGCGTGTAACCAAAAGTCGACTTATTTAACGTAATGTTACTACATCACTACACATGACTTAATATACTTAACTACGTTACGTATACGTTACGTAACTACATTGCTTTATGTAAAGTAGCCTACTTAATTACGTAACAATCATAACATAACCAAGGTGTGAAAACGGAAGTTTATCTTTAAAAGACAGTGTATGCATTTAACCGGCGGAAATTGACCCGTGCAAAACGGATGCTAGAAGGGTACCTAGAGCGTCATAGTTCGACCAACACGCTCTCATCCCAACTCGTCCCATGTCCCTCGGCGTCACTTTAGGTTTAGGCAACAAACCCACTTAGTTAAGTTTAGGAAAGAACTACATGGTTGGGCTTAAAACTACTATGTTTGTAAAGTGAAAGTGAAACTGAACGCTGGGAACACGGGCTACAAACAAACAGCTGATTGTAACGTGAAAGTGAAACTAAACACACGGGACATCAACAGCGATCTCCTGGATGAAAGCCCTGTGTTTGTTGGACCTATCCACCTCCCCTCCCACTCGCCCTTAGAGTATCTTTTCGCTTTTTAAACTACGTCACTCCCGGAGCACTTTCTCAGAGCGTTTACTGTTGCCGCGGATGGGTTTACATTGTAGTTAATGGAAAGCCCGGTGTGTCTCATAGTGGTGCTATTGTGTGGCGTATCACATGCCGATGGTATTTGACGCCCTGGGAATGAGAACGAGCTGGTTTGACGCGTAGGGTCAAGCTGCCGTATTTGACGAGTTTGGAGTGAGAACGTGTTGACTTATTCACCTCAGAAACCTCTTGCAGTGACAAACCTTTACATTCCCGCACAGACAGCAGAAGACCAAAACATTATGACAAGTTGTGTATATTTAAGAACTAAAAAAACTCAATTAAAAATGACTATAAACAGTCTTCTAGCTGGAAAGAGACAGGCTGTTACACTTTAATTCAAAACCCATCTATCTCGCTAAACTGTTTTCTGCTCGAGATTGCAAATTCAGTGGTCTTCTCTCTCTTTTTTTTGGACGGGGGGGGGGGAGGAAAAGTCAGCAGTCGGAACGTCACCAGTCTTCGCCTGTCAAGGCTGTCACAGCTGGACTCCGCTTGTGAGTTGATTAAAATAGGAGAGTCCGTAGCTAATTAAAAAGCTCTTCCCTTTTAATGCGAGAGTGTTAAATAAAGGAGCGGGAGAGGGGATATAAACAGCCTCCTGACAGATCGTTCATTTGCAGAAACTCCAGGCTCCCTGTTGGCTTGAGCAGAGCGTGTGAGGAGAGTGTTGATTTGGAGTGGAGACGCAGTGTCAAAGGTCACCTTTATGGAGACGCAGCGCCATCCTTTAAGTGAGTGTCCGTCCTGGGGCATCTCCAGTGCGTAAAAGTTTTTATTTTGTGATTTCATTTCAGGTTTTGACATTATAATATTCTTTTTATGGTATTGGTTCCCCTACCCACGGTGAAGATGGGAAAAAGAGGTAAAATAAGCAGCCTTTCCTGTCTGCATTTCCTCTCCCGGCTCTAAGGGCAGGTAAAGTCTTCAGCCTGAATTTTGTGTTTATTTTACGAGAGACCCCCGCTGCTGCTGCTGCTGGTTGGAGCTACCCCGTGAGGTGGAGATGATGGGGTGGGTGGGCAGCGACTGTTTTCCAGTTTAGAGTTACAGTATTCTTGGTCTCTTAGTTTTCTGCTGAGATTCCTCCCTCCTGCACTGTCATGTTATCGTGCAGCGACACGCTTATAACAACCAGACTCCCTTGAAAAAAATGATAATTATAAAACATGCTTCACTTTTTATTATCTTCAACCACTTTTGAACCATGCTTCGTTCTCCAAAAAAAAAGTGACATTACAGGAATGCACGCTCAAACACAAATAGAAATGTACCGTATACTGTAGCTTGTTTGAATTTCCAAGCGCCTCTGCATAAAGTGAATATGATATATGGTTTAGCTGGTCGTGAACTTTGTCATTTTCAACACCTAAGTGCCACAAGTCACCCAAGAGGCTGAGGGGTGACCGGTGGAATCTGAGCGTTGAGATCATTATTCAGTGGTCATTCTTTCCATTGCTCACATACAGAAGAGGTTGACCTTCACTTCTACAATGACCAACACTCATTTTTTGCTGTCATACTAGTGCAAAAACGATCCATATTTTTGCTCAAATTGAAATAAATGAGTTTAAAAGGCAATTTTTTTCTGTATGTTTTTTCAGCTCATTGCGTCCTCTAGACATGATGGTCCTGCAGAAGACATGCCACGTTGCACACGCTTGCTGTGTCGTGTCGTGTGGCTGGATTCCTACCAGTGGTCCAAAAACTAAACAGTACACTAACGGAAAAATAGGGAAAACAAAACATGCGCATTACTCAGCGATGACGGTAACAGTGAAGCAATATTTTGAAGTCGTAAATCTTATCCAGTCATTGCGGTCGGCTACAAAGGTGGACAAGAAAGGAAATATTGTTTTGAACGTAAGAAAAAGTGGACAACTGGACTTCAGCCTGCAGTTGCATAAATAAAGCCGGCCTTACAAAACAGCGGTCCTTAAGAGCTTTTGTGTGGCCGTACAACTTTATGATCCTAATTCTTTCGCATATATTGCCAACATAAATACGGCACTTCACCGTGGGACGCTCCGCGGAGGGTCGTTAAGGCCGTGAGCTCGGCAGCAACAGGTTCGGATACACAACTTTTACTGCGGGCCCTATGAATTTTTCCCATCGATGCCTTCCCGGCATGTTTGGGTGTGAGCAGAGGCCGCATACTGTGTATCGTTTAAAAAGGATCTGGGTTTCTAATGCTGATGTGAGATGATTTAGAGCTTTAACACGGGGGAGAATACGTATACTCTTTCTGTGTATCTTGATTTCTGTATATTTAAAGTTTAACAGTGTAATGAACACCATTAGAACAGATGTGCCCGACACATTGGAGGGATTCTTGATTCAACCTGGAGAAACTTGGTTTCTTCACTCAATTATATACAATATCCTGTGCACACACACTACACCATGATCCAAGATGGCGCCGCGAGTGGCAGCCTCGGTGATGCGCTCTCTCGTACATTTTCTGTTTTTGTTTGTTTAATCTGTTTTCTGCTCTCCGTCTCTGAACACTTACTCTTCACGGAACACTTAAAAGTCTTTAATGCACATTTTTAGATTATAATTTACGGTCTTTCATGCACATTTTTCTGTAATATGTACATATCATCTGTCACTTTATGCAAATATTATAATATGTACATACCTGTCACTGTAAATATAAATCCTACTTAGCGTACATACAGTATAATGACATCTCCTACATGTACATGCTGTACATATAACCATCCAGCCCACATATATCCATTCAGTATTTATTTCTTTGCACTATTTGTATTGTTTACAACTCCCAAACACTTGGCTTGTATATATACATTTTATTGTATTTTATTTTTATTATTGCATTTTTTATTCTGTTATTTCTATTCTGTGTAAGTACATAGAGAGAGCTGCATAAAAAACAAAGTCAAATTAAGGATATAAAGGTATTGCATTATGATGATAAATCAAGCTTTTTTTAAAAACCCTGTAACTAATGGATATATATTGACAGCAGACGGGTGCATATAGACATCTCTGTTCAATGCAAAGAATGTCGCTCAATGCGTTCTATATACAAGAAAAATTGCGTTATGAAAGAAAAGAGATTTCCGCTTTCTGCAAAAAGAGATTTCCGCTCCATCCAAAATATTTAAGATTTTAGGGCATTTCGAGAGAGCAGAAAACGAGGATCTCAAAGGCTGCAATGCACAACGGGAAAAAAGCAGTCGACTATATCATCATAACCCTTTGGCAACAACACTGTGGTGGGTGATTCAGAAACATGTGCTGCCATTTTATCATGCCGAGGGCCAAGTTTTGGAGCCTTAAACACCCCGCCAAGGCTTGATAAATCTGGCTTGAAAAATCTCATTTGCAGAGAGTTAGGCATCTGCAACAATATTTATCTTCTTCCCTGTCCAAGGGTAATGGGTTAGGCAGGATGGATGAGGGCACAGTCCTCTTGCCTTCAGGTGCAGCGATCTCACAGAGGACCCGTAGACAGGCTGCTTATGACGAAGCAAAAGGAAACACATCAACTCCCTCAGTAAACATATCACCACGGTTGAACAATTGGCTATTAGCATAATTAGCCAGCCTGATCTTAGACTTTTTATGTATGAGGGTGGGTATGTGTGTGTGTTTGGAGGGGGGGTGGGTGGGTGTTTTGCTGTTGTTCCACAGCAATTAAACCCATCTAATTTCAAGAAGAACAAACATTCTTTGGTGGCTGGGGGAAAGCTTCGGGGCGCAGAAACTTCAGGAAAAATAAAGTCCTTGGTGGCACCAAGTCTTGTCTGATGATGTTTGCTAATTATGCAGCCAGGCACTTCCTGGGAAAACACAAAAAAAGTAATAGGCAAGGGTCTGCGCCTGAAGCTTATCAAGAAACAAGCAGGCAACTCTGTCTGGATATGGCCTTTTTGTATCTGGTACAGAAAACAGAAAATCTAAAGGTCAATATCCAGTGAAGGACTCTGTCTCAGATGTAATTAACCTTTTGATTTAGGACACTCCGTCTCGTAAATAAGCTGGCAATTAGTTTATTTGGCCATCATGTGATAGTAATGACTCTCATTAGCATGATGTGACCTCCTCTAATCTGTTGCCTCCCAGACTCTTTACTGGATTTCTCGTCTTGCCTGGTGAACCGGCCTCTGATGGCTGTGAAGTCACCACTTCTGTCATCTTTTTGTGCCACATTCAATCTCATTTTCTCTCCGTCACATTCTGGGACACGCTCTTATCTGCAGAAAGAGGGAGGTCAGAATTTGGCATGCTTTTTTTATAATAAATACTTGACAGCCAACACATGCATGAGCGATCAAATGCTTCGCAATTGCTTTCCGAATCAGCTCGGAGATCATTTCTTTTGTTCCCACGAAGCGCAAGTAAGTTCAGAAATCAGCTGGTGGAGGCAACTTTGGCTCTGTAGCTTCTAAAGTTACTAAAGAAGTAAATTGGGAAACAAAGTTGGACAGATAACAATCAAGAAAAACAAAATGCCTTTTCACACTATCAGGTCTGAGTAAGAGTTAACGAGGCAGAGCGTACAGGAAAATATGGAGAACATGGACTGTAAGCCAGGAAACCACGGGGTGGTAAGATGTGTGAAATGGTCTTCCCTGTGCAGCCTCGCTCAGCAAGGGCCGCAGATGTAAAAATACGGCCTGTTTTTACAGCACACTGACTTTATTGGTGAATTTTTGATGTAAATGGCGGCGGCGATTGCCTTACTTGGAACTTGCTCTCTTTTCTCAAAGAAAAAAAGCTTTTGTTTATGCTCTCGCTCGCTTTGATTTTCTGCAGAACTACAACCCTGGGCATGACTTGGTGTCTGCGATGCTAAATGATGTAAGCCTACCTATTAAACTTCCAATGATTAATACATATATTTAAATGAACAAACAGACAATAGTGACACTGTGTATACATTTGAAAGCACTGCGCGAAGCATAAATGTGATATAAAAGTCACACACTGAAAACAAAAACTCTCGGCTGTGTGTGTGCAATATATCACTGAATGCTTTAGGGTGACAAGCTGCAATTAACCGTGGAGCGAGAAGACATTTATAAGCATTGCATATCTCATTAAATACATTTATTTATCTTACAAGGAATGGTGTTCTTGCTTTCAAAGTTTATTTTCTTTGAAACTTGACTGATTGATAATTTAAACGTCGCACTTGTTTTTTGGTGTCACGTTCAAAGTTGTGGAAGATTAGTGGAAAATCTTAGAAGAGGTAAATGCTCCGAGCATGAACAGACACATACTGTTCAGAGACATTTATTCTCTTGACAAAGAAGATCAGTGAGCTATAAAATTCACAGATTTCCTCTGAAGCCCCTTTCACACATGCAATGCAATCCCAAAATTATCTAGATATTACCTCCAGGAATATACAGTATGTGACAACGCAAACGTCCGAATCAGTTGAACCGGACATTAAACAGACTTTATCCTGTCAGTTTCCCAGTAAAAAGTCCATGTAATGACCTATCGAGCCCACGTGTGAACAGAGCCGGTCGTTGCCCGGAGAATTCACGGCGAGCGAGTGGACGTATTGATGACGTTTCTATCATGTGGCTGAACGCGCAAAACCGGAAGAATACAAACATCTGAAACATGTGAAGAAGAAGGGGTCATTTACACAAAGATGCCAACAAACATGTCAAAAATATGCCAAATAAAATCAAACTCAAATTAAATAAATTGGTATAATTTGGAGCCACTGAGCCGTTGTCTTGAAACAAAAAATTATTCTTTGTCAATACTTCATTGGTTAAAGATAACAAAAAATCAGTAGAAGGATGTGATTCAGATCTTTGATTCAAAAAGAGAGAGACGATGAGATTTGGGAACTTCTGTTGGTAAGGGACTCACTTGTTTATGACCAAATTACGAACCGGCTACATGACCGCGGTGTAAACCGCGTCCTGTCCGGCCTCCTACACGCCCAACCAGGCGCCGCCCCTCGCCTGAACCAAACAGAGTATTTCCAGAACGCGTGAGAAGGCTCCATGTGTGAAAAGGGCAACTCCTGACAATGTCCAAAGAACCAGGGCGGGACATTGCCCTTTCAAACATACTGTATGAGAGTTCATATGAGAAAACGGCTCGAGACAGACACTATTTCTGTCAGGACTCTTTATTATAGCCCTTTCTTTTCCACTTTGTCTCTCCGTATCACTGTGAGATCCGCTGTTATCTCTGAAATAGTCGTTTATACAGAATAAAAAAAGCAGCTGTGTCGGGACGAGGAGCAGAAGGCGGTGGCATAAAAACGTTGCTCCAGTAAATGTCAGCGCTACTAAACGGCCAGGATTACCCCCCCGATAGTAACACTGAAATAACAAAGGTCATAAAACCTGAAGAGGTTACCAATCTCCAATGTCGAAAGACTTAGATGATCAAATCATAACCTCAGTGACAAGTCCCAAAAGACAGATTCTTGGACAAATTCTACTTACTTTAGTCAGTATTGTCTAACATTTCTAACACACCCTTTTGGTACAGATAATAACAAGCTAATAAATACCTGCATATATTCTACTAATTGTACTCTACTTGATTGCCTTTTTTTGTTTCAGAGAAGGTTAGTAGAGGAAAGATGATTTTTTTGTATTCTTGAGACACCCTCAGGCTGATAAAGAGACCCAATCAATGACAATATAAACTGTATGTATGCAGAGGATGCACCAACAAGGTCTTTCTCCAGGAAACCATGAAACGCTTAGCGTAGGACTAATAAAGAGCTGATTGGAAACAGTTGATCCAAAGGATAAAAAAGGTGTCTAATGTCCTGCCTGGTCATGTTTGCATTGGCGTCCAACATCAAAGACGTCCAGATGTCAAAGACGTCCAGCTCCTGCTGAGATGTTTATCTGCGTCCAAGACTTGAGGCCACCCAGCCAAAAAGAACAATAGTGCTTTCTCACCATCTCAGTGTCCCGTGCTCGCTCACTGCACTGCTCAAATGGTCAATATCCCAGAGTTCATAGCCGATGCAGCGTTGCAGTGCTGAGAAAGCTACAGTGTGTTTACTGTGTTGCAGAACAGCTTCCATAATCGCTCTAAGCGAAGAGAAAAGAAAACTTCCTCATGTTCGAGTCCAACTATGTTTCCAGATGTGCCAGGGGTCAGGGGTTAAAGATAAAAGTACCAGGATGTGGCATACCCCAACTAGAAACCAGGTTTGCAGTGTGCGCATTCCTCACTGGAGGGGGGCGATGAGCAGAGTGCCTTGTGTTTCTTCTTTCCACCGCTCCCAGTGAGCGGCCTCCTTTTGCGGTGGTGAATTATGACACCACAACTTTCCTGCTCGCTACTTTGGCGATGTTTACCAACGGCACCGGGGCTACGTGTCAGCCATGTTAAACATAGCGGGTGAAAAACAAGTGGGGAAGTTGTTTTGGGTCTTCGCTGTAGGAGTAGAGGTCTCGGACTTGCCTCTGACCTTCTCCACAGGGAGTCGCTAGACGTGTTAAAATATTCTACATCTTTCAGAGCAGAGCTAATGAAATCATTTAACACCACATCCTTGATTAGAAATTTAAAAAAAGGAAGTTAAAGTGCAGCGTATAGCAGGCCAAGCAGAGAGCACGGTTTGACTGATAGCTCTGACTAAGGCCCGGCCTTTCCACCCCCCGCCTGGTGCTGAGCGCCAATAGAGACATCACAAGTTATGCAGAAGAGTCTATTACGTCGATTCAAGAATGTCTCCCAGAAATTGGGCTAATTTCACAAAAAAAAGCGCTAATACGATTATTTCAAGTGTGTCAGAGGCTTAATAAGTGTGGAAATTGGCCTGTCATATAAGACCTGAGAGTGGTGGTAAATTGCGTGATTACAGTCGCAAAGCCTTGGCCTCCCTTATTGTTTCTTTACATATCGTAATCTGCTAAATGAAAACGGACTGGACAACTTCATTAGAATTCTTAAAAAAAAAAAAAAAAAAAAAAAAGTGGGAAACATTAATATGACAGAGACAACTTTATTGTGGTATTATGGTAATAATGAGCTTTAGAGGATGTGCAAAGATTACATGTCCCTTGAGATGGCTTCTTTTATTATTAGGCTCCGAAAAATTGTTTTATCACCCCGAGCCTCAGGCAGAGTGGTCCTGCAAGCATGACCGCAGTGGCTCCTGCTATTGAAAGGAAGAAAAAACTATATATTTTATATAAAAATGATATGAAGATTGATGAAGAACTATTGATTGTGCAGGTATAGACGTGTCCTGTAAGGTTGAATATATTTGTGGTAATTGTTTAGAGGTGCAGCTATAGGTTGAGTGGTGCACGCTGAAGAGAGCCCACAGGGCCACTAGATGGAGTTAGATCCTACAGAAGAGCTTTGGGACCTCGGCAGAAACAAGACAATAACAGCAGACGTGAAGCAGAGGACACGTAGCCCCTTCATGTGCTCAGACCTTGGGAGGCGAGGATGCATAGTTTCCTGCACAGAGACCACAGCACAATCTTCCAGTGGCCTGCTCTTATTTAGTATCCGAGGAGCACACACAGTTCATAAATAGGCTATACACTTACATACCATGGGAGCAGCTACCTTTTATTAAAATGAAAATGATAATCACCTCGAGTGCATCCTCCAGCTTTCACCCTCTCTCATACAGTGAGCTAATTGCCGATGTTAGTGTTTGGATTATCCATACAGTTATATGTATATAAGTAATGTGACTAAAACAAGATTTTAATTTTAGAAAATGAACAGCGACCACCTGCGTTTTTACACCTGCGTACTTCCTTTTTACTGTGTCAAACTGCCGAAAAACATCTTAACTCCTTCCACATTTGAAGGCAAGTTTTTAACAAAAGGTGTAAAATCCTTCACAGAGCTTTTTAATTTGTAACTTAATTTTACAGCTTTTTTTTTTAGATGAATCTCAAGGTCGATCATTATCACAATTCAGGTGATTTTTTTTGCTTCTTTTTTTTTGGGAGGGGCAGGGAGCAAAAAAAAAAACAGGAATCAAATGCATGATGAAATGGGCTGACGGCGTGCCTTACTGTGTGATATGATAATGCTGATACAGAAGCATGCCCCAGTCTCTAATGGAGAGAAAATTATATAGTTAGATACATCGATAAAGTGACATGCCATTCTTTCTTTTCTTTTTTTTTTTTTGAATCCTCTCTTTCTGCTTTGAATCCAAGAGTAGTGTTTAGTGTTAATGGCGGATTAAAGCAGAAAAATTATTGTAATTGGAGAGCATTACCACTCCAGTTTTTACACAGATATACATAGTACAGTACAGCCTGTTCTAAAATAAAAAATAAAATGATTTAAAATAAACAGTATTGGTTTAGGCACAAAGAAAACATCCTATAATAACTCTACATTTAATTAAATATTATATACATTATCTCTTGAGCTCCATATGTCTCTGTTGTGCTCAGCGTCTTGACACAACGTAATGCAGGATTGAAGGAAAACAAATTTAAGTGCTAGTCCCACAGGAGTGAACGTGAACTCTGTCAACAGATGTTTAATGCTGTGAAAATGAAGAAAAAAAATCCCCATTGCTCTTGATCTCTCACGTGAATTGCACCATTTAGCATGTAGCAGTTGTGACAGGTAATTGACTTCAGGATCCAGTGAGGAGTATTTGTGTCATGGTAAATAATGCATTGTTTCACAGCCTTTATGAATATTCATAGTTTATGTTGATGGAGAGACATTAAACAAATGCTTTTATATATGTTTAAGTTTGTTTTTCTACCGGTTACGAGATAAATCCTGTTAAAAAAAAAAAGCACAAAAACAAAATGTCAACATTCCTTTTCTGTTCGATACAAAGTCGACTTCAGCTGCTGATGCGTTTTAACTACTGCGATGAATTAACCATTGTTGTTGGATGATCTCATTTGCGTCCTGCTTTGAGCTCAAACTTCTAATTCTCTTTATACACTGAAATATTAAAAGCCTAATATGTCATCTGTCACGGCTGTCATTTATCATCTTAGCTGCAGCGTGTCCTGTGGGCCTGTAAAGATTTCCCTCAAATTACTTTTTATTAAATTGCCGGCGTTTGTTCCTGTTTATACGCCTGTCCTCGCATTTCATTTTGGCTCCATTAGCAGCTGCCTATCTGCATCTCGAGGTTTGCCCTTCCACGCCTTCATTCACCAAATGACCCAACATCCCTGTCTGGCTTAAGACAGCTGAGCTGATTAAGAAGTTGCCTTTTGAACACTAATTTATTCCTCTCCACCATTTTGTTATATGCCCATTGTTTCATTTAAAGTTCTCCTTAGATGGAAGTCACGCTAATTCTGATTTCCTTTTTGGAAAAGCTATTTAGTTTTTACAATGTATGATGGATCTGATTAGTCATTCAGGCCGGCCTCTGCTTTTATGCTTACATTAACTAACACAAAGAGCCCCCCCACAGGTTAAAGTTTAAATGTGGATTAGCAGATAAAGCAACTCCTGATTAGGTTACCGTGGGGCTTAGAGGGGGAAAAATGGATTTTCCCTGCACATTATTTCACAAACATCTTCACTCTCTCCCTTTTCTTTTCTTCTCCGGCTTCATCCTCTCACACTCGCTCACAGCATGGATATCTATTTTGGCGCAAAATCTTTGAACAATTATGCAAATGCGTGTAAGGCAATGCACAATACAGTATGGAAATGGCTCGGAGAGAAAATGGACTCATTAAGGACAGATGGCATGAGTGCGGAGAGCCATTTGTTATGGATGCAGGAAGACATTTCAGACAATATCAGAACCTGAGAGACGTCAGATATGTTTTTCGCACCGAGCACTGTTTGTTGTGCTGCTGTAGTTCTTGATTATTTCGGCGCGTTGATGATTATAAATGAGCTGCTTCTTAATGTGACGTATAGATATGCGTTTGTTGGAATATACATTTTTATAGAAGTGATGACTTCATTATCTTTACTGATATTGATCACTGTGGGTCCTTTAATAAAATGATGCATGTTTGATCAAAGTAGCTGTACGTTAAATATGGAAGTGATAAGATCGCTGGGGAGGAATGTAGAAGCAGTTGTGATGTAAGCTCGTGAGATTACATGCACCATATGCACGACTTCTGCTCCGATATTACACGCATGTCATTGTCACTCTTCATACAACATGAATTGAACTGCATACAAAGGAAATGCATGCGAGAGATTACAGGAAACGTTGTTTGAAACGTGCGAGACACACATAGTGAACAGTGGGGTTTTTCACAATTAAGAAAATTACGTCTTTTTTTTATTGTCTGGTAAGGATAAGATGGTGCACTATCACCGAGGCCAGTGTTATCCCCGGGTGGGAGGGGAATTATTTGCAGCAAAGATTAAGCTTTACAATCTACCGCAGATGTCAGTAGAAAGTGTAAGAAGAAGGGGGAGTTGTAGGTGGAGATATGTGGGCTCTGACATAGCCACTGTTTATTTAGTCTCTGGCCCTCTGTGGGCTTCCCCAGTTCCACTGTCTGGCCCTTTGATGTCACTGAGGTTATTGTTGACTAGTCTCTGCTGTCTGCCTGCCTGCCTCCATATTCATCTGAGCTTCACGTGGGACACAGACGAGAGAGAGAGAGAGAAGCAAAAGACCGCCATTTATTTCTACACTAATTTTCCTTTGTGATGGATGGCTTTCTTATTGTGTCATTTGTGCCTTTTGAAAAATGCTCCTTGGAGCAGAAGAAATTACCAGCTTCCAAATCATACAATCAAGCACAGTTCTCTGGAAATAAAAGCTTGTGTGTGTGTCTGTGTGTATGTGTGTGTGTGTGTGTGTGTGTGTAGGACACAGAAGACGATCCAAAAATGGTTAAATTACAGAAGAAATGTTGCTGTTGGATTTTAAAAAATACTTTTATTGCTTTAAATAAAAGAAATCTGTGAAAATAAATGACTTCAGAGCAGCTGGAGGTCAATATATTCTGAAAAAATGGATTTAAATGGTGATTTTAATGCACAAATGTTGGATTTATTTTCTATTAAAACACATCAATCAATATCACAATAAGATTTTTGTGGCTTTTATATAGTTGAACTGCTCAGTCACACAGTAATCTTCTTTTAGAAATCTGTTTATTGTTACATATACTGTAAGTACAGTAGAATATGTGATGAAATAATAAATGTGCATAATGATATTAACAGTAAAATGTGTACACAAAATGCAAAGCAAATCATTTTTCTGATATGAACGTCTTTTCTACTCTAAACCAAATGTATATCATTTCTCCTCATAACCAAGCTGCAAATCCAAATATTTGAACATCAAAGTCTGTCATGAAAAACTTAACAAAAAAGTCACAGAACAAATAAATGAAGGGTATCAAAGGCTCTCACATTCAGGACTCTGTCTTTGTTGTATTGAGCTCGTCTTTTGTCCGTCCCGCGACTATTGTGACGCGACACAGAGACTTCTAAAGGCCAAAGTTTCTTATTAAATTATTTCTGGGTGAGATGAACGGCGGCTGAATAGAATCATTAAACTTCACCAGTTATAGGAATGCATGCGCCGCGCTGCCGTCTGCTGCGAGATGAAAAGCTGCGCGTTTTCATGCTCCTTCAAAACCTTTAACTCGCCATGAAAAGATATGACATCAATCCCGGCCAAAAAACACAAGGGAGAAATGAATGATACCATTGTGGCTTCTAAACATCAATCATGCTCAATACTTTGGAAAAACAATGCATTTTTGTTTGCATTTCAGAGGTGACAAACAACACTTGTGACTGGCTTAACGTTGTCAATTCCCATTACTCAAAAACCTGAAGCAAATCAGAATTAAACTGTGGTCCTGTTGCTAGGCAGCTGAGTTCTCTTGACATGGTGGTTAGTTTTTCTTTCATTGCTTGACAAGAGCGAAGTGAAAGGGAGTTTAGAAAAACTTGCTTAAGGCGCTCAGAGGAAGGGGATAATTGGAGTCTGTGGATTGTGTAGTGGCCCTTGTGTGGAAACTTCCAGAGCCGGAGACAGAGAGAGTCGGACGCAACAAAATTTAAACTCTTGTATACAAACTTGACCCCGGGACTGCTGCGGGGGTTTTTGCACAGAGTGTTTGCCCCAGTGTGGCCCGGGGCCCAGTGTCAACACCGCCGCTGTGTGTAGAGAAACAGGTGAGGCAGCAGTGACAACAATCACAGCGCTTCAGTTTTACTCTGAAGGGCAGAGAAAGTGTTAAAATAGGAACTTTAGCGGGGGCTGAGGATGTTTCTTACAGGATGCTGTGCAGCTCAGATTTTACACAGGTCATCTCGATACTGTAGCCACGGTTGATTTTATTAGTCCGTCTCTTGAAATATAGAAGAAGCTAGTTAAGTAAACAATGAAAGGGGGTCCATGCCTTTAATGACCCGCGGAGGAGCCCAGCCTGTGAAAGTGCACACCCAGTTTAAGAGGGAACCAATTAATGCTGGATTAACATTCATGGTTATTTACAGTTGCTTTTGTGCTTGTTTCTGCACTCCGACTTCCACACAGAGGAGAGAGAGAGAGGACGGGAGGGAGAGAGGGAGAGAGAGAGAGAGAGAGAGAGAGAGCGCAGAGGGGCTCGGAGGTTGTTTGGACGCAAGAGGTGCAGCGAGGTGGCTGGGTCCATTGTGAGGACACCACCTCTCTCATTATGCCCTCTCAATCAACACTCCTGCTCACAGGAAGCCCCTGTAAAGCCCATCTGCCATAGCTAATCTACAGGCAGCCCCGCGCTTGCGTCTGGGCCCGCTACCCTCAGCCGCATTATTCTCAGATCCAAGGCTTCGCCAGGGATCAGCCAAAGCCCATTAAAGTAAATAATAGCCAGAAATGACAGGCTTAGCGAGGATTGGGGAGGAAGTTGAAGACCAGTTTGAGCTGTGAGCTCTGATTAATAGAGAAAAGCATTTTGGGGGAGAGAAGGGGGTTAGATGGAGAGAGAAAGTGAGGGAGAGAAAAAAAAATGACCTTAGTGTGCTGCAAAGAATTCCTCAACCTCAGGGTTGTTAGGACTAGTGCTACCATCTGAAGCATTAGCAATCCTTGAGCTACTTTTGCTTTGATGAAGCTCAAACAGGATGGGGTGGGGGGGGGAGGAAGGACGGGTGATGAGGCTGGGGGGTGGGATGCATGCCACGGTCTTCAGAGGGCCCCAAGACCAAGAAGCATCAAGAGTCAGTCTCAGTAGGGAAAAAACTAAGTTTGTGGGTCCACAAAGCATCAATAACACAAACATTTAAGGGTTAGATCTAGTAGGGTTAGATCTAGTAGGGTTAGATCTAGTAGAGTTAGATCTAGTAGGGTTAGTTCTAGTAGGGTTAGTTCTAGTAGGGTTAGATCTAGTAGGGTTAGATCTAGTAGGGTTAGATCTAGTAGGGTTAGATCTAGTAGGGTTAGATCTAGTAGGGTTAGTTCTAGTAGGGTTAGTTCTAGTAGGGTTAGTTCTAGTAGGGTTAGATCTAGTAGGGTTAGTTCTAGTAAGGTTAGATCTAGTAGAGTTAGATCTAGTAGGGTTAGATCTAGTAGGGTTAGATCTAGTAGGGTTAGTTCTAGTAGGGTTAGATCTAGTAGGCTTAGATCTAGTAGGGTTAGATCTAGTAGGGTTAGATCTAGTAGGGTTAGTTCTAGTAGGGTTAGATCTAGTAGGCTTAGATCTAGTAGGGTTAGTTCTAGTAGGCTTAGATCTAGTAGGGTTAGTTCTCATGCTTATTAGGGTATTTCTCAGTTATACTTCATATTCTTTTTTTGTGTGCGATTCACTTGCATGTCAATCATATTTTTTCGAACTGTTGTTTTTGTCATTAGTAGCCTACTTTCACACAGAACGCAAATATTAAGTGGCGAAAAAGCAACCTAAATTTTTTTCCGGAACAAAGTCTATTTTTCTGAGCTTTCACATCGCGAATAAAAGCATCAACCAATCATGTCTTGCAGAACGGATATATTCAATACGTACACTATGGTCGTGTCTAGAAGGTAACCCACCTGTTGGGAAACTCTCGCGAGATGGTTAAGGTTAGGCATTATCTTGAATAGCTAAAGTTAGGATAGGTCGTTGGACAGTGAGTCACGCAAGAGTTTTTGCCAGTTTCTGCCAGATGTCGCAATTTGTGGGTTACCTTCTAGACACGATCGTCCACTATATTGTACAACAACATGAAGGCTCCATAGTCTGGACCCAGACTTAACAAACTTCAAACTTTATTACTCCTTTCAACCGTGACAAAGGCAGCACATACCAGATCCACACCTTCCGTTCTGATCTTTCACAATAAAAGCCCCTAGATATATACACTGAGGCAAATTCACTCAGAGCATTTCACTAAAAGGAAATTAACACAGCTTACAGTAGTTTAAGCTGTACAACAGTTTACCTGAGACAGACTGCCAGTCGCTGCTCTGGGTCAATAGGATCCAGGTTTTGGCCTCTATCTAATATTCGCAGGTGAGTATTTCACATTTTCGTGTTGTTTATTCACGACGATTAACAGAAAAAACTATGGATAGATAAGTGGAGAATGTCTTGATTGGATTAAAAAGAATTGTCATTGCACTGAGTAAGTACAAGTACAACAAAATGCAGTACAACATCTAACCAAAAAGTGCAAATAGATGAACATAGAGATGAATCAGCTATACTACGAGATGTACACAATGAACAATAACCCATAAATTCAACACATATCAAACACGAACATTTACGATATTTCATTCTCCACTAAAAGTCCTAATATGTGCCGTTGTGTCCCGTCTCTGTCACACTATATTTGTGTTAGTTTTCCGGGCTTGAATGCTATTCTCGCCTCAACATTGTTATCTGTAGTGGACGTAAGCCTGTTGGCTAGTTTGAAAGGGCTGCTTCGTCATGGTCAGCTTAAGGTTAAACAATTGTAGCTGCTCCCTAGTGTCAAGTTAGTGTCAAGTTAGGAAACCAGTAGTGGTTAGAAGTTAGTAAAAGAGGAGGGGGAAATAACCCGTCCTGGTTAATAGTTAACTGACCTGCTGACACCCTCGGGCGTCACACCAAACACGACCCCTGATAGCTTGAGACCACAACCCAACAACACCGATCAAATCCAGCAGAACATACAGTAAATGTTGTCAGAACATGCTGCTTTAGCTCTGAATTATAGTGTAGTTACATTTGAAAAAGGCCCAATAAGTCCAACATCCATCACCACAAGCTGTGACTTGCTGGGTGGAGGATGTTTTGGAGCTCTGAGGAGGATGGATAACACTGATCGCGGGAGTGTTTTCGCTGTCCGTACTCACATGTTTATTGCCACAAGAAAGCTTATTCCACTTTGTGCTTGAGCTCAGCCTGGGATTTAACATGATTTGTCACTGGGCCGACAGTGGAGACGGTCTGAGGGAGATTATGTGAAGCAGTTCCACCTCTGCTTAACTACTGTAAAAATTGCTTATACGCCTGTGAAGGAATTGGAATGCATTCAGGAAGCGAATGATCAGGCTTGCGGTCGGTCGGGCCGCTTCTTATGGGATGCCCTGATTGGACGGACGCCCCAGACACCTGGGGCGCAGGAAGAAACAAGTTAGCGCTGCATGAAAGGTACGCTCGCTCCTCTAAGAGTATTGTCTATTGATCTATCAGTTACCTGAATCTTCAAAACGCCAGAGAGGGGGGGGGGGGGAGAAGAAAGACGCGTGGAGACCTCTGCCTCAGAGATGTAATGAAGAATTTAAGATCCTCCGAATGTTTTATTGACAGGAGAGCGTAAAAAGATATGATACATAGAAACCTCTGGGGAAACACTTAAGGTTTCTTAAAGAAGTGTTTAATGGTATCGATTTTTATTGTTCACTGAACAGTGTGAACCCTTTGACTGTTTTATTGAACGGTTTTAGACACATGCTCTTAAACACAGAAAGGAAGAAGACTTCAGTTCTTAGATTTAATCCATCAAACAATGTGTGCGTTGAATTTTAATAAGCCTGGCGACTGTAAGCCACGCTGCACACAGCTGCGCTCGGATTTCAGATTCTGCTTATTTTACAGCTACTTCCTCCGAATGCCTCTTATGTCATATTCCCCTGTGTAGGATGTGGCTTGTTCCCTACTAATGCGACAGATGTTAGGACCTCAGCAGCCAGTAGAGGCCTCTCATGTCTTATACAACCCTTGATAGAAGTTAGAGTTGCATGAGTAAATAGACATTTTTGAATGATATAATACAAGTTGCACTGTAAATATCATAAATATTTTTGAAAAAGGATTTTGTTTGTGTTTTTAAAGACCCTCAAACAAACCCTAGCTCTTGGCAGGCTTGCTGGCTATTTTCGGAATAAATGAATCAGTCACCTTTCTCTTTCCGGCTGGTGAATTCAGTGGTTGGAGCCGCATCACAGCTCTTTGACCAAGGCCTCCTTTTCTTCCCCTCTCTCTCTCTCTCTCTCTCTCTCTCTCTCTCTCTGTCCAGCCTGATCTTTCCTCTTCAGAAAGCTGAATACTCATCCTTGACCGGCTCGCCTAAATGAACCCTGCTCTCCTCGTGCACCACAAAAGTGCCACTGTGTGGTGTCACCCGGGCTTTCTTTCCCGGGAGACAGTGTGATTTCTATATCCGTTGTCATGGCGATGTGGCGAGGAGGGAGGAAAATGGGAGCTCTAACCTCTGGCTTTGGGCTGGCTCCCAGGCCAGACGGTTCAGAGGAAACTGCCTGTTTGTTTGTATGCTGATAATGGCGGCACTTGAAGAGGTGAAACGGGGACATTGTGATGCTATCTGTCAAACGCCATGTGGCGTTTCATGCGGCCATATGGGATACAGTAACTGGCAATAAGGACGATGTGGAATCAGTAAAGCAGCAGTGGGTAGAAATGGAGCAAATATGATTAAAAAAAAGTTATTTTTATGAAACGGTCACCATATACTGACAGTAGTGCATGAGACAGGTAATCTGAATAAAATCATGTTCCTCTGTGTCCTCCAGTGTCCTCCGGTGCTCCTAACGGCACCTGCAAGATTTCACAGACCGGAGGAAAACAACCAATCAGAGCTGATCTAGAGTCTGTCGTCTCTGAGCAGCTGTCAATCACTCGCGAACTCCGATGAAACAGTCAAACTAGGCAGCGCTGATCAAATATGAATCAATATTCTGTTACTGTAATGCCTATTTTTCTCCTCAGATGTTTTTAAAAACATCTTGCTTAGCTGTAAAATGCGAAATTTTGTGACCCAGCAGCCATGTTGAGATCAGTTGAGGAAATACCAAGCACCGCCCACCAGCCGGAGCACAGCCAACAGGAACGCTCTCTCTCTCTGAAATGACCTGTGATTGGCCAAAGTCTCCCGTCACGGGCTAGATCTTTTAAAACAGAGCCATGAGGAGGTGCAGAAGTCTAGTTTTCTCTCACAGTACTTGAATTACAATATGCTGAAAGGTTATTATGGAATTTTTGCCCAATGATGCCAAAAACATTCAGCCTACTGCAGATTTAAGTAGATTTTATTAAACACCAAAACATTGAAGCGCTTTCATCATAAGACATCATCACGGGGCAGAGAGAGTTTCACTCTATTTCAACACCCCTCAGTGAAAGCAAACTATTTCATGGCAGATAATACAATTCCTCAATTTCAGACACACCTGATACTCCTCCAGCGTGGAATCAAAAGAACTGAGAGGTGTTTTTATCTAAGTTCCCTAAATGGGGAAATAAAAGGGGTCCTATTACATTTACCCAAAACCCCCCAATTTAAAGAGGCTGGGAGGCAAAATGAAGACATTGGCATTATTAAAATTAAATCTGGAATGGCTCACATGCACTCCCCTCCTAATGACGAGGGAGTGCCACGGCCAGTCGAGAGGAAGAGAACACCATTTTCTATTCATTTGGCAGCGTGCCCGGATCTCATTCAACCAAAAAGTCTTCTCAATCCAAACTTAATCCCAGCCAATTAAAAGATGGTGTTGCTTTTTCCTCCTCCGTCGTTACACTGATGAGACCGCAGTTCATCACCAGGAAGAAGGTAGAGCGTTTGTTTTTGGGGGGTGGCAGAACATATGGGATGATTTTACAAGGCTTATGTATTAAATATTTGTGTCAACTGATAAACGGTAATGTGTTGCAATGTAATAGCAAACTTGAAAAGGGATTTGATCTGAGAGGAAAAATGAATATTTATTGATGTAGAAAAGTATGCTTTGTGTTTTTGCCCGGCTCCTAGGGGGAAGGTGTGAAATCTAATAAAGCCATCCTCAGGAGGGGCGGCTTTGATCAGAGATTCTCTAAACAAGCAGCAAGTCCCATGTGAACACAAGATCTATATGCTCCAACATGTGCTATCTTTACATCTCCACTTCTGTTTTCGCTAAAGGAGAGCCGCTGTATTGGAAACAGCTGAACCATTTCAATTTCAGCCCCGAGGCAACATTCTCCTCTCGGAGAAGTGTCGAGATGCACCGTAGAGAACGTCAGACATATTTCCCATAAAGTCTGAATCTTCTTTTTTTTTTAGCTTCCCAAGGTGCAAATGTGCTGTTTTTCAGAGGACACGTTTTTTTATGTTAATGAGCTCAGATATGTATTTAAACGACTTAAATCTGAAGAATAAACAACAAACTCCTTTGTTTTTGCAAATGGTGTCAAAAAAAGGTGTTTCAGCGGAGGTCACGAAACAAGTTTAAATATGTATACGGAACATTTTTCACACTCAACAACACATGGTTCACACACTAATTACTGAAAATCTATATTTGTAGTAAAACAACAATAGGAGGTGAAAATGATACAGTGATGCTCTGGGTTTTATCACTACTCTCCTGTTCTCTCAGCACTTCCATATCTGCCATGGTGATAAAATGTGGTGCCACTCATCATTTACATAAGATGTAAATGCTCAATAGAGAGGGGGAAAAGGAGCAGTATATAGGGGATAAATAGGATGCAGAAATGGCCCAATAATGTGTTGAGGGATGATGTGTGATGCAGCAGAAGTGGAGCGATCTGCTGATCTGCTGATCTGCTGATGCAGAGTGGGCAGTGATGGCTGTTGCTCCATGCAGAGTCGGTGTGTGTGTCTCACTGTGGCTCCTCTCACACTCCAGAAGGTCACACAGGAAGTGGCTTGCACACATGCACACACGCACACACACAGTTTGGGCCAACCTCTTAAAATAGCCATAGAGGTCTTACTGTAGGCTCAGTCTGCTCATACAGCAAATACATACATCTGCTACACAGTAAACTCTGAAATAAGGATTATTTTCATTGATTAAGTCCAGTTTCACCTTTAGGTTGTTAAAATTATCTTATTCTACACTGTCTGACAGTATCATACATGTATATTTTTGGCTTGTTCCAACTCTTGTTGAAGGTAGGGGTGTCGCGATATACCGGTATTGACGATAACTGTGATATTTAAAAATTAAATATTGATATCATGTTAAAACACATGTGATGATATCATGTAAATAATCCTGCGCCCGCCTCTTAAATAATTTTATGTATACAATTATGGTTACAGACTCTCTCTCCACCTACCTACACTCCTACTTTGAGTGTAATTAATTTGCCAAAAAAGAGACAAAACACACAATAAGCAAAGTTAAAGATTAATTGACTGATAGCTTTATTTGGGGTTTTTTTCACGCTAAGCAAATATTCAAACCCAAGACTCAACTTTTATTTGGCTCCTTCAAATGTAAATATTAGATGTATTGTGCATCATTTTTATACACATTTCGGTTTTATTTTTTTAATCTGATAATGTTATATGAGCCAAATAGTTTTTAACATGAACACACACTGCTAATATCGGCCGATATATCGTTCTAGCGCTACATTTGTTCAATGAAATGTCAGAAAATAGTGAAAAATGTCATCAGTTTTTCAGAAGCCAACATAATGTCTTTGCATTGCTCGTTTTGTCAAACAGTCCAAAACAATATTCAAAAATGAGAGAATGTTGGAACCAGGAAAATGTTTCACATTTTGTCCTGATAATCAATAGCCCACGTTGTTGTCAATTAACTAACTGACTAATAGACTAATTCTTTCAATAGCTATTGTGTTTTAAAGGTGCAGTGTGTAGGATCTGGGGACATCTAGCGGTGAGGTTGCAGATTGCAACCAACCGAAACTTCTCCCGTGTGCCAAGCGTGTAGGAGAACTACGGTGACTGACGCAAAAACGCAAATTTCCCCTTCTAGAGCCAGTGTTTGGTTTGTCCGTTCTAGGCTACTGTAGAAACATGGTGGCCGGCTCCATATGTAGATATAAACGGCTCATTCTAAGGTAACGAAAACACGATTCTTATTTCGACTAAAGAAAACATACTTATTATATTATATTCCATTTCTGCCAATAGATCCCCCTGAATGTTACACACTGGCCCCTTTAACAATTAAACAATTGTGGTTGTGATTTCTTGTAAAATGCCACACTATAAGAAATAACCACTGAAATACCGCTAGCATATGAAAAGAGGAAAAAGAAGCAGCCCCAGTGAGAACATGTTCCGGTGGGATGGCCATGCAGCCGTGTGACAGGGCAAACATACTTAACTAACAACTTCCTTCACATTGGATGCACTTTGACAAACAGCCTTGCTCCTCAGCGCTTACGCCATGTGCCTCAGCATTAACGCTAACGCCCTGTGGTATGGTCGGCTGGACAGGCACTTGACTGATGGCTCTATTAGAGCCCCCCACCACGGCACCTAGTCCTATCCCGGGCCTTTCTCCGGACTGGACGTGCTGCTGACAACGCACTGATGGGCTAAGGGGGAAGACTAAATGGAGGGTCTAAACACGCCAACGACCACATTCAGAGACGCGCCAACAGACAACACACATAAAAACACACCCAGGCACATGCGTGTTGAGGAAGACACGTGGACGCGGCTGTGCGCACACACACACACAAGAGCCGCACAAGGAAGTAGAAAGGATTTAGCCATGCTTCACCTTTTGTATTTGGTTGGAACAATGGCTTACACAAATACAACACACAGCTGATCTGCACCCCTCCGATTCCGCCTCTTTGCTGGCTTGTTCCTGAGACCACCATGAAACGTTGGAGGCCACTGAAAGGCTGGCTCTCGATAATCAGCTCTGAAGGGGGTGGAAAATACAATTCATATCTGCACTCTTCTTGGGAAAGCAACCACTGGAGCAGGAAATGACAGTGGATGTTTTAATCTTCAAACGGTGAGCACCACGCTCCCTCAGGCTAGATGGGAGAATCTGCTCAAATGTGACGGAGCTGCCTGCCCGTTTGAGCAGCCCGCTCGCAACACTTTTTTAAATGTTCAGAAAATTAGATGTCTTCCCAATACGCAACTGCAAACATATAAGAATTTTAACTCTTTTTTTTCCTCAAGCCTCCATGACATTCACAAGTGTGTAGCTGAGATTGTGAAGCTGTAACGTAAGACAGGCAGACGGCGCCGCCTCTCGAGGCCAGGGCCGGCGCTACTCTCCTGGGCGACTATAAACACCTAGCCCCCCCGGCACCTGTCATCCACGGCTGCCTGCTCCCTTCCAACAGGACTCGCAGGGAATTTGCAAGGTGGAGAAATGACATGACAAACAATTATATCCCAACACCCTCTCGATGTTGCTCCTTTCAAGACTTCCCTAATCCCTAAAATGATGTAGAAGATTTCAGCTCTACAGCCTGAAGATAGAGGCAAAACAAAAAAAGAAGCGAGTGGAGAAAAGGTAGAACAGGTGAGTGTCTCTGCACCAAATTCGGATCGAAATGAGCTCAATTTATCAATGTCAATAACGGCGGCAATCCCAGGATGGAGAGACATGCATATTAATTGAAAATAATCAGATTAAGCCACTAGAATCTGACATTTTGAGATGGGC
Organism: Sebastolobus alascanus; assembly: GCA_916701645.2. Lineage (NCBI taxonomy): Eukaryota > Metazoa > Chordata > Actinopteri > Perciformes > Sebastidae > Sebastolobus > Sebastolobus alascanus. The sequence goes on from CAKAOJ020000301.1 coordinate 92,200, forward strand.
ACTTTATCTTCAGGGCTGGAGTGATGCAAGATTGCCTGCGTACAAATCAGAGAACACTGCTTAATTGCATGTTATCACCCTATGATTGCCTTGGCATTATATAAAACAGTATGGTAATTACTCCACAGATAGTGATGTAAATAGCCTCGGGCTGCTGCTCCCATAAGAGGAAGTGGTGAGAGGGCACGGGGCTGAACATCTGGGCGAAGAGGTAGCGCGATTACAAGTGTATAGTCAGGTGATTAGCTCCATCAGCCAGGCGTTAGCAGAAACATACATTTGACATTCACACTTCACTGTGAACACTTGACTCTGAGCCTTAAACAGTGTCGCTTTCAAGAGATCCTCAAATGTACGTAAACACGAGTTAAAAAGTTGAATCTATAGGAGGATGTGTGATGGAGAAGAAGTGGCCCTCATGGTGTCACTGCCGCCCAGCCCAGCGAACAGATGCACTATGGGCCAGCTGGAGGTCCTCTCTCCCTCAGCAGAGGCCCCCCCAGCCCCGGAGGAAACACAGCTCCGCCGTCATATGTTTTCAACGTTTGTACAACGCCTGATAAATGTAATGTAAAAGGGGCTTTGTGTGCGGGGGGCAGTGGGGGTTGACTGTGATTGCTGGTAATAACTGACTAATAGAATAAAGCAATAACGCACAGCCTCGGGGCGAGAGCTCCGTACCGACAATTTCATACTGCAGATTTATCATCGTGTGTGAAATTAGCATTTCAGTCTGTTCACTTTCCCATCTGAAGGAGCTCCGTCATGAGACCGTGCGTGTGTGCCCCGAAAAGATGTCTGTCAACTTCAGGTCTCCCTTCGTCACGACGCTCCATAACTCTCACCAACGCCCCACGGAGAAAGACACCTCCGAGTTGACAGGGAACAATGATGATGGAGATTTGCAGGATAGCTTCTGTAGGCACCTCATAAAAAACAGACTATTAAAATACAATTCCAATATTGGTCACCGAGACAAAGATGATATTTAAATTTGGTTGTATATCACCTGCTCGGTTTCTCACCATAAGACATTTCTAAAAGGATGAGAATATATGAAAATCTTCACTCAAGTCATCCATCAGCTCAAAAGGGGCTGTCGTGCATATTCAGGGTTCTTGCAAGAAGGTTTGAAGACTTGTAAGGCACTTCAAATCTTGATTTAATGAGATATTTTAAAGTTATAACTAGGACTGTCAATCGATTAAAATATTTAATCACGATTAACCGCATGATTGTCCATAGTTAATCGCAATTAATTGCACATTTTTTATCAGTTAAAAAATGTACCTTAAAGGGAGATTTGTCAAGTATTTAATACACTTATCAACACGGGAGTGGACAAATAGGCTTGCTTTATGCAAATATATGTAGGCATTTATTACTGGAAATCAAGACAATGACAGATATTGTCCAGAAACCCTCACAGGTACTGCATTTAGCATAAAACAATATGCTCAAATCATAACATGGCAAACTGCAAAGTGGGCATGTCTGTAAAGGGGAGACTCGTGGGTACCCTTAGAACCCATTTTCATTCACATATCAGGAGGTCAGAGGTCAAGGGACCCCTTTGAAAATGGCCATGACAGTTTTTACTTGCCAACATTTAGCGTAAGTTTGGAGCGTTATTTAGCAACAACCTAAAAATCTCAAGTTGCGTTAATGCAAAATTAGCGGCGTTAAAACAAATTTGCGTTAACGCGTTATTATCACATTAACTTTGACAGCTCTAGTTACTAGCTACTGCTTGTAGCTCTTTAAGCTCACTAGTAGCTCGTCAAATACATTTCGGTAGTAACAGAAGTTTTTCTTATCATTGTTCATTTCGGCTTGATTAGGTGGGACACATGACTTATTTATTTACCTACTTAAAGGTGCAGTGTGTAGGATCTAGCGACATCTAGCGGTGAGGTTGCAGATTGCAACCACCTGAAACTTCTCCCGTGTGCCAAGCGTGTAGCCTATGTGGTTTGTCCCTTCTGGGCTACTGTAGAAAACATAGCGGCCGGCTCCATGACGAGGACCCGCTCTAGATATAAACGGCTCATTCTAAGGTAACGAAAAAAATATACAGATTTGTATTTTCAGGTGATTAAGTTAAACAATAAAGAAATCATATTTATTAATATTATATTCCAGTTCTGCCCATAGATCACCCTTAAATGGTACACACTGTTCCTTTAAGATTTATGTAATGCCATATTGTTAAAACCAAACTAAATCCAGCCAAGAAAAAAACTCCTCTTCCATTTAGTGTTAAATATTTATTTCCTTACTTTTGATGCACTTTCTACTCCTGTCATAAACACAGCAGCGGAGATGAAAAGAGTAATTTCGACTATGAAAAGATATTGTGCTTGTCTCTAAGTTAGCCTTTACTTTGTGTTCATTTTCTCCAGAGTGCTTGTTTCTCACTAACAGAGTCAACGAGCGACTGAATAAGCAAATGGTACTCAGCGGATAATTTTGTTTACAATGTTCCGGAGGCCTATGATTAGAATATTAATTAGGCCCATCTATGACGGTCAGATAATAACAATGTCAGCGGGCTGAATGGATTCTGTGACCTGTAAAAGGCCTATTCACAATCTCCAGTCTGCCATAGTTCATTCTTTTGGCCACAGGCAGCGGACTTTTTCACACCCCCTTTTCTAAACGCCCCAATTGTCCCCAGCTCGCATGAAACACTGTGGACGAACTAAGTTAAGAAGTACGAATATGTTAATGTCAAACAAAGTTGAAATCAGCAGCTCATTTGGAACTTTTTCTGACTTGATGTGAATTTTCTGAAAAGATGTCAATTAATGTGTTATCCTCCATGTAGAATAGTTGACTTGGTGTGTTTGGGCTTTAATGACATGACACGGATCACAAACACCAAAGCAGAGGAAACATCCAACCACACCAACAGCCGATGTTCACTTGTCCCGCTAATGAATTAGTGATGCCTCCTCTGAACCTCCGAGATCGGACCCAGCCACTATAGGACTGATATTTTAGAAATGAAAATCATCCCGAGATGCTTCATAACGTGCAGCCAGAACGCCGCAGGATCTTGAATTAATAGTCCCGATGTAAAGAGTATCCCTTGTTTGCCCTGCTAATGTGAGAACATTACTCAAGTTGTGTCTCCTGGGACGTCAGTGGGATGCCTCTGCTGAGATGACGGGATGCCTCAGTTAGGGAGGCCAAAGACTTTTGCTGTACAGGCTACTTACAGCAATCGGAGCACTTAGGAAACACAGCCAACAAAAACACGACATCCTCACACCGAATAAAAAGACGGGTTTCAAGGGTCAATAGGTTCATTGTAAGTATTACTGTTAAGTCTCTTGGGAAAAGGCAGGATAAGCTTTTAGTTGTTTTCTTGTCTTGAGCTCAGTGACAACATCCCGAGAAACGAGATCAGTCAGCCATCTTACTCCACGTGCAATTAGAAAAATATTTGATCTACTTTAAGAAAAGTTTAGTTTTTTTGTAATGTTCTACAATAAATGATGTCTAGATATACATTTCTAATTCTGGATTTTATTTCTAGACATTCAAATTCAAATGAGCAGTCTGATTGCTCCAGACTTAAACAATGTCTAACAGCACAGTGTATGTTGTATAAGTACCTTATTCATTCATATAATCACAGCAGTGTTCTGATTAAGTCAACGCTGATGCATGTTTGTCATAATTGCAAAGCTGCATTATGGAACGCCTTTATGCTGCAGGTGATGAAACGCTGAGCCATACACGTGCATATCATTGCGCCAGAAACAAGGTACTAAAAAGTTTTTTTAGCAACGTGAGGAAAGTTTTCTGCAGACTGATGATGTAGTGTGCTCTCATAAGCTTCTCCGTTGCTCGATGGCCGAGTTGGCAACACTAGATCTACAAAGCACATTTTCAGAAACTAGTCCCGTAGTCGGTCTCTTAATGCACCGAACACTGGTGTTTTAAATTTACTCTATGAGAGTATTTTCATATGTTTATGCTGATGTTTTCTTTATCTTGTTAGAGTATTTTTGATATGTCTGCACTGATGCGTATTTGTATCGTATTATTGATGTGTATTTGTTGCACTGTCTTTGCACACACCAAGACACATTCCGATCAATGTTTCATTGAAAAGGTAAATTATTGAATCTGAATCTACCGAGCTTTGCATGTGAAAACATGACTTTGTGGTCTGAAATCCATAATAAGAAAATAGATATTTTTGGGGGGTTTCTTGAGATGCATCATGATATTTACTTTTTTTAGTATTTGCTTAAACTTACCCATTTGGATTTGGATGTAGATCCTTAAATCAGGTTTCATTTAATTGTCACGTCATCTGCAGATTTCCTTGATTAATTAAATCTCAAGTTGACGTCCTGAAATTGCTTGTTTTTGTGCCACCATTCAGTTTACTATCACACAAGACAAAGAAAGTAGTAAATTCACACAATTGAGAAGCTGGAACGCTGTAATGTTTGGTACTTTTGCTTGAAAAAAGACTTCAAACTAGGGCTCGGAGATACGGCCAAAATCTTCTATCCCGATGTACGTCATTTCATATCTCAATAACAATATATATCACGATATAGCATGTTTTCTCTTAATTCAATAAATAAATAGTCTATATGAAATAACCACATGATGAAGCCTATTTGTGTATACTCATGTGTGAATTAAATACAAATGAAAAGTACTGAGTATTTTCTCATTTTAAGAACTTGAGTGCAAAATAAACACAACAGTTTTAAGTGAAATTATAGAGAAAATTAAATAAATATAGACCTGGCCTATATCGCGATAGAAACAATATAGAAAAATATATACAATAGACATTTTTATATCGTTGTGATGATATGTATCGTCATATCGCCCAGCCCTACTTCTACCATTTATCAATTATCACAATACAGTAGTATAATAGTTTCAGCTTTAAACCAGAACTGTAATCACTTTTAACTTGACATGTAGCACAATGTGATTAGTCTTTTCTACGTGTGTATTGTATGTTTGTATCTTTATATTGTCGCTTGTAATGTTTCTGTTTTTAGGGACTATGCATGTATACTAACAGGGATGTTTAGCCTATATCTTGTATTTTCATACCGATGTTTATCAATGTGCTCTGTCCTTATCAAATATACAAATAAATAAATAAAACAGCACTACAAATGTACAGTATTTCCCAACTGACAACCAAACCTCATTTGAAGGAAAGCAAATAAGACAGAAAGTGTAAAAGACACATTTACAGTAGCAACAAACAAGACCTCAAAGTGCTCCGAGCTAAATTTCTTTAACTCCCTGGAGAGCGTTAGGCGTAAATCAACCCATCATCCCCCCCTAAAAAATTCAATCTTTGTGAATCGAGTCAAAGAGGCATTTTGTCTCCTCGTTTCAGGAACACTTAGTGTTGTGTTAGAATCACTGGGCTGGCAGGCATGTGGCTAGTGGCAGTGGACTGCGGTGAATGAGTTAAATCAGCCCCTTGTGAACTCGACCCTGTGTCGTCACGAGAGGAAAGAGGCCAAAGACTCACGCAATGAGGGTAATCCAACAGTGAGCCGGTGTGGCAGCGCTGCTTCCCGCTGGTCCCAGAAAGGCTCAAATAACTCCCATGTGCACCCAAGGAGAGCGGAGGACAGGCATACATCAGAGGGGGGAGCTGGAGGTTGAAGGAGTGTGGATTTATCCTGGACTTTCGGAGAGATGTTCCAATTGCAGCCTCCACCTAGTTGCTTTAGTGTCATCAATTGTGCCAATAGTGGAGTCATTGACTGCTGAGGTGATGGCTCTGTGTACTGTCTGCTGTCACAAAGATTGGTCACTATAAAGCTGTAGTCTAGCTCACACTCTGTTACACAATTTTGAACTAAATAGTGATTTTTAGAGCTCAGGTTGGTAGTTCTCTTCAAAAACACGTTTTGTTATATTAGTTGAAATTCTCTTTACATCCCGACAGCAATCAATAAATCAAATGCTCTGACAAAAAAAGGACAAAAAATCTGGTATCTGTGGCTGTCGCATCATTTCATCCGGCCCGAACATTATGATACGTTTATGTTCATAATGATAATTTTGGGGGAGCGGCTTTGGAGGGAGGCCTGAAGGGATGGACTGTCAGTGTTGCCGACCTGGCGACTTTCTCTCTAGATTTAGGGACTTTGGGAGCTGCTAGCTACTTTCATCTGAAAAGATTTGGCTACACTGAGCTGGGTTTTTCGGTTGGATGCTTGTTAAAATCTAGCGTACTCTTGCTAGTTTCCTAACATTACCAACCCTAGATTTAACTGTGTTGCGAGTATGTAGCATGTTCGCACCATGAACTGTTTATAAGAAGTGCACGTAGTCTCCATGACATTGGTCGTTGGTTTGTGGACTGCTGTTTTGAAGCCCCTAGTTAGACATTTTGTCCGTCGCCATCCTGGTTTTTTTGAAACCAGAAGTGATACGAGACAGGGGCGGGGGGGGCTAAGTACAACCGAATGCTGAATAAGACTTTTGAAGCAACCAAAAATGTTATAATTAACTTTCATTAACTGAAAACATACTGTGAAAGAGTTAACGTTGTAAGATGAAAACACGGACAACGCCGTGGTAGCGACCTGTCAATCACAAGGTAGCCCCGCCCTAAAGCATCCTCTGCTTTATGGTCTATCTGACTCTAAATGGGACCATAATTTACGAAATGAACAACATGCTGTATTGAAGAAGACTTGAAACTAGTGATTGAGACCATAAACTCATATTTACAATGTTTACTGAGGTAATAAATCAAGACAGAAGTAGGCCCATTTCTCATAGACTTCTATACAACCAGAGGAGTCGCCCCCTGCTGGCTGATAGAGAGAGTGCAGGTTTACGACACTTCCTCATTGGCTTCACTTTTCAGACCCTGGAGATGCCCACTGGTTTGCACCCAAAAACATGACAATATCCTGTAAATTCTTCTTTGCAATAAGGCTGTCCAAATTAATGTTTAATTATTAAAATGAGTTACTGTGAAGAGTTTTGTCCTCCTTAGAAACACTTTAAGTTACCTCAGCAGTTTCCTGTTATTTATCGCCCGACATACACTGATACATCTGCAATAAAACATATTGGTCAGGCTCTAATAATGTCTTGCACACCAACTCCCAAAATATTACACAATAAAGATCAGCACCTTTTATGAGCAATTTATAGCATTAGTATGGTGACACAAATCATGTTGTCAAAAGTATCTATACTAATTGCTCCAAATGTTATATTCCAATAATTTATCCTCTGCGGCCAAGTGTCTACACTACAGCGTGTTGGCTTAGCAGACTAATTAATTTGAACTGAAGATTTCCCCAAGCTGCTTTTCCTTCCTCTAATGAGAGACAAGTGCCAGTCAAAGTGGGAGCCATACTGCCGTCCAACATGAAAATAGAAGCCTTCAGCAGTCTGTCTGGGGCGTGACGGGGGTTGGAGGGGTGATTGCTCCGACCAGCAGCCACCACCTGCTTTGCTTGTTCACGCTGTCACTGGTGCCCTTTTTTTGGTGCGTGCAGAGTCTTTAAGAGTTTAGCTATGCCTTTGATGCCCTCTTTGATTTTTAGAATATGCACAGGATCAATAAGGAGCACAGACTTCAAAGCTCCGGCACCCCTCACCTGCTGCTGGTCACCATTTCTGAAGTGTTTCCAATCGCGTGCGGAGACTAAACAAACAGCCAGGAGGGGCAGGGCGGGACTTCGTGATCAATAAAAACTAATACCATGCGTGGAGAAATTTGGCAGCATGATCAGACTAAACAAAAATGTTTTAGCCACTCGAGGCTCCTGTTCATTTGAACATGATATTTCTTTGCATTTGAGTCAAGGGAAGGAAACATTTCAAACACTCTTTCTTAAATATAATTTACAGCAACGAGCCAAAATGTATGCTGATAATTCCACGAGAAACACACACACACACTTCAAAGTGCTTAGATTAATGCGTAATAATCTCCAAGAGCCATAACGGTTTAATAACTCACTCAGATGTCTCTAATATGTCACTCAAACCTCAAACACTAAACATTTGATAATAATGCTTTTTTTTCTTTTTCCTCCTACAAATCTAGTAACCTAAGTGGCAGCAGAGTTCAAAGAAGCAGATTGTAATGCATGTTATGGAAATAAACCCGGGGCTGATTATCCTTTAAATCTCCGGCTGCCCCAACCCCCTCTAAAAATGGCTGTCATGATGAAATGACTATCCTTTATTACATTCTTCTCCCTTAATCCTCCTCAATTTATTAGAGGGGGAGTGCCTCGGCACAACAATGCCAAAACTCATTTCCATGGGAGCCCACACGGCATGGTGTCCATGAAGGGAGAGACAACTGATTTCCTATGCAAAGGGACCTTTTGAAAGGGTGGGGAAAGGAGACAACTGATTCTTTTATTGCAAATGACTTCAGTGTTTTGTTTAGGGGGGCTGAGGGGAGCGAAGCCAGCATGACTTCTGCTCGCACACTTTAATTCAGCTGATGCAGGTGCATGGCTAATTGCAGGTGTGGCACTGGCCGGCCTCCACCTCTCTGTGTATCCTCATCCACACACACACACACACACACACACACACACACACACACACACACACACACACACACACACACACACACACACACACACACACACACACACAGGCACTCAGACACTTGGCTTTCTGTATAGACATTAGCCAGGTACTGAGAGAATAGATCAGCAAGCGTCTCATTTGCATTTCATCCATTCAAACTCTGCTGTAAGTCTGCGAGAAACTGAAGGGCCCTATTCAGAAATCTTAATAGTCTAGTGGATATCACAGTGTGGGAAAGCTAAGCACAAACTTTCTGTGTGAGGGAAAATTTACAAAAGGCTTACTGTGAACTGTTAGCTTATTGTCCTTCTGAAATAAATAATGGGAGATTCAGTTCAGCTCCTGAAGGAGAGGCTGTGATACAGCAAAGTCCGATGTGGAAGAGCAAATCCTACAATGGAAAGCTTTTCCATTTTGTCGGTTAAACAAGATTTTACCAGTCTTTGCTCTTTTTAACGTTCAATTTCTGTACTCCCCTCGCCGAAAACCCCTCTCATCTCGTAAATGTGATGTGAGAAATGCCGTAAAAATGAGAGCGGGAGAAGAAAAAAAAAAAACTTCTAAATGAAACCTCTCTCTCTCTCCGAATCCCAAATGAGAGGAAATTACTCATCAAGTGATTATGAAACTGTTGGCATTATAGAAATCAGAGTGAAAGAATAGAGTCGGGGAGGAAAGGAGGGAGGGGGTTGGCAATTTGTTCTCAATGGACAGCGGATGAAGAGGTGGCAAGTTAAAGTCTCCAATCTGAAGGGTCTCCTTGTAAAGCTAATTCCAGTTAATGGCCAGGGAACAAGGCTCCACTAACCCACTGGATCTGACATCCTGGCTCCAGGTAATCAGACTGACATTAATGCAGGCTCCAAAAGAGACACCTCGTCATCAGGAATTTTCCTCATTGGCACCGAAAATGCCAGGCTGCACACCTCTGACTGCGTGGCCCCCACATCTATTAACCTTATTGATTTGGAGCCCCGCTGAGCCCCTCCAGAGCTCCCCGCCCCCCTGCTGCTGGACTGAAGTGGATCAATCCTGCGCCGGGGGCCACAACTCGATAACAACCCAGTGTCAGAGACTACTGTTTACAACCTGAAATGAATACACACATATAGATGCTGCTCTGTATATTCATCTTCAGACGCAAAAAGTGTCGATAGATGAGCAGTGGCTTAAAAGTTTTAATAAGATTATATCTGAATAATATCTTTACTGGAAACTGACCACTTGTATGTGCAGTTTTGTTATTTTACATGCAAAGTGATGCATGAAAATACCAAAATATGAAATGGATATTTGTACAAGATATTAACCTCCGCTGCTACGACCAGGTTAGTAAAACTATTCTGTTCATTGATTTTTCAGTGCAGTTAATTTGCACTAACAAAGTGCCCTTCGGAGTAAATATTCTGCATCCAACACTTGAGGCAATCAGCACACTCTGCCCTACGATTGTACACTTAAAGTTTAATCAATGCAAATTACACACACTTAATATTTTGCATTGCACCATTGGGACAATAGCTGTCAAAGCTTATCACTCTTATCGGTTTGTACAGTGGAAGTCCACGTGACCACACAACTGTTTACTCAGTCCCTTTCAAAATGAACTGCTAACTAAATACTGTGTTGTTGTGTACGGAATCGTATTGCTGCCACGGATCAGTATCACCTTATAACGTGAAAAGTTTATTGCTATAACAAGATGTTTTTCATATTTTAACAAGATGTTTTCATATTATGACATACAAACTTATCACGTTATAACAAGACATTTCTTGATTCATGATGAACATGATCATCACTTATATTGTTATAACGTGTAACATTTCACGTTATAACAATATACTGTACTAGGATATCACATTATAACTTGAAATGTTTCACATTACAACAAGTGATAACAACATATTTTCACGCTATTGCGACATACGAACTTATCCATTATAACAAGAAAAAAATCTTGTTTTATCAATATACTATTGATCTTGTTGAACATGAAACTTTTCATGTTATAACAAGACAACTTACTGTTATAAAACATTTCATGTTATAACATGATCATCACTTATATTGTTATAACGTGTAACATGTCACGTTATAACAATAAAGTAAGTTATCAGGTTATATAATTAATGATCACGTTATAATGTGAAACGTTTTATGTTAAAACAATAAGTCATCACGTTTTGACATGACAATGTTCACTTTATAACAAGATAAATAGTAAATTGTTATAACAAGAATAGTTTATTGTTATAATGTGATAAGTTTGTATGTTGTAATTACGCGAAAACACCTTGTATAACAATAAACTTTTAAAGTTATAATGTGATGCTGCTCTGTTATTTTGTCCTGGTGTGGCAGCAACACGCTGCCGTAGTTGTGTGAAAACATCTCTAAAATGTACGTCTCTATATTCACTTTTGAAGTGATTCACATACATAAAGCCAAACTTTGCTCTTGCGATGAGACGTTTCTTTTTGAAGTGAGGTCTCAAGAAAAAAAGAAGGCATCTGTGAAAACAACCCACTGTGTCTTTAAACTTTGAGCACATTCTTACTGACCAGCTGTAACAACTCCAGCAGTACAACAACACTAGGAAGTCATTGATATCTATTGTAACACTATGGGACCTTTGGTTGGAGTCTACTATCAACATCGTGACTGATATGTTAAATTCTCCCAACAGCATTTCATCTTCCTACGCCGAGCAGCTCCGGCGAGTACAGCCTGACAGAAGTGGCAGCAGCGACTGTAAATAGCTGGTAATACTGTATACTGTGGCAAAGTGGGAAGCGCCGTGTGGCAGTGCAGTGCCGGATGCCTGGTAAGCCACTGCAGGCTCTGCGTGATGGAAGCATAAGCATCAGTGTCGAGAACGGTTGGTCTCATCTGCGACTCATCATCAGCCAGTGGAGCCCAGCAGGGGGAAAAATGTACACCCAGGGCAAATCTGTAAACACCAATTTAATCTGCATGGAGAAAGTTACTGTCATCAGCTGTGACAGCAAAAGCCTCTGGGCCACGCCAACGCGCAAAGAGTCACTCTTCTTCCCCCAATATCTCTGTCAAACGCAGACATTAAGCCATTATGGACGTCAAAAATCTGCCATTGAGAAGTTCTTTTCTGTCTGCCAGTCAGAGCTGCAGAATGGGTTGCACAGGGCCACAGTGTAAATGATGTGGATACCCTGCAGTTCCTCCTTTACATTAATTGCTCACAAATTGCTGTTGACCTTTGGTATTAGAATTAGAACATTTTGCATTTATCACCATATAATTATTCATGTTTCACAAGAGCTGATTTTTTTTTTGGCAATTATAAGGCGAGCAGTGGTGAGGAGAATGTGCAACCCGTAATGGTCAGATCTTGTAATTAATTTAGGGTCACACTCAGACTTAAGAAGATTTTCTCCATATCTGTAGCTTTTAAAACTGCGGGTGTAGCAGTCATGTTGTTTCTTGGCAGCGGAGCCAGACTAAGGCAAAGTCAACACCAGGGACGATGAACATTTAACAATAATGAGAATTACTAGCGGTCCCTCCCCCGTTTTTCATACCCTAACATCCTGATTTCATGGGTGACACTTAGGGACCCCCCAGGCTCTCTAATGTGCGCTTGGGGACCCATGTGGTAGTCATAGCCAAGGCTTTTTACAGACACAAGGATAAGTGTATAGCTGTACAGAGGAAACACAGTGTGTTCTTTGTACAAATCTCATGCAAACAAGCATTTTCTTAAGCTAAACAGTTGTTTACACATAAGTAGCTCCATCAAGTTGGGTTTTCTGTACGTCCTCCTGGTGTTCTGTAGCCGATTATCAATGCAAACCCCAAATGTGTCAATGTGATCACTTCATGCGAGCTGTTTTCTCACCACCAGTAGAAACTGATGTCACCGGACTGGTGGCCTAGCATCCACGGTCTGCGATCTGTCAATCCCGTTTGGGGTCACCATGTTTGCAATGGCAGGGACTTACACGGTTCAGCTGGCTTTGGCCCAGAGAGGGGATGGGGGGCAGCCCGAGCGGGCTATCGCGCTGCCCCCCCGGGGCGGCTCCTGACAGACTAGGAACATCAGGACAGATTTGGGAAGGCAATGTCGACGGGGGAGCACGGGAGGGTCCGGCAGCGAGGGAGCAAACCCTGCAGCAGGGCAGCTTCCCAGAATTCATTACTCACAGCTAATTTACAAACAAGGGGGAAACCTGGCTGCAGGACAGACTTCGGCTTGTGGCCTCCTGCTACTGCTCTGCACTGTTCACATGACTTCTCTATCCTAGTTTCCCTTGGCCGGCTTGGGGTAAAGTAAAGCGTTTGAAACTTCCATATGCAGGGATCACTTATTTCTTTACCGCAGCCCTGTGTGCTTTGGCCCGCTCTCAAGAGCAGAGCACACTGAGCGGATCCTGTACAGTATCTGACCTTACGAGATACAGTCATAAACGTGCATATAAAGTGGGTGATTTGATTTACCTTATATTTTCTATCTAATCAAAACTGCAGTCCTGCAGGTCCTTGATTCACTTTAAAGATGCTAGAGGTTGGGGAACATCTCCAGGAGAGCCACATATTGCATCACCCCCGCTGCTTTAACCCATTTACTTCATATCGCCAAGCCAAGGCCGGGGATTCCAGCGCGGGAGTGGCTTTGCGTAGTGCTGGGCTAAAATAATTAGATGACACCTTCAATTGTCTCGTCACCCCCTTTAACGGAGACATTCACAGCCGCTAATTGAATGAACCGAAAGGAAAGGAAAGCCCAGACAATTGCGGTAACTCGTAAATCTTCCATAAACGTTATTTGTTTGGGAAAAAAAAAAAGGTGAATCCCATGCTGTTAAATTCCTTAGGCCTGCTGTTGTCGATTAAAAGGACAGTCAGCTGGACACCCCCGTCCTACTGTGTAATGGTCAGTGGCCGGGCCAGTGACCCCCGCTGCTTTGAGTAAATTAACACTGGGCAGGACATTCTCTGTTGTTTTAAATCACTATACAAATACATGGGCAACCACCTCGGGAGGCCAAATGTCAACACAGACAAAAACTGTTTGGGAACCCATCATGTATGTAAACACCAGCCATGCAGCTTTATTTATTCTACATATTTTCCTGAGGAGCTGTTGATTGGATGCTAACTGAGAGCATGTTGTCAGGGATGGCGGCGGATTAAAGTGGCGTCTAATTGAATATTTGCTGTTGCTGTAATGCGCAATGTGCAATACAAAGCTATAAAAAGCTAAAGGGATGGCACTCAATACAACCCGAAAATTGGAGAAGATGACCTTTAAAATGTAAATAGATGGCGCCAGTACCCGCGCTGTAACCTACAAAGAAATTGAATTACACAGGGATAAAGCATAATTAGATAGCATTTAAAAAAAGAAGATAGTCTAATTATTGGTGAAGCAGCTTAAGTTGCTTTGCTCCTTAATTGAAGTACATCATGAATGCAGTGCGAATCTGTCCTGGCATGTTCCAACCAAATCTAAATCTTAATTAAATTTTGTGCAAAAGAAAGTGTTAGAGAGGAGCCTTAATCCATTTAAGGGAGGATGGTGAAGGGCTATTAGAGGGTGTTAATTCGTTAATCAGAACTTTGTGTGGCTATCCTTTACTATACTGAAGTCGGCACTATATTTGAACCACGCAGCGGGAGGTGTATACAAACAGCCTCCAGCCATTGTGGATGTAGGTGCTGGGCCAGGAAATTAGAAAAAGGCATTGTGAAGTCAGAAAAAAAAATGGTGTAATATTCTCTTTTTCATGTGTTTCCCCCCATTTTCCATCACGTTGTCCTATTATACCACTCTGTTGATATTTCCTATTGAAATGGGATCATCCTCAAACAAGTACCTAAGACAGGTAAGCCGTGAGTGGCCATGGCAACAAAGGCTCCACAGGGGTCAAGTTCCTGTGTATAAAGCCTTGTTAATGACATCATAATGGACAGAGGGATATGCTCTAACTACTGACTACAACTTCAAAGTAGGTGAGAGATGGAGAGGGGAAAAGAAGCTTAGTAGATGAGGAGACCTTTCTTTGACCACGTCCTCTAATAGAAACACCATCCATCCTCGTGACGCAGCATGGCCTCTCGGTCTCAAAGCCTCTAACTGCAACACAAATATATGCACAGAAATGCACAACAAAGCCAATTGCTTTTAAGCCCGCAATTGAGTCCTCTAGTCCTAATACAGCTGCTGAAGAAGCCGTGTGCCATTCATGATGCTTTACCGCCGAAAGAGAAAAGTTGAGGACACATCCTTGACAAAATCCTCTTTTCAGACATAATCCACCTAGCACCATTTTACTTGAGGACTGGAGTGTGTAACATCTGATCTTATCCCCCCAAAAGCTATTCAGCACTATGTAGCGTTGGCTTGATTATGTTCCTGGTACACACAGGACCCTTTCACTCCTTAGTGCCTTCCCATCACACCTGGGATAATAAAGAGGATTTTAACAGGTCTGAATAGGTTAACCAGGTGTTGAAACAAATAATGGTTTAAAATTGTAATTAACATGGCTTGAATAGAGCATTGCTCTTGGTAAAGGTCTCCTCTGTTGAATGACTTTGGTATGCGAGGGAACACAAGACTGAAAGGGCCCCGTCTTTGTCACTGGAGAGAATAAGGAACTAATGGGGAATTAAGATCTTTAGAGTCTGTGTGCTTCTGTTATATGGCTTTTCCCCTTTTCTTCGAGGATGTAATGCCACAGTTCGTAGTCCTGCCCAGCGAATTAGTTGCACTTCCCCTAAATGTTTAACTGCTGCCAGTGTGCTATGGTAAAATGTAACCTAATTAAAAGAGCATGTGCTCGCTTAAGACCACAGTTATTCCAGAAAAAAAAGACCACAAAAGACGAGAAAACAAAGCAATCCATCCAACACAAACATAAACCGGTACGTTATTTTTCATCAAAAGCAGCTTCTAATATTTTTGCATTAAAGATTGTGTCATTATCTGTAAATACAGGCATGGCAGAGGGACATTTCCAACCCTCACCTAACACTTATACATGGAAAGCATTAGCATTTAAATGGGCTTCTATTCTTAATGTGGGCATTTCATTATAAGCCTCTGTGGTCAGAAACACATGCTGTCTCTGTAGCTGACGTAGATGAAGAGCACAAGACGCTGTTTAGAACAAGAGGTCAGCATGCAGTCGTGATTTTCACAATTTATTTTATTGTAGTTTTTTTTGTGCGTGTGCTTTTAAATTGGAGTAAGGCACCTCCGCGCCGCTAGAAAGTCAAGTTTTTTAAGTCAAAGCCAAAGGGTCACCTTCTGCAAAGTTTCCAAACATCAGCCGCCGAACTTCCACACGCTTCTTCATTTCCTCTGAGTGTTTTGAAGCCCCCCGCGGCGAAGGTCCTAATCTCGACGCATCAAGCAATGAACAGAGAAAAAAGGCTGATTGCGAGTGATTGACAGGCCATGCGGTTACCACAGTAACTCCTTTTTGGCTTTCTATGGAAGTCCAATTCATCATCAGAATTAGATGACTCTAAAAGGGGCCTATTATCATAAGGGTGCGCATGTGAGTGGCGCAATCGACTACCTGTGAATCGATCGAACCGTCTGAGTCAAGCACTCAACGCGTGTGTTAAAAACAAGGCCGGAGTGTGAGGAGAATACGCTGGATTTTCAGATATTTTACAGTATCTGACTTTGCTTTGTTGCTTTGTGTTATATTGCTCTTTTACAGCCGCCGCTGCTGCTGAATGTGGTTTTCTTACTTTTAGGTCAATTCTGTCATTTTATAGGATTATGGATTGCTTGCTTAGAATAGTTTTTAGTCCAGTGATGAATGGGCAGTTTCACATGCAGATACAGATCATATCACTGAACTATTTGTGCAAGAAGAAAACATAACTGCAAAATGTTTTTTAAGTGCAATGACACTTCCACAAGAAAATCTGCTTTATTATTAAGTGGACATTTTGATGACATAACAGGAAAAAACAGCCATTTCACCCCTGCAGAGGAATGAGTGATGAGCAAACACACCCAAGTTATTTCTCTCTTCATCTCTCCCTCTCTCACACACACACAAAAACACCAAATGGTGTTATTGAGTGCAGATCCTCTGTATAAAAAGGTCATCTACGCTATCATGAAGGAGTGTTGTCTCTTTATTCTGACTTTATTAAGTTGTTGTTGTCTAGAAGTGCCTTTCTAAGAGCTTAAACGTACATATACATCAAACTGAGGGGCATCCCATGATGTAGATAAACACATTTTATGAATTTGTTGATCTACAAAATAAACACAGAAGCAGGAAACCTCTACAGCTCCTAACAGACTGTTAGTGGTGTGTGTGTTTATGTGCCTGTGTTTGCATGGTCAGGAAGCAGGCCAAAGCAAGCGTCAGCATCAGCGTCAGTGCTGTGTAGCGTCAGTGTGTCAGAGGCAGCGGGGGCCGTGGCACCCATGCAGGCTTCCCATCAGCGCGGCAATGGAGCTGAGTCGGCCGGACAGCACCGCGGCACACTCCAAACTTACTTAGTGTAATTAAAGTTGAGAAAGGTTAAAGTTTGACGCTGAGAAGAGGCGAAGGGTTCTTTCTCCCAGGCAAGAGACAATATAGGGTACCTCGTCAAAGCGGCTAACCGGTGAAGCCCCTGACCCTCCTGGAAAGCAAGGGAGACGCGGTGGAAACGCAGACGCACATCCAGTATCATGATTAGGTGTTAGGCCTTGAGAGGAGGGGACAATTGTGTGTACATGTAATTAAATCGGCCAACCTTTTGTGGCACTGCTCCTATTCAGGCAGATACAGGAACATCCATCCGGAAGAAGGAGTGTGTAATTGTCTGTGATCCATGTCTAGAAGGAGTGTGTGGATATGCTGAGGATTTAATCCTTAGAACAAACACAACAAGATGTAATGTCAACTCGAGAGGTACTGGGAATTTAACGGTTTGAGAGCGCCGCAGATTGGCTTGTCAGCGATTCACAAGAGTCGAGATTAGAAACTGAAGATGAAATTGTGCGAGTCTACCTTTTGTGCTCTGTTATATGATAGTGAGTGGCTTTTATTTAACAAGGCCCAGATAAAATGTTTGTTTTATGTGGCAGCCACAGGAAGTTATATTAAAAACAGTTTATGGTTTTCAATGATAGTTTGTAACTGAACCTTTTAAAACAATGGCTCTCTGTAGAAATATGTCTCAACGCTTCATTTTGCTCCACAAAAGAACGAGGAAATTATTGTCTGTAAAGACCACAGGAAAACAGAAAAGAAAAGAAAATAAACCGCAACATATCAGATATCATGAAGTACTTTCTGTATTCTGTCACTTAAAAATGATTTAAGGACGTGTTGGATGGGTCAGGACTTTCACCCAGGAGACTGCTGTTTGTGTCCCGTGTGAAACCAAAAGGAAACGCTGACTCTATACTACATTGTTGTTTATTTACGGTAGTTCTGTTGTTACGGTTATGTTATGTTGTTATGTTACCTTATGTTGTTATGTTATGGTTGTTACGTTACGTTGTTATGTTATGTTGTTATGTTATGTTGTTATGTTATGTTGTTATGTTACCTTATGTTGTTATGTTATGTTGTTATGTTACCTTATGTTGTTATGTTATGTTGTTATGTTACCTTATGTTGTTATGTTATGTTGTTACGTTACGTTGTTATGTTATGTTGTTATGTTATGTTGTTATGTTATGTTGTTATGTTATGTTGTTATGTAATGTTATGTTGTTATGTTACCTTATGTTGTTATGTTATGGTTGTTACTTTGCGTTGTTATGTTATGTTATGGTTGTTACGTTGCGTTGTTATGTTATGTTATGGTTGTTACGTTATTAATTTAACACAAACTATGATCTTTTTTCTAACCTTAACCAGTTTGTTTTGTTACCTAAACGTAACCAGCCGTTTCACAACATTAACTACGTGGCATTGTGCATTTCTGCAAGTGTGATACGAGGCTGATATGAAACTTATTCATGAAATGTATTTTTGGTTCAGAAATGTCGACATTCAACGTATCCCGTGGTTTTATAGAAACTTGCAATGCCAACATTTCTTTTAGCGGCTCCTTACATTCATTCTTTTATAAATTAAAATGAGTCTTGCTGTCTGCTCCTTCTGCTACTGTACATCACTGACATGTAGAAGCAGGCCTTTACTGTATGTGGCAGATGGACTAAATCCAAGCAACTCAAAAGAAAGATAAGCGGACGACAATATCAATCGGTAAATTTCTATTAATTTATGCATTGAATTACAGAATTTGTGATAAATGCAATTTAGCTGAGTAACCTTTTAGGAAATCTTATCCAGTAGTTATAGTTTCGCTTTTTTCATATTAGTGAGTATAAACATGTTCTTAAGAATTCTAAATAAAACAGTTTGCTATTTAGTCATTATTCAACCTGGTATCTCGCCAAAGCTTGTAGTAGACCCGCCTGTCCACCAGAGGATAGCGTGTTGTTAGTGTCACTGAAGCGTGATTATTACATGCCTGTATGAAGGTGCAGTACCAGCAGGGGGCAGCAAAACCACTGAGTTAGGTTTAGGAAAAACGTCATGGTTGGCCTTAAAATAAGTACGTAAACTAAGTCAAATATGTATGAAAACAATGTAACATAAGTACGGAAAACACTCCCTGGTTGAAAGTCCTCTCACTTTTTTATTCTACATCACTAGCTCTGAGCGTAGCATATTTACGTGGATGCATTCACATTGCAGTCAGACTACATGGCGTACAAATGACACGCCAAAAGCAAGAATGGCGTTCTTATTGCACGCTTTTGCCCTGCGCATTATCGTGTCATTCATACGCCTTTTCGTGTGACCCAGCAGCATTATTATACAGTATATGTACCGACCTCTATTTTTTGCGTTTGCACTTGTAAATCACCCTCTCTTATGCCCCTACTGTAGTATGTGTATACACATCCACAGCACATGTTTACACATATCATCAACACACATGTACATGCACATTCAAACACACACACATGGGCCATATTTGTATTCAGTCAGTCACACACACTCAGATACAGACGTGGGAGTAAACAATTGGCACTTTGCAGGCAGGGTCTCCGCTCTTTGAGCGTGAAGAGATGGAACACATGTCCCGGGCTTTGTGGATGTCAGGAGCCCATACAGGAAGCCCACCGCGTTTTGTTGATGTGTCACTTGCACCCTCTCCCCTCTCGGTGTGGTGAAACCCACTTTCTGTAAATGATAGTCTCCTTTGTCTGCCATCAAAAGGACTCCTTTACTCTCCGCCATTCTTCAATGGGTCTTTGGCAGCTGTCACGCAAAACCAGTGAATACCATTAGAAATTAATTCATCCAATCTATAAGTAATTACATTTTTTTTTCTTAAACTCCCTCTCCGCTGACCCCCTCCACCTCACACCACACACCCCCGTCATAATTATCGCTCCTAGCAACAACATATAGCTCCCCGAAAAACAAATAAACAGCAGACGCCTCAAATCATTTGTAAAGTGAGCGGTGGATGCTTAATAGAAACATCATTAAAATCATACATTTATTATGCAGACGCTGATGGAGTTAGTTATATCTGTCCAAACGTCTGCATTACAAATGCCTCACTTGATTAACTGTCAAATTTGATTACAGATGGATTATATATTTAACAGCTGTAGGTAGACCACATCCCGGTGCTTGCCTTTAATGTTTTCTGGTCAGTCATTAGCATACAATTTGCAAGCGTATGTATGGCTTGTGTGTGTGCCTGTCGTCTGTGTGTGTATAATACACAGTTAAGCTGAGTTACCAGCCCGTTCTCTTTCCCAGGGCGCTTTGTCCGTCTGCGTTAGATACTGACGTCCTTTAGCACCGTTATGAGACGCACCGGGCTTTCCATTAACTACAATGTAAACGCGTCAATATTAAACACTCGGTGAAAGTACTCCAGGAGTGTGGTGACGTAGTTTTAAGAGCGAAAAGAGACACACAGGGCGGTTGAGAGGGGAGGTGGATGAGTCCATAAACACACATCCAGGAGACAACTGTTCGTGTGTGCCCGTGCGTCACGTTACGATCAGCTGTTCGTTCGTGTCCCACGTTCACAACGTTCAGCGTCATTTTCACTGTACAAACGTAGTCGTTACTTTCCTAAACTTAACTGGTTTTATTGCCTAATCCTAAGCAAGTGTTTCTGTTTAATTCACAACATTAAGGATGTGTTTACTGCGACCGAAAAGTGACGCCGATGGTGTCAGTATATGATGAGTTGGGATGAGAACGTGTTCGAATTACCGTACGGACTGAAATAACTTTTAAGGAGCGTCAAATGATAAAAAAGTTAGTTCAATTTTAGGTTGTAGCGAATTCAGTTTTAAAGGTGGAGTGAAGATACTGACATCATATGAAACTAAAAAACCAAAGGAATCCATCGGTATCAACCATGTCATGCTAGCTTCTCGCAAAGGAGGCTAAATAACGCTCCAAACTTGTGCAAAATTTTGGCGAGGAAAAACTGGAATGGCCATTTTCAAAGGGGTCCATTGACCTCTGACCTCAAGATATGTGAATGAAAATGGGTTCTATGGGTACCCAAGAGTCTCCCCTTTACAGACATGCACACTTTATGATAATCACATGCAGTTTGGGGGCAAGTCATAGTCAAGTCTTATGTTTTATGCTAAATGCAGAGGGTTTCTGGACAATATTTGTCATTGTTTTGTGTTGTTAACTGATTTCCAATGATAAATATGTATATATTTATTATTATTATAGCCTACATTTGCATAAAGCAGCATATTTGTCCACTCTAAGGTTGATAACACTATTAAATACTTGAAAAATCTTTTGACAGGTAAAAAACGTGCGGTTAATTTGAGATTAATTGCGATTAACTATGGACAATCATGTGATTAATCGCGATTAAATAAACCGACTAACAGTTCTAGTTATAAAATATAAAATATGTACAATCTAAGAGCTACAACAATCAAGTAAAAGGTGACAAAACTAAGTGATTGAATGCTGATTGTGGTTTTAAAGTTAAAGCTTCTGCCCGATCCAGCGCACAAACTCTGAGCTCCAGCAGATATTAACATGTAATGTGCAAGCTCACACCTTTTACAACCAAGAGGTAACGGCCATTTTCTTTTTGATGTCTTGTCCTTTAACTTTTCAGTCTGGCATTTTTAATCCAGTTCAGATTAAAACACTCCCCTGTTCAAATGCTCGAGCTCCGCAATATAAAGCCCCTAATCTCTGGTTCCCAACCGCAGAAAATCCTATTAAGATCACCTTCAGTTTAACACACACATTGTTACGAAATGCAAAATATGCAGCTTCACCGGTACGCTTTTAATTGAGGGTAAAGTGCCCCCGGTAGATAGATACTGCACTGTATGCAAAACCATTTGAGTAATTTTGAGAATGTCTGTCAAGAAGAACCTCCGAAGCACAGATTCTCTCTTGGGGGCGCCCTCAGGGCTGAGCCACGGGTGGGGGGGGCACAGGGGTTCATCACCGGGCGTCTCACAAGAGGTGTCAGCTTGGGAGGATTTGACTGATTAGGTAATATTCCTGCATGTTCTCGTGTAAGCAACATTCTGAGAACTCATTTCCACGCGCCTATCCCCCTGTAATTCTTGTCCTCGCCGTCACTCTCTCACCGCAACTTCCCATCTCTTAACATGGTGCTTAAAGAGCCGCGTGTGACAACAACCTTGATGGCGGTGGCAGGCGTCAGCTTTCCATCGCAAAGCCACTTACCCGAGAGGGCGCCCCCCTGGTGGATATGGTGACGCTTAAATTGCCCTCGCGTCCACCATGGCAACTGCACGGCGACATGGGAAAAAGGAGTGTCTGGGCAGAGGTTTGCTACCATTCATCATCATAACCTCCTGTCCCGAAGAAATGACCTCGTAAATGCATCCGGCTCATCGACTAATGAGAGGTTGCTAACCTGTTGTTACTGACTGCAGTGTCGGATTCCAGGAGTTAAAGAGGAGAAAGATAGTTTCCAAGGTGACCCGCGATAATTTCATTAACTTATGGAGAAGAAAATGTAATAAAACTGAACAGAAAATTGTTAAAATGCAACAAAACAACACGTTGACCAGGCACCGGCACTAATTGTTAGCTAAAATCACACCAAAAACGAATACAATATTTGAAAAATGAGCACTTAATAGAGCATAAAAGAGCACGTCGGTTCACTTGAAATCCTCTAAGGGACATCTGACAGCCTTTTGATGTACAGTATCCTCCTGGCAAAGACTCCTCAGATAAATATGGATTGAAAGATTATTTGAAATCCTCACGTTGCACTTTGCTTTGCTGCATTATTAAAATACAATTACATCTTACATTCGCTGCCAAATAAAGCTCTTCACACCTTTCAGTACCTGCAACCCAGCGCTACTCAGCTACTGTGTATATATAATTCTGTCTGATTTATACAACAGTATTGAACAGTAATCATATTAGTAGATTATCTTTTGTAAGGAATGAAAACTGTCTGAGAAATAGGCGTTGAAGCACTCGGCTGTAGACATGGATATTATGGGGGATGGGAGCTAGTTAAGCTTTCTTTTAACAGCTTCGGTGAGCCTTTTATTTCTATGATTTGTGATTCATGGATTTCAAGAACCCAATCTCTGGACCCCTCTTTCAAATAAGCATGTGTTGATATAAACAGGACGGTGGTCAGCCATCTGTTTTAAAGATAAACGTGTGATCAAAGGGCATAACAAAACGTGTAAGGGCCTTTTTTTTTTCCTCCCCTCCTCCTCCTCCTCCTCCTCCTCCTCTTCTTCTTCTTCTTCTTTTTTTTTTCTTGAAGGAGAGTTTAAAGAATGTGGAGCGGTTTCCAGGGGATACGAATGAAAAGCTTCTCGGAAATGTGGGGAGGAATTGAGCTGAAGGGGCAGCTTCTGAGAGAAATTCCCCCGTAGCCTTTGGAGCCGTGTGAGGAATCACCGGGGTTCTTCTTATCACACAAAGGAAGGGAGAGATGTGGTAATATTCTGTTACGGTGCTCCCCAGTCCTCCTTTAATGAATGTTGTTTATTAATAAAAGAGACAGAAACACACTGGCGCCCCTAGTCGACCTTTAACCCCTACTGTGTCCCCGAAAATTGCTATTCTTATTACTAGTATTTGCCTTTTTACTCTCTGAGGGCTCAACGTTTGGCTCATTCAGCCAATACATGAACATAATATAAATACTGTATAGAACTCACTCTCTCAATAGATATATATATCTTTACGAACGTTGGATGACTTTTAGTTCATATTTAAAATAGCGTCACAATTAGGGAGGGCTGCAACTAAGTATTATTTTCATTGTCCATTAATCTGATTAATCGATTAGTTGTTTGGTCTATAAAATGTAAGAAAAAAGTAAGCAAATTTAGATCCTTGTTCCTCAAGGCCCAAGATGACGTCCTTAAATGTCTTGTTTTGTCCACAACTCAAAGATATTCAGTTTACTGTCATAGAGGAGTAAAGAAACCAGAAAATATTCATATTTAAGAAGCTGGAATCAGAGAATTTTTACTTTTTTTTACTTTAAAAATGATTAATTTAATAGTTGACAACTAATATTTCACTAGAGCTGCGACGATTAGTTCATCAATCGATTAGTTGATTTATTGGAACAACTTTTTGGATAAATCTGTCATTTTTCAAGCAAAAGTGCCAAAAATTGCTGTTTATAATTACTGTAAAATGTATATCTTTGAATATCTCTGACTTTTTGGTTGGACAAAACAAGACTTAAACACTATTAATCGCATGATTGTCCATAGTTAATCACGATTAATCTTATCAAAATGGGAGTGGACAAATATGCTGCTTTATGCAAATGTATGTATATATTTATTATTGGAAATCAATTAACAACACAAAACAATGATAGATATTGTCCAGAAACTCTCACAGGTCCTACATTTAGCATAAAACAAAGTGATCAAATCATAACATGGCAAACTGCAGCCCAACAGGCAACAACAGCTGTCAGTGTGTCAGTGTGCTGACTTGACTATGACTTGCCCCAAACTGCATGTGATTATCATAAAGTGGGCATGTCTGTAAAGGGGAGACTCGTGGGTACCCATAGAACCCATTTACATTCACATATCTGGAGGTCAGAGGTCAAGGGACCCCTTTGAAAAAGGCCATGACAGTTTTTCCTCACCAATATTTTGCGTAACTTTGGAGCATTATCTAACCTCCTTCACGACAATGACGTTAATGTGTTAAAGAAATTAGTGGAGTTAAAACAAATTTGCGTTATTGGCGCGTTAACGTTGACAGCCCTACATCAGTTGATTGTTATTTTTTGAGTAAATCTTATGATAAAATGTTTCCATTCCTTTCCAACTTTGCACAACTTACATTACAAAAAAAAAGTTTTGCATATTTGCACACTAAACATCAACTAATGCATCAATACAGCACCTAAAAACTGGGAGATTCTCAGTTTGTTTTGTCGACCTAAAACTGACAGCTTCCTCTCTGATGCTGGAGTTCCAGCTGGAGGCTTTTCAAAGACAAGTTCTGTGTTACAGACGCACGACTTCAGGTGGAGAGAGCTGGAGAGTCGTTGGCCTCCAGTGTTCAGCCAGCCACTACAGTACTGTAGGAGTCTGCCTGCCTCTTGACCCTCTTACACACAAAGGATTAAAGAGGGGAGAGACATCTGACAGAACACACGCCAGCCACACTCAGCCCTGGCTTGGATTTCTTTACATATACACGCACACAGAGAGAGATATGCCTGCACACTCACACATTGCACACATTTTGTATTCCTGCAGATGTCCACAATATGGACAAAGCCTACATCTCATTTACTCCTGCGGATAATAAATCAATGCGGCTCACGTTTGACAAATCAATGCCACAGATGCTGTTTCCCCCCCCCCCCCCTTCTGTCTTAAACATGTCTGCATGATTTGTGGAAAAGGTGAGCCCACTAGAGTTTGTATTGGAGCTGTGATTGCGTAAGATGGCCACAGTGTTAGCGGTCACCTTAGCAACCAATCAATCTGAAGGAAACACGCTGCACCGTATCTTTACAGCGACTTGTATTCTCTGGCTGCACACCCTCCTGGATATATATCTAAAACAGGAAGTCGTCGTCAGCCCGTGATGTTCTCATTATTGGTGTGTTGATCATTCTTACCCGACTGCCCTCATTAAGTCTGACAAGTCACGCAGTGATTAAAAATTGGAATGCTGCAACAACAGTGTAAGCATTAGGATCAGTGACTGCCTTAACTCCCAGTGACAAGGAAAGCCTGGCCAACGACTCCTCTCCAGTCAGTGGGAAATCTTCAGCCTGGCTGCCTTCTGCCGATTCAAAGCGACAGCTCTTGAAAGTGTAAGCGAGACCGCAAGTCCAGCAAGGGCTTCTGGGGTGGGGGTTGCTTTTTCCACTTCTTGCCTCTATTATTATCTGGGTTTAATCAGCTACAATGCAAAGGTGAAAAGGCTTTGCACAAGCGAGTGCTGCAGCAAAGCTCCAAAAAGCATCGCTACCACCTTGAATGGAAAATGCTGTGTGAATGCCTACACCATATGCTGCTTTTGCAGCCCGCGCCATAACAAATATTCAGGTCGACAGTTGCAAAGACACCGAGCCAGCTCTGGTGTATCGTTGCTTCCTCGCTGCAAGTAAGTGAGAAAACATGATATTTGGAGAACGGAAAGATCTGTTTGCATGATCATCGTCCAAGTTCAAGGACTCTAATTAATCATTTCTGAGGGCGACTTCACAAGTCAGACAACGTGCTGAAGTTTCGGCACAACACAAACACGAAGTGTAACTTCAACGAAAGCCAAACAAGTCACGAAGTTTTTAAAAATAATCTAGACGGATATGAAACAAACAAGCAACATATCTCGAGTATGCATCAGTGCTTTTTTATCTATGCAGTAGTGTCACTCAAACAAAACACTGATGGATGGATGTGGTCTCCGGTCCAGTGTGGTCCTGCTCAGTTTGTGGGCAAAGGTGATAGATTGTTGGTAAAGAGCCAGTGGATAACAATGTCTCCACCCATATGCTCGCGATGGCAGGAAGCGACTGGGCGAAGGCACAACACGTGCCAGCCGGGCGTTGGCCTGCCACCAGACCCTGTCATCACCCTCACCTGCTGGGAGCAGAAGGCGGCATGCAACTATTAAAATCCACGAGCTGGAGACCTCAACCAGGAAACAAGGACCAGGACACGGCTTTAGATATTTTCACAGAAGCAGGAAAATAAACTCTGTTAAGGACATATGGTGAGGATGTTGGAGAAAAACTATGGTTAGAGATCATATTAGTTGCGTTTTAGTTTTTTAAACCTCAGTTTTCAGTGATAACAGTCTGTGAAATGTGTCATTCTACTGGTGCAAGTTAGAGGATTCATCCATAATCAATTCTTGACCATCAATGTGAGCTAAGTTTGTCTTATTGATGGAAATTAGCATTTTGTGTGTTTGTAATCAGGTCATAATAATAATAATAATATATAGGCTTGTTTGACTGCTATTTGCAAACATTACAGCTGTAAAAAAAACTTTTAACAGCATCATAAAGCATGAATAACTTTTAATAATGAATATCTACTATTTAAAATAATGTGTAATGTTTGTCCAGTGTTCTTGTATTAAAACAAATAAGTGATAACAGCTTCTTAGGTTTGATGACGGGGACTTTTTTTCCACTAGGAGTGCTATGGAGCAATGTTTTTGCAAGCTATTCCGCTGATCAACAGTTGGTAGCGATGTGCCAATAAATGCAAGGAAGAAGACTATTAGCAAGTTAAAATGGATGTAAAAAAATGCAGGACTTAAAATATCAACCCTGTCTCCTACAAAATTACTTTCCCATACAACTAAACTGCATGCTCAATAACGTTCCGAGGGAAACGTGTTTTCTCCCAGATTACGGTCGCAGTTTTAAACAGTTTTAAACACAAAAAAACAACAAAACTACTTGGTTAGGTTAAAGTAAAAAATCATCATGGTTTGGCTTAAAATGACTTAAAATGATGTAAATTACAAACAGCAGTCTCCTGGGTGAAAGCCCTGTGATTGTTTAACCCGTCCACCAGCCCGACCTCCTCCCTACTTCTGCGTAGAAACGTATTTGTGAAACATAAAAAACAAACGTAATACGCGACAAAAATATGTTTCCCTTGAAACGTAATTCATGATGCAGTTTCGCTGTATGGGAACATCATTTTTAAGAGAAGGCTGAATTGGCTGAATATTAGAAAAGTCGTCTTTGCAGTGTTTTATGAGGATGGAAATACATTCAGCAAATTAATTTGACCTCAAGGAGACACAATGCCTTTTGGTGAGAAACATTGAATGTAATCATAACTTTTGTTTGTTTACAAGACAACTCTACAGAGCACCTTTAAATTAATAAACAAACTGTATCTTTTGAAACGGACACATTATAAAATCAATAAATCAGTTAAAACAATTCAGTTATTTGTACATTGTGGTAAGGACTGACAAATTTAAGGGGCTATTTATAATAATATTCTCATTTGAGTTAGAAAATCTAATTCAGTCCTGGACAGAAAACTGACAACTCAAAGCAGCAGTTGATCGCACCGTAGGACCAAATAAAAAACGGGGGTGCCATCTTGTATCTAACACTTCAGTCAGTTACTGCCCTTCAGAATAAGGCCTCGTTGAGTTTATACAGTGACAGACTGCCAATTAATGATGAAATCACAGCACAGGGATCTATTAACAACAACAGTTGACTCTGACAACAGAGAGGAGGTGGGGGGGCGAAATAAAAGGCGTTTCTACTGATGAGAACAGAAGAGAAATAAAGACATCTCTAAACAGTTGCAAGACAGCAGTGACTAACTCATACTGCACTTCCACCATTTATGTATTTAATGAATAGTACTCGCTAAGCACCGTGGCTTGAAGTTCACTGCAGAGTCCTGGGAGACATTTTTGCATTCTTATTTCTCTGTGTCAACGTTTTTAATTATATGTTGGCAGGGCTTAAGATCTCATTAAATTTGAGAGTATCATTTGGATGCTTGAAAGACAGCTTAGTGTCACTCAGTGCTACGGTGATGGATATAATAAATCCCAGGCTTTCTAATCCCGTGATGTTTAAATTCATTTTCCAAACCTGCAAATAAATCGCCAAAGACAACCTCTGAAATGCGTAATAGCAGATGTCACAGCATTCGCAGACAAGTTGGAATACCCCTATTTCACAAGTGTCAGATAAAGACAGAGAAGTCAAAAAAGAGAGAGTGAGGAGGAAACAGTTACCCTGCGCCCTCCAAAGTAAGAGACACTCACTTGTACAGCACCACTGCTTGATGATATGTGTTCATGTTGATGCTCTTGTTCTGTCTATGGTCAGCTGACAGGGGCGTTCATCTAGTGTCATTTGTTAATCTTTGCTCAGGCTGTTCTCACACCGTTCGCAGCAATAAAAATAATGCACTGTAATTCGTATATATCCCATGAAATCAATTTGTATGTAATCCACGTAATCGTGAACCAGGAAGTATAAAGAGCGTCAAACACCAAACACCACACCACACGTACCCCGTGGGAAACCAGAAGTCAACGTTGATTTATTTTTGTCACATAACTTCCAAACTTAAGTTGCGTCACTTCCGGGGTTTATTTAACCGAAACCACGATCTTTCCATAAACCTAACTAAGTACTTTTGTTGCCTAAATGTAAGGAAGCTGTTTCCTGTGAAGACAGAAGTTTATTTTGAAAAGACTGTATGCATGTAACGAGCACAAATTGACGCGTGTCGCTGGACATTCGTAGGAAAACGCACGAAAAAATGAGGAATAACTTCTCTTAAGATATCATACGCACCATTGTACGAGGATAGGTTGCATTTGCTCATCTTTGCTTGAGGTTTGCGGTCGAGTTGCATATATATGTAATGTAGTCATCAGGTTTTTGACAAGGATGCATGGAATAAAAAAACTGTCCATTACGAGTCCGATAATTTATTTATTTAGTTAGTGTAGTGCGATGCTAAATCGGGGAAGTACAACAGCCATGTGCAAAGTTGTTTTGTTTCCCCTTGTTTTCCTTGATTAAAGATCCACCTCCAGACATCTTAAGATGTATAAAATTACCCTGCTTGGAAAAAATTGTTTGCATTCGATTACCAGAAAAAAAAGTTGCCAAAGTAGCCAATTACCTCGTTAAAAAGCCTTAAAATGACATATAGTCCTACGATTGGCTTCCAATGTAGTTGTAATGTCATAAAAACACAGCTTCAGCGGATAAATGTGAAAAACAGCCTTCCAGTGTCAAACCCTGCACATACATCATTCTGCACAGTGAAGGTCAGACATCCAAGTGAGGTAACTATAAGCAAAACACATATTTTTCTTTCCCTTCACTGTAAATATGCTGCTGTAAAAATAAAAACACTCAGACGGCTAAATAGCTTCAGATGCCTTTTTGTGCCTGATTGCTGCTCGCTCAACCTCACACCAACACTCTTCAGTTGTTGCTATTATTTTTCGAGGAAAACAATGAAGTGCACCACCGTCTGCCAGAATCTTAGGCAAGACCATTTCAGAATTATCCGTTTGTTAAATCAAATGAAAGAAGCAGAGAGAGAGAAACGGGCCTGAAGAACACAAAGCAATTAAAAGAATCAAACCTGATTCCCAACATCTGTCCAGTCACATCGGAACGTTTCCGGGTTTCCTAATCAGCGGACGGAATGAGATTAAGGGATTGTACTCATTGAGCCAAGCTCAGTGTTCACTTTGAAATGAATGAAGACTCAACAGGTAATTACTCCACCTGGTATTGACACTGGACATTGATTTTTTTCCACTCGCCAGACTGGAGGAAGATAACTGAGTTTTCTCTGATTTTTATTTGGGAACATTGAACAAGGTTCTCTGAGGCTTCTATCAATATCCAACATTAATATATTAAAATAAACTCCTGAAGAAATATGCATTTTCACTATATGGATTTTGTGTTCCTGCAGCAGGTCCTGAAGTAGCAGGAGGGTGATTACATAATGACCTTGACATGTTAATCAAAGTGTGGTGTAATTACTGACGTTATGCATTTACCTGTTTAATGACTTCATTTTACACCAAGTTACATATACGACCCTTAAAGGCAAAGAAGAAGTTATGAAGTGGTGGGATAATGTGGTTTCATAAACTCTAAATATTTTATGTGTACAACTAGGGATGCATCGATACCGCAACACGTCAATTAGTCACAAATTTAATCTATTCGATTTGTGTACGTAGACATGAATTTCCCTTTTTTTTTTTTTGTGACGCTCAGCACAACTTTCAACAACGGATTTTTCGTGCTTTTTCCTACAAATGTCAATTCCAGTCTTTTCAAAATAAAACTACTTAGTTAGGTTTCGGAAAAGATCGTGGTTTGGGTTTAAATAACACCGGAAGTGGCGTAACTTAAGTACGGAAGTTACGTGACAAATAGATCAACTTTGATCGCCGGCCTCCTGGGCGAAAGTCCGGTGTCCGGTTTTTTGACCCAGTTATGTGGATTACAAATAGTTTTCGAGCTGACCATCACAAAAAAATTTGAAATTTGTGTCTGCACGAATCAATACATTAAATTTCATGACTATTTCACGAACTGCTGTGCGACTGAGCTGGATACCGATATCAGATATTGGGGCGTTACTGACTCAAATAGTTGGATCGGGTATCGGTGACAACGGGGCCGATCTATTCAATTCAGTTTTATGTTTATATAGACTGGAATTTTAATTCCTTTTTAAATTTTGACCGATTTATTCCTGCATTAAAAAGGTTTATACTTGAACTGTAATTCCTGTTTATTTTGAAGATTTTTTACCAAGTTGCTGGTGTACGATTTATTATTTTAATAATAAATAACAATTCAGTAAATTTATATCTATTCATTTATTTGTTACATTTTGTCTATAAAGTTAGGAAAACAATATTTAAGTCAAGCCTGATGTTGCCTGATGTTACACAAGCATACAGCTGATTTTTTTAGACACTGGTATCGGATCGGTACTTAGTATCAGCCAATACCCAAAGCCTCCCTATGTACAACTCAGCAGCTAAACCAATCAATATGATAGAACATCTGGGGAGACAAGGTCCCTGCATCTAAAATTATTTTCCAGGAAAGCTTTCATTGACATCGACTGAATTTCTGAGGACAAGTGGAGCAATTACTGATGATAGACCAGATATTATCATTTGATCAATAAAAGAATATAAAACACAGATCACCAGAGGCAACGCCGGTCCTGAATGGTTCCTTTGATGTGCTTTTTATTCCAGATTTCAGGTTTGCTTGAGCTTTGTTTTCCTTTATAATGATAAGAAACTAACCACATTAAAGTTAGACCCATAAGAAATTATGATCGCGACACCTTGTTATACCCAATTGATGCCCATGTGACACTAAATATACTAGAATTAGAATAGATAAACTGTTGGTTCAGTACCAGTCGTAAAGCGCACCATCCCTCTTCTCAATGAGACTTTGGTGTGGTATCCATTTCGGAATAGATAACGATCCCCTGCTGTTTGTTTGTATTTTAGAGCGGTCCTATATACCTAAGAGAGTGTTTTCTCTCAAACTCCAAAATTAGATCAAAACAATATAAAACACACAATCCCAGAGCCAGTCGTCCAGAAATGCAATAACATGTTTTTTCTCATTCCAGCATTAATGAAGTTCATTCGTAACAGTTTAGTCTAATTCGTACAAATTGAAAGATGGGCTCTGCGTTAGCAGCAGTGAACAAGTACAATGACAACTTCATTACCATAAGTAGAACTGTGCATCATAAAAATCATATTAAAAATTGCCCCCCAAATTGCCATATTAGTTTCTTTATGGGGTAATTTCCATACTACATGCAGTAATAGAATATTTTCTTTACCCTCCAGTGCATATTAAACTCACTTATCTTCCCCTATAAACTCTAGGCGTTGTGAATTTAATGGTGAAATAGGGAAAGTTGCTTCTTTTCTTTCCAGGCAAATTTATTTACAATACAAAATTGACACTGGCAAATGCTTTAGAGATGCAAATAGCCATTTAGGAGACTGTCACAACATACTGTAGTATTTTATTTCTTCTTAGAAAGCTGTGAAAACAGTTTCAACACAGGGATAGAGGATGGAAAGGGTGCAGCATGCAGCTCCGTGGCGTTAAAGGATAGGTCAGGGATGGATGGATGAGGC
The DNA here is from genome assembly GCA_916701645.2 of Sebastolobus alascanus. Classification (NCBI taxonomy): domain Eukaryota; kingdom Metazoa; phylum Chordata; class Actinopteri; order Perciformes; family Sebastidae; genus Sebastolobus; species Sebastolobus alascanus. The sequence continues at coordinate 124,977 of CAKAOJ020000301.1, forward strand.
AGGGAGTCAAAGAACGCCAATAAACGGGTGATAAATGATTCAACTCTGATTAGAAATATTGCTATTTTTCAGCGTTGTCAGTGGAATAAAGGCATCAGCACAATGGACTAGTTACTGCCTCTTTCATAATTGAGACTAGACCTTCTAGCTGTGCCCCACAGCTCATCATTAATCAAGCTGAATGAAGCAGAGGCAACGTGACAGCTCTGGACTGCGTCGGATGGGGAAGGCGCTTTTTCAGGTAGCCGGGCGAACCTGAGAGTCATTCATCCACTACTCAGGCACGTAACTGGTTTCTGCTAGCGTACGACGTAGCTTATTATCGTTAATTGAATGTGTAGTTTTACTCCTGTTTGGATGTTATGGAGAACGAATGTGTGCCGTCTTTAAATTAACAAAGCACAAATTAAGTGAGTCTCTTTTGGGTCCATTGTTGGACCGGTTTGTGTTGTTCATGACCACTTGGTACCATCTGACTGCTGAAAATGTACCTTGAAAGGGAGATTTGTCAAGTATATAATACTCTTATCAACATGGGAGTAGACAAATATGCTGCTTTATGCAAATGTATGTATATTTATTATTGGAAATCAATTAACAACACAAAACAATGACAAATATTGTCCAGAAACCCTCACAGGTTCTGCATTTAGCATAAAATAATATGCTCAAATCATAACATGGCAAACTGCAGCCCAACAGGCAACAACAGCTGTCAGTGTGTCAGTGTGCTGACTTGACTATGACTTGCCCCAAAACTTTATGTGATTATCATAAAGTGGGCATGTCTGTAAAGGGGAGACTCGTGGGTACCCATAGAACCCATTTACATTCACTGATCTGGAGGTCAGAGGTCAAGGGACCCCTTTGAAAATGACTATGCCAGTTTTTCGTTTCATTTGATACCAGTATCTTCACTCTAGCTTTAAAACTGAGCCCGTTACAACCTAAAAATCGCAAGTTGTGTTAAGGCGTTAAAATGAATTTGCGTTAATGTGTTATTATCGCGTTAACTTTGACAGCCCCCCAAAAAATACCCGAAATATTAGTTTCAGTCTAACTTTGAAGCCATGAAACCTAGTTAATCTTCAACTTGACAGTGACAGGCTATCCTAACTGGTTTGTCACTAAAAAAAATCAATAGTCTGGGGGAGAGAAAAAAGCCCATTATTGTTGAGAAAGATGTTCATTAATTATGTCATTTAATTGGATTTAGGCAGGTGCACAATGAACACCTCAGCCAGGGTGGTCAATGGTGGGAAAGGCCTGAGCGTCACTCCTCTCTTTTTCTATTAGGAACCAGCATGTCCCCTGTCTCCTGGAATTGCTGTGCTCTTTATTGATTAATGACCCTAATTTATTACCGAGAAGAAGGCTGTGAGTTGCGCTAAATGTACTATTAATCAACTTTCAGCATCAAGTTATGAGGATCTGCGTTTGGAAATGCCACCAGGAACGCAGGAGACCAAGTGGCTGTTTTCCCTCGGCTCCTGTCGCAAGAAGTCAAAGGTGCTGATTTTAACAGGAGTTAAGAGTCTTTCATTGCTCTAATACCTCCTGTCCCGTATGACAAATGTCTTTGTTGGAAACTGAACATAATTCCTTTTGATGGAGTGACCGCCATGTTCTCGCCACAATTCACAGGCAGGCCAACTAGAATAATGAAACACCCGTCCATACCCTCGAAGACCATCTATTCATTTCAGAGTAGGAGCGGGGAAAATGCCCGCAGCTCCAAATATATCACAGATAAATCAACAATATTATATTAAGCTGAAAACAGATGAGAGGTTAAAGAACTGGAGGCAAGGCGACAATGAATTTCAACTCTCTCAAGTCTGTACAAGGCTATTATTTCCCATTGAATGGAGACATTTATGACACTTTAAATCCGGCTTTGTAAAAACTACAATTGATCATAATTTCCGAATGCATTGCCGAACATCCTACAGCTGGTAGTTACTCCAAATGCATTTGAAGCCTTCAAAAGTGCTCTAGTCCTTTTTCTGCAGCTGTGTTATGATGTATTATGTGAAGGATTTTACAATTAACCTCTTAAGCAGGCTGAAACTATCAGGAAGTACCACTTAAATTGTCCCCATTTAACAGTAAAGGTTATAACTCTAGAAATCACCACAGTCCTCAGACTTGTGACTTTTTAAGGAATTAATTTACCTTTTATGTGTTAAGTTAGAAGTTAAAGTTAAGTTTTTTATTTCAACTTTCATCCAACTTTTAACATAAAAGACTTCCTTTACTACATTTTATATAAACTTTGAATGTACCTTTGTCAACCTGTGCTCCCTCACACTACCTATATGATGTGCTGCTATAGCTGCAGTCATTCTGGGGACACATTTTCCAGTCAAAAACCCCATTCGACTGTTGAAACTCAAAATTCATAGGCGCGTGAAATCAGTTACCAGTCATTACAAGTTTTACATCTACAGTTGCTTTGATAGTTGTTCACTACGGCATAAATATTCATTGGACTTTCCCAGACTGTTGAAGTAAAATACATGAATTCTTTATGAGTTATGAGTAACCGTCCACAAGCCGACAAGTTAATATTAGTCATGTTAAAATGCTGTATTGATGAAGTGTGTCATAAACTCGTTGTGGAGAACAAACTGGGCTGATTTTTACACTTTGGAGAGAAAATTCTCTTGTTTTGATGTTCAGTTGTTTTTTGTCTACTGGGTGTTGCTATATGGCAGTGCTCATTATTATATGATCGTTGTGCCTATAGTTATTTTGTTCCATAGCGTATTATTTGCATTGAATTTGCAAGATGCAGAAATGTGTCACTCAGAGAGTGAAACTATTTGTAGATTAATCAGAGTAGATCGACAGATTGTTAACCGGCAACTATTGTGATAGTCGATTAATCGTTCAAATCTTTTTTTTTTTAAGCAAAATGCAAAACTTTAGCTTGTTCCAATGTGAAAATGTGTTGCTTTTCTTTATTTCGTATAATTGTAAACCTAATAATCTTCGGGTTTTGGACTGTTGGTCGGACAAAACAAGACATGTGAAGACATTGCCCTGGTCTCTGAGTCAAACTTTCTTTTGACATTTCATAGATTAAAGGTGCCATATTGTAAAAAAAGGTGGAATTTTCATGTCTTTTTTTTTTTTATTATAAAGCAGCTTTAAATGCTATATAAATACTGTGGAAGTATCGAAACGCTCATCCATGGAGAAATACACACAGGCCGTATTCAGAAACTGTGCCTTTGAGACAAGCGGTCAGGATTTCTGTACATTTGTGATGTCACAAATCTACAATATTTAGACAAAGAGTATAGAAGCAAAGAGACGAAACTCCAGTGTTTTTTTGACAGCCACTGCCGCCATTTTGGACTGAAAACTCTGACTATATTTATACTATTTTATTGTTCAACACTGGCCATTTCGGTGGAATATGACAATATAATAGAAATAATTTTGTTTTACTTTTGTACGGCTCTTTGTAGGCGGATGTTTGACTGGCGTCGGTAGTCGCTTTCAGTCCAAAATGGCGGGAGCGTAGGTCTGCTGCTGTGCGCTGATGTTGCAATGGAACGAACATCTTGGCAATATACGTTCTTTGGTGTAAGTGAATGACATCAACTGACAGGCAGTAAACCCAAGCCGTTGCCTAGCAACGCAATTACGTTGAATTGACTTCTTTTTCTTTGGGGAAAATTTTGTTGAAATGTGCTAAAACAGAGCAGACATACGGTAAATACAGGCATATTCTGGGAGACAGTATGAGGAAAATGAAGGTTTTTTTGGACATTACAGCATGTAAGTATGAACCTGAAAATAAGCATAATATGGGATCTTTAAATGATTCAATCTATTGAGAAAACAATTGGCAGATTAATTAATAATGAGAGTAATTGTTAGTTGCAGCACCAGTTGTCTTAAATCTTTAGATCTCAAAGCCTGACAGACTGCAGCTTGCTACTGTAATCAATTAGGTCTCTAGAGGTAAAAGCTTAAGGTTAAAGGTAATTGTAAACATGCTGCTATCTAGCTAAGATCGGGATGTATATTCCCTCAGGGCGAGCCCTGGTGTCACACACTGAAAACAAGGTCAGAGGAAGCGTGGTAGCAGTCAGAAATCACAGGGGAAATGTAAAGTGTATTCCCCAAAATGGCTCCACAGTTCAACATGACAGGAAACAAGCTGATCTCTGGTGATGTACCCTTCAAATCATGTGGAATTATTTGATTTTCTTTTTTTTTTTTAAAGGACGGTAACCTTCAAGCTCATTTTTAATTTCCCGTGCAGCGCTCACGTTCGCAGCACTGGCAGGTGTGCCTGACTCCGAGGGGCTGCCTGCAGCATGCATGGCTGAGCTGCGAAAAAAGCAATGTCCCATGATGATCAGGGACAATCCACTGGTTTGTCAAAACCTGGCAGAATCTCCGACTCCAGCAATAGCACCTTGTTAGATTGAGGTGCTCAATCAGGGGAGTGCTGGAGTGCCCGGCCAGGTTGAGAGTGGTGATTACCGGGGCACGGCTGTCCAAAGCCACTGAAATGCTCCACCTCTCCACAGGAGGCCCTCTGACATTCAAGCCTGCATTTTCTGAATCAGTCTTGAGTGATTAGGGCAGCGACAGGCAAAAGGACAGATCAAACAATTATTCCTCTCTATCCTTTTGACATGTGGCAGAGCAGGAAGAGTGCAGCTCACAATGTCTACCAGTTTTAATCAGCCCTAATAGAAAAGAATATGGAGGTGTTTTATTTTTCATTCAAACATTGTTGTTTGAAATCTGTTTTTAAAATCCTCTAAAGGGACGGACACATCTTTTGAAGTGAAAGGTCAGCTTTTTTTCTTTTTTTTTATTAAAACATGAACACAACGAACGGAGAAAATCAATTTCTTACCCGAGCAGCACTGTGAGGTGTTAGCAGTGCTTTAAAACTGTTATGTCAAAGCAATATGCCACTAATCCTTTTGTATTAGGGCTAACTAAGCTCATTCAAAGGTATTAAAAGCAGGAATGTGTATCACTTTTCCAGTACCTGTTTGTATAACCTGCAGGCTCCATAAAAAATGACTGTACAGATCAACAAAAACACACATCCCTCAATGTTATTTACATAATATTTAACTGCACTGTTGCCTCTTTTTGTTGTTTGCTGCTGTGCCGTGTGAGCTGCTGGGACATGCAGCAGTAAAAATGAGTCAGCGTGAACAGAGGAGAGGGAGTACAGTATGTGTCAGAGCACAAGAGGGCAGTGTAAAATCCCTCCGACAGTCATCCATCCCACTAACTCGCCTCCCACCTGAAACAACAGCCATAAAACCTGTTGTAGGCTGCCAATCTCCAGTGGCTGTTTTTCCTCCACGAAGCGCAGGCCTGAGATCTGATTACAGAGGGAAAACTAGACCACAGTCTGCTTACGAGAGACGGGGTGACAGTCTTGTGTGACCGTTCAGCAGGGACTCCACTTTGATCTGGGAGGAGAGGACTATCCATCTGCGTGGACGTGTTTTCAGACATAACAACAAACAGAAATTAATAAAAGAGAAGAACGATATCCTCACATTGCCTCTGCTACGCTGACATCACTCTTTGAGAAGATTAGTGAGGAGAAGATTATGGGTAATGAGTTGAAAAATGTAAAATTCAGGGAATGTTCATGTTCTGTGAATGAGTTTTTTCGGCTCTCTGTGGAGCACTCGGGAGATGAAACGTGAATACAGAGCACCTTGATGCTGTTGGAAATAACTTAAACATCGATATTATCTTCTGAAAAATGTTGCAGAAGCCAAATGACTTGCAGCAAAGCATTTTGGGTGAACTAATCCTGAGAGGAAATTATACGCTGTAATCACACAGATAAAGGAACTATAATCCACAGAGTTTTAGTAGCTATAAAATGTCACATGAAGATCATCATCAGCAACATTAAATCATAGTAAAAATAAATGTGCCATATTATATATTTCGAAGTAGCATCCATTGTGGGATATTTTGGCTCTAGCCTTTCAAAAAGTGACCCAGCGCTTCAAAGGCGGAGGGATTAGAGTTTTTTTTTTTTATCCCATAATTAATATGACCGAGGAGAGAGCGACAGCACCTGAAAACTGGACAGAGCCGCCAGTATCCTGCTGTGGCCAGAGAGCACCCCACTACCCACAATGCACCACATGCCGACTCCTTCAAAGACACAATACCATGTTAACCACATGTCTTCATTCAATAGGCTTAAGGCTATCTTTCTTCTTCTGCTTTTTTTTTTGTTGTTGCTTACAATGAATTCTGTTTTTTTGAAGACCAAAACAAATAAATACAACATGTGCATTTGTTCAAAATTAAAATGAAGAGCTTCACTACTGTCCTGTTTCTGCTTTAAATATATTCTGGGGGAATTCTCGACATGTTTTTTGGCCTTTAACCCTTCTGGGTCATTTTCATTTCCCACCAAGTGGCAAATGAGGCGTTTTCAGTTTCTCACGATAAAATCTGCTGCCAAAATTAACTCAAAACCGTTTCTTTTAATCATCTATGGCATGAAATGACATATCTATGCTTCAAAACTATTCAAAAAGCTCTTTTAGCATTTTAAATGGAAAAACCCCATTCTCAAGTCCTAAATAGACCGGTTTCACTTGTATTTTACGCTGCACTATATAATCCAAATGTGACATTTTCTCCCCTAGTTATCTCATGCCAGAATACAGGTGAAAGGTTACATTGCTTTCAGAGGGAATGCTGATTTGAAATTGCCAGCAGTTGTTTTGGAGAATTCCCCGGTTGCTTTGAAGTCTGCACCCCACTGGGTGTCCTAACTTTGACACAGAGAGCCATGGCTGCGGCTATTTATACATCTTGTGGGAGAATAGGTTTCCCCCACGTAACAGACTTTTTCTTCCTTTTTTTACTACTCTGAGGCTATCCCTAAAATTCAGCCGTGCCACAAAATTGGGTTTAGTTAGTGTGATAATCGTAAGACGTGCAAAACCGTCTAGTTTTCATACATGCTGTTGTTTTATGTTGTTATTTTCACTGTTGTAGGTGCGTCCTCAGCAAAGTACCAGGGTCACAGTCAGAGAGTCCAAACCAATGCATCTCTTACAATTCTCACAGTCTATTGATTCTCCCTCTGAAATTTATGTTGCTTTTCAGTGGGACCCCCTGCTGCGACCCTCACTGCCTCCCCCACAGGAGGGTCACGGTGACACAAGAGTGTTGGGCCAGATGCCGAGTGATCCCCTCCGATGCACCTCCACTTCCAAAAGCCACATCCATCGCCACTATGGGACAATCAGCCTAGAGACCCTCATTGAAATACCACACACCGAACCTGAATCACCAGCATCGCCCGCTCTCCTGCTCGCAGTTTTTTTTTATTCTATCAACAACAGCAAGTGTAAATCTCCGGAGCAAATGCTCGGAGAAAAAAAAAAAAAAGATGGGAGAAGAACTGGGGACGATGAAGAGGGCGAAAACAGAAAGAAAGAAAACACACAAGTGGGGAACAAAACAGCCCAGCTGGTCCACCTTTGCCACTGGAAGCCAGTGAAGTCACCCTGTGTTTTTGTGAGGGTGCGTGTGAACAAAACGCTCTTTGAAGTTGGGTTACAGCACTGTACTGTGGCATCACTACGGCCACTACTAAGCCCCTGCAAAAATGTGCTGGGCGATTATAGAAAATGCTATAGAATCCAGTCATAAATCAACTAAATTTTCATGCAAATGGCCCTCCTCCATGGGGGCATTTATGTAGTGTGTGTATAGCAGCATCAATGGCGCATAAAAGGCGCATTTTGGCACTTAAAAGGAGAAATCATTGAGACATCACACAGCCCAAATGCACACAGAACCTTCAAGGTCAAACACTGCGAAATAATGAAACCCCGACACACACACAAACACACAATTGGGAGGTACAACAAGACTGGAGAGTCGTTAAGGCTTTTATCTTCTGGCTGAAGGAGAAAGATCCACCCGACATCCCAGAGGGTACTGATCAATCACAGCCTGACTGGTTCAAACTGTTTGTGCTGGATTCCACATCTATCACCATCCGATGGAGCTCTGTGTCCGACTACAGCATCGTCGCCCCCCCCCAACACCAAAAAAAAGAGAGCACTTTCAATTAGGGCATGGCGAAATAGATTCACACCACTTGATTTATAGTGCACGACTAATTACACAAGCCTTTTTTTGGCCTAATGCAGGCGGAGCTGAGACTTAGCCGCGTACTTAAGGAGGTTATTGTCTTATGTTAAATGGCAGGCAGAGACATAGGCGAGGGCTGCAAGTTTTCATGTCCTTTAGAAAAGCTCTTGATAATGACATGACGGATAACAACGGACTGAGACGCTTTGATGTTTCCAAAGAAAAAGAAGAGTAGAGAGTCGTTTTTTCCGAGTAATTTTAGTCTTTTACCTCATGGAAGACTTCATGATTTATAGAGTTCAATTCTATTCTCGAGACATTTTTTAAAAGAAGAAGACATTTCATATAATTAGGGCTGTCAAAGTTAACGCGTTAACGCAAATTCGTGAAGATACTGGCATCATATGAAACTAGAAAAAAACAAAAGAATTCATCGGTACCAACCATGTCTTACTAGCTTGTCGAGAAGGAGGTTAAATAACGCTCCAAACTTACGCTAAATTTTGGCGAGGAAAAACTAGCATGGCCATTTTCAAAGGGGTCCCTTGACCTCTGACCTCCAGATATGTGAATGTAAATGGGTTCTATGGGTACCCACGATTCTCCCCTTTACAGACATGCTCACTTTATGATAATCACATGCAGTTTGGGGCAAGTCATAGTCAAGTCAGCACACTGACACACTGACAGCTGTTGTTGCCTGTTGGGCTGCAGTTTGCCATGTTATGATTTGAGCATATTTCTTTATGCTAAATGCAGTACCTGTGAGGGTTTCTGGACAATATCTGTCATTGTTTTGTGTTGTTAATTGATCTCCAATAATAAATATATACATACATTTGCATAAAACAAGCATACTTGTCCACTTCCATGTTGATTACAGTATTAAATACCTGACAAATCTCCCTTTGAGGTACATTTTGAACAGATAAAAAAATGTGCGATTAATTTGCGATTAATCACGATTGACTTTGACAGCCGTACATATAATGCAAAACAAACCGCCCCGGAATACTTTCAGTTTCAATGACGGCTTTCCTGCGCTACGCATAAGTGTAGATTATGTCATTTCCTTAAATGCTGCCACTAGCCTATACCTCAAGGGAAGATAGGAAGGCTTAACAATAGGTACAAGCTACAGGCAGAGCACTGGGGCACGCTGCACCTCATGAATATCATTAGCTGCGAGCTGAATTTGTATTACTTTGGGATTACATCTAACCCCGTAATGCAACCTGATTGTGATTGCGAACTGAAAATATGTAATAACATAATCATATGTAAAGCAAATGTAAAAGTACAAATCATGTTGTGGCATTAAAACCATCCCAGTCGGTTGGTTCCTGGAAAGAAGGCGGGGAGGCTGGGTTTTTTTCCTCCTCACAGGCCCATTTATATAGTATAATTCAATGCTGTTCGTAATGTAAACACACATAATGAAACAAGACTAAGTGCTAAATACACATGTGAGATGTCTTTATTGCCTCAGTACAAACAACCTGAAGGCATTTCCCTCCTTTTCAGGTAAATAGAAGCAAAAAAGAAAACCTCCGTGCTCCTTAATTTTACAATGAAATGTACCAGATGGCTTTTACAAATTCATTTATCCACTAAGCACACAATTATCCACCTACGACATTTTCAGGTTTGTATTTAACACTCTGTAATCAGTGCTATCAGGGGACAGTTGATGGTGTATTTTAGTCAACCTATATCCCTTAAATGGAAACATCTCTTAATGAAGGCGTTCTTGTGTTTACGCGCGAGAAGCTTCAACGAAGTCGTAACCTGTGACATCCCCTTCACCCAAAGACACTGGATCCCACAGTAGCAGAGGTGGCAGGAGCCGGGTGTCAAGTTGGGAATTCAGACACATTTTCCATCACCGAACCGCGAAGAATTTCACAGTCTCCCTTGAGACGGTCTACACCTCCCAATAGGTGCTATATCTAAGAGGATAGATGGTGATGAACGAACAGGATCTCCTTAAGAACGAGACTTGTTGCACCAGACTCTTAATAGTGATTAGGCACCGAAACATTATGTGATTATTACTCAATCAACATGTGCAAACTGCTCTCTATGCTTTCAAATCAACAAACATTAAAGTGTTCCCTGAACATGTAAGTTATCGCTCACAGATCCAATCAATAATAACAATTTCTGTGGTTTCTGTCAACACTATAATACCCTTTTTGAGAGAAATGCTGCATCAAACACAGCGTGGAGGAGCAATTATATAGCATACATTTATTCCACATGAACGAGGCAGAATTACTATTATTCATAAACAGTGAAAACATTAAATTGACGCAAGCTTTAGCCATGTTACTGCAACTTTGAGGTACTTTGAGTATTTCCATTTTCTGCTACTTTATACTTCTACTCCACGACATCTCAGAGGGAAATGTTGTCATTTTTACTCCACTACATTTATTTGAAACTTTAGCAACTAGTTGCTTTTTACATTAAAAAAATAAATATGATGCGCTTTTGTGATATAATGTACCGCTAATCTACGCAATAGTACATAAGGCATCTAAATTGACTCGAAACTGAAGAACTACAACATTAAAATGTATATGTTAGTGATAAAAACAGAATAATATAATATTCTATAAGAATATAACACTTTAAAAAGGAGCCGTTCTGCATAATGAGTACTTTTACTTTTGATACTTTAAGTACATTTTGCTGATAATACTTCTATACTTTCACTTAAGTAACATTCTGAATTCAGGACCTTTACTTGGAATGGACTTTTGTATTTGTAGTTTTACTTATGTAAAAGATCTCCACCACTGATACATAGCAATAACAATATATTACTATAATGTGACTTTCCAATCAGAAAGCCTTAAAAAATGCCATTTCAATATCCAGAATAGCTTCGCCCAATTCTTGCAACTGCGACTGCACTTTGCAAAAACATCACTGAGATGCTAAGTTGTAAAAAGGTTGGGATTAAAACCCCCCCGACACTGACACGAGGTTCCACTCTGATTGAATGTGAGAGCTGCTGATCAACCCCCAGTTAAGGCCAACCGATCAGGACGGAGGGTGTCAGTTCAGAGCTTAGCTGGAGGCACGAACGCCACACTCCTCCTTAAGCAAGATGAAAGAATGTTACGCTTGATACGAACCCGCATAAACACTTTGACGGATGTGATCGACCAACCTCCCCCCCCACCCCTAAAGACGCGTCGTGACAACAGATGATCTGCTCAGGTAAGCACCACCTTGCGTTTCAAAGTGCTTTACATTGCAACTCGTCGTAAGAGGTTGATTTCAAAGTCACTGCTAGTCTGCAGCTCGACAGATTTCCTGCCCATGCGGATGTGCGGCGAAGTCACGGATGTCTTGGAGGCACAGGTGATAATAGGGCCTTAATCGCCCTGCTGGTTCTGCTTGTCCCTCTCAATGTCACATATCCGGATGAACGTGGTAAATATGTTGGAATAATGCTACTTTATCTGGTTTTGTCAGACCAAGGTCTTGGTCACATGAAGTGGGTGAAAGATGAAAGGTGTATGTAACGTTTGCAGGTGTGCTGTATAATCACCGGGTTAATACTATTTGGATGGTGCAAGTTTGAAACTCTTGGATTAAAAATAAAGCTGGAATGCATATTTTTGCATGCGTGATGTAAAGGCTTTCTAAACGAGAGGCGGCTGATTTGAGGCTAATTAGCATTTTCGACACAGACAGGTGATCAGAGCAGACATGTGTAGTAGATCCAGCCTTTGGTCAATCAGGCTGTTCTCATACACCGTTTGCAGATATACCTCCGAAAAGTAATGCACTGTAATTCGTATATATCCCACAAAAACAATTTGTATGTAATCCACGTAATTGTGAACCGGAAAGCATAAAGAGTGATTAACAACGTGTAGGAAGGTCGGGGTGGATGGGCAGACCAAAAAACATCGGACTTTCGCCTAGGAGACCGGTGTTCGTACCCTGTGTGAAGTCAACGTTGATTTATTTGTCACGTAACCTCCGTACTTATGTTACGCCCCTTCCGGAGTTATTTTAACCCAAACCACGATCTTTTCCTAAACCTAACCAAGTAGATTTGTTGCCAAAACCTAACCAAGTCGATCTTTTTCTAAACCTAACTAAGTAGTTTTTGTCACATAACTTCCTTACTTAAGTTACACCACTTTCCAAGTTATTTTAACCCAAACTACGATCTTTTCCGAAACCTAACTTAGTAGTTTTGTTGCCTAAACCTAACCAAGTAGTTTTGGTGCCTTAACCTAGCCAAGTCGATCTTTTTCTAAAACTAACTAAGTAGTTTTTGTCACGTAACTTCCATACCTATATTACACCATTTTCCAAGTTATTTTAAACCAAACTACGATCTTTTCCTAAACCTAACCAAGTAGTTTTGTTGCCTAAACCTAACCAAGTTGTTTCCTGTGAAGACGGAAGTTTATTTTGAAAAGACTAGAGCGGAAATTGACTCTTGTGTCACATGTTGGTGAACATTCGTAGGAAAAGGTACAAAAAATGAAGAATAATATATCATACGAAACGTTGTATGAGGATACGTTGGGTCAATGGGAGTTTTGTTCAACATGTTATTGTACATTAACAGAGATAACAACAAATTATTTCTCATGCTTTGCATTTTTTATGCCACATTTTAAGACATAAATCAATAGAAGTAATTCCCCCAACACAACGGTTTGATGAGGAAGGATCTTGGCAGAAACACGGCGCCCCCGTCTCTCCTCTTACCCTCGACCATACCGGCTGCACCTCGTCCAGCCATGCCTTACCAGCATCCCCGCTGTTCAATACCATCTCATTTGTCATGTATCAAACGCAAATTTCCACGTATTGCCCTCGCATATGCCGTGGAAGAAGGAGTCTGCCACAGTGATGCTCTGGCTGCCGTCCAATCCTCAGCTGAATAAACACAGGGGCCATTTGCAGGTTGGCAGACACTGAGATGTTTGTCTTTCAAGGCAATCCACCTCCCTCCCTTTACTCCCGTTGAACCCTTCCCTCTCAAACACAAAGAGGAAGAGATGGAGAGATTTTACAGCAGAACAAGTCACTATGATGTCCAGTAGTATGGTGTTTCATGAGTCAGGGCAAGTTGTGAGAGTCCGACGTAGAAGAGGAATAAAAAAAGTCTAACTTTTAGAGGACATTATATCAAAGGGACCAGATCAAATAGGATGAAATAGATGGTTTTGAATGATTAATCACTGTAATAACAAATCCGATCTGCAAACTGAGACGCAGATTAGAACAAAAAGCAAATATTGATACTCAGGTTAATTAAGCAATTACACATCTATAAAGAATCCTGATATTTGATTATAATCATTTCATCAAATGCTATAGTAGCCCCAACGCTGTCCTCTAGAAATTACATTTATGTTCTGTTAATTTGTTTTGCCTGTTTGGTTTTGGAGGGAAATGTAATTGCTGCTGGGATTATGTTCGGTGGGAACGAAGTGCACTGAAGTTGGTGGATGGGGTTTTTCACGGGGCGGGACTTTGAAACTGCAGATTCTCATCCTGAGTTATGTTTAGGCAACAAATGCACTTTGGTTAAGTTTGGGGAAAGATTGTGGTTTCGGTTAAAGGTCCAGTGTGTCTAATTTAGTGGCATCTAGTGGAACGGACTAGGCAATAGAATATTAATATGTTTTAATTAGTGTATAATCCCATGAAACTAAGAATCCTGTTAGAATGAGCCCTTTATATCTACACAGGGAGCAGGTCCCATTCACGGAGCTGTCCGCCATGTTTCTAGCCCAGAATGGACGAACCAAATACTGGCTCTAGATAGGGCCTTTCATGCTTTTTTCGCCAGTTTCGCTGCCACCCTACACACTTGAAAGGGTATGGTGAAGGGAGGGTTAGTCAGTTGGTTGCAATCTGTAACCTCGCCAGTAGATGCCACTAAATCTTACACACTGGTCCTTTAAATATTGGTAAAATAAACACATTGGGCCTTTTGCTAAGTGCACGGTTCTAGGGACGGTTTCCCGGTCCACCACTTCGGTCCAGACTGAAATATGCTAATAATTGTTTTAATGAATTGCCATGAATTTTGTTACAGGTATCCGTGTTGCCCAGAGGAAGAATCCTAATGACTTTGGTGACCCGCTGACTTTTCCTTTAACGCCACGATGAGGTTGACATTTGTGGTTTTGAATGAAATGTCTCGACAACTATTGGATGGATTGCCATGAATTTTAATACAAATATTTTCATGGTCGCCTGAGGATAAAATGTGATCACTCTGGTGACTCTTTATCTTTTCCTCTAGTGCCATCATGATTTAAAAATGTCTATATATCCAATAATTTGGTTTGTGAACAAATACCTGCACAACTAATGTCATTCCCCTCAGCCCCGGCTGTACTTTTGTGTTAAGTGCAAATTAACAAATACTAGCATGCTAATGTTGCAGTCAGAGAGTCAGGCGGATGCTGGGATGTGGTTTAACTTGCAGTGATTTTATTTCTGCACTTAAAAGGAATAAAATCACTATAAGTGGACTAGGGCTGCACAATTAATCCAAACATTTGATCGAAATCGCAATATGGGCTTCAAATTGCAGGAGGAACAATATTTGTTAAAGGTGAAATGTGTGTCAAAATAGAATTTTAAATTAAATATTGTTGTGCTGCTGAGATGTCCTAGCCTACACATCGTATTCTACAGACTTAAGAAAACATCTTTGTTTCATACAGATCCCTGCAGAAATCACACCATAATTTTTCAATGAAAATGAGAACAATGATCATTCCCCTTAATATTGCAAATTATATCACAATTGCAATATCAGTCAAAATAATCGCAATTTGATATATTTTTTTCAAAGTCGTTCAGCCCTAAAAAAGAAATATGAGACATGCTAAACTAAGATGATGAAATAGTAAACATTGCACCTGCTAAACATCAGCATGTTAACATTGTCATTGTGAGCATGTTAGCATTTAGCTCAAAGCACCACTAAATCCAGCCTCACAGAGCCAGTATTAACATTTTGCAATTTGCACATTCATTAAAAACGTTTCCTCATTACGTTGATAAAAAAAACAATCCGGGCATCATCACGTTTCCTTCTAAACGTATTCGCTGTTGCAAATTAGTAGAAGACGAATGTAATGTCTTGGAGACATGGTTGGGTAGCCTCCGCCGCAAACCGCACACACACACAGGTACACACATTTGTGAGAGTAGTTTATAAACTCAATGTTTCAGTGATGTGTCCCTCACCTTTCAAACCGCTCACAGGAAAGCTCTGAAAAACATGAGCATGGTAAATGCAGCTCAGTCCAACCTCCCGGAAAAAAAATGGTCACAAGAAACAACAAAACCTAAAACAAATGCTACTCTGGAGACACCGTCCTATTGTGTATTCATGACCCGGCTCTTGTTTGGAGATGGTCTTTCACCGACACAAAAGCAAGCAGGGTCTGCTGTTCCTGTCAGTTTAAACAAATAACAATGATGCAACAGGAGTGCTTCCAGTGAATGTGAAATGCACTGTTGAATCACCAGCGGAGCCTCACAATGGTTTGCCACGCATCACAACAGCCAGGACAGGCTCAATATTAACATTTCCTTTTGACACGTGGCAAAAGGTTTTCTTTAACCCACGGAGGTTGAATGGGAATCAGCGGATAATAAGAAATTAAAAGGTAAAGAGGACACAGGGGAAAGAGCAAGGGAGAAAGCCAAATCCTAGCCCCAGGGCTTAATGTTAGAACACAATGGCCGCCGAGGCAGTAAAGGAGTCGGCATTTCTTATTCGCCCCCTCCCCTAGTGCCACCTGCATTACAATTAACCTCATGGCAACCTTGAGGTCTCTGATTAGTGATGGCCTATTGTCTCCATCCCATTAATGCTTGGCCCCCACTCTGCCCTCAGCGCACTCACATCAACAAATCAAACCCAGTTTCCGGCAGGGTCTTTTACTGCAGGGAGCTGGCCTCTAATACGGGACGCTAACTAAGGGACGGCTGCAGAGGAGGCCGGCAGAGAGCTGCTATAGGTACCTGTGAAGCTGGGCAACACTGAAACTTAAAGTGCCAGTCCTTAAGATTTCAGTCCTGGTTGATTTGGAATTTCTATTTGAGTGAAAAAAATGGAGTTTAGCAATCTGGAGTCTTTGGTTGCATCCAAAAGTCCATACTTACAGGCTATTTATAGTGCCTTAAATGAAACTTGTGAGCTTGTGTTTACAACGTGGGAGGTCGTGTACATGATATGCTTGGCGTTCAAGTGGTTAAGTCGTGAGAACACCGCTGCTAAGCAACGGCAATATTAGGCTAACAATTTAGCAAGCTAGCAAGTGGGTAACATAATGCAGTAAATGCATAATGACAGAGGAGATAGATGAGAATGTTGGGAATATCAACATTTTCCTCAGACATATTATAACATTACGAAGAAAACCAATATACAAAGAATAACAATATAACTTCCATGGCCTCCGCCATTTCTGACAGCGTCAACAAACACGTCACAACTCGTGAACTCGGAGCTTTCAGAAACTTTCCACTTAAGAGGTCGTGAATACCCCAAAAGGGGGGCGTTCATATGGACTCTTCTCGTGAACACGGTAAACACAACCTTAGCATGAAACCTATAGTACGCAAATTGCATACTATTTCCTGTGAAATATTACAGTAGACAACGCTGGACACTACGGCAGCATAAATATCCCACAACACAACGATGGTAGAGAAGAACAACGTTCATAACAGACGTTGACAGACAGCTCTGTAACATCAATAACGCTTCAATCTATTCTCTAACTTTGCTAATATATATTTTAAATTAACTCAGACTTTGATTCTCACAAATCATCTTTTGGTCACATGAGGTTGGCACAGGTTACCATGGTTACGTGTCTCCAACCGGCAAAGGAGGCTCTCAGGAAGTGACGACGTAAATTACAGCTCAGTGCGTCCGAAAAGATATATACTACTGTTTATTCACACCAAAGTATGTTGAACGATAGTACATATATTGGGTACTGTATGTAGTGCATATTATGCGATTAGACTTTTTGTTGATACATGACCTTCAAGTATTCAGTATACAATGGAGAAAAAATGTAATACAGCATTTTTTCCCAGGAATTCCCAGTTTATAATACTGCAAATATATAAATACTGCAATACTTTCATCAGTGGGCGATAGGCTCAATCACTACTGTGTTACCTCCTTCAGTGATAGATAGTGACAGAAACTGGAAGAATACAACAGGAAATGGATATTTTCCCTTTGTCTAATTAATAGTAACGACTGTAAAATACAAAACGCAGTCTAAGCTTTGTACCAATGATACTCAGGAGAAGTGAAAGACATTGAAGTGGGAACATCCCAACAATTCAAAGCACGCCAGATGTTGGGAACCCCTCAAGGAATAAACCGACACATTAAACATAATATCACCTCATACACTGGAGTGCAATCACTGCTCCTCTCTGGGGAGCTGTTACACTATGTGTTGCGGCCACAGTTTAAATCTCAAGAACTAGAAACTAATGCGCCGCAGACGAGGTTGGCCCACGCAAAGAGTACACTTGGGAGCTCCGGCTGGCTCGGGAGCTCCGCGTAGAGAGCAGAAACTGTGTTTCTATTTGTATCAAGTTCAAAAAACAACCCAGAGTAGTCGTGTCTGATATCATTGGGGAGATAAATATCAAATTACATTATGTAAGCTTGCAGCCATAACCGCGGTAGTAAATCTGCCTTTAGAAGTCTTTCCTCCTATTCCCCGCTGACTGCTCTTTCTTAAATCACACATCTCAGCTGTGACGAGGCCAAATTATTCATACAGTATTAATAATAAGACAGTGAATGCATCATTTAAGTACAAGACAGGTGCCAAAATGTTTTAAAGATGATAAAACGAATGACTTCATTATTATTATTAAAAAAAGACAGATAATCATAATTAGTAAAAGTAGCTTCAAAACATCATAAATGACATTATCAAAACAAACACATGTAATACATATTTATCACTTTAATGATGAGATCAAGTTAAAAAGCAGCTCGGTAGTTTTAGTCACTGAACGTTAGAAGTTTCTGTTGACAGTGTTGGATTTGTGTGATGAGGCTGTTAAGATGAAAATGAAGAACAAATTACAATAATGGCATCTTTATCATGGATTGTAATTACTGCAATTATTATACTGTAATTATTGTAAATACTGAATGTTTAGTATTCATGTGTGTGGAGGTATGATAATGAAGTGTGCTGTGAAGAATTCAACTTTTATTATTAATAAAGTCTCTTAGATTGTGCATTGATGAGTTTGTGTAGTTGGTGATTTGACCATTCTGCTACCAAAGAGCTGTTAATGCTGAATATGTAACATACTGTAGATGTATGAGGGTAATTAGATGCTGTGTTTCAAGATGGCGACCCATTCATTCCAATGAAGGTTGCTCACCAGGCTAATGCTGCAGTAGTTCTTCAAGTTTCAACGTTTTGTAATTTTTTTTTCAGCTTTTTTAAAAATTTTATTGGACATAATGGCTCAAAATAAGATAATATAAAGAGTTGTATTTTCTGCCAAATACCGCTGTGATAACAAAAACATGACTTCACCAAAAGCCTTGATTTCAAAATATCTTTCTTAATCTTCAATACTTAAAAAAGTATTAAAGAATCACAGATTAGCTGCAACAGCCCTGGGGTCATTTTGCGTGCAATGAGAACGCCGTTCTTGCTTTTGGCGTGTCATTTGTACGCCATGTAGTCTGTGTTGACTGCAATGTAAACGCATCTGCGTAAATATGCTGCGCGCAGATTTAGTTACGTAGAATAAAAAGTGAGAAAGACTGCTGATGGTGGGCTGGTCAAACAAACACAGGACTTTCAACCAGGAGATCAGTGTTCGTGTTTTCCGTATTTCTGACACGCTGTTTCCGTACTTGTTTTACTTAGTGTAGATACTTATTTTCAGCCCAACCATGATGTTTTCCTAAACCTAACTAAGTGGTTTTATCGCCTAAACATAACTGCGGCCGTTATCATAGTTTTGTTGCGTGGCGTGCAAATGACAAGCGAAAAGGCTAAAATGCGTCCTCATGACACGCGGAATGTCCTTGTAATGTTGTTTTATTTATAGCCGACGATCGGGTTGGACGGCAACAAGTCCAAAGGTCCTGACACACCAAGCCGACGGTCGGCCATCTGACAGTTTGGGGCCGTCGGTGAGCGTCCGTCAGCCTAGTTTTTTTGGTGTGTCCCAAACCGTCGTGCCCGTGTCTGACTTTTTTCGGCTGATTCAGCACGTTGAATCGGCGGCATTGCTCAGCTTAAAAGAATCAGTGCACGAGAAGAGAAACAGAAGTGAGGAAAGCAAGACAACAAGTCAAGAGGACACACACCGAAGACTCTTCTCATTTTTCATCTTCATCTCATCTGATCGTTCCAACACACGGGTATTTTCACGGCGACATGAACATCTGGAATGAAGCTAAGTGGTGAGTGAGAGTGGTGTGAAAATGGTCGGTAAACGCCGCTTTATGAACGTATGTACGTATCATAACAACGGCTTGTATATCCGACGTTATGGTCTTCCGTCTGTAGGTGCTTTCAGTTGTTAGCTGCCTCATTGAAATCCATATTTGCTTGAATATATGCAAGTGATGCTACTGTACCAGCCTTTATCAGTCTCCCCGCTCTTTACAGTGAATGCATGTAGAGTGATGCTCCTGTACCAGCCTTTATCAGTCTTCCTCCTCTTTAAATGCATGTAGAGTGATGCCAAAGAGGGTGAAGGAGAATAAGCAAGAACGACCTCTTTGCAGGAAGTGAAAGTGAAGTCTGTCAGTAACACCTGGCTGGCAGTTAACACCAGTTCATTACTATAACATTATTATTATTGTAACAATGATACACTGATCTGTTCAAAAAAATTGTCTCTTTTGAATCTGTACAAAAGAGATCAAAGCTGTGCAGCATACGACACTGATACGATCTGATTAGTTACAATTGTGAATAAAATGAAGAAACTTCTAAAGAGACCGCAGACGAGGCTAACGGGGGGGAATATAACTACCTGGAGATTTTTTACTTGTAATTGCTTACTTTGAATTTTGTAGTTGGAAATTAGCATCAGCTTTCTTGGATCTTCTGCCGGATTCATTTGTTTTATGATGGCACTAATGGCCATTCAAGCTCCACAGCTAGACTCTGGGGGACGAAAGGGGTCAATTTATTCCAACTTAAAAGAAAATATTGGTGTTTCTGAGCTTTTTGCTCGTCTCTGTCATTGTTAGCTCAAAGCCACTTAGACTGTCCGTGTAGTGTGTCATTATATGAGCAACTCAATACCGCTTTTATCTTCTACTGTTCACATCTTATGTTTGCCAACAAGTATCCTCAAGCATCATCCTCGACAATCTGATGGGATGATTGATCAAAACAGATTGATTTTTATAAATTATAGTATCTTCCTGTCAGGTTATAGGATGAGCTCCTTTCCTTATGTTAGTGCATCTTATTCGAGGCCTGTGTGAGGCTTGAAAACATGGAGAAGATTCCCAGGATGGTTGTTTTTCTCCAGTAGAAGAAGACAGACCCATTAAGCATTTAATTCAGCCTGGCCCAGGTGTGTCTCTCGGTCCAGCTAAGCAATACAACAGTTACACCATTTATGGACTGTCCAGTGTGCAGGTGGCAGAGAAACTTTTGGGGGCACACCTGCCAGCTGATTCAACCATTAGACGACGCACCACACTGTCTATAGCCCCGGTCCCTCGAGGACGTCCCTCACCTTGCAGGTGCAGAGACGGAGAAAACCCTGATGGATTACTCCAGATTTGCTTCCTCGAAAACCTCTTTCATCGTCTGTGAATGAGACAACTACATGCATATTTTCCGTGCATTAGTGGGGGACACGTGTTTTCATGCAGCAATAAATGGTTCTAGGAATGTTTTCAACTAGAAAGCACGCTTCTGAGTCAAATGAGGTGATGTTTTTACGCCGGCCTGAAGCATTATTTCATTTTGAATTTTGACTCAGACTCTTTGACGTTGTAAAAATAGTTGGAAAGTGTAGTAAGCTTTGTCTCCAGTCCAAAAAAATGTGAGTGTGTGCAAAAAAAACCGCAAACTCTTGTCTCCTCTGTCAACTTTCTTTGAGCTCCAAAACATGTCTCCCACTGAAAACATTCAGCGGCCACGAAGCTGCCACATTGCTTATATGGCTTCACCCAGCAACCATTACACACCTAACCATACTCTGACCGCACTGCTTTAACAGCCTGCCAGGTCCAACCCAAAGTAACACTCCCACGAAGATTCATAGAAACAGAATATAAAAGTCTTCGTCCACTGCAATCCATAAAACTGAATACCTTAACTGGTTTTAATCCAAAAATCTGATTTTAATTATTTTATTTCAAAGCTTTCCATAATATTTCATCCATACGGGATACAAACTGCAAGGTGGCCATTTTTATAAAGAAAAGTGTGATAAATTATGGTATTTTCTGCACTTGGCAAGATTAAAAATTAAATTAAAAAGCGGATGATAATCTTTTTTGCAATGGAACAATACTAATTTGTCACGGCTGAAAATGAACACCATAAACTTCACATACAGCTTCATGAAGGATTATAAATAGAGGATACTCTATTAATATTCGTAGAGGAATGCTTAGGTCTGGAGTTATCTTCCACAAGATTCATCAATGCTCGTAGTTATTGTCCAGACCCCCCATGGTTGTAATTCTTTATCCTTGCCATCTCGGTAAACTGCATTATTTAGTTAAGAAGATGTAATTCTATTCCCCTCACACAACCGGCGAGACTCCAGGCCGACCCGAAGCAGCCGCACATAAGTGAGTTTGCACATATAACGGCTTAGTGTGTTTAAGTTAGAGATTCAAAATCCAGATGAAAGGACTCCCCTGATCTTACACAAGAAATTTGGCTGCACCCAAGAGTCTGATAGATATTACTATTACTACATGTTAATTCCTTAGATGATTGGGTATTTATGTAAATCCTTTGTTGATCATGTAACCATATGGCTAACTACAAACAAAACACATGTGCATTGTTTCGATACCAAACCAGATGTTGACTTATCTGAAGTGAATTTCCTTTAAAGAGAAACATGAGCATCAAAACATAAATCGACACAAAAGGAAAAAAAACGTCTTTAAATACTAAACAAAACCATTTGCGTTTGATTTAGTTCACATGTAAATGATTCATTTAGCACTTTGAGGCGCTGTCGCACACTGCTGTATTGTTTGGTGTTGTGCGGCTTGATTTCACGCTCATCATCTCAGCAATTCAGAGCGGTGTATTTATCCGAGCCTCGTAAACAAAATAATCATTAACCAGCAATGCAAGGAAAGCGTTTTGTCTTGGTAAAATATGATACCAGGTGAGGCTGCGTGTCTTGACAGGTCGCCATTTTCCAGCCACTAATTTGCTCTCTTTGTGGCAGTGGCAACTCCCAGCACAGCGGCAGGACAATTATATCCAGGTGCAAGGATTTGATTCAACAAATTCTAGGTGGATTCTTCCAGCTTGCTCCGGGCCCCCACCCCCATCTCCCTCCACTCCCTCTTTGCCGCGTTGTTTCTCTTCTGGGCCAGCTTGGAACAGATGCCCTTGAACAATCTACAGCCCTAACATGTGACTGAGGACCTTGACAAAAAGCTGAAGCACTTCCAGAAACTTGAAAGTCATGAACCATGTTGTATATTACAATAATTGGAGTGGCAGCAACTGGAAACATTCCCCTGAATATTCCAGAAGATAATGGGACATGCTAATGAGCATGGAATCAAGCCAATCAAAAAATTAGAGAAGAGAAAGAGAGAGGGGCGGAGATGGGAAGGTGCCCAAAAAATAAATAAATAAGTTGAGCATGTTGGGTGGGTGGGCCGCATGTATATGTGATGTATGTGCGCTCTGTCTTCTTGGAGCAGCAGCACTGTTGAGTGTAGAATAGCACTGTAGTACAGTCCGCCTGTCAAAACTGTTGATGCACATTTGGGGGAAGTATGATTTGGGAGCTTGCACCTGGCAGACTGAGGGATTTCACTCAGCGATGCCAAAGCGCTCAAGCAATGCCATGCTAAACTCAGAGCTTAATTCTCTGGTCGCCACACACAAAACTTGACGGAGGGCCCATAAATATACACACTTTTACTCGTGTGATTGTAAAAAAAGGAACAACTTAGAGGAAATGTTGTAAATTGAAAAGGTTTGGTCTAATTTACTGATTTATTTGAGTGTATTGAAATGAGCAGCCTGTTCTCATACACCGTTCGTAGCTATACATAAAAGTAATGCACTATAATTCGTATATACAGCATATCACAGGCAATCAGTTCGTATGTAATCAACGTAATTGTGAACCAGGAAGAATAAAGAGTGACTAACACCACGTAGGGAGGAGATCGGGCCGGATGGATGGGTCAAAAAACACCAGATTTTCGCCAAGGAGACCGGTGTTAGTACCTAGAAGTCATTGATTTAATTGTCACGTAACTTCCATACTTAAGTGACGCCACTTCCAGAGTTATTTTAAACCAAACAACGATCTGTTCCTAAACCTAACTAAGTCGTTTCTGTCACGTAACTTTCGTGCTTAAGTTACGCCACTTCCGGAGATATTTTAAACCAAACCACAATCTTTTCCTAAACCTAACTATGTAGTTTTTGTCACGTAATTTCTGTACTTAAGTTACGCCATTTCTGGTGTTATTTTGACGCAAACAACAATCTTTTTCCTAAACCTAACCAAGTTGTTTCCTATCAAGAAGTTTATTTTCAAAAGACTGGAGCGGGAATTGACAAGTGCGTCACGTGTTGCTGGACATTTGTAGGAAAACGCACAAAAAATGAGGAATAACTTTTGGTAAGATATCATACGAACCATTGTATGAGGATACGTGCCAGATAATGATGATGGAACTCAGAATATAAATTTATACCCGACTGTGTGTCAGTTTTGTCCTAGGGGAGCAAATTATGTCAAATTCAACTAAAAGTATGTAACTACTTGATAATTTCTAAATGTACATTAAGTCTTAAAGCGTAATCCCTCGTAATTAATTTTTAAATGATAATTACTGCTTTAGGAGGAGCTTATAGTGTGGTGTCTTATTAAAAATGCTGGACTGCATCTTCTCCGTTCAGCGAACTCTGTCATCAGTGACACGCTACATCTCAATCCTGCGGACAGCTGATTGGATTTACACAAAACTTGGGCTGGAGAAAGTCTCACGCTGGGAGTAAAATTGACTTAGGCCTTTATTCACAGAGAAAGATGAAGGGCATCCAGTCTTATCACTCTCCATCCCATGTCTCCCTGCAGCCCCAATACTTTCCATGTGTTACTCCAATGTGCGCTTAAGAATATTCTGCATGTGATGTCAACATCAAGCCAGGACCCACAGCCAAGGGAGGTACAAGGGGTTGAATCAGAAGTGCTGCCAAACATTTTATGGCTTTGGAATCCGTGGTGAGATTGTACAGTGGATGTAAGATCACTATGAGAGATAGATGCCAGAAAGCCGGGGGAACGGTATATAAATAGAGACGTAGCTTGATGTTTTTGTGACAAAGTGGGGTAAGATTTGGGAAAGCATCTTCTGCTGATAGTATTCATGAAATATTGATAGGCATAACCATTCATTTGATAAGCCCCAGTTTGCTCACCATAATAGTTTTATTTACAATAACACCAACTTAATATTAAACTGCAATGATTTTCTAAATGCATTATGATTCAAATTCATAAAGCAACCCGGTTCAGACGTTTTATTGCATGTTACATATGAGTTTTATTTGATCAACCTTAACAACGTTTCTGAAAGTGTAATGTATAAAAATGCAGACAGTGTAACCAGGGGGCTGCGTATAATTTCATTCCCAATGCATCCTCACTGGGGTGCTGGTTCCCAGACTCCAGCCAGAACACAAGCCTTTATTTGATTTAGGGAACTCCCCCTCTCATGTGCCTCCTCTGCATGAAGTGTCCCAGTATGGAATGTCTGCATTATTACACCGCTGACAGAGATTGATGCGTCTCCAAACCATCTGCACATGCAACAATCCTCAACTTGAATGAACTTAATTGCACAAGACGAGGAAAAAAAAAAAGCACTTTTAAAAGTTAGAAAATACAAAGAACAACAGTTTGGGTGTTGCTGTTTGAAACATATGTTTGGAAGGAGGGAAAAACTGTTTTTTGTAATGAATGTTTGATATTTTAGTCAAACATCATCAGGAAAAGTGTCAGGAAAGCGTGATTTATTGAAACGCCGCACGTGGCCACGAGGTTGTGGCAGAAGCAGCTGAAAGCCATCGTGTGATGTAACTTTGAAATTATTTACGAGTCTACGACATATCATCAGTCAGACGCTCAAATCTAGGCCTCCCAAAATAGGCATGCAAACAATCCTAAATGGTCCTCTGTAGCATTCATATATCTTATTCTACAACGTGTATGTCAAAGCGTTAGACATTAAGGTTTTTAAGGAGAAGTCAAAAACAGCATCCTCATATATTAATATAACTCACATAAAGCAGGTGTGTGCGTCTACTCTTAGAGGCTCAGAGAACAAAGGCTGCGCTGCACTTGTGCAGAGAATCGACCTGTAACCCAGTGGGATAAAGTGTTCAAACCTTACACTACGCCACCATTTTGTTTAACAAGGCTAGGGATCAAAACACTAATCCCCCCCACACTCCCTTTGGTTATAATTAACTCGCAGTGCTTGATGCTAATACTATTTTAAAGATATGTTTCTATGGACCCTAATCCTGATTCAATCTCTCGTTCTGTGTAAAGCACTAAGAGGAAAAATAGAAGAGGGTGTCTTCTTGTGTTCACTCTCTCTTTACTTCACGTGTATTATAAGTCCAATACCTATAATATCACAGGGTGTTATGACTTTAATACAATTACGAAAACAGAGAGGAAGGTTTATGAAGTAAATGGCCGATGAGGTTGTGTGACTAGAACAAGCACATGTTTTGTTTATTTAACCTGAAACCAAAATTATTATTATAAAAAATGAAATGAAAACTTTGTGCAAGTTGCAAAACATTTAAATCTGATGTTTTACTATAATTTAACACCTCAGTCAATCTTTTTTTGTTGTTTTTTTTACATAAAAAAAATCAAATAAATCAGAACATAAACAAAGCCAGTGGCTTCTTGTGTTCACTCTCTTTACTTCACGTGTATTATAAGTCCAAAACCCTAATATCACAGGGTGTTATGACTTTAATACACTTACGAAAACAGGGAGGAAGGTTTATGAAGCTCAGGCCAATGAGATTGTGTGACTAGAACAAGCACATGTTTTGTTTATTTAACTTGAAACCCAAATTATTATTATAATACCCTAAATGAAGACATTGTGCAAGCTGCAAAATATTTAAATCTGATGTTTTACTGTAATTTAACACCTCAGTCAATCCTTTGTTTTTGTTTTTTTACATAAAAAAATCACATAAACAAAACCAGTGGCTTCTTGTGTTCACTCTCTTTACTTCACATGTATTATAAGTCCAATACTTATAATATCACAGGGTGTTATGACTTGAATAAGTTTACGAAAACAGAGACGAAGGTTCAGTTTACGGAGTACAAGCCGATGAGATTGTGTGACTAGAACAAGCACATGTTTTGTTTATTTAACTTGAAACCCAAATTATTATCATAAAAACCTAAGTGAAGAAATTGTGCAAGCTGCAAGACATTTAAATCTGATGTTTTACTGTAATTTAACATCTCAGTCAATCCTTTGTTTTTGTTTTTTTACATAAAAAATCACATGAATCAGAACATAAACAAAGCCAGTGTCTTCTTGTGTTCACTCTCTCTTTACTTCACGTGTTATTATAAGTCCAATACCCTAATATTACAGGGTGTTATGACTTTACGAAAACAGAGACGAAGGTTCAGTTTATGAAGTACAAGCCGATGAGATTGTGTGACTAGAACAAGCAAATGTTTTTTATACTTAACCTGAAACCGAAATTATTATTATAAAAAATGAAATGAAGACTTTGTGCAAGTTGTAAGACATTTAAATCTGATGTTTTACTCTGATTCAACACCTCAGTCACTCCTTTGTTTTGTTTTTTTTTTACATAAAAACAAATAACATGAACAAAGCCAGTGGCTTCTTGTGTTCACTCTCTTTACTTCACGTGTTATTATAAGTCCAATACCCTAATATCACAGGGTGTTATGACTTTAATACGTTTACGAAAACAGAGACGAAGGTTCAGTTTATGAAGCTCAGGCTGATGAGATTGTGTGACTAGAACCAGCAAATGTTATATTTAACCTAAAACCCAAATTATTATAATAAAAAGCGAAATGAAGACATAAAAAAAAATCTCCATAAATCAAAACATAAACAAAGCCAATGGCAGCGTTTCAACAGTGAAAGTCCATTACAGATTATGGTTTTAAAGCATGCACCAATTATTTCATGAAAAGAAAATACAAACAACTGGAGGATGGATTTTTTAAAAAGATATATTAAAACAGACATTGCTGCTTTCAAACAATCATCCCACTCGCCATTAGGTAGCAACATGCCGCCATTTATCTGCTCGATGACGGGGGCGTCAGATTTGTGTGAAGCGATGACAGGCGGATACTTACGTCGCATAAGTTTGGAAACAACCTTCAGCGTTTAGAAGTTCAGCTGGATGCTCTTTTTAAGGACTTATCAACACTTGTCCATTAGACACAAACCACTGCTGCGCGTGGCTTTATACCAGATAGCTGAGTGTGGAAGCAGTGCAGGGGGCCGTCATAGCTTCTAAAAAAACAAGTGGTCATGTGACACTTAAAACATTAGTCCTGCTATTTGCTATGAGTAAACAGACAGATTGGATTGAGAGCATGATTATATATTAATATATGATAGTTATAATGGCAGCATTAAGATACCGTCTTGCTATAGAAGATCCCTCTTGCAGTGAATGCAATGTTTCAACATTCATTTTTGTTGCAAAAGCTGCTGACAAGTTCCCAGTAAGACGTAAAACCACCAGTGCAACATTAGTTGTAAAACATAAACGCTTATGTTCTGATGTGGGTTTGCGTTCAGTTGTAAGAAACACTTTCATCTAGATTTCAGCGTTCATTCCTACAATTTGTGCCGAGTTTAGATGTTACTTGTGGGTTAAAGCCTCGCTGTTTTTCAGAACTTGATCTTCTAGAGAGACTTGACCTTTTATGAGTGCGAACATTTTATTTGCCCTTTCAGCGGAGTACAGTGGTTTTACGAGACCTCAGCAAAGCAGAACTCTGCATGTTCAAGCGCTATATGTTATTAGAGAAAAAAGCATCTTATACTGAGTTAGATTCATTTTGGCAACAAAAAACAAATACTTTCTGGCTTGTGACACACAGTGTAATAAAAGAGTCTTTATTAATGCAACAATATTCAAACAAATTCCACTCTGACAACGAAGCGTTTCCATATGCAGACATTAAATATCATGTCATACGTCCCACACAGTGACCTAACCTCAACCATAATCCCCTGACATGGCAAGCAATAAACTCAGCTCTGCTCATTACTTTCAAAATCCTCAAACACTTGACTGTATGTTCATGCTGTGCAAGCGACAATGACACAACAAATACAGGCGCTGTCTACAGTGCTGGCTGCAAGTAACCATTATTTTCATTGTCGGTCGATTATTTTTTCGATTAATCGATTAGTAGTTTGGTCTATAAAATGTTAGAAAATGGTAAAAAATGTCGATCAGTGTTTCCCAAAGGTCATGATGACGTCTTCAAATGTCTTGTGTTGTCCGCAACTCAAAGATATTCAGTTTAGTGTCATCGAGGAGTAAAGAAACCAGAAAATATTCACATTTAAGAAGCTGGAATCAGAGAATTTAGACTTTTTTTTCCTCAAAGAAATACAAACCGATTAATCAATTATCAAAATAGTTGGCGATTAATTTAATATTTCACAACTACTTGATTAATCGTTGCAGCTCTAGTCTACACGCAGTCATAAAAATGTGTTTTGGTTTTGGATATTTTCTTTTTCATTAAGCAAACATTAAAATCCTGTCATTTTAACGATAGATATTTTGCACAAAAAAGTGGCAGTGTGAGGTTTTTGGTCACAGTTGTGGTATAATTTCCTTTGCAGGTGGAAACACCAATTAGTGATTAATTGAAGGGGTTGGAAAAATAATAAACGGCAAACACCTGGACCAAGCAAATTTGGGCCAATCATTATCCATCAAACTGTGAGTGAGCAACGAGCAATTGGAATTAATGGGATGCACGCGCCTTATAATGTCTAAAACGCATTTTATTTAGGAATTATTATCAGCAAACAAATAGTTGAAAGTGTCAAACGGCTCAGTTAGAATAGATGGATTTATTGTCTGCCAGGATGTTTACATGAAATGCTGTCCATGCTGGAAGAATGTAACCGAGCTGCACAGCTTCCAGATCCCTTTCACCTTGAGTCATCAAAATGTAAGCAAACGTAGCCCCAGGATGGTCAAAAAATGATCTTTTAGCTTGGGGTGTTTTTGTGTTTGACATTTTACAGAATAGCCCTTTACTCAACCTCCTCCTCACTTATTAGTATGTTGGCATATTGTGTATTATTACCCTGCGTGTTTACAAGAAACCGAGCATTACCTCCCAGCGTCTCACCTCTCTGCACTTTCAACTTTAAAGCGCCGTGGCCTGAAATAATTTCCCTGGTATGTATTTAATGTTGTCGGAGAGGTGCTTTCACACACTTTCCTCACATCCCTGTCAGAGGAGCACAGAGGTCAACGCAGCTTCTGGAAGGGATGTGACCCTGTTACATCTCAGATTTTCATCTATTCTCACCTAAAACCACGTCGAGTCGTTCAGTTAACTGTGACATCGAGGAGTCAAATGCATCAGATACTAACAGGAGCAGCTGCTGCACACAGGACCGGACCGTGTGTCGAGCAGGATCTGGTACATCTCTCCATTATTAAGTCAAACGTAATATTTAATTTTGACAGTCTACTGCTCATGTACCAAGTGAAGTTTCATGTTTTCTCTGTAATGAGTCATATTCCTCCCAGACTCCTAAATCTATCCTCTGGCAACATTAGGTAGCTAATATTCTTTGAACACACACAGACAGACACACACTCAGCTTCCAGATCTTTCTTGGCTCCCGTCACCAGGCAAGTTGCATTTCCACTGGTGTCCTGCTGATGCAGCTGGTGAAAAATACTCCACGCCAAGCGTACTGTTATGATGATACCTTACATAGCGCATTTTGTTTGCCAAATTTTACTTTAAATCCCTCTCTTTCTGAGATACCAGTGTAATTATAATTTATCGGGTATGGTTGCATAAGTCGGTACGTTTCTAATGCTGATTCGATTCTCTCTTGTAGGTCTCTGCTAAGGTCAGTGAGAGGAGATATGTTTCTATCCATCGACACGCTTCCTTTGAGGCGTAACATTTTACTACAGGATTTAGGGTTTTGGCTCAATGACACAGTTTTATTCCATTCTTCACGCTTCAATAATGAGGAATGGAAAAATATCCACAAATGCACATGACAAACAGCCGTAGTGGACTCTGCTGATGGATAGATGGACTAATGATGTTCCATTATCAGAATCTATACGAGTCAAATCAATTATAAAGCAACACACACGTGCAGAAAAGGAAGTGTGGATATTAACTTATAGGATTGGAAGTAGATGAAATTCTGCATGCTCGAGCCAGCTAACCGAAGGGAATTATGATTCCAGTTTGTTTCATTGCACACGTGTTTTTTTTTTCTAAAATGATTTACTCGCGAGGAAAGAAAAAAATGAAATCCATTTCAAGTTAAAATATCTGCGCTCAGAACACCAGGCAGGCAAAACAACCTGTATTTATTGCCTCTTGTCTCTGAAGGTTTTGGGCAGCAGCCTAACAGGAAACAACAATGAATTTCAGGCAAACCAAAGATAAAGTGGTTGAGCAGAGGCTAGTGAGTTTGTTACATCTGCTGACATGATGTTAATGTGTACAAATACTGCTGGATGGTAAAATATTCAACTGCTGAACTGGGTTTAAGAATTTTTTTTTTTTTATGTTTTTGACTGTAACTGGAGTTAAGAGTCAAGAGTTAAAGAAAAAAATTCAGATTTAAAGAAAACTGATGCATTGATTGTTTATTTAGAAGACCACGCTCCAACTGACAAAGTCACAATCAGAAACTAGTGTTGCAGAATGGTGATGACCGATGACGCACGCTTCTAAGATGTTTAAATTGCAAGAAATAATCTGGGTCTGCTACCAATTTAAAACACCATATGCCACATACACAGGACACTAGTAAATGGGTTAATTGGGACTCATTGTTAAATTTGAGGGGATACAAAGCATGCAACAGGCCGGAACCCAAACAGTGCTGCATCGCGCTTAATGTCTCTATAAACGAGGAGTTCATATGGTCCCAGCCATGTTTCCCTCAGGGCCGCCTCATGATGCACACTGACAAAAACATGGCGGTGACGGAATGGATCAGTAGGAATCTGTCAGTCATTATCTTTGTCCGGTCATCCTCGTTGCAAAATCAAGAAGAAGTCATTATCAGATAAGCAGATGTCGACAAGCTGCTCATGTAAGCGAGAAGACCTTTCCATTGAACAGCGCATTAACGCACCATATGTATCGCTTCTTTTAACACATAAAAGAAAAATGTAGTCATTCCGGCTAATGAATTTATTAAAAAATACTCTGATTTATGACTTCATAACAAATTGGCTGCACATGCCGTGGTCTAAACATAAACAAAAGGCTGTGGCTCTATTAGCAAAACAAGGTTGGGAACTAGGGATGCACCGATACCGGATCGGACATCGACCCGATACTGACTCAAACAGCTGGATCGGGTATCGGTGACAATGGGGCCGATCTATTCACTTCAATTCTATGTTTATATACTAAATACATTATATACTAGAATTTTAATTCCTGTTTAGTTTTGACCAATTTGTGGCTGCATTAAAAAGGTTTACACTTGAATTTTAATTCTTGTAAATTTTGAAGATTTTTTTACCAAGTTGCTGGTGTACGATTTATTATTTTAATAATAAATAATAATAATTAAAATAATAAAAATGCATGTCTATGTATTTATTTGTTACATTTTGTTTTACAAAGTCAGGAACGCAATGTTTAAGTCAA
Source organism: Sebastolobus alascanus (assembly GCA_916701645.2). NCBI lineage: Eukaryota > Metazoa > Chordata > Actinopteri > Perciformes > Sebastidae > Sebastolobus > Sebastolobus alascanus. The sequence continues at coordinate 157,311 of CAKAOJ020000301.1, forward strand.
GCCTTGATGTTGCCTTACACATAACAGAATGATCCCAGTCTCTTCCACACAGTGAGGCAGATTATTAATAAATTGTTATTAACACTGGTATCAGATCGGTACTCGGTATCGGACGATATCCAAAAGCCCGGGTATCTATATCGGGACTGAAAATGTTGGATCGGTGCATCCCTATTGACAGGTCTCATAACACACAAACTAACAGCTATTTTATTAATGATTTCTAATGTGTGTGTAAACACAAATAAAATGTGTATTTAAAATTAAGAAATACAGAAAATATTAATATTTCACCATTAAGTCAATTGGTGCAGTAGACTGTATGTGAATACACCTGTGATTTAAAATATTAATAATAACAATAAAAAATACGGATTGTCTCTTTAACAGAAACTGGTTGCAGAAGGGTTAAATAAGCGAGCTTTTGGAACCGGAAGCTCGTCGGTTGCTGGTTCCATTTCCTGGATTTACCCTCCCTTATAGCCACTACCCTTGAGCAAGACATTTCCCCACCAAAACTACACAATAACAGCTCAGGGGTGAGTCACGCAGAATCCCACTGACTGTTTTCCTGCTGCAGAGGTGCAGCAGCAGCAGCAGCAGCAGCAGCATCACCCTGTCGTCGCACAGAGCTAATTGGAGTGGCCTCATTTAGCGACACGTCAAAGGGGGACGCGACAACACCGTGTCAGCGCCTCCACAAATCTCCTGCACGGTCTAAAACTTAATAGCATGTCAGAGTCCACAACTGATGCAACGGGGGTCACCGTGAGCCGATGTTTCACTATAACGAGCCCTCTCCAAACCCGGCGCTGGGACCGCGCTGGCAAAGCGGAGATTAATGTCCCAATCAGTGATGTGGTTAAGTAAAAAGAGCTGTGAACTATACGAGGAGCTCCAGACTGCATTATCATAAGGAAATCATAAATGGGAAAAAATATCTTTTCACAATAATTTGACATTTTATTTCTAAAGGTGGATAAACCTTTTTTTTTTTGGACTACACATGTGACCAACTGGAACTACATGTAAGAGCTGTGGTTTTAAAAATAATAAAGATTTAAAGAGAGTTTATATAGTGGATCATAATTCAGAATGAGTCAGAAATCGTGGCAATCAAATTTTAGTATTTCATTTAAATACAATCTAAAATTTCATGGTGGGATAGTTACACATATTTAAATTAAATATAACTAATTGCATGCATTTGTAGTCTTTACTTTTCTTGCTAAGGACAAAATAAAAAATCACAAACTTCCAAAGAACAAAATATCCAGTCCAGTCTCTTATTATAAGATTATAAATCATTTTGTGTAAAAAATCAATGTCTGAATTATCTTAGTATGCAAACTTGGTCGTCCACTGTGGGATGGATTGCTCCATTACCCTGAGTCTGGCAATTAAATCCTTCCATGGCTGCAAATACGACAGGGTTTCTTGGAGGCGTTTTGAAACGTCTGCATGCCAATAAACTAAAGTGGCCTTGACTTGAATTTGACCTTCTTGCGTTGGGACTTTTAAGCTCAGCAGATGGAGGCTGTAGGATGCCATTTTTTTGCAAGATATTTCATGACTTGCAACTTGGGGCGTTTTTAAACTTTGGAGCTGTTAAAAATAGATATCACATGTCTCTCTCTCACATAGGCCTGCAGGATAATTTTGCCAGAAACCTAATAGTTAAACCCAACTGCAAATGTTTAACTTATCGATTTAGTTCTCACTGAGTGACGGCAGCTGGGCATGCAGATCAGAGTGCTGGCAGAGGCATGGGCACCTCATCCATCAAGGGGCACGGATTAGGCTATAGTTTTCTTTCTAATCTTGGACTATAATCCGCGTGTCAGTGAAGCAAAAGGTCTCTAAAAAGTTGCATTTATCTGCACATATAATGTTTAAAAGACAGGAACAATGTGTCTGAAGAGAAAAATGCCAAATGAGATCCAAAATGCCATTAAAGTGTCCAGAACTCACAAAACGCAGCCACTATTGCATTAAAAACAAGCCCACTATTATTTCAATTTAAACTTTTGCCATTATGTTATAGCCTGCATTGATTTACTGAATGCTATCTGAGGAAAAAACAGACAATTCTGACTTTTAAACGCGTAAAAACAACATGAAGTGAAAGGTTGAGCCACCATTCGGTGTGATATTTGATGCGCAGCTAAGCTGCAGAGTGTCTACCTTGGTAACACAAACGTCAGGCTCGCTTTACTGGCCACAAGTGCTGGTAATAAATATTCATGATGCTGGCGCCTGCGCTTTCCCCATATCTCACTGTTTGTCATTTCCAGACTTGAGCGTAAATACATTTAAAGTGGATGTTTTTCCTGCGCTCCTATTTGATCGTGCAACTCTATGGCAGTGTGATAGGAGACGCGCTGCAGCCTGTCGTCGACTCCTCTTTATACGAGCATTTTATTTCTGATACCGTGTGCGGGTTCAGTGTAAAGTAATACGACAGGAGAATGAAGTGGAAATTAAACGACGACGCCAAGGTTCACGCTTTGCATTCAGTCGTTTTGGCGCGTTAAAGGAGCAGAAAAAAAAGGTTTCTCTCTTCAGTAAAAACATGTGCAGGGAAATAAAAACTCAAGTCCATAATGAGGCAAAAATAACCACCAATCCAAACAAGTATTTTTCTGGCCTCGAAAAGAGAAATTTTTACATTTAAAGGGTTTTCTGCAGCTCAAATGATGCAGAAACTGCTTTTAGGTGGATTTCATATCTACATGTGTCAATGTTTATATTTAAATATGCCGCATGTGTGGAATATCGCGCCAGCCTCAGATACTTTTAACACATCCACTCTTAACTATTTATATTTCCAGTTACATGTGAACATTTTTCTATAAAGTGACTTTCTAAAAACGAATTCACTCGGCGTCTTTTTTCCTCTACAGCAGTGCATCAGTGGAGCATCAGCTCTGGGACCCAGATAGATAGATAGTGTTAAATAGAGTCGAAAAAGTCATTTTATTACCATCCTTCATTTATCTCCAAATCTAATAGTCCGTGAAAAGAAAATATGAATACATTTCAATACATTTCAGCAAATCATCTAAGATGGTGGATGTTTTTTATTTTTTGAGCTGGTATAAAACGGGGAAAGCACGCGCGCGCACATGCACATTTTGCTTTATTAAAAATGGCTATTTTTTTTCGGGTGTGTGCAGGCTGCAGCAGTCGTGACAAAGCTGCAGACTGACAGATCGTGGCTCCCTCCGTGCACACTGGCAGTGTTAACCATGATCACTGGCGGCTGCTGATGTGATCTCTGCCTAATGGGGCGGTCAAGCAAGCTGCAGCCAGGAACAATGAGGGGGCCACATTGACTCCTCAGCTCTCCCCTTAAATCTACCAAATCCGCGAGAAAAAAAGGAAAATAAATTAGATTTGAAAATTAGATTCCCGAACAATTAAGTAAACGCAAACTATCCCGGTTTACACGGAGGAACAACCGGCGTGATTAATCGATTTAATTTGCACATTACTGGAGGGCAAAGTGTTGGATGTTAATTTTGGATAAACAGAAGATGCAGAAGGGGGAGTGGATTTACTTCTTATTGACTGTCAGGGAAGTTTAAAACACAATAAATGAAATGCTGCCTCTCACACACACACACACACACACACACACACTTGCAAAAGCATGCACACACACTGTAAATTATTTGTGCATCTAAACATGCAATAATTCTTCCATCGAAACCGTGCTAAATGCATTATTATGGTGAAAAAAGTCTGCAGCTAATTAGGATATTTTTGATACATAAAAATAATTAGTTTCACACAGCACCCATGTTGAGATCAACACCAATGAAACCAATAACCTCATTGCATTATTGTATTTTTTAATCCTTTAATATAGTACGAAATGTATCCAAACATTTTTTTGTAAACTAAATTTTACATACGAGCGCATTTCTCCATAAATACCGATCATTTCTAACATGTTACCGGTCCTTTACATGCGGATAAATATGGAAAATTGAGCTACTTACATGTAATAATACTTCCTTTCAGACAAAGCAATTGACAGAGATTTTATATTTATCACGTACATAAACAGATTGACACGGAATTTCAGGCTTTCACTACACGATTTATCGACATGACATTAAATAACAACAATGATACTGTGCTACTCAAACTGGACCTTGGACGAAAATGTTGCACTGAATAGGCTACAAAAGCACATTAATACTAAGAGTCGGTTAGGTCGACGTGTAGACTGTAGTAATACTGAATAATTCACATTTGGTTCACAACTATAACATTCTTTTCAATGAAGTCTATTCATCGCAATATTCTTAAAACCATCTCATTTCTCCATATATCTAGGGACCACATTTTCACAAATTCCCTTAAACTGTGATAGAACTATTTACAAAATAAAATATTACATTTTTTTTCCAACTTGGGTGAAATCCTTATGTACAAAAATTCAGGCGTCTACCCGGAGATAGCATGCTTTTTGAGATCTCTTTTGAGCAGTCTGTCAGTAAAAATAAAGAAATATTGAGGGGAAAAAGTTTAAGTCGGTGCCTCCTTTTAGTCCATGCATTCCCTTTCACATTAAGACAGCCTCTAATTGATCGTTTGGGCCTCCCGTGTTTTCTCAGTCCATCTCTCACTGGCTGACTTTATAAAGTCTTTGATTCCAAGCAGTTGTGTGTTTTTTAATTCTGCAGTCTTTTTTCTCGCTTTCTTTCTCTTTCTTTTTTTCAAAAATATTTACACGTACCATTCATTGAAATTTGACGACAGCGTGCTGTGGCTGGTTGTGTGGTGTACTGCTGAGGCTGTTGGTGATATGGAGCTGCTCTGGTTCTCTGTGGACGGTGATACTATAGTGGGAGGTGTGGACGACTCGTACCCTGAACTGGCCGCTGGAGATGGCTGCGGTGCTGGATTGGTGGATTCGTGGACCTTCAACAATAAGAAAAATGTTATAAAAAAGCATACTGCTGAAAGCTGATTTTGTCCCCGGTTTTGTTTTTGTGCAAATTCCAGACATAAGAAATGAATCAAAACAAATTAAAACTCCTAATTTGACTGATGTGAACATCTGCAAAAAAAACATTATTATTCTCATTAAGATCTTAATCTGATTTATCGGTTGAAAGGAAATGAAGAAAGAAAGTGTCAAAGCAAATTAACTTGTGTTTCTCTATTTCTGTAAAAAAAAAAAAAAAAAAAAGAAGGAATAAGAATAATAAAAGGTGTAACCTCCTCTCATAATATTACACAAATATGTTTTATTCTCATTGCTGCAAAAACATTTTATAATTTTGTTAAAACAACATTGAAAAATATAAAAATCCATCGGGGGTTTTACCTTCATGTGTTTTCGGAGGGAGCTGGGATGTGTGTATGACTTGTCGCACATTTTGCAGAGATAGGGCTTGTCAGACGTGTGGACGTGCATGTGTTTCTTGCGGTCGCTGCTGTTTGCAAATCGCCTGTCGCAGCCTTCAAACTCACACTTAAAAGGCTTCTCACCTAAATAAAGAAAACAACAAATACAACGTTTAACACTGGATCTCAAAAAATTACATATTATACATTATTGTATTAAATATTTATTTAAGTTAATAATGGTGAAGAATAAAAAAGGCAGCCTCTCTTTACTGTTAAATTTGACAGACTATTTACATACAGACTAGAACTGAATTTGATTTAAGCCACTTATGGATTAATTCATTTAATTAAATTGAAATATATCACAAGACTATTAATATAAAAAAAACAAGACTTTAAATAAAACATGTGAAATATTTTCTGTTGACAACTGCACTGAATCACATGCCATTGAAGAAACTCCAGCTGCCTAATAAATAATAACCCGGATCGCATGCATATTTTGGATAGGATATTGTCAACATGGATTTGGAATTATAAAAAAGCGGGCAAATCTTACCGGTGTGAGTCCTTTTGTGAATTTTTAGATTTTCCGATCGAGCAAATACTTTGCCACAGCCGGGGAACGGACACGGAAAGGGCTTCTCTCCGGTGTGTACTCGGATATGATTTACAAGTTTGTATTTGGCTTTGAATGGCTTTCCTTCTCTGGCGCATTCCTCCCAGAAGCAGATGTGGTTGGTCTGCTCCGGTCCCCCAACATGCTCCACCGTCAGATGGGTCACCAGCTCGTGCATCGTGCTAAAAGTTTTGTTGCACGACTTTTTGGGGTTCGTCAGCTGCTCCGGCTCGATCCACTTGCAGATGAGCTCTTGTTTGATCGGCTGCCTCATGTATCGAAAGAAGGCCCCGGCTCCGTGGTGCGCGGCCATATTCATGTTCATGGGGCCGTAGCCGTGCAGCTGGGTCGAAGCATAGTGGTCGGACCGTGGGCTCGTAACGTGGCCGTACTGGTCGGCCCGTCCGTACATGTCCCCCGAGAAGCCCAGCCGCATCTGGCTGTTGACCACGTTGGAAGACGCATGGCTCGCCGCTTGCTCGTGGAGCCCCGGGAAGAGCAGGTGCCCCGCTGCATCTGAGTGTCCATGTGGCCCTGCGAAACTTCCGGAGGCGAACAAACTGTGCTGTGCCCCGGTGGCGTCCCCGAAACCCCGATTTCTGAAGAGAAAGTCCCTGGTGGAGTTGAAAGCCGCCGTGGAGTAAGAGCCAACGTGGGTCGGGTGGTGATGGTGTCCCAGAGCGGCTGCAGCGTACCCGGGCGCCTGGGAGGAAAACGCCGTTTGTCCGGAGCCGATGTCGTGGGAGCTGTGGTTTATTTTGAAGGCGCCCATCCCATCCGCGAACGGATTTATCCCCAACGCCACTTCTCTCTCTGTGACTTCGCCTGTTGAGTGATGCCGCGAGGAGCCGAAAGTAGTGACTCCTATGGTGGGATACTGCGGTCCTGCGTCCAAGAGCATCTTCAGTCTAGACTCGCCGAGACGACTGAGAGCAGAAATCAAAAAATCACGCGCAGATATTCTTCCTCCCCCTCTCTCTATCTCTTGTGCCTCACTCGACTGAGCAAACTCTCAAATCCACCGATTTTCTGTTTACTTTTTAAGACGCGAGGAATCCCCCTACAGTACCGCGCATCCGATGCACACGCAAAACCATGTATACATGCAATATTGTCTTTTGCGGTTTATCTTCCTGTGGCGCAACTTTCACCTCCTCAGTCAGGCGGTGAGCTCTAGACTGATAGTCGCAATCATTCCTGCAGATAAATGAATTGAAAAGACAACACAGTCCAGCCCTGATGAATGGGAGAGGAGGGGGGTGGTCATGTGGCCCCGGAGCTGCGCGCTCATTGGCGGAGCCCCTTTCCCCCCAATAACATCCACTCACCAAATAACAATCCGCGGTGCGGGGCCCACACTTCTATTGGCCTCTTTGCATCATCAATCCCAGATATTGTGAGATTGCTGACTGTGGATTTGGTTAAAAGGCTGAATAACAGCAAAACAAAAAAAGTTGAGGAACACAGGAAGGCCTCGTAGAAAGTCAGAGCACGTTCTGTAACACTTTAGAAAGAAATGTGTCACATTGTCTTTGTTAAACTGGGGGCATTAGATCACCAAGCAAAACCATTTGGTGGTGCAATTGGTAACGTTTTTGCACAATTACGCACATTCTATCTATCTATCTATCTATCTATCTATCTATCTATCTATATATATATATATATATATATATCTATATATATATCTATATATATATAGATATATATATAGATAAACAAAGGCAATCCCAGAAGAATAAATAACCACAATAATTTAATTCATTGAAACCACGATGGACTGACAGGATGGTAAACAAACCTTATAGGCGGACCCTCATTACGTGCGTCAGGTACCAGGTATGGAGATACGAGTTTTACGTCTTTTCTCAAGAAACCCCATGAAAAAACCTTGAGGTTTGATATGAAGTCTGCCCACTGTCATCACTCTCTTTAAAGCTCTGTTATTATCAACTTAACCCCCTTTACTACAAAGTGAATCCACATCCACGTTTTGTTGTGCGCACTCTGGTGTGTTTTTGTAGCTCTGTCTCCCTTGAACACAACGTTTCTGCGACCACTGGAGCTCACACCAGTGGAACATCTGTGCTTTCGATTTCCACATCATCATGCTCACCAACACGTTCATAAAGGTTACCTTGAATATATTTAACTTGGATCCACTAGTCTGCCTAATGTATCCATCACGGTTTGGCTGTGCTTGTGCAACTTTACTCATTTTTTTTCTTGCAGGCCAGTGATGCATAGCCTGTGTGTAAAACGTTGTGGGTTGTCGAAGTTATCAAGTGGGATTTGCGGCGCTCTCTGCAGGAACCTCCGGCTGCTAGAGTTCAAAGCCACATGCACAGACGTGCCATGCGAACCATTAAAATATCTTCTTGGCTACTAGGCTACTTTCTACAAGGCGTTTTCCAAGTCAGTCTTGGGAGACCAAGGAAAGAGGGGACGTTTTGGTTGTTCTCAGCTTAACAAGTACACCTTCAACTTGATCCGGCGTTTTAGGTAGCCCACTACTCTGCTATTCAAAATTTGGAGGGATCTTTCAACAGGTGGAAACGGTAAGAATGGCATATCATTGGAAAAAGGGGGAAAGCCAAGACTGGTGGTCATATACTCGCAACAAGTGAGACTAAATTGGAAATTGTGTGCCAAGAAAATAGTTGTTGGAATTGTGCATAACTTTGCAAGTGCATTTAAAGTTTCAGTGCCACATATGTGCCTCAAAATTAAGATAAATTTAACTGAACCATATGCGTAAAAGATGCGCCCTGATCAAAACGCCATTAACTGTTTAGTGTCATGATCCTAATATGCTGGAGTCAGAATTTAAAATGGCTACCTGGAGGGATTTAGGATTTACAGTCAAAGCAACTAAGCCAACGTTTTTAGGAGACCTCTCTACAATATTCAACTTTTTTTGTCTGTTTGGGATCTTATACAGCTCCCCTGCTTACTTGTCTCCAAGAGTGAGTGCATGCACAACTTGGACCATAAATAGCACTTCAAAGTTTTGCATTACGCTGGTGCTGTGGTGCCTCTGAAGGTTACAGCTGTGAGCCTCATGAACCCCACGCATAAATGCCATTTAATAAACTTATTTTGGATCCGTCATGTCTCAAAATATTGACTCAAATTCTAACGTGCTGGATGTGACGCTGTCAGAAAAGATTTTGACAAGTCAATTCAGAGCAAAAAAACAAGAGGGATATTTTTTTTTTTAATTATTGTTCTCAAATAAAAAATATTAGCCAAATGAGTGAGTGTCCTATTATTCAGCAAATCCAGTTAATTACTTTGGTTTATATCTGAAAACGACACACTCCAAAAACACATATCATATTATGTCCAGTTGATTTTCTCATCAAGGAAAATTAAAAGTGTGAGGAGGTTGAGATACCGACGAGCGCCTGTCAAAATAAATTTAGGTTGTGGTCTTAAACCCTTCACAAATGACTTATGATCACCGCATAAGTTAAATAACACATTTAATATTTGGCATCAAAGTGATCAGCACTGTATGTGAACTTCTTTAAGGTCGCTTCACGCAGTAATTTATTTTTGAAGAGATTAAGCGTTCAGTCCAAACACCCCCCCTCCACCCCACCGTTCGGTGACACATTTGGTTGCAATACACACGATATAACTCACTTAAAACAATAAAGTCATGAGTGTTAATTATAAGTTAATTATAAGAGTATTGATATGGCAATACAAGAAAAATATTAAAAATTCCCCAGCTGTGATATTCAAGTAAATGTGTTATATTTTCGGCCATCTATGTTTGTCACAGACAACAAATGTGCTGAAGACTATAATCCGTGTACAGTAACATCCAAACATTACTCAACATTTTAGTAACTACACACTTGATTTTTAAAATAGTCCTGTTTGTCGTCTGATGGTTTAAAAAGACAAAGTACGTGGAAAAAATAACCAACAGATAATGTATACGGCATGTTGTTATGCTCCATAATATCTTTCTTTTAAGCACTCAAACAAAAAGCAGAAAATAATCACTAAATATTACACTCGGTAGGATAATATTGTAGTAACCGATACTTACAGTACACACACGTTTTATTTTGAACTTAAGTCTGCAACGGCACCACCTCCTGTGACCCTCATCTGCTGCCGTCCTGGGTCTAAAGCAAAATTACCCCGGATCATAACAACAGGTCCCGTCCATTACATTTTTTCCCCCCTCGGGACAATGGCCGCAGCTCGCCCTATTCACACTCACTACACACACGGATCCCACCGAGCAGAGCACGGAGTCAACGCTGTAGTACGCGCCGAAGGGCGAACGGCTGGATATGTAAATATGGGTATTTATCAAAGCGCATATTAATGGTATGTACTCCGGACTATTTTAAACTCCCACGTGGAGTTTTACTTTGGTTAAGCTGACCGCTGAAGCCGACATTTCTACGTGCGTAAAGTTGTGCGTAATTTGTGCGTAAAGTTGTCCTTCACACGTTGCGGGGCAAAATGAAGATATCACTGCATTATTTATGATCCTTACAACTTTTATACTGGCAATATGCATCCTCTTGCGAGGCGGTCTGTTTTGTAATTGCAGAATCAAAGCGGGGAAATTGCTGTTTCATAGCCGCGCAGCTTTTGTCCGCTGCCACAAAAGAAAGGCGACTGTATATCTGGATCAACTTTTTAGGACTTTTATTGTACAATAACCTTTGCATAACAACTATTTTTTCTCAAGCGTTGCCTGAGGCACTGCGCATGCGCGCTGGCTGCTTGCTGTCACTAAGACATTTTTCTTCACGTTGGAAACTGTCACTGGTGACGTCAATCACCGAGCTCTGACCAATTAGAGCGCAGGGTGATTGTTTAGCTCCACGGGCTGCAGCGCCTACCATGAATCTCTATTCAGTATCAAAGCGTCCTGCTGCTGCCTCTCAACCGAATGGGATTCCATGTAGTCTGCAGATAGACTTAACTTTATAAAGTCTTTTTTTTTTCTTTATTTTTCATTGCGATTAAAATATATTTGTCATCATCATTATTATTTTGCCTGCTGTCAAGTTATTCTAAAATTAGGAAGTAATGAGCGTGGATGCATTGGGAAGCCCCGTGATGGACCCTACGTTTTCCAAACGGAACACGGCGCTGAGATTAGTTGACTTGGCAGGGGCTCACCACCATCACCATCATCACCACCATACCCCTCAGAGCGTGACAGGCTTCCCGGGGTTCAGCAGCCATCCACACTCAATGGCTCACTCGCACCCTGGGGAGATTACTGCGGAACCCCGCCTGGGGCCGAGTCCATTCGGGCCAGAACACATGGGGCACTCCGCGGCCCTCAAAATCAGCCCAGCCCATCATTATCCCCACCACCATCACCACCACCACAATCATCATATGGCAGGCCACAGTGAAGTGGTCTCCAGTCAAACGGGAGCTTTTGGCCCGGTTCAGGCGACATCGGTCCCCTATTCCATGTCTCACACGGCCCAGGCTTTATCCGCAGGTAGGGATTTCCTCATCCGGAGAGATCTGACAGCCCAAGCCATGCCAGTGCTGACTGACCAGTCTGCTGGTTCAGCCTCTCACCACGGAATGTTTGTCTCAACAACAGGTAGCTATCCCGGACACTATGGTCATCACCCCGACGCTGGGAACCATACCCTCTTCTCCGGACTCCACCACGACCAGTCTTCTAGCGGATCACCGGGTGGCCAAGCGTTGAATGGACAAATAAGGTTAGGACTACCTGGAGAAATGTACGTTAGGTCTGATCACTTGAGTCAAGTGGCAAGCTCCAGGGCTGATCCGTTCTCCGCCTCGCCGTTGCACGGCTACGGTGGTCTGAATCTGAACATGAATCTGAGCGCTCACCACCACCACCACCACGGAGCCGGTGCCTTTTTCCGCTACATGAGGCAGCCGATAAAGCAAGAGCTGATCTGCAAGTGGCTGGAGCCGGAGCTATCGCCGAAGAAACTTTGCTCCAAAACTTACAGCACCATGCACGAGCTCGTAACGCATGTGACGGTGGAGCACGTCGGAGGACCGGAGCAGGCGAACCATATCTGTTTTTGGGAAGAGTGTCCGAGGGAAGGCAAACCATTTAAAGCCAAGTACAAACTTGTAAATCACATTCGAGTGCACACCGGGGAGAAACCGTTTCCGTGCCCGTTCCCTGGCTGTGGGAAAGTGTTTGCAAGATCCGAGAACCTTAAGATTCACAAAAGGACGCATACAGGTCAGTAGCTATAAATTCATAAAAGGAAATGTTGAAAAAATATGCTATAATATGTAAAATAAAATTATCAAATTGCATGTTGAAATTAAAATATAGGCATTGCGAGTGAAGTGATGTTTTGCATAATTTTCAGATTATTTGTTATGATTTTTAATTTAATTTTCTTTGATTTTTACGCATTTAAAATATCCTCTGATGGATAATTAATCAACCTGTGCTGCTGCTGATACATCAGCACGCAACAGCTACTGCCCACCTGTTTGTTATGAGGTGCATCAGTGCTGGCAAGTTTTGCAAAAGGTTGAGCTTTGGGATTATGGTACAGCTCACTCAGGCGTTTGACGGTTCAACCTCTTGTTTACACCTCAGCATAAAGAAGTGAGGCCCACGTCAGGTCTTGTCCATGTAGTTTAGTGCATGGCACACATGACTGGCAGCAAGTTGGATAGGGGCATCTTCATATTCAGTGATATGATCTTTGTTCAGCCACTTGTTGCTCTGTTTATTATGCATGTTCCTTTATTTCAATCAATAATAAAAATAACAGCTGGTTGGGTTGCATTTTAAAGCTACAAAGGAGGGAGTAGTTTTATTTTACATATATATGTTGGAGTATTTGAAGCCTTATGTTAGCTGTATTTTCGAGAGTGATATGACATGTATGCATGGTGAAACAATAAGCCTGCTCTTGGAATGATCAGTTCTTGATAGCCTTTAGCCAAAGCAACAAGTTGACAAGTGCAGACTGCTGAAATAATTCACCAACAGGTTGGCAGAGCTGACTGCATCTGAGGTGTGTGTGTGTGCAACGCAGCTCGAAGCTGCAGCTCAAAGCTGCAGCTCAAAGCTGCAGCTCGAAGCTGCAGCTCTGATTCAACTTTAAAAACATATAATGGTACAACATGGCTGCTTGCCTCTGTGGAGCCAGTCGGGGGAGAAAAAGGGGCCTCGAAATGTTGAGTCAGACTTCAATACAATGACTACATTCCTTTTTCTTGGTGGCTGCATGGCACTCCCCCCTCTGCTCCACTTCTGCACCCCTATGTATTATTCATATAATTTGCTCACATTACCTAAGTACAAATCTGTTAAATTATTTCTATGTGTTGACTCCCAAGGGGCCTGGTCTTTGGTATCATGTTTAAAACCTATCCGAAAGTGTGGTTATGACTGGGGCTGCCCCTGGGGTCTGTTCCTCGACGGTTTCTTGTACTACACTAATATCCTTGATTGGCTCTCTCAACCCAACAGCTGAAGGTCAAATTGATATTCAACCCGCAAGTGTAATTAGACAGAGGCAATTACATATTCTCAAAAGCTTTAATCGGAGGAGAAAAATCAGCAGTGGATGATTTCCGTGTAATTTATTCAGACTGTCTTTTTTTTTTTGCCTTGTCATAATCAGGTAGAAATACTCGTTATTAAGACGCAAAATTAGAGCCAGTCCAGAGGCAGGATTTCAAATAGCAGACAGGCTGCGTTAGCACACACAGTGGGTGAAGCCTGGCTGTGGCAATACTTTCATTTATCATTATTTTCAGTTGGTTTTGGGCCTGCTATGTCTGTGCTCATAGCTTGTCTGTTTTGACGTATGCCTTGATGCATGTAGACGCCAGGTATAGACCCAGGACAGTGGGGGGGTTCAGCCCTCCTGTTTACACCAGACTGAGACTCATGGCACGTCTGTCCAAGAAGGCACACTTTTTAAAGTGTAGGGGGGGGAAGGGTGTTTACTGTACATACAAAATATATCAAATTATATTTGAAAAATTAAGAAAAAAAATATTAAAGTGGCTGTAATTATACCAGTTTTTATTTTATTATTATTTTATTTTTGTATTATTATTTTTGGGTTGGGTCACAGATAGTTGGATACTTCTTGCTTAGTTTATTTTAAGCCCATATGCCCATTAAGTGGGGTTACCCACATTGTTTAAACATTAGAGATTTGTCTGTTAGAAGTTGGAAAAATGTTCTCATAAAATAAATAGTTAAATTAATATCATGATTTCTCCTCAGGGTGAACGTTATTTATCCAGTTTTTTAAATGTGAATTTTATTGATTTATATTTTAATGTGTCACCATCGCTGTTAACAGGTGAGAAGCCCTTCAAATGTGAGTTTGACGGCTGCGACAGACGCTTCGCCAACAGCAGCGACCGGAAAAAGCACTCCCACGTCCACACCAGCGATAAGCCCTACAACTGCAAAGTGAGAGGCTGCGATAAGTCCTACACGCACCCCAGCTCCCTGAGGAAACACATGAAGGTGCACTGCAAGTCCCCCCCTCCCAGTTCGGGCTACGAGTCCTCCACCCCGTCCCTGGTCTCCCCCTCCTCAGACTTGGGCCGGGAGCCAGGAGGCTCCTCGGTGCTGTCGGAGCCGGTGGGAGCCTCCCAGCCAGCGAATCTAAGTGAATGGTACGTGTGCCACAGTTCAGGTGCCAGCGGCGCCCAAACACCACCCAGCGGGCCCTCCACGCCAGATCCCACAGACGAGCCACCTTACAGAAACCCAGAACCGAGGGACGCGTTTTAATCCGAGAGAAGTCAGAAGTGACAGATTTTCAAGAGCCTTGCTATTAAAAATGGTTTGGCTCCGGTGCCTATATGCCTGTGAAGGCCCACTGGTCCCCTTCTGGATGAGCCACCAAACGGACACCCAGAGCCAAGTGACGCGTTTTAACCACATTGGAAGGAAAACGTGTAAAAACTTAAAGACGTGCTAATTTCCAGGCAAAATAAAAAGAATATATTTTCAAACCTCAGCTATTGAAAATGGTTGGCTCAGTGCCTGTACACTACGCCCTGACGGCCCACTTGTGGAGAGAGAGTCTTGTAAATCCGTTAGACTATGTGGTACATTATTGTAGGCTAGGCATGTTGGTGTAAAATTATTTTGTAAATTCGAGTTTTGACTTCAATATGTTTTTAATTTATTTTTCAATCTGATATTGAAGGATTTTGTATTATCGAACCAAAGTGCATGTTTCAATTAGGACAACAGTGTACATTTGTAAATTTTGTAAGTTTCGATGTGTTGATGTTGATAGTTTTGTAAGGATCTGTCACCGAGCAGTTTCTTACTGCAGTTATTTGTACAAACGTTTTTATGTTTACAGCATTGTTTTTTCATTTGTGCAGAGGGTCAACAATTGTTTCATAAGCCTGCAGTATTTGATATACGACCGTGAAATTATAAATGTTTTATCAAAGTGGGCATTTTGTGATTTTGTATCTTTGTCGTCGATAATTTTTTTTTTCTTTCTTTTTTTGAATATCTGAAATCGAGCGGCACTCAAAATGCGTACCGAATTGCCTTGTAATTTGTGAGTATTTTGAATAAATCTTGTATGACTAAAGTGAAAATTCTGCTGAGCCATTCGGGTCTATATGGGATTTAGTGTTCAATAATTTTAAAAGTTGTCGGGGAACATGTGTAAAAATTCTTGTTTATGTATTTAAAAAATAATATTTCCATAAAAGGGTTGCCTCTTTTTACGCACAGCTTGTAGGAAATAATACATCCACGTCTACTTATCTAATTCAGATAAAAAGCTAGAACTCAAAGCAATAAAATGTAATGAAAGGTCCTTTGCGATACATTTAAATATGTTATTTTCCAAAGTGTTTCTCGGCGACTTGAACTGCGCTCCACTAAAGTCTTACTTTCTCAGCTGAGCTGTGGTTGACGCAGACAGACTCTGATGAAGGGCTACAATATTCTGATCCAGACTTCAAAGAGGATTTTGTACAAAGAGCCATTTTTTTTCACGACGGTGAATCCTCATGGTGAATTAAGATTTCTATAGCAATAGCCGAGTCAAACTCAAATGATATGGGGCCAAGTCCGCGGACTCAAAAGCTCGCTCTAAAGAATGTAATATTTGCTTCCCATGGGGTAGGAAACGGTAATCTATGTCCTTTATATTGCAGACGAGGGCAGTATAAAGAGGAAAAATATATTCTTTTGCTCCAGGCCTACTTTACGACAATCAAAGGAGAAGCCGCTGAAACGCAGTTGTCCCACACCATAATAGACTGGCCGAATGGGTAAATTTAACCATAATCATATTTAGGCTCTGTACATGAACCATAAAAGCCTAGCTGCCTATAATGATAACTACAAAGTTAATAATAGACGTTTAAATTCATTATTTCGGCTTTTTTTGTTAAATAGTTTAAAATAAAATTTGCTTGAAGAGGAGTGAAAACATGCAGCTATAACCAGGAAGCTGTAGAGCTCTGTTGTGCTGGGAAAACTTTTGGCTGAGGCACACATTTTACTCTCGGCCTCGACTAACGCAGAAGTGGGTGGAAACAACACAGCTACAACTCTCTGATACGTTTATAGAGTTTAGTTAAGTGCGTGACAGTTTGAGGCCCAAGCTCAAAGAAAAGAATAAACACTAAAGCAACCAAACAGAAGAAGAAGATGATGATGATGCCTCTTTTGGCACCAGCTCTTGTGCGTAAAGAAAAAGGAAAGGAGGGGGGGTAAAAAACAACAAGATAGTTGGATCTCAATTGAAAGTGGGAGTCTTTGAAGTGGAAGTTGATATCAGAGGGATTCTTCTAGGTCGTCTGAACGACGTTGATGACACGGAAAGCCTTTTGTCACCGATTTGTTGGGCTCCTCTCTATTGGGCTCCTCTCTATTGGGCCGTCTAAAGCTTTTAGTTCCAGTCGTCAAAACGGACAAGAACTAACTGAGTCGCGTAAAAACATTTTCCATTCAGCGCTCAAAGTGAAGGATAGGCAGCGTTTAGAGAGTTGTTTCATTAGAGAGAAAAAAGAAGAAGCGAGGGAGTTAAAACATGAGTCATTTTTAAGTCAAAGTATTTCTGAATTTGATCTTTACTGCGAGCACAGATCAAAGAAGAAAATGGCCTTGAATTCATTTCACAAAGAGGAATACAATCACGCACCAGTGCAGCAGGACTGCTCTGCAACAGTTTAGTGACCTTAAAGGCTAATAATTTATGACTTTTACCAAATATAAACACACTGTCTTCAATTAGAAAACGAAGCTGGCGCAAGTAGAAGGTTTGAGTTTGGCGTGCTTGTTCCACAGCGGAGACAACATGGGACGACTGTTTGCTTTTAGTGTAAAAGTTAAATTCCCGGCGCGCGAACACTGGATCCCACAGGCGGTTTGGAGTGAAAGAGAGGATCTTTAACAACTGATCCCAATGGGTTCACTCATCGGGGCTTCCCACCTTCAGCTGAGCGACAACCTCTGATCTGATATCAGCTCTGGGGTCAAGAATCAAGAACAGGTGTGTGTGAGAAAGAGAGAGAGAGAGAGAGAGAGAGAGAGACAGAGAGAGGGAGAGAGAGAGAGAGAGAGAGAGAGAGAGAGAGAGAGAGAGAGACAGTGAGAGAGAGAGAGATACAGAGAGATACAGAGAGATACAGAGAGAGAGAGAGAGAGAGAGAGAGAGAGAGAGAGAGAGAGAGAGAGAGAGAGAGAGAGAGAGAGCCTCCACTTGAACAGGAAACTGAAAAAGCAGTGCAGTTTCACAGGAAGTATACACATTAATTATAGAATACATTATTTTAAAAAATAAATAGTGGGAGGTTTTGAACTTCCAAAGCGCAACAAAAAAAGAAAATGAATCCATTTGAGTCCTCTGGAGGCCCTCTCACCACCTCTGCTGCATCCTGAGGCTCATTTGAGTGTGAAATATCATTTCTTTGTAAAATAATGGAGGCGGTAATCCTACTTCCGGAAACTGTCCGGCATTATTGAACAAAACCCTTTTAATAGGGGGATTAGCAGTCTAGGAGTAAAAGCCTCCCTCAACCCCCCCCCCCCTCCCCTCCTCTCCACACCACCCTCATCACCCCCCCCCTTTCCTCCACGCCCACCCCACGCTCCAACACCACCACCTCCAACACCAACCAGGTCATAATTATCAGGGATGAAGTGGCCAAAATTGGCACGGGATATAAAGAGAAAGGCAGAGGGACAGGTGCAATAGAGCCACCAGAAACAGACCGGAAAAGCAGGACAGAGATGTTATAATAGCGCTGGAAAAAAAGATGCATTGATTTTTCTATTTATTATAGTCAATAAATAGAGTTTTAATGTATTAAATAGGGATGTGTATTGGCAAGAATCTGGCGATACCATATCATGATACAGAGGTTATGATTCAATATATTGCCATTTTTTAAATCAAATTTTAGAAAAACTGTCCTAGTATAAAGAACATGTCACCATATGCATAAAATCTGAATAAAAAAGGTTATTTTTTTTTATGCAATCAGATCTGCATTTGCATTTATCACAGTCACTGTAAAATCCAACATCATGGCATTTACGTTGAGAGGACACATCTCTTTGCAAATGGAATAAAGTATTAAGTGAGTTAATCTTTGCTTGTAAACTATTAATTAAAAATCAATACAGTATCAAAAAACATAATATTGCAATATTCGATTTTTTTCGATATTTTCTTACACCCCTAGTACTAAATAAAGCTATACAAATCTCCACTATATACAGTTTTCTTCATCTATATTATTAAAGGATTATTTCTTCTTAAAGGAGCATTACACTTAATTTCTTAGACTTTGATCGAGTGTGCACGTGTGAGGTCAAACTAAGCCAACCCAAAAGTTAAGTATAGCCATAAAGCTTGTCATGAATATTGAATATTTTAGTCTGATAACGTCCAGGTTGTATAGTTTCCGAGGGGATTTACGTGGATCACGTGGCTGTGATGTATAGGCTACCGCGAGCTTCCGTCATAAAGATTTATGACAACCTTTAAAGCTAAATTAACTGTATTCCGCATATAAAAAGGTGAGCAAGCAGAGTTGAGGCAGGTTTAAGGCTACACCCCTGCGGTAGCTTTTGTATATGGCAGGCAAACCTCTCATAAGTCACTATCCGGTGCCAGTAAGACCTCATACACCCCCCCACCCTCCCCAGGTTTTAGGATTACCGTCATCCACAGATTCCGGGAAGTTATTTTACTTCCATAGACGCGAATCAGCCCCCTAGCAGCCCATATAGGCCCGAACACGGATTTCTAACAACCTCCACATTATATGGCAGAATGTGCCACATACTTCACACCTGCGCTCTGAATAGCAGCTCCCTTTCAGTGTCTGATACGCCTGTTGGCCTTGAGTCTCAATGCAGCTGCATGAATGAATCAGCGACCCGCTTATTTGGATTCTTTTGATCCCAGATCTCCTGCTCTCATTTGATCTCGCAGTCTCAACTATCTAGTTAGCAAAGAGCTATGATGACTTCCTTTAGTAATGCAAAGGGTTGCATGTGTGCAGGAGAACTTGTTGCTGCAACTGGAGCAAACATATACATCTAAATATTGTTGCAGTCTATTCAGACATGTGCAAGAGCAAGGAAATTATGGGCAATTAAAAAAAAAAAGCACATAAACAGTAATCTGATGGCGCACATCTTCCTGCACATTTGTAGTAATTAAAAAAAAAATATTCTCATTATTTCACATAACAACACACTAAAGAAAATTATTTACAAAATATTAAGAGCTGAGCTCATAGGCTCGTGTAGACAAGCTTCAGGTTCGTAAAAGTGGGCCATGCATCACGCAGAATAAATGATTCTGGATTTGAGGACTTGCCCTTTGGCGATTAAGTCCAGTAATTTATCATAACTTGAATTCATCATCTTCTGCTGCTGCTGACCCCTGTGTGATCTGAGAGAGAGTATCTGACAGAAACAGTGAACAGGTGTGCTTCGTGCAAATCCAACAAAAATATTAAATTCTGCTAAAGACAGAAATGTTCCAGAGGCCTCATGTTTCAAGTTTCAGCACTAAACAAAACTACTACTTGAGAAGTTGCGATGTGCTGCTGAAATAAAAATAAAATGTTTTCTGGAAGTGGTTCACAAACAAGGAAATGGACCGTTTTAGGACAAAAAAAAACCCTCCTACTGATTTAGCCCAAGCCATAATGGCACAAGTGCGTTTCTACACTCGATAAAAGCGACAGTATATCATCATATATCAAAATAACACATATTAGGAGATGCAAATGCTGCCAGCATTATGAATCATTGGTTTATCTGCACTATTTCACCCGTCAGATGGGAAATATGTTCCGAACAGACAAGCAAACGCACAGTTTGAGCATGAACATAATGCACGTGATCAGTGTAGCAGTATCGGAGACTTTGGGTCATTTCGCCATCTCCCGCAGGAAACACATTATGCCCCTCATATTTACATACTCTTTAATATTTGTCAAACATTCATAAATTACAAACTAATGAAATGTTCGACGGTCCTTGGAGATGGAGCTAATGAAGACGTAGACTTTTTCTGCTTTTGACACATCTTTGTTAGGTTTAATACCATTCTCTCTATCACGCTCTATTAACTATTATTATACTTATGTCAGGCCACCGCTGACACGTTACGACATCAGGATCACCTGCTGGAGGTGGGCACGCCATGGGATATAAATGGCCTCCATCTATAACGCCAGTAGCCTGTGTAAAAAGTATTACATGTAAAAAAAAAAAAAAAAAAAAATGGTGTATTTTTTTGCGAGAATTACGCTGCGTAAAAATCACAAAAAACACACAAAAATAGTATTTATTAAAAAATAAATAATCGAAATACGATTAATATATTTTGAGATTTTTTTGGCGCAAGTTTGAAGAGTTTTAAATTACCCCACTTGGATATTTTCCACTTCCTGTAAGAAAAAAAATCACTGTAATGAATAAAAATGTATATTTTTTTTTAAGTGCACGCAGCTTGTGTGACCACTACAACGTCAAGAGGCACTTAAAGGAGTGAACCTGAAGAAAGAGAGAAAGAGGAAGAGGAGGGGGAGATATTAATTATGAAACGCTCTGGCCAAGCATTTATTTATTCATTCGTTCTTATTATTTTTTCTTTCTTTGACCCATCGTTTGCAGGCGCTGCACACACTAAATGATCAAAAAAAAAAACGATACACGAACTTGAAATACTTTTTTGAAATTCAATGAATGGGAGGTATTGTCATCGCGCAACAATATAGATCCTCGGAGACGTGTTTATTTGACAGAGCAAATCCCCAGCGTGTCAAGGTTGTCATATTCCCCCTCAATGTCCAATGCAAATGCCGCGGCATAATCAGATGCAGCAGCATGACGCGTTTATTACTTTGTCAATCATTTTGATACGACAGTATTGAAACAAAGCGAGCCCACGTCCGGTAATAGAATTAAAGAAAAACCCCTTTCAGCGGCTGGCAATTTCATTTTGACGTGTAAACCATATGTAGGCTAAAGTCCCTCTCAGACAGGTCAGCGGGTCTTTCTCTGTCCCGGGAAACTTTACTGGCACTCTTCCTTTCAGCTGTAACCATAATAATAATATTCACTTTTTACGCATTAATTCCGTGTAAAAAATATATTTTACTTTGGAAGAGTCTTTAAAAAAAAGCAGAATTAAAGGCACTTGATTCTGTCCAGAGAAACACAAAGCAGGACTTTCTCTTAAATTATTCCTACTTCAGCGCAGAAGGCGGCTTATCCTCCTTGTCCATGAGTTAATTCATCAAAAGGGAAAGTTTCAATAAGATTTTTTTCTTGCTTCCAATAATAAGTCGACCACTGCGACATTCTTTGAGCTCAGGCTATCTTCATAATACTGATTTGTGTAGCCTAGGAAACTACTCAAACCAGCGCAGAACCGAGCCCAGAGGATTTATTCCTCCAAAATTCACCATTTAAAAGGCTGGATAAAACTAGTAGAGCAACATTTTTTTTATTCTAAAAGGATATGCTAAAATAAGCAGTGCAGGAGCAGACAAGGTAAGAGTTTTCCCCTCACACATTATTGCACATATAGTAAAAATACGCACATGCGTGAATGATATGTGAGAGCGCGTTAAGAGCTGTCAGGAAATCAACCTCTGAGTCCTCACCCGACGCTAAGGCTGTCTAATTTCTAGGCATAATTAACTTTATGCTCAAAATCAATTGTTTCCTGTACACAGCCAGGGTCCAGGACGGCAAGCAGTGAGAGGCCTATTTGAGCATGTGAGAAAGCAGGAAGCAGCCCTACCTGCCACTCATTAAGCCCACAAAAACTCAATACAAAGAGGGGGGAAGAGGGATTAGACCTGCTCGTTATACCTGCCGCGCAATTAACACTACTTATTCTTCTAATCCCTCTGTTCTAGAAATAATTGAACTTGCAATAATAATACAAAAAAAACACGCACGGCCCAATGCTTAAATTGTAGAAAATGCATCTTTTTGGGGGGGCATGATAATTAGAATAATGATAATAATAATAATAATATGTTTATTGTATCAGGAATTCTCTTTCTGTGTGTTGGTGATGGTGAGGAGAGGAGAGGGGGGGGGGGAGTCCTGCTGCTGATTTGTGGAGAATACTCTTCCTCTTAATTTCATCTGAATCAGGTTGAGCATCTTCCTCCTCCTCCTCCTCCCGCGCCATAAAGCGGGTAATCACATCCCCTTTAGAAACGGAGGTAGCTGCAACTCTTTGTCCCCGTTGTGTTGTAGGTGAATCGGAGCACACTTGAACTGAAAGAGGACTTGACCTTTGCCTTTATGTTTTCCCCCCAATGTTTGTCTAAATCACAATTGTCTTTTGTGAGGGGACATGCGCTGCCGTGACACGTCCTATTGAGCGGATGGATGTTCTGCAGACAGACGGGCCGCAGAGAGAGAGAGAGAGGGCGTCATAGGTGTTTGTAAACTTTTTTTTGGTGATGTAGAGAAACAGAGAAACCTTTCAGAAATTGTTTAAAATGTGCTGCAAGTGTCAGAATAAGCCACATAGGTGATTCATTTCTCGCTTCGGTGTGCTGTAAACACGTTTAAAACGCACTGAAGGGCCCCCGTGAAGCTTCTGCACGCACATGCTTCATATTGCGGGAGGGATAAACTTGTTACCATTCATGTCACCGCAAAGGTCTACCTACATCTCTGCTGGATGGACACACGGGTCAGTGGAGCTCTCGGAGGTGGGATTCCTCCAGGTTTTCTGTCATTCTTCCCTCATGAGTCGACTGTAAACAAACACTGGCCTATATTACATTCATAATGATGTGGTGGCTGAACTGTACAGTCATTACAAGGCTATGTCAATTAAATAAATACAATTCTGTATTTTAAATTAAATAAAACGTTTTTAATTAAAATAATCTTCCATAAAGCCCTAAAATAATAATAATAATAATAATTAACATAACCTTCAACAAATCAATACATTTAGCATCCTTCTGAATTTTTTATTTTTTTTTAAAGTACACAATTTTGTTAAAATTCACTTTAAAGGTGAAGTCAGTAATTTTCAACTACTTCCCTAAATTCACTTTAATGCAGTGTTAATAAAGATTATAACAAGTTTGTATTTTTTGTGTTTTAATTATTTAGAAATGCAAAGTAAAAGTCATCTAATATTGCAACTTAAAACCAGAAAAACATCAATAACTTTGATTTATTTAGTCCATGCACGGCTTGTCAATCATCCCAATACCAAATCTATAAATGTGTTTTGAATTTTAGAGCATGGATTTAACACTATAACACGATTAAACCGTGCAAGAAACATGCATGTCAATATCTGAAATATAATAACTCAGCCAATAAAGAGAAATACATGCGGGCAGATATGTGCAGCATCACTAGATGAGTTATTTTGATGCACACAACAACAGCATAGCAGGTCTGACCCTCCTTCCAACAGGCTTTTGACACTCTAGTTGTCAGTTTTCACAGTATCTGTATTTCTATGCTGCACTTACTCTCAGCACTCACTCAGCAAACTGCAGGAAAGTTGCTTGGGAGCGATTGAAATACTAACGGAGGCAGTAAACGACTGCTGTTTATGACAGGGGGGACATGATGGCGTTGCTCGCAGCCTATAGGGGAGCAGGAATGTGTTCATTTATCACAAGTGGCAGCGTGTGAGATGACATGGAAGACAGAGACAGCAGAGCCCCTTTTTTCTTCATCATAAAGCTTCATCAAATGGCTCTATATGATGATAATTACACTGCTGAGTGTTGGCGTTTTTTTGACATTTTGCTCATACATGCATAGATTTACATAATATAAATGATGTCATGTTGAAGTGTGTTAATTTTCTCTGAGACTCTACTGTAAATGTACTGAACCATCAGAGAGAAGCTCATCCAAAATAAAATTGCTGGACTGATAAAGGTTGACAGTAAGTCCCAGCTGCATACAAATTCGGGCTGGGACGATACACCAATATCCTTATTCGATACTATCACGATACTTGGTTGCCGATTCAATATGTATTGTGATTTTTAAGTATTGCGATTCGATATTATGAGTTAATGCGATTTGTGTTAACTTTTTTTAACACTAGACCATGGGAAACGTTGTATCATACACTTCTAGGGACTTATAATTTGAAAAATATCTAAATTAATACATTAAAATGTTTGATTTTCAGCATGTATGTGGATATGATGTCACGTTACTCAGACTACAACAATAAAACTTCCTTCTACCTCCCCATAGACTCAAATGAAGCAAATATATGATGCTGGCATTAAATAATCGATTTCAAAATCGTAAAAAAAAAATTGCGATATGATTTTTTCCCACCCCTAATACAAATGCATGCTTTCTTAATTAATATGGCATTCTACAAATTTACACTGACCAGTCTCCTCCTTAAAGTTACCAATATTAAAGGCCTTATAATCTTGAATTATGCAGAAATACAGTCCCTGATCCACAGAATAAATCTGTAAACAAACCCAAGTAAAACATGCCTATAAACACTCACACACATCAAAACATGTTACTACTAATTTTCACACTTTAAAGTGACAATCTCAAAGATGTTCATTTAAATAAATGTCTGTTAAGTCTTTATGAGGTAACACAATGGTGATTGAGCCTATATGGCCCAGTGATGAAAGTATTGCAATGTTAAAATGTTTGCAGTATTATTAAATGGGTGTCTGTGGCGGAAAAAATGCTGTAAAGCTCAAAGCACAAATATTGTTTTCACTCAAATAAAAATTCTACATCAACCAGGACTGAAATCTTAAGGATTACCACGTTAAAGGCATGTATCGGCACTGAACACTTTGCCAGTTTAATCAACTTTTGGTCTAACTTTTAACTCAGGACCCTAAAGGACTTAAATAGACTTCTAAGGATGTGATTTGCCACTTTAAATCCCATTGATACGGTGCCTTCAATAGGTGAATTTGGAATATTTTGGCACCAATAAACTGTCACTAATACAAACACTACTTGAGCTGTGCAACATCAGCCTCCCGACACATTTCAGGGGTACGAGTGTTACCCCAAAGAGGAGCTCTTGCACCCTTTACAGTGCTCACTCACTTCTTCTCATAGAGTTTGGCTCAGAGGTGAAGATCAGAGGGTGAAAACAAGACTGTGCCAAATGTAAAAGCCCCCACGAGACTTGGGGAATATCATAATTAATGTTTAAGGCAGATTTGAAATGTAGACTCTGACAGCTTTAAGGGCACTTTCTCAGTAATATCCCCCCCTCTTAACACAATATAATTACAGACTTATTAGTCTTATTACACTTCCTTAAGAAGATGAAGATATGGAAACAGTAGATGTTGTTGTTAGAATCTCTGCTGTTATAGTGAGTTTACTAGGACTATATATTTTCTCATACAGTAGCTGCATGATGCTTAAAGATTTTAATGAATTTAATATGTAGGCTGCCTTTTAAAAATGATTGTAGTTATTTTGCATATGTATGTTATTTTGCATTTTGCAGAGATGGCAGTGGAGGGAGTCCTTGCAAATGTTGCATTTATCCTTTAATCAATTTCTGTCTTTCTGCTTTTTCAAACTGGGACTGAGGGGGTGGGGGGGGAGACTAAAATCCTCCTCTATCATCTCCTCCTCTCCATAACTTTGTTCCTTTCGGTCTGCAGATCAAAGGCCTCTGAAATTGGTGTCCCGAAGATGTACATTGTTGAGATGACAGGGCGACAATGCGGAGAGAAAGCGTGGTCTATCAGACATGTCAGCCCGCAGAAAGGAGAGGGAGGAGAGGGCTGAGAAAGGCCTGGGTGTCGATTTAATACCCCAACTGGAGGAATTTGAAGCTTTTTAGCTGTGGCCAAGTCTCCTCAGTAAGCATCTGTGATCCATGTCTGGAGGGGGAATATTTGCTAAACATGGGCGACAACAGGGTGCGAATGTACCTTAGCATAAGTGAGTCCAAATTGTAGATTTTATTATTTTAGCAGAGAGGAAAGATCCAGCAGACTCACTGATTTGGAAGTGAAACGTTAAGGATCAATATTTTCTCCAAACTGTGCGCGTCTTGCAAGACATTTGGTGACTTATTAATACATGCAGAAACTTTTCCATGAAGTGAGGTGCGTAAAGCCGAATTAAAAAAAATCACTTGTCTGTGCGTCCTCACATTGGAGCGTCTTGGCGCTGCAACCTGCTGCTGCAACAAAGACTTAAAGAGTTTGAAAAGCATCCGAAGTGACTGGAGCGCAGACATTCACAGAATAAATATTTGTATTCATTTGAGAAATGAGGATTTGAACAACGAGACAAAACCCGACAAAAGGCACAAAAAAAACAAGCATGAATGCGAGTATTGTCCCCCCGGCTTTGAAATTCTGATTCACCATATCATAACCCCTGCGAGGAAAAAAACATCAATATCCCCGCGGAAAGGACACGTTTCTATGGGAAACTAAAGAATTTTAGCGCATAACAGATCTGGCGCAGGAGAAGGGGGGGGGGAATCAAAGGGATCAAAGGCTCGGCTCAAGGAGGCTTTTTACGCGGAGGAAAGATGGACGATGTTGACTTTTAAGCGAGATTTTGGACACATTTTCTGCAGAGAAGTGGCTTTAAAAGCACTTTTACACAAAGTTTTCTTTATTGTAAAGTTACCATCATTTTTGAATGAATATACATAGTTTTTGCAGAATGATTAAAGCTTTAAAAACGGACAGATTTACGCGTTTTTTCGATCAACCAAAGAAACAAAAAAGAACATTTTGAGACAAATACACCCAAACTACACACTAGTTATGTATAATCACGCGTTATCGGATCAAGAGTCAAACATCAATGACTGTGCTGTGCGCGGATTAAGACGCATTATTTCATATAATTAGAAAAAATGTCCTTTTTTCCTTTTATATGCTCTAACTATGTGGTTTGGAAATAGCCTCAGCACACCTGGAATACAAATGAAGTCATGTAGTAACGTCTTTTCGGCCTATAATAAACCCGACAGGGCCGGGGAAGCTGGTGGCTGAAACGTCTCAATTGTAAGGCCCACGCACATTTTTATCCATCCGCCCTTTCAGGTACCCTGACACGCAGGCGGCATAGAAACAACACTAAAGTAAACAGGCCTAACAGGAGACTAGTCCCTTTGTTGTGCCAAAGGCAGCTGCCCAGCCCTCCATTATCCCGGAGCAGACTGACCGCATCCTTCCCGCTGCCCCCTCACCAACCCACTGCACAAAAAGAGAGGGATGTTCTGCTTGCATGGGTAACACTGTCGTTCCAGCCCTTAGCAGTCCTCTTACTCGCTATTGAAAGGAGTGGGAGTAGTGGACACAGCCTGATCTGCGGAGCACAAAAGGCTCTCCGTAGAGTCCCATTGGAGTGAAAGGAATGAAGGGGCTGGAGATTTGTGAAAGAGGGTCGGAAGATTTAGAGAAAGAACGGAAGTTTTGTTGTTGTGCTTGATTTCCCTTCCTAACTAGGGATGGAGTGGCTGGATAAACCCACTTAAACTCAGTTTACTCACCTTTTAATAAGCAGAAAAGAGTTTGCTCACCTGTTTGGCCTGGCATAGAAACACAGGGTCTTTAATTTATATTAAACTGTGTTAATTATTACTACTAATACCTCATAAAGAGTAGGGGTGTAAGAAAATATCAATACAGGAGTATCTCGATATTATGTTGTGCGATACTGTATCGATGACCCAATGTCTCACCGTCAGGCTTTGAGGTTGTAGAAGGGTCAGATTTAAAGCTAGAGTGAAGTTACTGGCATCATATGAAACTAGATGATTGGTACCATTGGTAACAAACATGCATAAAGTTAAGCATGAAAGTTAGGCGAGGAAAAACTGGCATGGCA
Source organism: Sebastolobus alascanus (assembly GCA_916701645.2). Classification (NCBI taxonomy): domain Eukaryota; kingdom Metazoa; phylum Chordata; class Actinopteri; order Perciformes; family Sebastidae; genus Sebastolobus; species Sebastolobus alascanus. Next base: position 185,645 of record CAKAOJ020000301.1, read on the forward strand.
ATTTTCACAGGGGTCCCTCGATCTTTGACCTCAAGATATGCAATGAAAATGGGTTCTACTGGCACCCATGAGTCTCCTCTTTACAGACTGCTTGGGGCAGTTTTCCTAAAAATAAATTAAAAAAAAAAAATCGCAATATATCGCCTTGCTTTCGCAATATATTGAACGTTATTGTATCATGATACATATCGTATCCCCAGATTCTTGTCAATACACAGCCCTAATAAAAAGTAGTATTTTTTCCAATGTGTTTGCCATATGGTCGTCTGTATCACTGGAACTAAGACAACGCATGATTTCTGTATATTATATATATATATATAAGCTGCAATAATTATGGCGTTTAAGGCCCCAAACAACATTTTCTAACCTAGATATAAAATAAAATATTTTCCCTCTATTTCTTCCCCCATAGATCAGATTTCTGTATATAAATGATCCAATCAAAACAAAAAACAATTCCTCAAAGTTAAGCATAAATTTGTTCAAAGGCCAAACATTTTAATTATCAGTAATGAGGGATTATTCGACACAATTAGAAGAATTAGATATTAAATTGTTGCCTGGCAGTCAGAGATGGGAACGGGAGGCCGGCGTATGTGCCCTCGGGGGAGTCCCATGCTGGCAGGGTTTATGTGGACACACACACTTTCAACAAGGTTTGAATATAACCCTGTTGTTTCAAAACGGCCTCCTGATTTATATCCATCAAGGTTTAAAGGGCCCGTCATGTCTGCTGAAATAGAGGTGTTGACAGCCACACTTGACAGCTTCTCCCTCATACTGTTTTAATGTTGCTGGCATTGCTGTCTCATGTGCTTTATACTCGCCATGCATGTCCAGGCGTTTTGTGCTGAGGCATAATACGGTTGTGTTGCTTCCTGTCTGTGCATGCACTGTGTGAACAGTTTGCAAACAAATAAATGCTACTTTTCAGGCCTTGGATTCCTGGTGACTGAGTGGAGTGACTTTGGATTCGTGCACCTTGCTCCTTGTGCAAAGAAAGGCAATGAGAAGCAGCACCAACCAGGTATGACATTTCATATTGCACTATCCATGTCACAGCTATGCTATAAATTGCACGGTACACCCAAGTGAATAAACGCTGGTTTAACACGGTGCCACGGGAGCTGAAATCCTCTGAGAAATTCACGCAGCCCGAGAATCCTCTTTGAAGGCACATTCCATAGGTCACAGTGCAGACACCGCACAGTCGTGCCGCTTCATCCTCATCAACATTTGTGTGGGCCGCACAGCCGCCCTGAGGCCAAAAAGAAACGCGCTCGGGATTTCTCAGTCTATAGTTAGCAAAAGGCCAGCTCCTGTGGCTCCACTGAGCAGGGACAGCACTGACATCAGCACTCTCTGATTGGTGCAGACTGAAGAGGAAAAAATCAGAAAGCTGCCTGATTATGTTTCAACTTATCCTATGTGCACTATTTGCTCTGTAATTGAGATTCATTGTTGGTGTACTTAAACTATGCACAGCAGGTCTGGCACGCATTGTGTAAATAAAAGGGGACCCTATGTTTTGCTACCAGGTTATTCCAGACTGTGCTATTTTAACTCTGTGTGCATACTGTGACGGTTCGCGCACTTATAAAGCCTCTCGTGTTATAATTACATCATCTGGAGCCCTGTCATTCAGACACTAGCATGTGAAGCATGTAAACCCCATGGCTGGCTATATATCAGCCTGCTTTTGTTTGACATTTATACACAACCACGGTGTTGTGTAATTATGAGCTTACTGTTCTGTCAAATATTTAACGCCTTGTAAAACAGCCAGCTTTTCGTACAGTGAATGGTGCGATGCTGTTTGCGAGAGAGGAAGAGGGTAGAATATAATCCTCGACACGTGCACAGTAAACACGATTATGGTTGTGTAACTTGTGTACGTGTTTAAGATGCCAGCACACGTCAATAACTCATCACGCTTAACGAAAAAAAAAAACACCCGTATATTATGGATCACAGTGGAACGGAGCATGCTGCATTTTGCAGAAGTTAAGAATACAAATGTACATACTTTACATGCATTTGTGGCCTGATGCCCTGATAATGATACACACGGTGGTGGGGGAAGAGTTCAGATCCTTTCATTAAGAAAAAGCAGCAATGCAACAATGCAAAAATACTCAATTACAAGTAAAAGTCTTGCATATAAACCTTCACTTAAGTTAAAGAACAGAAGTATTTGCAGCAAGTTGTAAAAGTATTAAGCATGGTTCCTTCAGCGCTTTACATTATTGTTTCATGCATGGGTCAGGATTATTTAGATATTGTGTCTGATCCTGGAGAAGCTACTGCTACTTTATACACTCTTGGTAGTTTAGTTAAAAGCGATGCAATCATGAGCTTATCATATGTTTTAATGCACATTTAAGTTGTACAGTAACTAGTAGCTTCCTGTGCAGATGCCAAGTTAAAAGTACAATGTTTTACCCTCAAATGAATGATGTAGGAGTATAAATTTGCACATAATGAAAAGACTTAAGTAAAGTACAAGTGCATCAATATTGTACATGAAGTCTTTTGACATTTTTTGATATAATGCCAATCAAGACCTGTATGGTTTCTGGTATTGATACCAAACCTTTGAATATTTTTCCACACCAACACATTGAGGAATATAAAATGCAACATGTTTTTTTTCATTAAACAAATAAAAAAACAAATCTCTCAAATGTTAAAATGCAGTATTGGAAAGTAACCAAGTACATTTATTCCAGTACTGCTTTTGAGCACAAATCTGAGATACATGTATTTTACTTGGGTATTTCATGTCACTTTATACCTCTACTCTACTTGCACCTTTACTCCACCACATTTTAGTTACTAGTTACTTTACAAATTAAGATTTTATAAAGAAAACATAAAGCTCATAAATTGATGCATTGTTACAGATAAAACTACTCAGCAGTATATAAAATAGGTGAAATTAGCTCGGCCTCAACCAGCTGCAAAATTAAAACACTACTTATACATCAATACATCAGCAGTAATAATGTATTGACAGTAATGTTCAAATACTTTTACTTTACTTTAATTTTATTTTCAGCCAGGCTTTTACTTGTAACGGAGCATTTTTGCAATGTGGGATCTGAATACTTCCTCCAGTTTTGTTGGCTAAACCTAACCAAGTAGTTTTGTTGCATTTTTTGTTTTGTTTTGTTTCAATGCCGAAGGCAATGATGTTTGTTACTGAATCTAACCAAGTGGTTTTGTTGCATTTTTGTTTTGTTTCATTGTGTTAAAAACTGTTTAAAACTGCGGCTGTAATCCTGGAGAAAATATGTTTCCCTTGAAACGTAATTGAGAATGCAGTTTAGTTGTATGGGAACATAATTTTGTAGGAGACAGGGTTGACTGGATGTAGCGAATACTAACAATTAAACTAAAGTACTAAAGTAGGCTCTTTACTGCATGACGCATTCAAAGAAATCCACACGTCCAGATGCGTTTTATGGTGTTTGGTAAATGAAAAGAATTGCAAACAATAACTCTACTGTATTAACTAAAGCAGATGAGGCAACGTGACGGTCAACAGAAAATGTCCAAACCTAACTTGCCTTCTTTTGTCTAAAAATCCTGAACAGGAAAAAAAAAATGAAACCACACCCCTGTGCCAATTACCGGAAGTGATTCCAACCAAAAAGAACGTGTGCAGCCTAAACAAATAATAATGATAATAATAAACAACACACTTTGGCTCCTACACTGGATAAACATTGAAATAAGCAGCTGTAAAATTTGCCAAACTGTGATTTAGAACAGTAAATATCCGATTGAAGAATAAGTTAACAAGACTACGAACCAGGGATACCTACTTTTAGTACACCGCTTTCAATACTTGGTGCTACAGAAACATATTGGTCAGTACCAAATAAGGATAGGCCTCCATAAGGAAATGTATTTTGTTACTTTTCACCTCTTGATATCCAGTACAATGTCAAAGACTGCTGAATCTATCCACGTCTAAGAAAGACTGTGGCCTAGTGGTCAGTGCGAGGGCACAGATATAGTGGTTGAAGTAATGCTGAACACATGGTGGCTGAACATGTCAGCTCAAAGCAGTGTCCGGCTCGACTCATGTCAGCTTCCCACCGCGGGGAACTTGACGTGTGGGAATAGAGGCTCCATGCATGGCTGCCATGCATTGGCCCTTACGTTTTGCACATGTAGGTAAACAATCCCGCCTTGTCTAGTGAGAGGCCGGCGTTTATACATGGGTGCAAAACATGTGTTGCGGCCAAAGTCGCATCAAAGGTCACTAAGCTATGCTTTGAACACTTCAAAGACGGGGGATGAGACTGCAGCTTTTAAGTTTTATGGCAGGTGTAAGCAGGGGTTGCTGACCAGCCCAGGGTGGTCTGCTCCCTGGTCTGCAACAGGCTGCTGGTGGTTAGCATGGTAGAGGAGGTGGTGGTGGTGGTGGTGGTGGTGTATGGAGGGCCAAAGCGTCGGGGGCAGGGACATACCCAACCGACCAGCCTGCGTCCAAAACGTCTCCATGCAGAAGGCCACATTTGGAGTCCTTGGATGTGAAAGGGTTTCTGGGAGCAGACTGGACACAGGCAGACGTCCACTTCAAGGGTCTCTGGTTTCAGAGGACCTCAGCAGGGTACGTCTAAGGCCCGCGTCAGTCCCATTTGGAAACGGATACATTGGCAGAGAGGAGCGGCGGGGCCAAAGCCTGATGACCATACCACGGAGTGACCACAACGCTGCAACCTCCCCTGACAGACCAGAAACAGACCCTGTAGCAAGTTCAAAGGATCCAAAGGGGTCTTGCCAAAGTTCATTCGCTGGAGTTCATTCATCTCAGCACCTGATGTGGTTCACTGCTTCTGGTTTTCGCGAGGCGTTTCAGTTTAAAGTGTGAGACTTCAAAGCTGCCGACGTTATTAGGACTTCTTATTCAAAATGAGTCTGCATGCTGTTACTGCATCACCTCTGTAACGTTTACATCCACTTTGCTGTTAATAATGAACTAAAATCTATTTTCAGATATTACTTTTCTGTCTCATCGATGGATTTCTGTGATGAGGAGAAGGATTTGAATATTGTGACAATTCTGGATGGCAGCACGGAAAGAGATTCTGTTGATTTTGGTCTCAAACGAAAATGGATATTGTTCAACAAAATGACTCCACTAACAAACATCCTGCCTGGAGCGGTACAGGTCCACGTTCCACAACAGAGCTCCAAATTCCCGCAGTCGGGTGTGCTTTAACACGCCACATTACGAACATTGAAATCAACACAAAGTGGCTTAATAACTCCTCTGGTGACAGAGCCGGCTAAATTGATCATTTCGAACGCTTTACAATATCCATAATTATGCGAGTGGAATACAAGGTGCTGTGCGTCTGGTTGATGATCCTGGAATGACAGGTCTATAAAAGCCCCCTCTCTCCTTGAGATAGTTGGAGACCCACATGCACATTGAGAAAAGCCATTACAAGCCCAGGGTGGAGCAGGTGTGTTTGCGGCACTCCACAGATGGCTGGGAGCGTTGTTAATGAGAGAATAGTAAACACCAGAAAACTTTTATCTTTGATGGGAGATTTTTTTACCAAGTGTGGAAGCAGTGGAGGTCAATTCACACATATGATTCGATTGACCCCGGCTAATAAGGTCCCTATACTTTAGCACACTGTTTATGGACTCGCTGACATACGCTTTACGGGAGGTATTTGCAGTCTTTAGACAAGCTTTTTAGCTGCATAACAAATGTCACAAGTGTAGTCCAAGGATGGCAGACCTCTTACCGATTAATTATTTATCGTGTCTTATTAAAACGGAACATTTTGCAACACCCAGAGAAACATTATCATCCTCCCAGAGTGTGAGACTTCTCTCCACTTCAGCGTGCAGAAGTGAGATGATTAAAAGTGCATTACCTGGGCCTGGTGATTCCCTGAATGAGCTATGCTAAATTGGTTGTTTTCCGTGTCGTGATTAATTGAACTTCCCGAGCCACATTTCAACACGCTTTGTTTTTCTGTCCCCAGTCATCACCTATTATTAAAGACACATTTTCAATATCTCTCTGGGAGTCCAATTAAGGATTTACATTGTGACAGTATTTTTCACTTTAATTACTGTACGTGGCGCACGCGTTGACGTATTTCCTTATTTATCAAACAACACAGTGGAATAAAATTCATCAAGTAAACGGATAGTTGGATTCTGTAATTGCGGCTTCTTTTAGCTGAAAAAAAGCAGAGATCCAAAATCTGATGAACAATTGAATAACTCCTCTGCTGGAAAATGACTACACAGCATAAAGTAATATCGTAGCTGAAATGATATATAGCTGCATGATTGTACTAGTATATAGATGAAAAATTAAATGAAAAGAATGGGATTTAAATACGATTATAATCCTCAAATACAGTAACTCAACAATCGCTGTGATATTACACCACAGGTTTCTGAATCACAATAGCTTGTGGGACTTAGCACAAAATGTATGGTCAGTGCTATTAATTTCATTTGACCTCATATTGGGCAAACAGTTGGACTCCATTTGTAAGTAGTGTTGTAAAACATCAGTGCCAGCGTTCACACTGATGCCTCGTGGCCACTGCACTTGACTGGTATACAGCGTTCGACACTGGCATTCTGGGATTCACTCTTAAATACTTTAAAACCTAAATGCCTCATTGTTGGAGACGACTGCAATAGCGCTGAAGTTAAGTGGCTTCAAATTGAAATTTCCTGTGGGTTTGTAGCCTGCATATGGAGCCAATAAAAGTCCTGTGGCCCCGGATAAATGTTAATTTTTCTTTTTGTGGGTCTGCAGGGTAAGAGAGATGATGACAGTTTCTCCACTAAACATGCAGATATTCTGTGAATAATCATCTCATTTCCTGAAAGGAATTTAATATATAAAAAAAAAATGGTAGGGCAATCCTCTTACAGTGATGGTTCCCTAGAAGCAAGGCCTGCAGTAGTTTGAGGCTACCCATGGCATCCTGCTTAATGCCCAATTTTCGTTCAGCATCTATACCACCTCCTTTGTGTGACCCTGCAAATATCCTCTGGGCCTCTTCATTAGTCTACGGGGCCTGTGTGCAAAGGCTCTCCAGTTAATTTGCCCCGGCAGGACTGTTTCCCAGACTGGAGATCAGCTAGAGAAAAAAGCCTCAGTCACTCAAAGATTCACATATAACTGGTTTCTCCATCTTTCACATGTTCTCTTCATCCGTTTTAAGTGCTTCAGCAAATCTCTCGCACCACTCATCGGCTTGTTTATGGCCGGCTTTCTGCTCTGATCTTGTCATGCGCCGGTGATACGAGCGCGGTGGTGGATCATGGCTATAACGCTTTTTTTTTCTGCATTGTTTGGCCGACCACTTGCTGCTACAATTGACCTGCGAGTGGAGCTGATGACCAAGATGACTAACCCCCGGGGAGCCCGAGTCAGGGAAATCATGCGAGAGATGGAGAGAGACAGAGAGAGGGGAGAGCAAGAGACCAAGACCAACTTGCACAACACGGGCACGCAATCACACACTGTGCTGTATGTGTGGCTGCGCTCAGTGTATTTCGGTTGAAGTGTTTGCGGCGAGGAGAGATGACACATTTATGCAGCACAAGGCCGTCATTTTCTTTTGGGTTCGGGGGCTCCCGGTGAGATGCTGGCATGATGCGCCTGGCTCTGACAGGTGCTGCCACCCCGACAGCGCGGCTCGGCCACCGACCAGACAAGAGTTGTCTGCTCGAGCCGCAGAAGACCCAGGACCGTGCTGGGAGCGTGATCCCAACTTGGCACTGACCACAGCACCAATCACTGGAGCTGATTTAATTGTGTCACTCTTGGGGGATAAAAAGAAGTTGGGGAAAGGCATGGTTGCTCTATGAACACAACATTTATTGTTAGTTTAAAATCTCTCCAGTAGGGACTGTTTTCTCAGATTGTAAAAGCAGGGTGTGTACTCGAATAGGTGTAATGTTTGCTATCAGAAAAAGACGGGGAAACTGAGTGAAGGAGCCGCTTTGATAGGAGACAAACTCTTACCGTGAAACATTTGGAAACATGTCTTTCTCCGCTGCAGGGTTGTGAGGTTGCACATGGAAAACATTACGCTCTTTACGGATTGAATAAGGATGGGCCAATAAATGTCAGGAATTTAGAAAAAAATAAAAAGCGGGACCAAATCAAACAGGGTGGGGACTCCATCACTTGCCTCCAATCCGGCGTTGCATTCATTACGAGAGCGAGCATTCCTCACCACATCCCACCTTGCAGTTTGCTGTCTGCTCTGTAATTAGCTCAGGCAAGCTATTGTTTCCATGACAGCCAGAGCAAGCAAGAGGCAGACAAAACATAGACGTCGGGAAATAAAAGAGAGGATGAGGAAAACACAGACCAGGTGGAAATTTCGGACACATCTGTAAAACAGTAATGAGACATTCACAGTTCACCTTGCAGATTCTCAGTGCCACTCCTCTCAAGACTGAATGGAGAGCAGTGGGGTTAAAAGAGAGAAAAAAAAAAGCTATAAAAGAGACGAGATTAACAAAGTCTCGTGGTGCTGCAAAGAGATCAGGTAACAGTGTGAGAAAGTAACATTAAAAAATACCATGTTGACGAGATTGAATGTGTCAGCTTTAATTTGGGGGGACTTTGGCTTAGCTCGGGCTGCACACGATCTGGTCGATACTTTTTGCTGGACGGCGTCCAAATCTGTCTCTTTGGAAGAGTCACGCCATGGGACTTTGTCCAGACACCCCAAGGAAGGAAGCACTACACCACAGTGCTTCAGATGGGCTCAATTTGGATTGGTTGCAAGGCATTTTTGTATGATCAAATGTTTAATATCTGCATGGAATTTGTCTTGTTTTGTTTTTTTATCGTCAGATGCAAAAGTTGGCCGGCTGCTCTGGTTCTTGATCAGCCTGGACAAGCTTTTGATCTCGACATCAGACTGTAAATTTTTGTTCTTTTTATGTTTTTTTCAGTTATTTTGAACAGTTCTTTCTGTTTCTGATGTTTTTAAACTTGGAGATTTGAGAGTTATGCTTATTTAAGTTGATGAATATGAATATTGACTCTCCTCAAGTTTCAATTAAGCATCTCATTGAAGATCTTCCTCCTGCTTCCTGTCCTATATTTCCCCATTCAGACGAGTGATAACACATAAAGTTTACTTCTTCTTGTTTAACTTTGAACAGTTTAGATTATAAAGTTGTGCTTATCAAGTGACCATTTTTCTGCTCATCCTTCTGCTCAGAGATTTACGGGGGGTCGAATCGTCAGAGTGAAATCATAGGTCTACAGATGTTTTCAAGATGTTTTTCCTGTCAGTTGCAGATTATCCCCTGTAGCAAAATCTCATTAAAGTGCAATTTACAGAGCTGCACTGATGTTGCCATCAACCAAAATTAAAGGCATTAATTTTTCACAGAAGTTCACCGAAGTCCTCACAATAAATGATGTAGCACTTTGTAAGAATGATTTGCCAAAGTATTATTTTGGAGGAAGAAATTAACTCACGCATTAACGGAGCGAGGGGATTGGACATAGGCTGCAAAAAAAGATGTGCAAATGTGGTCATTTAGTCAGAGCGTGTCGGTACGGAGACATGCATATTAAGGCTACCATGCTGGGACAGATGAGGGAAGAGGGAAATATGAAACCCTGATGGAGGTTATGACACAGACTCATAGAGAGACGTGTACACTGGAGGGCTAAGGCGCCCACTCTTCTGTTCTCACTGGTGTTTTGTGCAGGAGGACTTAAAACAGACACAATTTACATGTAGTTTGGTTGAAGAAAAGCTTATCATTGTACTCTCAAGTGTTAGAAAATGTAAAGGTCAGAATGCAATAATTATATTTATTTCTGATTTAAAATTGTTGTCATATTGGTGACATCTTTAAAATCCACTTTCTATTTTTTAAGTGATTTATACATCAAAATTTAATTTTTAATTATTACAAAAACTAAATAGAATAAATTAAATGATGACTTTAGGCATAAATACACATAGTGTTTCTTACAATATAACCCCACATATTGTGCTTTTAAAAAATTAAAAGCAGGCTGCGTTTCTTTGTTTTTCTGTTCCTATTAATGTGAGGGGAATTTTGGTTTTATGAAGTATTAATAAATGATGACCCCAAAATTAATTTTAAAAGATTGAAATTCAACTTCAATCACATTTTATGCACATACATTTTTATAAATGCCGGTTAACAAAAAATATTTGGAATTGAACTAATTTATTTGAAATTTTTAAGATGTCAAACTCTTTTGTGCAAAATGTTGAGATTCCCCACGAAATGTTTTACCACCATTTTAACACTTGTTAAATATTTTGACTGCTTGTCAAAGACTTGCATATTAAATAAATTGGACCAGTAATTCTTAAGATTAAAGCTGAAATAATATTTCTTAAATGTGAATTTTATTTTACAGTCTAATAATAATAACAATAATAATAACAATAAGAATAATTATTATAATTATAATTCACATTTTATTACAGTTCTAACAAACCTCTGCCATCATTTATTTCAATGACTTATCACAGAAATTACAATTACCCAGGCCGGATTTTAATATACCGTGATGCACATTATAAGTCATGATTGATTATTAAATGGACATCGAAAATGACAAGTACAGCTCCATCTTTTATGTACATTAAAATTAATACCATGAAATGGTCTCTAAGCTGTGGAAAGTGTGCGGGCACTGCTCGGTCCCTGCAACAGTCCTGGAAGCTGCAGGGATGTGATTTATAGTGATGAGGATGTACTCCTGCAGACCACGTAGGGGACATAAAAAGTAGAGCATAATATTGTATAGTCCGGTGATTTATGTTAGTATTTATGATTCGGAAACGGTGCAATTAACATTCAAAGACTCGTGGTCTGAATAAATGCAGCCTTGCATAAAGCCTATAGGCCTGTGCAGCTCAGCAACATGACTTTAATTAAGTTAGTTAAAAGAATTTATTATTATTATTCTTATTATTCTTATTATTATCCTGTTACTACTACAATTTTTTTGCTTTTTCCCTGGAAAATGAAAAACTTTTGTTCCCTGAAAGGCAGTCGCAGACTATGACAGACCTTTATTACAAAGTTAAAGGTCTGTCTGGGCAAAACAATGTAAGGCGGATATACGTTTAATTAAGTTAACTCATGAAAAAGATGTCACAGCATGCAGCAACCAGCCGGCCCGCTGCACATAATGTAGGCGAAAGAGCAAACGCAGGGCTTTCTTAAGGCTGACTGTCTCTCAGCCACTTGTTTTTGTCCTCAGCTCACACCGTCGGGGCGTCATGCCAAAGCCTATCAACTAAATATCAAAGATACAGAGTGTCGGATCTTTCCACTCTGCATTTTTACCTTATTTCATCCAATCCCACCTGCTGTCATGGGTTAAGTTATTTAAATGCAGCTTCTATTGGGAGGCTGCACACGCATGCACGCTGAAAAATGCCATTGTCTTTTTTTTTTTCCCCTTTCATCCTCAAATACGGAAATCATTTGCAAGGAAATTATAGGCCTCGCGAGGGCAGGTCTCTTTTGCATACTAATTTTGTTAGACTTACCTCCCGTGGTCAATGTTCGATGTGACCATTAGCGAGAGCACTAGAATTTATTTTATTCGATTGAAAAGACAGTGTTTAGAGTAATGTGGCGGAGGCACCTTATGCCAGCTTTAAGATAAATGGTTGAGAACTCTCTTTGTCTGCTCCTGGACTCGGGCCTGCTGCAGATATGCCTCAGGAGTGTTTGAGTGGCGACTTAAAGAGATTTAAGGAAAACACGTGGCCTTTGTGGAGGCACAATGGCCTCCTCATCAGGTGCCTCCTCAACGTGAGAGAGCCTCCTTTTCTTATGGAATAATTGCATAACTTGAAACAGGATATCCTCCACCATCGCTGACCATTTGTCTATGACCTTCATATCTCCAACCCCACCCTGTCTACACCCAACTCTCTCTCTGCATGATAGAATTACACAGGCCCATATTTCTACTCAAATTATGTGGACAGGTTTTTAAAAGGTGAAAGGAAATATTTTTTACAGGCTAAAAAATAAACACTTATCCAGCTTTGGGATTTGTAAAAAAAAAAAAAAAGGTTGGGGAGTGAAGCTGAGGCAGGGGAGATTTTACTGTTGGTTTCTTTGGGGGGTTGGTGAGTTTGAATGGCAGAAAAGGGGAGGGGGAGAAGGCTTCAAAAGCTGCTTACCAGCAGGTGGCGGCAGCATAACGTTTGAGCAGCCCCACCCCTTCAGCTCCTGGGTTGTGGACTCTCTGGTAATATTGACAGGTGTTTTATCCTCCAGCTCAGGAGAAATTAAAACTGTCAACATGTCAGCAAATATGATATTATTGATCACCGGTGAGTGAAATTCAAAGCTGTCCTTACATGTTGTCAGCTGATTATTAAAAAAAATCTTTGGTCAGTAATGATCACATCTGAATAGCAGACCTTTTGCACTCACATGTCTCGTTTGACAATAAGACATTGTTTGCTTATTGTTGAACAAATCATCACAAAGTCTGAGCATCGCTGGCTGACACCTGGACAGACATGATCGCCATCAAGGTCCTTTGTGATGACTTTCCCCCAGTGGTCAGGTCCCTTATGTGGTGGGAGTCGTTCAGAAGATGAATCACATGATGCATTTTTAATTTCCCTGCCGTGGCCCCAGTCCAGGACTCGGTGGGTCACATGGAAATGAGCGCCGGACAGGCCGGCGACATCAGCCGACCGGGGCTGCAGCACTTAAGACATGATGTACGACGGTCATTACCAGAGGCAGGTCAGGAGGGACTCCGGCTCATTCTTGCCACCAAAGAGAAACAGCAGAGGAGGCAGAAAGTGTCTGGCCAGTTTAGAAAATGCCACATTTCCTCCGACGTTCTCCGGGAACGCACGCCGGGGCCCCTGATGGGTGAACGGTCCCTCAAGACAGCGAGGGATTATTACCCATCCTCACCTCTTGCTCTTTGTTCTTGTACAGTATACGGCTGCAGCACTCGGCGTGCTCTTCCTCTCCGAGTTGCATCACAAATAATGGTTTGACATATGTGCCACTTATCAACACGTCTGCAGACAAGTTGGCAAGTCACACATCTATTTCAGTTTGAGGTCGACTGATTAGTGGTGCAGATATGGGATCGAGCATATGTGTCACTTGCACTCTTCCCGTTGGCATGGTGCAACTCCAGCACAGTAGAAGCTGCGGCTAATTACCCAACGTCTGACGGCCTTTTCCTTTCACTACCTTCGACTGAAAGCTTGACCTTTGCCTCCTGAGCCGTGTTGTGAAACGGCTCTTCTTTGTGAACGCGGCTTCTGGGTGGCGCAGCAGAGCGACGGGCCGCGATGCCGGGGCCTCGGTGTTGTGTCTGGTGTCACAATATTTGGGGTATCAGAGAGAGCAAATAGATTAGAGCAAAGCAAGGTGTGAACGTCAATGAATATCGCCGCATGTATCTCTGCTACGAGATTTCATAGCTTCCTTATTATGAGGAAAAGGTTATTCAAAATTAAACAAAAGTGCCTGACAAATGGAAAGTTAATTGCATTCAAAGCCAGTTCAAACCTCGCATTCCCAACGCAAAGAGAGGACGGCATGTCAAGGAGATTAAGAAGTGAATCAAGCAAAGGAGAGAAAAAGGGGAGGCAAAAAATGAAAGGAAATAACCAAAATGAAATAATGTGCTGGACCACCTCGAGAGCGAGTACAAGCGTGGCATCTGTGTCAGATGTTGTTAATTAATGTCAGTATGTTCCTCGCTGGCACTTGGCTTCCTGTCCTTCGTTCAGGGCAGATCCTGGAGTAGAAGTGCTTGTGGGGAACAAATGTGTGTGTGTGTGTGTGTGTGTGTGTGTATGTTGAGGGGTGTGTAGGGGGGCTGAGGGGTTAGAAACAGCAGTGGTAGGGGGTGTTAATCCCACTCATTATAATTCCAGTCTGTGGCCTGTCTTGGGAAAGAGACTACAGGGGCCTACCGCCGCATCTTATCAATATGTATTTCCCTTTTTCACCTCTCCAAGTGGCCCCTGACTGCACCGGGGCTCACAAGCCTCTCTCACCGTCTCTCTCTCTCTTTGTCTCTTTGTCAGCATACGACCCAACTCATCACTGCAAGAAACGTGACGCAAACCTGTGACAAAAGATGAGGAGTGCTGATGCAGAGTTGAGTGGTGTCAAACACACACAACTCTTAAATATCTTATGTGTTTTGTGATGTGTATTTTATTCTCTCCCATGTTCACATACAGGCCACTGTGTGATGGAGTATGGAGGGCTAAACTACTGTGATGCCGTAGTCAAGAGCAACATAATGGCACGTTACTAAGGTAGGAATTGACCCTTCATACTACACACTGTATGCATGGGGAGCACACGTGCTTTGACCATATGTGATGATGGAATACATGTAACTAACAGCAGGTGAAGACAGCAAAGGTAGAATTATTAAATGGAAGTAGAAAGCAGCAGGTTGAAAATTATATGATTCTTTTAAAATGTGCATAATAAAAAACACTACATGTGATTGCATGCTATCTAGATAAAAGCGTACGCACTATTTTGACTCGACTGCACCCATCGAAAACTTGCGTAACGCCACATGCAGTATTAAATTCTAGTACATAACTAGTATTTTAAGTTTCCTCTCCAGTGTTCTCCTTTAGTTTGTTTTTCTGTAGCACAATAAACCCTACGTCAAGTTGTACATTTTGTCATGTCTTTGGGGAAATCAAAGACTTTAAAGACACTAAATTATTTTTAATGCTTGCACAAAAATAATAGGCCATTTTCTAAATGATGTGCCATGCTGGTGCCTAGGATCATCAGGATGCCAGTTTTGCCTCCCTGTTGATCGGCTAATTTGAGACCGAGCGCACCTGGTGTGTCTTATTGCGTGCCGAGAAATGGCACTCCGTCTACTGGCTTTGGTTATTTCCATGCAGAGAAGAGGTACTGACGATGTTAGCATTAACGGGCCATTAAAATGAAGAAGGGATGAAGTCATTGCCACGAAAAAGTTGCTGCGCCTTGCTAAATGGGAGTCGGGTGAGATAAAGAGGAAGTGGAGCTTTCAACATGGCCACCATGTCCTGTAATGGCCAGCTTTTATAAGCCTTCCACTGAGCAGGGCCTCAGATTAATGTAGACAGGAGCGTGACAGCAGTGGTCTGAATGCTGTACGGACCCCGTTGGGGCTTGTTTCAGACGGTCCATGCCTGATGGTAAAAGTGAAATGGCTGCAACATGCAGATGTTAGAAGGATTTAGAACTGTCCAAGAAAAGCTCTAAAACCTTTAAAAGCACTACAGTGGGTGATGGTTATGGTTGTGACTATTGGAGTATATCTGCGGTTTATCACTTTCACCTGCCTTGCTCGGAGTGGCGGAGCGTCTGGCCGGCTGGGGAGCGTCAGGAGCTTATCTTTTCAACAGGTTTTTGGGTTGTTATGGACAGCAAATCAGGGCAGGCTTAGAGAAGGAGTGGAGCGCAGTTTGGGGTGGCGCCACACCTCGGCACTAATTTCAGGGTTAGCAGAACGCCCGACAGGAGGACAGCATTGCCATGGCAACAGTTAACAGCTAAAAAGCAGTGTCTACAATCTGATAGGGGCCCCAGATAATCAGTCATCACGACACACAGACGATTATAGCAGCCTTTTTTCAACAGGGTGACCGTTAAATCTGTTTTTCACCTGTTAAACGTTTCATTTTATTTATAAATGCGGTGGCACCAGTTCTGCATGTAATGCCCCGAGAGTCCTTTAATCCCTTTTTGTTCAAGCTTAGTCTTGTTTTCATCTCCAGATCTTGTACAAAAGCTCCTATTATTTATCATCCGCTATCACAAAGTAATAACACAAACACAATAGCTTCATCCATTTGTCTCTTCTCATTTATTTTCTTAGCAGACGCACTCTGTAATAAAAACATGTGCTTTCCAAAACCAACCAAGCAAATTTACTCTCTCCACGTCTGTGCTTGATATTGAAATGATTCTTTTTTTTTCTCAGCGTACAAGTGATATAAAAAGCGAATGAAGAACGTGAGAGTAGACGGCAAATCGGAGAGAGAGAGGGAGTGGTAGTCAGTCAGGGGCAACCGCAATACACTTTCCATCAGGATCTAGTCAATTTATCAGAGGGGAGATGTTATTAGCTTCTAGATAGCAAACGCATGTAGGTATTTTCCTCCCCATCAGTCTCCTTTATATTTTTAGATGCTTTTTATGTGAGTACAATGGCCTCAATATCAAACATTTTAAATGATGCTTGAAATACCAGTCACTTGACTTTGATGTCACAGGCAATTAAATCCAACCTTACCCCTTTTCCACCGTTAATAACAGCAATCTCGCCCGGCCTAGTGCCTAATTAATATGTGCTATTTGTCACTTTGCCTTGACACATGTATATCAAAGTGGGGGTGGGGAGAGCGGCTGGAGGGGTGAGGAGGTGGTTTCGCAGGGAGGGGAGCGGAGTGGGGGGAGTGGGAGGTGGAGGGCAGTGGTGGAAGAGTGGTATGCTGGGCGGCAAGGTAGAGCTCCTCCTCTCTCTCCGTCTCCACGCTGCTAAGTGAACGGCAGGTGTGGTGTCATTTGATTTCATAAGGGGGCATGAAGCAACATATTTAGCCTTTGGTAAGGTGCTACACAAAACCCAGACAGGGATGGTACTGATGCTGAACTGAATGTCAACCATGATATTAGGATTCTGCCCAAAAGAAATAATGATTAAAATACATTATGATATGATTCTGATGGTGATTATTTTTGCACCCAATGACACGTTTTCACACGGTGGATGCTTCATTTTAGCTTGGAAATCTTCATATTGTCTATTTGTCCGTGATTCTGCGCCTTTTTTCCGAAATCATCATCCTTCACTGGAGTTTGACTGTGGCAAAGCGGTGCTTATAATTAGCCGTGTGTTTGTTTCTGTGTGTGAGTGTGTGTGTGTGTGTGTGTGTGTGTGTGTGTGTGTGCACGCATGTGTATTGTGCATCTGAGCACATGCCTCGTCATTGCCAGTTTCCACTATGGCTCGGCGGGTGGCGGGGCAGCGCTGCAACATTGCAATGAAATCAATGATCCATGGTTCTTTAGATGTGACCAACAAACTAAGTTGTCATCTCGTTCTGAAACAAAAGGGGTGACGGGGGGAAAACTGAAAAGCACAGTGCACCGAAGCTACGAAGATCACATCGCAAATGTGCAGGGTTTCATGCCAGTGCGGATTGTCAGTGGGGTCAGTAGACAAACACCAAACATTCATACATATACATCCACACTGTACGTCTCTCTCTAAACCCCCCCCCCCCACCACCCTCCACCCCTTCCATCCTCTCCTCACTTTCCGCCTGAAACCTTCTGCCAAATGCTGCCAGACTCTCACATCTGTGCCGAAAATGAATTGTATCCCAGAGCCCTCTGAGTCAAGGATTCACTTGTAAAGAATGCAGTTTTATTGGATGAACAGACTAATGTACCATGCAATGTAGTTGCACTAGCATTTTATGCCACATTGAAAGAGTCAATTAATTTGCATAATTCAAACGAGCATGTACTGCCACTTTGAAGGCATGGCTAGGCATCTTGGCTAGTCACGTCAGCTCCTCCATTTCTGATATATTAATCATTCTTTCCATACAATTAATTACATTTATGACAATTTGAACCTTTGTCCCACCCACCGGCCCGACAATTTTACAGCCAGGCTGCAATATCGGAGCATCCCGATGAAACCCTGGTGATTTAGTGAACACCTTAACAGAGAGCCCATGCCTAGGGCTGAATAAAATTAATATTTTGTTTCCCATCTGGTGGAATCAGCAGAATTAATGAGGGAAGGAGGCCCGTAGCTACGCAGAATCCAGGGATCAATCTGCCTCTCTCCGCTGGTTGCTACTCTTTGCTGGAGGTGTGTGTGAAGCTGGGGGGGTGGGAGGATGAGAGGCGAGTGAGATGAGGGAGATAGTGGGCTTTACATTTCTATACGGCGTGGGCATCTGTCACCCACAATGCACTATGGTGATCACTACTGTAAATGAGTGATTACAGCAGTGCCAGTCACTCCTCGCAGCTCTGACAGACAGCACAGTTCCTTACCCACCACCACCCTACTGATTAATTCTCAGTCGAGGCTGCCCGTCTGTCTGTCTTTGCCTTTGTCACATGTTTACAGCCTCTAATTGAATTGCAGCGGGGCAAATGTCTCCGAGCTCGCTGGCGTGGAGCGACTGGCGGCGCGGCGGCGATGTGCTGTGGCAGAGCGAGGCTAGTTTTGTGCGAATAGCTCAGCATCTGGGCTGCATGCGGTCCTCGTCGCCATGGGGATGGCTTTGGGTCAGAGGGGTTTTTTATGCTGTCAAAACAGGAAGAGGGGAATTTGCAAACTCCCTCATTGTTCAGATTCTTCTATGTTGTAGATTTTTATACATTTTTCTGGGTCACTTTTTTCATGATATGAGGGTTTTTTTTGCTTCAAGTATGAAAACATGCTCATTGTTCAGAATTTATTACATTTCATTTATTTTTCTGGACTTTTGTGGGTCAGTGTATTTTTACTGTTTTTCTGAATCGCTGCGGTTTTGACATGGTTGAAGCTAGAAGAAGAGTATTCACACACACTCACTCAACGTCGTCCAGGGTTCTGATGCCGCCAAAATTGGAAGACAGATTTTGCAAAATCACTCATTGCTTTGTGGATTTTTCTGGGTCAGTGGGGTATAAATAGTCAAAGCATTTTATACTACATATTGTTTGTATTTTCATAGATATAAAGATCATTTTGGATCACAATGCGAGTGATATATTTGCAGCAGAAATGATGAATGGATGCATCACAGTGACCTGTGTGACCCCATTTGTCAGTGGTAACAAATAGTCATGAATAATGATAAATGGTTGTGTGAATACTGTAAAGGAAATATTAAATATATGCAAAATAATACATTTTTAGATTCTGACCCCATTAACACCTTTTCCAGACACTGGCGTCACACTCACGTATGCGTAATGACTCAATCTTATCATGTAGGTGAAGGCATATTGCCCCCAAAAAGAACCTCATTCAAAACTTTCCCCTTTTTTCAAATACTTTCAGTTTGTTGCATCATGACTTTGGCTGCACACGCGCAACGTTTGCACGCGCCTGCGAGAAGAAACAGCGAAGGCATCACATGTTCATTTCATTTATTCATTTGTGGCTGAGATGCAATTTGGCATTTTTGCCATTTACCAGAGAGGGGAGAGAAAGAGAGACAGAGAAAGCACTTGTATGACAGAATAGGCACTCCCACAGTGTCATCCAATCTGGGCACCCCATTACCTCCTTCTCCTGCCCCATGTGTGTGTATGTGTGTGTGAGGGTCTGTGTCTATGCGTGTGTGTGAACTGGCCCCCCTCCTGTCTGTCTTGCTTGCTCCATGCAGCGTTTTGCCGCCTAGAGAAGGTGGTAGTCGTCTCTTTGAAGTATCACTTCAATTACGGGGTTTAACCCCACAGGTCAGCCCTTGATTATTTACACAAAGCTGGTGTAATTCTGCTGGAAAGCCTCGCCTTTGCCATGAATACAA
Source organism: Sebastolobus alascanus (assembly GCA_916701645.2). NCBI lineage: Eukaryota > Metazoa > Chordata > Actinopteri > Perciformes > Sebastidae > Sebastolobus > Sebastolobus alascanus. The sequence goes on from CAKAOJ020000301.1 coordinate 205,234, forward strand.
AGCCGGGCTTCACTCTAATGGAGTGAATTTCACATCAACACTCGTCCTGTTTTGACCTGCGTCTGATAGGGTTACATCATGTTTGGAAAGTTGCACCTGACAGAAGTCACATACTATCTACAGATACACATGTGTAACAGGGTGATACTACTGTGATGCCTGCAGCCGTGCATGCAGAAAAAGTAAGAGCTAATATCTTCTTGCACTTTGGAAACGGTAGAAAACATTCCTGATGAGCATTATTCTATTTGAGTGTTTCTGATGACGGTTACAAGCGACGTGTCACCATCAAAGATGATTTTTTTTTTACCACATTGAAAGCTTGTTTATGTGTTTTCTCTGCTTGGCTTGCCTGATAAATTGGGGTCATGTAAAAACTGATCCTGCCAAAAATGGCATTGAATAATAGATTGTTTTGTTGATCAGGTTGCTGTTTACTTACCCTTTTAAATCCCTATTCTGTCTCCTCTCAGCTGGTGGCCTTCTATTGACTTGTTGTTATTTTTTCATGAAGTGAGGTGGGGGCAACACCAAGTGCTGCTATCACTCCTTCTTAAATAATATAAACAAGAGAACAACAAAAAAAAGATAAGGTCTAAGTCATCTTCCCTGTTAGTTCAGTTCATTTCAGCCTAGATGGCCCTCGTTCGCTGGAGCATGATGCGTGCAATGAAAATACGAGGGTCCTCTTCTCTCCGCGGCCCTGTGTGCACACCACCCCCATAAAAGTTGCAACTGCCAGCTCAGGTGGAAAAATGTTGCAGAGTAAAAGATGTATTCAATAAATAGAGAGGGACAGCATGGGGCCTGGGGAAAGTGCGCATGAGACGGAGGTTTGGAGAGTGGAATAATGGAAGAGAAGGTAGATGGGGCATGAGTGTACATTAAACAGTGGTGCTTGACGCTTGTGAGAGGAAGCATGCCGCTGGGAATATAACTCTTAACTAGCATTGTCTCCTTTCAATTTAAAGGAGGAACCAGGGCTGTCATCTATATTATATTTTCTTTTTAAAGGAGGATATCACTGAATTTCAGCATTCAAATGTATTTTTTGGTGCCCCGAGATAGTTCAGCTGGCAAAATGTGAGCATGTGTTACTGTCCCTTACAGCCACACATCACTTAGACAACAATAAAGAAACTATCAGCAAAGACTTAAATCGTCACAGATTATAAACCATTTTTGTTTCCGAACACTGATTTAACTGCCTTCGGTGTGATATAAAGCGATTGAGCTTAACTGAAAACTAGTTGGCAAGCGAGCAGAGAAGTCTTAACAGTTAGCTAAAAGTAATAGTTGAAAAAGTTAGCTAAATGTTATTAATATATGGTTAAAATTGTTAGCTAAAAGTAATGGATAAATGGTTGAAACCACTACAAGTGAATGGTAAATAGTGAATCAATGGTTAAAATAGCAAAAGTAATGGGTGAATGAAATGGAGAAATTAATATATGGTCAAAATAGTTATCTAAAAGTAAAGGATATATGGTTAAAATAGCTAAAAAAAATGGATATATTTTTTAAAATAATTTGCTAAAAGAAATGGATATATGGTTAAAAAAGTTAGCTAAAATACATGTATATGTATATGGTTAAAATAGTCAGCTAAAAGTAAGAAAAATGGATATATGGTTAAAATAATTAGCTAAAAGAAATAAATATATGGTTAAAATAGTTAGCTAATAGTAAAGGATATATGGTTAAAATAGTAAGCTAATAGTACTGGATATATGGTTAAAATAGTAAGCTAATAGTACTGGATATATGGTTAAAATAGTTAGCTAATAGTACTGGATATATGGTTAAAATAGTAAGCTAATAGTACTGGATATATGGTTAAAATAGTAAGCTAATAGTACTGGATATATGGTTAAAATAGTTAGCTAATAGTACTGGATATATGGTTAAAATAGTTAGCTAATAGTACTGGATATATGGTTAAAATAGTAAGCTAATAGTACTGGATATATGGTTAAAATAGTTAGCTAATAGTACCGGATATATGGTTAAAATAGTTAGCTAATAGTACTGGATACATGGTTAAAATAGTTAGCTAAAAGTAAAGGATATATGGTTAAAATAGTTAGCTAATAGTACTGGATATATGGTTAAAATAGTTATCTAATAGTACTGGATATATGGTTAAAATAGTAAGCTAATAGTACTGGATATATGGTTAAAATAGTTAGCTAATAGTACTGGATATATGGTTAAAATAGTTAGCTAATAGTACCGGATATATGGTTAAAATAGTTAGCTAATAGTACCGGATATATGGTTAAAATAGTTAGCTAATAGTACTGGATGTATGGTTAAAATAGTAAGCTAATAGTACTGGATATATGGTTAAAATAGTTAGCTAATAGTACCGGATATATGGTTAAAATAATAAGCTAAAAGAAATAAATATATGGTTAAAATAGTTAGCTATATGGTTTCCGAACACATTATAAAACTGGCTGTGCCTTCATGTCTCACAATGAGGATGATTACAGAGGATACTTGGGTCTTGATGAAAGAATTTCTGTAATGCCAATCTATCACGCTGATGCATGCCTGTCAAAAAAAATGAACAGAGATGTGGCATTGTAGTCATGTGGTCGTCACAAGACGTGACGCGGCTGGTGAGGGGGTTGTGAGTGACAGCTGGTCCCTTGGTTGTCAGCTCAGAACTTCATGACCTCCCATGAGTCTGTCTGTACGCCACGCATACAGTAAGATGGTCTCCTACCCGTGAAAGATTTCACATAAAGGACAAATGATTCAGTCGATATATGTGGAGATGACAGCGTGAATACAGAAGAAAATGACAATCATTTTAATCTTTTGTCCATGTTTCAGCTGCATAAAGAGAAATTCATGCAGTGTCATGGAAAACACTTTTCAATGTGGTCTGATTGACTAAAATAACATAAAGAGCGGTTTTAGAAATGGATGCTCTCGTCCAGACTATTATCCCCCGCGACAGCGCACATTTTCTGCAACCCCTCTAAATTTGAATAACATAAACAGCTGGCCCTCTGTGCTTTAAAAAAACAAACCAGTCAGAATGCTCCAGAGCTGAGATCCCACAATGTCCTGGTGGCATGTCTTTGTGTCACCAAAGCACATTCATTACACCTCCTTCTGTCTATTTCAGACAAGGCATCAATTTGAAGATGTGAGGTATCACGGTGCAGAAAATGTCACATTTTCCCCGTCAACTGTGCCAATGTTTGTCTTTCCGAGGCCCGGATAAAAGGAGTGGCCTCGGCATGCATCTCTGCCATCTTTCCATTCCCCACGGAGATATTTGAGTGCGAGATGAGTCTCCCCTCCACGCTGAGTACACAGAGAGAGAAGAGAATCGGTGCTGGGCGCGTACACACTTCGGAAGAATAGCAAGTTTTTCCTTACCAATGGAAACAGAGCAAAAGTGTTCAATTTGCAACATCTGCTTCACTTCAATAATTCATTGTGTTTGAATGTTTTATAAGTAAACTGTGTTATCTGTAGAAGGAAGGATGGTGGCATTGTAGTGGGAGCTGTTGTCTTTCATAAACACGGAGGGGATGATGATGTATTTGTCCACACTGTTAACCCCTTCCGACTTGACCTCTAACCCCTATTATATTATTATTTTTACAGATATTTTAAATGTTATTTTTAACTGAGCATCAGATGATTTGTTTTTAGATGCTGAGTATTGTTCTGTATAGTTTAGAATTGACTGATATTTGAAATCTTTGAATCTATTTAATTTAGGGATGCACACTTTTTTCAGACCGAGTACAAGTACAAGGACTTACATTTGGGTACTCGCCGATACCGAGTATCGATACGAGTACTTCTCTGTGCCAAAAGACCCTCGTTAACAGCCAGCTGGAGGGTGTGAGCGACACACGGCAGGCTGGGGAGTCCTGCATACGAGGCGCTGCGCCGCGACCGGCTTTAGGTCGGCTTGGAAAGGTTCGGGGCGTAGGTGGCTCGCGGCCGCAGCTTTGCAGCGCTCCCCGCCCGGACCTGGCCCACCGCTCGCTGCGCCCTCTCTCCCCGCTGGGGAGGGACGGGGCCCCCTGCTCCCGGTGCGACTGTCGACCGGGGCGGACTGTCCTCACTGCGCCCCGACTGCGTCGTGCCGCCAGGGCGAGGCTCGGCCCATTTAAAAGGCACCAGGGATCTGCGGCGATGTCGGCAACCCACCCGACCCGTCTTGAAACACGGACCAAGGAGTCAGAGGGGGCAAGCAAAACCATGTGGCACAATGAAAGTGAGGGCCGGCGCGCGCTGGCTGAGGTGGAATCCTGGCCCAACGGGGTCGGGCGCACCACCGGCCCGTCTCGCCCGCACCGTCGGGGAGGTGGAGTGAAAGTAAATTGGTATCGTTGCCGTTGTATCGGAGCCATTTTGCAAGTACGAGTACATGAGCACAGTATCGGACCCGATACCCGGTACTGGTATCGGTGCATCCCTAATTTAATTAAGTCATCATTAACTTGGTGTAGTTGCATATGTTTTGTTTGAGGTACGTATCCTCATAAAACGGTATGAAGTTAGTTATTCCTCATTTTTCATGCGTTTTCCTAAGAATGTCCTGCAACACGTGACGCACGTGTCAATTTATGCTCCAGTCTTTTCAAAATAAACTTCCGTCTTCAACAAAACTACTTAGTGAGGTTTAGGAAAAGATCGACTTGACCTCTAACCCCTATTATATTATTTATTTTTTTTACAGATATTTAAAAGTTATTTTTAACTTGTCACCAGATGATTTTGGCTTTAGATGCTGAGTATTGCTCTGTATAGTTTAGAATTGACTGATTTTGGCTTTGATGAAACTGAATTATGACAATTCCTCTGCACATTATAGTCGTTGTCATTACCGCCTGAAGACAATAGCCTAATAGGATCAAAAATGAGGCAACAGTGATTTCAGCCATGCGGCCCAGCTTTATTAACATCCCTTTATCTCAGATATCATCAAAAGGCTATCATCAACTAAAAGTTAACAGCACAAACCCTGAGCTCCTCTATCTCCTGAATGCGACGCACCATCATTTGCTGTGTTTTTTCTGCCCCCGTGACTGATTATCATTACCTTTTCTTGCAAATACCATGCTCATTACGTTAGTGTACAGCCAAAACATTAGTAGAGGGAGCCTATCTCTCTCCCATGAAGGGAGCGGGGAGGAGAAGAGCTATGGAGGCAGATTTTCCCCTAGCCTCAGCAGCCAGCCCTGGCGCGCTTGGCTATTAACCACAATGAACATGGGCTTTGTTATTAACATCTGTTCATCAGGGATCGGGCCCAGGCCTAATCACCCCTCACACCTTCTGTTTCTGCACAAGAAGAGAGGCAATCAAGGGCATCATTTGGCAGCTGGCTGGAACTACTAATGCTTTTCTCCTGCTCTACTCTGCCCCCCCCCCTCCCTCCCTTCATCGCCTTTTCTCTCTTCACTGCCATCATTTTTTCCTCTCTTTTCTCCCCTTATCCTCAAAAAATGTCTCTCCCACCCTCTTATGGGATTATGTTATTTGAGAGAGAAAACACACACACACATACAGACACAGAAAAACACGAACACACACACAAACGGACACAGAGAGTGAACCTTTGATAGCAGCGAGATGGTAGATTTACTGATGGCCGTAACAGTCCGGCGCCATGGGTGGTTCACATGAACTCAACCTCATCTCAGTCTCTCTCGTCTGTTCCTCCCACTGTATCGCAGGCAGATGTTCACAGGTTCATATCAGCCCCCCAAAACAACGTTCAGACAGGGTGTGAGAGGGAAAAAAAGACAGACACAGGAAGAGATGGAGAGAGAGATGTGAGATCCAACAATGGTGAGAAAGCAAGAGATAATAGCGAGATTGACAGATTACCAGTGGGAGATACTATATGTCAATAAAAAGCTGCTGCAGATTCATTCCCAGAACGCAAGGAATAGGGTTTTTTTAAGGTAAAATATGTGGCACTCGTATTTCTAGAACAGCAAACTATTGAGCTACTCCGTTTTAAATTGTTTCTTTCGAGATTTTTATTTTTTTGTCTCTGTGTATGCATGTCTGTGTCAGTGCTGTTGCGACCATATGATATGTATTTTTCTGCTTCGATTTATGCCAGAGATTGCAGCATTTGTTGTCGTCGGATTAATCCCTTTGTCAGCTCCGGCCTCTTGAACACATTGTGTCTCCTTCTGTTACCCACAGGAAGGAAGGACTGGGGCATCTGTGTTTGGGTTGGCTATGTCTAAATCAGCACTCCTTGTCCTATCGCAGTAAGGCTACACACACACACACATATATGCACACACACTCTCTCTCTCTCTCTCTCTCTCTTCCAGTCTCACTGAATGTCTGTTTCTAACAGAGAACAACATGTCCTCTTCTGTCTCAGTAGAGGGGCTTCACAACACAAAGCCCTTTCATGTGTGGATGTGGGTCTGTGATGGCTGTCACATTCTGGCTAAGTTCTCCGAGGCTGTCAGCTTGAGATGATGTTTACCAGGATGCTGCTGTCAATCAGAAAAAAAGTTACTATTACTGATATTGCTTTGTAATATTTCTTTGCTGTTAAAGGGTCGATTCCCCCAAATCACAAAAAATATGTTTTAGAGGTGGGTATCTCAACACCTGGACGCATACTGATATTACCACTTACTTTCCTTACTACAAAATCTTTGAATCTATTAAATGAAGTTACCATTAACTCAGTGTAGTTTCATATGGACAACATATCATACAACGGTTTGTATGATATGTTACGAAGAGTTATTCCTCATTTTTCATGTGTTTTCCTACGAATAATCAGCAACACGTGACGCACGTGTCAATTTTCGTTCCAGTCTTTTCAAAATAAACTTCAACAAAACTACTTAGTTAGGTTTAGGCAACAAAAATAACTTAATTGGGTATAGGACAAGATCATGGTTTGGGTTAAAATAACACCGGAAGTGGTGTAACTTGCGTATGGAGGTTACGTGACAAAAAATACTTAGGAAAACATCAGGGTACGAACACCGGTCTCCTGGGCGAAATCCAGCGTTTTTTGACTCACCCATCCTCCCCGACCTCCTCCCTACACGGCGCTTGTCGCTCTTTATTCTTCCTGCTTCACAATTATGTGAAAAATGGAACACTGGTACATTTTTCTTTGTAAGGCGCTGATCACACCGAGACGCACTGCTCATGAAACTCGGCAAGTGCGTCGGGCAAAACAGTGTGTTGATCAAGCAATCAAATGTGATTACTGGAAAAAATGTGGTCTCTCTCTCAAAGACAGTAGCCTACATGAAACTATCACAACATGAGATATGAATTCCCCCGTCCCTCTCACATACTCCGTAGCTTCCTCACAGTTAACTAGCTAGCAAGCCCCACCACATCTACCGGCATCAAGACAGGAAGGAAGTGGTAAAGAAGTAAAGCCCACCTCTTGCTTGATTTGATTGGCTGCCTCGGCCGGCTGCGACATTGACAAGCCGTGCAACTCCTCGTGGCACAAGAAAAGAGTGCACGTACCGTAGGAAAACAATGGTTTAGTGGTGAAGTCTTGGTGTGAGCAGCCCATAAGGCCATATTACACAAACTGCCTCCTTATTTATGTTCTCAACTGACTCCTAAAACTATCAGTAGCTGCGACCTTCGGACAAATTGTGTACGTCGTTCCTCAAACCTGCACTGTCTGGTGAAAGTGCTTTTAAAGTTTTTGCACCCTCATCTTGGTGTGAGCTATACAGAGTCACTTTAAACTATTTTATAAGCATGGACGAATATAAAAACAGGATTAAGGACTATTTGATCTATAGTTGTTTCTTTCTAGTTGTTCAGTCTGTTTGTTGCTTTTGCGTGAAACTTTTTATGCTGCCGTCTTGGCCAGCACTCCATTGGGAAAGAGATTCTGAATCTCAATGTGAAATATTCCTGGTAAAATAAAGGTGAAATAAAACTAAATAAAAATGTAAAAATGACACAGCCTAAAGTGGCATCACTTGATGCAATTTATTAGACTTCACGCAGCTCCTGGAGTCACAAAAGCTTTATACAACTGTTTTTTTTCTTCACATTAGCAGTTCCCAACACCTGTAAACAGAATTTGATGTGTAAACTTCACAAGTTTTACATTAGAATAATTAATGGAAACGATCAAACTATTTGGTAACAGTTGACATAACTGTTTTAAGATAAAACTTTTTAAGGTTAAACAGCTGAATTACAGATTTTGTTGTGTATGAAATCACATTGAAAGATACTTCATTTCCACTTTAATCCTCCCCTCATATGGAGTTGCTGTTCTGTGTTAGGTCATCATCCATCCATATCCACAACTTAATGCATCCATATGTTCATGTGGATGTGTTAGCGTGTTAATTCAATCTCTCCCTGTATCAGTTTGCCCTCCTGTTTCACAGACCTAATTGACTTCAGATATCTGGCTAAAACAAGCTTTCTTACAACATTTAACATACACACAAACACGATACAATCACTCGCACCCCCCACCACGTGTACTACTGCTAAGTGTGAGCAAGATTTGTCTAATTAGCCTGTTTGCAGGCTTGGAGCATCACTTTTAATGAGGTATCAGGTCCTCAAGGTCATTTCCCTTTTTTTCCAGCTTGCGTGTTCGTCTTTGTGTGCGTGTGAGTGTGTGTTTTCTCTTCCCCTCTGTTTGTTTGTGTTCTCCTTTTTTAATTGAAAAATGTTGACTCAGGTTGTCTCCATCTGTTAAGTGAGGAGCAGCATGACCGCAAATAATTATGACCTTTGCAGTCTGTCTTCTCCCAGAATGCAGTTCTGTCATGGAGAGCGCTGCTTGTGAAGAAAAAAAAAAAAGAAGTGTTGTTGCACTTTCTTTATGAATACAAATACATTACCTGAGGACACTTGCTACTGTGCGATCATTTAGAGAATTGACTCTGAATGTGTAAAGACTCATTTCTTTTCCTTCCATCCTCATACGACCACACGTCTATCTGTAATTCATATTTGCTTCACTCTCTTTTTCCATTTCTAGCCGCAGGGGTCAAAGATAACGCACTCGCTTGACGTTAGTCAACAATAGCTTTTTGGTCATGGCTCACGACGTCCACACTTTACCTCTACAGACAAGGGTCGTCAATTTTATTGTTTAAAAGTCATTCTGCCTAACATTTATTGACTCCATTTTCTTTCATTTCTTGACCTAACTACCCGTTCAGTTCTCGTCTCCTTCGCACTCGATGGCTTCAGTGCATATGTATTCACCACGCAAGACCTCTCTCATTTCCAGCGCTCCCTTCATTGGCGTCTCATTCTTCACGGACAGTTCTATTTCTGTAATGGTGCATGGTCAACCATTATCTCTCTATCACACGTTTGTCTGTCTAAGGCATTTGCTCATATACAGATGGATCTTTTCACCTTGGTGTCACCTAGACGTGCGTTGGCCGGAGCATTTTAACCTGTCTGAAACCTTAAACCAGAGACGGTGCACTGAGAGTCCCTGTATCTGTGTCATGTGGGTTTCACCACTGCCCCGCCCCTTTAGGAGCGTCTATTAACTCCAATGGGAGAAGTGACCATGAACACAGATTATGACCGATTCTTTCGCCCCAGAGTCACCAAAGTAAATATTGGACCAATTTTTGACCAAATCAGGAGAAAATTAACTTTGTTCGAGACCTTTTCTCTGTCTCAGCAACACACTCTCGCGAAATCTGGCAACTAACGTCCTAGCTAACTCATTTTTGTAATGCTAAATATGGCTGTTAGCTGTGTAAATATCTAATGTTAGCAAAATTAAATATAAATAAGGGCTGTCAAAGTTAACGCAATAATAACAAATTTGTTTTAACGCCACTAATATATTTAACGCATTAACGCAACTTGCGATTTTTACCAACCATGTCATACTAGCTTGTCATTAAGGAGGTTAAATAACGCTCCAAACTTACACAAAATTATGGCGAGGAAGAACTGGCAAGTCCATTTTCAAAGGGGTCCCTTGACCTCTGACCTCCAGATATGTGAATGTAAATGGGTTCTATGGGTACCCACGAGTCTGCCCTTTACAGACATGCCCACTTTATGATAATCACATGCAGTTTGGGGCAAGTCATAGTCAAGTCAGCACACTGACACACTGACAGCTGTTGTTGCCTGTTGGGCTGCAGTTTGCCATGTTATGATCTGAGCATATAGTTTTCTGCTAAATGCAGTACCTGTGAGGGTTTCTGGACAATATCTGTCATTGTTTTGTGTTGTTCATTGATTTCCAATAATAAATATATACATACATTTGCATAAAGCAGCATATTTGCCCACTCCCATGTTGATAAGAATATTAAATAATTGACAAATCTCCCTTTAAGGTACATTTTGAGCAGATAAAGAAAATGTGCGATTAACTTGCGATCAATCACGATTAACTATGTTATTAATCACAATTAAATATTTTAATAGATTGACAGCCCTAATATAAATACATTATGCGAATAATCTGCTTCCATCCACCCACATGATGTTCACAACACTTCCAAACTAGGTGGAGGGAGAGGCCAACATGCCATTACCACGCCTACTTAGGAGACAGGAAGTGTATTTCAAACCACTGGCGGAGCTCGTAATGCATCATCTTTGTTATAGAGCATCTTTGGCTTACAGAGCTAGCACAGCTAGCCAAGCTAAACCGCCACCCACATAAATAGCTGTGATTCAACGGGGAGGAAGCGTGCCCACAGTGGAAATGATAACAGTGGAACTGGTCTAGGCCTATATAGCCAGGGGAGTGCTAGTGTCCCTCCTCTGTCAAAGTAAAAACAGTGAGGTGCTAAACACCTTCCATCCCAGCAGTGGCGGGGGGCTCACAATGCCATTAGAAAAAGTGTGGAGAAACACTTGGAGTGTCAATTCCTCAGGCTGGTTATACTGCAAGTCTCTGTGTGTCCGGGGAGGCTATCGTCACGCCGGTAGGACAGAGAGACGGGGGGGTGGGTGTTCTAGGAGTTATATATTGAGGATCAAGGAGAGACGGGGGGATGTGAGGGATGTACCGTGCTACCGTATATGTGGTCTGACCCCAGCTATTTAACTACTTACCGGCAGGCGCGGCGTCGGGAAGAGCCCACCAACACAAACAGGAGAGGCTGGAACACGGTGCTAATGACTGTGCATGCATTAACATACTCGCAGACACGCGTGCACGCAATGACAGCAACATACACTACTGCAGCCAGAGTCGCACGTGATAGCAAAGAAAAGTAGACCGGGCCTTGATGGGTTAAATGGCCTTGTCCCCCCTGTGTTGAGGGGGAATGTGCTCCTGTGCTGTGAGCGATCGCTTCCTCTCTCTGGGGCTCCAGCATGGGGCCAGACTGGTGGCTGTTAGCTGGAGATGGATGACTTCTCATCCTGCCTCTTCCGACAAGTAGAGAGCACGGGCAGAAAACAACACGGAAAACCTGAACATGCAGCCGGGAGTAGCACCTTTGTTTATACAGTGCACTCTGCTGCAGGACGTTTTGTGGAGGAATTAAAAGTGAATCACATAAGCTTCAAAATTAAGATACTGCAATACCATAGATAACATATGGCATTGCTTTATTACAGTGTCATCACAGGGGGGATAATCACGGTTGTTTTTCATGTATTAGTAAAGGTGGGAGAGATATAGTAGGTTAAATCTTCAATCCATCTTTTATCAGTAAATTATGGGGAAATTCAGTTGAAAAGACTATTAATAGATAAACTAACTAGATGAGAATGTCTGTTTGCTAATGCAGTGAATAAAGAACTGAAAAATCCTGTAAATCCAATATTGTCATAAAGCAGTCCTGATTATTGATTTGTAATAATGCAAGCGATGGCCTAACACGCCCTCGGGGTGTCACATTTCATTCGAAATTCAAAGTACCATAGAAGAGAGTGACGTGACAGAACTATTTGATCTGTAATCATCTGTTTCAAATTCAAAATCCTGAGTGTTTAAGCGCAACAGGCCTAGTAGCCTAGCGCTATTGTTGTTTTCTTTTCTAAAGGCAAGAAAACTATCGAGTCATGCCAAAATCGTGACACGAAACCATTTGAGAAGTAATGTGAGGAAGCATTTTGGATTGGACACCACAGATGGAAACGATTGTGGATAAACATAAGGGAGTTTGCACCAGCCTTTCAGTAACGTCAGCTTGTCTGTGGTGAGGCAGCGGAGGGGCGTGAATGAACGTTATTTTCTACAACAAAGTTTAAAATCAGGCTACGGGGGGTTATGTTCAAAGTCAACATGTCACGATACCAGAAATTTAGTAGTCGATACCAATACCAGTGAAATCATACATTTCACTGCATACACTCCTTTATTACTGTTTCCATACCGTTTTTTTGTGAATTTATTATTAATCCCTGATGATCCACCTCAAGTTTTTCGCCAAAAACTAATTTTTAAATTTACATTTGAACACATCATGATAATTTAACTCTTCCCAATACTCACATTTTACTGAATAGAGCTTGAACGCATCACAGTGTAACTCAATGCAACCTCCGTGCGTTAGGTGTTAGCTCCTCCGTTATTTAGCCAAGCAGGACTGTAGCATTATCAGGGAAATTTCCTATTGTCCCCGGGACGCCGTTAGTCTCGAGCCCTGATACCCAGTATCTGCAGTACTGCAGAAAAACGAGTACCATCACGTTTTCAGAATTCTGGCATCGACTTGGTACCAAAGAATTGGCTGTCATGACATCCCTACTACATGTTAGTTACTTGTTTTTGTTTTTTTAAGTGACAGCCCAAACACACAGAGTGATATTTAAGTAATAGCTACCTCGATGTAAACCTGCAAAATCTCTTGACGGTTGACAAATTTCTGTTGTGTCATGGTAATGTATGTATTGTGATATGTCGCATGCATTATGTTGACTGTACAGGTCCCTGTTGACTGATTACAACTAAAGAAATAAAGCTCAAACATAGTCCAGGACCTGAGGAAGCACAGTGCCGAATGTGTGTTTGTTTGGCCAAGCTATCAAACCCGTTCCAAACAGGCACGTTTTGACTGGGTACTGCAGCCCAGAAATTTAAAAAGACGGAAAAACTTTCTGCTCGGTCCATGTGTGTGACCACATGAGTTACTGCACTTCATCTTCACTCTACATGGTCCAAGAATGGAGGTCACCCTCAAAGCCCAGTACAAAGAGCGGACTGATCCTGCGGTGTTGACTTTAACATAATGTCCCGCCTCCCCTCCGCAGTGTTCAGAGAGGCCTGAACAATGTATCTAAAGTGAAGTTCTCCCAGCAGGTGGAGGTTCAAACGGGTCCCAGACCAGAGGCACCTCGGGAGGGATCGGATGGCTGCTGCCTTAAGGCCTGGCCAAAGTTTGACCCGCACTAAAAAACAGGCCTGTTCCAGACCATTGCTGCTCTCCCCCTGCTAAAACAACACCAGGGAAAGTGTGCGTCAATATGGGTATGGGTTCGGGTGTAAATGATGTGTGTGTGCGCGGCTGTGAGTGGTGAAAGAAGGGCATGTAAAGGTGTATATGCACCTGAAAACACTGACCCAAACTTGGATAAACACACAAATGACCACCTCATGGGTTTCCTGCTTTGAACTCGTGTGACGTGCAGCTGAATGTGTCAGTGCACGAACATATGACCCGTGTGTGTGTGAAGCTTTCTTCATGTGAGGTCAAATATGTTATAGATCTACATGAAAGCATGATGTTGAAGTTGTCTTATACCGAGTACTCTTAAAGATTGATGAGTTATCTAAACTTCCATGAGAACTTTATAAGTTTAGTCTAGTTTGCACATCTTTATGCCTTTCTTACATTTAGGGTTAACAAAAGGTAACTATAAAGCTCTGCAAATAGGTCAGCAATGCGATAGGGCTGGGACTACTGAACATCTGAACGGCCGTTGATGGCCACCAGCTGCTAGGCCCCGCCCTTTGGTCAGTGACTGATGGGCCAAACTTGACCTTCTCTCTGAGCTGCGAGGGGTACGGGGCCGGGGGAGTGAAAACATCCTCTCGGAGTGATGGCTGTTTCAGGAGCTGGAGACATGAGAAACATGGCCTGCCAGTCACGCACTCTCTGAGCTATCAAAAAAAGAGCCAGCAGTGGCATGCCAGACATGTCACCCATGCGCCAGGCAGGCTTCGCAGGCCAATCTGAGCCAGCTGGACACCGCTGGTCAACTAACTTTACCAGATAGAGAGAGGTTGTGTTTACAAAGAGCGAGGTAGTGGCAATTTGAGGTTTTTAAAAATCCAGAATTAGAAAAATTACAATACGTACGTGTGCACTGTAGCTGAGCAGGCTGCAGAAATTGAGACTGCTCTACTGCGGATTCTGCTTCTTGGATTTTATCCAAGATTCAGCAAGACATCTGCTCTATTGACAGAACTGCCTGGCGACTGACAAAAAGAGAAACGTGCATACTGTAGGTCTATGTGCATGTAGTGTGTAGACACACGAAGGGTCCTAAAATCATATCATAAGCTCATTATGACTATATGAGAGATGAATTCCAGTACAAGTAAAGACATTTTTGATTCTGTGATGAACAAAAGCAAAAAAGGATTACATCAATGTGCTCACAAAGGACTATGTGTACTTACTATGTGGCTAGTATTGTAGACAAATAAAAAAAACATCCCTACACATTAACAAACAAACAAAACAAATACTGTTCCCAATGCATGGATTTTCTACTGTGGATCCAGATATTCTGTGATTTTAGGAAACACGTGAAAAAAGAAAGGCAGAGGAAAAAGGGGGAGACAACAGTGAAAGTGCCTTTGATTGTAATTGACAAAAAGCCCATTTCAGGGATATGGGGGTGGGTTATATGCGGGTCGGATGTTTGATTTGCCGTTGATTTGTCCCGCAATTTAAATCAACAACCTGAACCCTAAAAGGCATCTAGAGGTGATTTTTCCTTTTTGTGAGCCTGAGACGGAACGAACAGATCTAAAAATATTATTTTTCTGGAATTCTAACTTTATATTTAGTTATTGCGATTAAAACATTATTTGCATGTACAATGCATGGGATCCAATGCTGATTACAGGGAGTTATGCAGTCTAAGCCCAGTCCAACAAGTCATTTTTACTTCTCTCTGTTTTCAGGCGCTCAGTTGATCAAATTGCGGCTGTGGTTGCAGGAAAAGTGACATGTGAAAGTGTCTCAGAGCTCTGGAGAGATTCCTCTCACCTCTCACTGTAGAAGCAGGTATGACGGAGCGAGCTGTGCGGCCCCACACTGAATGAAAGGAGCTATATGCGACTTGGGGATTGGGTTGAGTTAGCCACATATAATGTTAAAGGGGACATCTCCTGATAGTCATGCTTGAGAAACGGCATGAGAAAATGATGTGCACCCAGGTGGTCAAATGCTCTTTTTGTCTCTCAGCAGACAACCAGTGCTGCTTTTATTGCTGTTCATCACTTTAAAGGAGGACCCATGGCGGGTGTTTACGGTTCCTCGCTTCCCCCTCGGTTCTGCATGCTTCCATGCTTCCCTCGCCAAACGAGCGGGGGCTTTTGTTGTAGGAGGGGAAGTGAAAACTTGTAAGGGCTTATAGTATATGGTGTGAATATATGGTGTGTGAGTAATAAACCATACATCTATTCACGTCAAACTACTCGGAGTCAACACATGCCTCTCATGAGGACCCATATGGGCACCCAATTTAATTTATGCAATGAGAAAAAAGAACAATTTATTTTGTGCCATATTATATGTATACAATAGTGGTCCTATTGGGCACACAGGCTGGGACATATTGTTGCCAGTCATTAGGCCCAGATTAATACTAGCATATATATACATAAAGCCCAACAGAATGGTATTCCTCTGAGTTGGCATCCATAAATTGTGGAGATATAGTGTCGCCAGATAGAAGGCATATGGCCATGGTAGGACACTGCTCCTTGTAATTGAGGAGCAGAGCAAGCAGTCCATAAAGATGCCAAGACATAGTTAAATATTTATGTAGATGAATGGAGTAATAAATAAATGGTTAAATGAATAATGGCTCGACTAACGTGATCGCAATAGATAAGTCATGTTTTATTCAGGACCTGGAACCCGTTCAGAGAGAAGAAGAGGACGTTCTTCTAATGAGTCGTTTGTTTAAATTCCCTCTGAGTGAAAGTGAAGAGACGGTATTTTAACCAAAGTGCATTTTCAATTAGCAGTTTAATATCCTTGTCCCCTCAATAAAGTTATACAGGGCTGCTGATTTCAGGTAATATGTCGCTGTTTTAAATCATCATGTAGTTTCCTAAAAAAAAAATCCACTGCTAAATGTTGTAAAATCTGAGTTAATCAGCACAGCTCCGAGCTTCATATTGTAATATTAGTGTCCCTCTATCTAACAAAACCATTTCCTCCCTTTATAGACAGATGAAAGTCGCCCTGTGCTTTTCTTCTGTGGGGATATTGTATGTCTCTGGACTCCCCACTGAGCTTGACCAGATTGCTGTTTAGGCATGCCCTCTACAGGCCAAAAGTGGAACTGAGAGTCCACAGGCGGAGTGGGAAACTGCCCTCTAAGATCATCTTTACACAAATGACTATGAAGGGATATGAACAGAGGAATTATAAATCAAAAAAAACATTTGGTTATTCAGGCTTCAAATTGACAATTACTATTGTTCAAACTCCTTTGTTTTCAAATGCATTCACCAGAAACAAAAAAGTGGTAGTTGGATATTAACTTTTTTGTCCACCTGCCACTCACTACATTACCATTGTTGTTTGGCTGGTCAGTGAAGCAAATCTAGCAGCCACTTGCATATTTTACCAGCATTTGCCTGGTAGCTGGCGCTAATTTCCAACCATGTGTTACTGCATCACACTCAGAACCTCAGACATACTTCCCCGAGTGGACACGAGGGAAAAAACTGTCAGCAGCAGAGACACGAGTCCCACTGTGAAGTCAGGACACAGCAGACATGAAGCTGTCCACAGCATGCCATCAGGATTTCACTCTTTGTCCTTCAGATTCTTCCCTCTTCTACCCCCAAAAAATATTCCATTATACTATTTCAGTCAGACATACAGTTTATCATAATCTAATTGTCAAGAAATCCCAAAGAGAAGAGAAGAAATATTTTTTATTAATTTATTATAATTTAATGTTATTGAACAGATTTGTCATTCGTATTTCCAGTGAAGTTATTTGTCATTTTGCTGGTGACCCTCTTGATCTCCCTGGGGCCCTGGGGGTCCTAACATCCCACTTTAAGAACTACTTTATATAAAAATATTTGCACAGACGCAAACATATACAAACATATTTTCAAAGAGGCGGTATTACTTTCAAAAAATCAGGAAGAGAAATTAGGCGAAAGAAGGAAGAAGAAGAAAAGAGAGAAACTCAGCACGATTTCATGATTTGTCTGTAAAAACTGCGTGATATTTTGGTGGAGGAAATCATTTTCAGAGGGCATTGTTATTTGTGCTCATGTGCTTGTTTGCCTGTGTGTTTATGAGTGTGTGTATTTGGCTGAGTGTGTATTTGTCTAGCCTTTGAAGGCTCTGCCTTCCCCAGTGTGTCTTTATTGTAGGGGGCAGCTGAGACCCTGCCTGTAGCTCTGTCCAGCACCGAGACTCAGACACCAGCTGCATTCACCGTCACAGACCTCCGTCGCCTTTTGATGTCCGCACTGCTGCCCAGCCTCTGACCACCGAGACACCGTGGATCCACCAACCATCTCCAGTAAAAAAAAAAAAAAAAAAGACAGAAACAACTCACTCCTATTTATATGTTTTTATTAACTAACGGGAGAGGAGAATTTGTTTGATATCTGCGGACAAAAAACAAGCTGTTCGGGTCTGGGCACTCTGGGGTGTCTGACTGATTGACTGCATGGGCAAAGTTCCCAGGGTCTGTCTTTGTGTCCAACTGCTTTTCAAACAGCCCCAGGCTTGAGAGAGTTTTGCCTCGGGCAGAAAAATGATAAATTAGAATTACATTTTACCAAATCAGAGTGTCTAGGTTTGGACTAGAAAGGTGCAAGAATGAAATGAGATAGCCTTTTATCACGTGGAATCAAAGGACAACGGTGTTGATGTGGACGTATCTGTCCTTTGGAAGAGTAATCATATGAATATGCAAAATAAAAATAACAGGGCTTCCTGCTGCTGTGTTGATGCAATTGATAGGACACTTTTGAATTTGATTTGGTTTGTAGTTTACATTTTTACACATTAGCATCGAGATGCACAACCTAAGACGCTGAATTCTAGTTGCTCTTGATCATGTGCAGTTTGTCTACTGAATGAAATTACCATTAATAATATTGTGCATTTAATTTTCACGTTATACACCTAACACAGAATAAATTTGATTCATACAGGAAACATAAAATATTAGTCTGGACTGCAATTGCTCTTCACACACTGTTGTCACCGCAATGCATTTTTCCAAGTTACTGTGCGTTCCAATATCCATACTACCATACTATTTAGTATGCCAGAAAAAGTATGTCCCAATACATAGTATGCCAAAAATACCAGGATGTACTACTACTTTCGGTCGCATTTTGCAGTATGCAAGCCAGCATGCTTTTCTGGCTATTCTGACCCACAATCCTCTGCGCAGTGGATATATGAGCAAGAGGGTCAAAGTTCAAGGTGTAATGTTATGACGAAGTCCCATTGTATGCATACTGCATGCAACAGTACGTACTTTGTAAAGGCAGCTGCAGTACGTACTAAAAGCTAAAAGAAAAAGTATGCAATTTGGAACGTAAGTAGCCTTAAAGTCAGAGAAGTGCTCAAACTTCTTGGGCCTCCAACTTTCTCTCCTGTACTTAGCTACTTAGAGTATAGGCTGTCCTTCAAGACAGCAAGGTGAGTACAGAGCTGTCCAGCCTGTGATGAGTGGAGCGGAGGGGCCAGCATCGAGGATACGGCCTCTTAAGAGAAAGAGTAAAAGGAGGAAAAAAGAAAGTGATAAAAGCATCACGCACTGATCCTGTTATCCTTTGTGCTTTCATAACAGAGGTTGTAGAGACAATGTTTGCATCCTAACCTCTCAGAAATCCACCAGGTATAATGACATTTCCATCACAGTGCTGTGTCGCATCGCAGACAGATGACACAGACGTGCGTGTAAACCCCCGGATAGCGGCTCGCTTCACGATCGTTGTTAGCCTTAAAGCCCTTGCGCAAGCAACTCACAAATGCCTAATGGTCTTTATCATAAATATCAGCGCTGCAAAGGTTATAGTTAGATAGATATGTCCCTGTGCCCCATTTAGTTGCATAGCAGACACTTCTGACTGATGCTGCTTTCACATAGGTGGAAGCACATTGATAGAGGAGGCTTAGAGCTAAATAACAAGTAGGTTACTCTCAGTGTAATCTTAATGCAGGTGAAATATCTGCTCTTGTGTAAAGGTTATCTCAATACGTTGTTCTCTCAAATCTCAGCAACCTCCTCAGTTAAACTAATGGAAGACCTTGCCATTTCACAATAGCATGACTTAGAGGCGAACTTAGAAAAGAGTCTGCATCAACACATAACCCTCACAAAGACTTTTTCTTCTTTAGCTGGAGGACTGCAGACAGACTAGAAAGACTATTTAAGTTTTGACTAATGGTTTACTCCACTGAATTATAATCACATGATAATATCTATTGACTACCATTGATTTGCTATTAGAGGACTAGTTTAACCTTGATTTATAGCAGCAGACCTGTCAAGTCCAAGGCCATAAAGGGTTCATCGACAAGCAGCAATAGCCCTTCTTAACATGCCCCTAAGGTCCCCTTCAGCACCGGATCAATAGCTGACCTCTAAAGCCATTATTTACCGGCAATAGCATTTCACCTTTTTCTGAAAATGATGTACAGTATGTGTCAGAGAGGAAAAGGGATGCATTGTTCTTAACCTTGAGCTAATAGGCTTAAATAATCTGGAAGGAAGCTGAAAGGCAGGTGTAAAAAATGAACATATTTCCTATTTATCTTTGACTGCATTTATAGGGCTGCAGCTAATGATTATTTTTATTTTCTTGATTGATCGTTTTGTCAATGAAATATCAGAAAATTGGATGTCTGGTGGTTAAGACGCATATACCATGTACTGTACTGTAATCGCAACCTCCCCAGGTTTCTATTCGGACCTTTCGTTCATGTCACCTCTCTCCCTTTGTTTCCCATCATCTCTCTACTGTCTGCGTTTAAATAAAGGCAAAAAAAATGTCCAAAAATAAACTAGAAAACTAAATAATGAATAAAAAGTGTCATAAAATTGCAAAAAAACAAAAAATGCCCATCACAATTTCCCAGTGCTGTCACAGAGACGTTTTCAAATTGCTCATTTGTGTCTTACCAACAGTCCAAAACCTAAATATATTCAATTTACAAAGATATAAAACAGAAAAACAAACAAAAATCTTCACATTTAAGAAGCCTGAACAGTAACTCACATGATTACTTGATTATCAAAATAGTTGCAGATTGTTTCAGCTCTGAACATTTATAGCTACATTTAGGGGTTTCGCGATATACCGGTATTAACGATAATCATGATATTAAAAAAATTACATACTGATCATGTTAATAATACACATATCATCATATCATGTAAACAAGCCAGCGCCTCTTAAATCATGCTTTTGTACAGTTATGGTTACAGACTCTCTCTTCACCTCCCTACACTCGTGTTTTCAGTGTAATTCGTTAGAGACAAAACACACAATAAACAAAGTTAAAGATCAATTTGACTGATAGCATCATTATCATTATTATTTTTCAAATTTTCTATAGATATTGCGATATTATTTTGAATTCTTTTGGATAAACGTATGGTGAAAATCTAATATTGTGACAGCCCTAGCTACATTATATTGTGGGTTTATAACCTACACTGCAAACAACAGAATACACTTTTTTTTATTATAAGCATATTTTAAGTCGGGGATGTTGACAATAAACTTACTAAATGTTTCTTCTGTGTAAGGAATAGTATCTTTTAATGTCACTATTTTTGTAGAAATATATTGTGCAAATCACAGAAGTTAGCAGTGGATTGAACGTTGAATTTAAAAAGAAAATCTATATGGAATTAGTAAATAATGGAGGCGTCTGTGCAGTAGTTTACACACGTGCTAGAGTATCTAAGTCAGTTGACTGCACTTGGTTATAAAAGCTGCAGTGGCTGCCCATTAAGGAGGACCTGGGGGGACAGAGTATCTCTCACCGAGTGACCTTTATTATGAAAAGAGCCTGTGGGTCATTGTATGTGACACATATGTATTAGGCTGATTAGAGCTGCGGCCCTGACCGAGGTCCGCAGGTGTCCAGCAGCGTGACACCAGCCTCTCTCTCTGTCCGAATTAAGAGTAAATGACGGAGGCATGCGTGTGACCTTTTAGTTAGAGGAGAAAACGACTTCACTTCACATCCAGTGTGAGGAGAGGACGATTATTTGGGTAGAGCGCTGTTTTCTTTAAGACGGGAATGTCTGTTATTTCATCGGTTTTACAAAGAACGCTGCTTAGACTGCACTTAATGGTAATGTTGATTTGATAATAATGCACTCTTCCAACTTTCCTAGAAGTTGCACGTGCACACGACCGTGCACGAGCACATGCGGTGTGTGTCTGTCGGTCAAAAGAATCCACTCAGACAGGTGATGTGGGTGAGTAATCCATTAGAAGGATACAGAATCCCTTCCTCAGCAGTGCACAGTTTGAGTGCACTCAGCAAGACCTTGACGGGCTCCAGAGCCAGCGGCCTGTCAAGCCAGGAGGCAGAGTGATGGAGAGCCCCCACCATGGTGCACTGGACCCTGGCTCTCACCCACGCACCGCCACTGAGGCCGCACACTCAGGGGCCTACGGTCACTGCAACACAATCCAGATGTACGGCGCTGTGCGTGTGGATGTGTGCAGGTATGCAGTGCGCCGGGCGTACACGCACATGTTCTTCTCACTAAGGGTATGGGACTGTGCCAACAAAGGGTCAATGCAGATTAAGATATTTCCTGCCAGTCTCCTGTCTGTTTGTCTCAGGGGCTTGGGATATTTCCATTATTGCAGGAAAATTCACTCAAATCCCTAAACCTTGTCAGCCAATGACATGCAGTCCCAGAGGACGCCGGGCTTTAACTCTGAGGGACATTAATGAAAAGGCAACCAGCTCCCCGAAGACACACCGCCAGCGCTGCACCAGATAACGGCCGAGAGCAGAGCTGCCATCATTACTGCTGATCTGACACAAGCAAGCATGAAAATTTCACAATGATAAACAAATCGTTTTTGTTTATGTGGACAGATTCCTGACAGAAAACCAATGCTCTTCCTGTAGCGACTGGCAAAAAACGATCACTAATGATTAAACCTACAAGTTTGACCCAGCAAGATGTATCTGTATTTGTGCGTTTTCCTGCCCCTTGTGCACATACAGTTACCTGCAACACCGCCTGTGTGTACATACCCGTGATATGTGATATACCTCCTGAATGTTCAGTAATACAGTCAATGATTCCAAATTAGCAATAAGCCATCGCCCCGGTGAACACAACGCTGTTCTTATTATAAATCAGATCTCACAGGACTTATTAAAGCAGAAGGAGAAGCTCCAACTTCACTAATTGGCGCAATGATTTTTTTTTAAATAAGTGTGTGTGATTCCTTCTCCGCCGATTGCAGTGAATAAAGACACTCTGGGTTGTTAGAAACTGAATCAATAATGTAGAGCACTGCTGTGTCTTTATTGCATATCTGGGGAGCTACCGATTCATAAAAAACAACACATTACATTATGGGGTTTGCTTGCCCAGGGGTTTGGGTTATTGAAATTAAAAAAGAAAATATGTCTTAACATCAAAAGGCTTTTGTAAATATGTCTGCTAATTTATTGATGCGTGCATCAACAATAATGATTCACTAAAGATGTGAAGTTATTAAGAAGTGATTCTTAGTTGCTGACACGTTGTTAATCACAGCAGCGTCTGTCTGTAGGAACACTTGATATAAACTTGCATCAAATATTAAAAATGGAATAATTATCAAAGCTATACTGTAGAACCTGTGATAAGTGAATATAATGACAAAGGTTACTTCAATAATACAATAAATTAACAAATTAACATCCTATTAGCTGCTGCAGCTAACAATTATTTTCATTGTTGATTAATCGATTAGTTGTTTGGTCTATAAAATGTCAGAAAATGGTGAAAAATGTTGATCAGTGTTTCCCAAAGCCCAAGATGACGTCCCCAAATGTCTTGTTTTGTCCACAACTCAAAGATAATTCAGTTTACTGTCATAGAGGAGGAAAGAAACCAGAAAATATTCACATTTAAGAAGCTGGAATCAGAGAATTTAGACTTTTTTTCCTTCTTAAAAAATGACTCAAACCGATTAATCGATTATCAAAATAGTTGGTGATTCGATTAATCGTTGCAGCTCTACATCCTGTCAATGTGTCGTGATATCGCTAGGTTTTTAAGTGTGTGTGTATGCGTGTGTGTGTGTGTGTGTGTGTGTGTGTGTGTGCGCGTGTGTGTGAGAACCCTGCCGGCCTGAAAATCAGTTTGGGCTGTGAAATCCCTGTCAGTGCCGAAGGCTTAGGCATTCTGATCTGCTTGGGAAAGCTGCTACACTAATAACCGGCATTCAACCGGAACGGTCACATTGTCTCACTGTAAATGTTCTGTTCATTTTTCATATACTGTCTCGCTCCCTCCCATATTTCCTCTGACTGAAATCAGCAGCGAGAAGATCATCACATCAGCTGCATAATCCCTCATCTTTCCAATAGGAAATGGCTGCCAGAGAGGGTTGTTATTGAAGGAACGGTCAGACATTTTGGGGAAATGATGAGATGAGAAAAGGGAAGTGTTTACCCAACATCAAACTGGAAGCTACAGCTAGCTTAGTTGTGGAAAAAAAGAAAAAGAAAAAACTTCCAAAAACGCCAACGCTGTCTTATTTAGATAATTATTTTAATATTTAATATTTTCATAGTTGTGACTGTTGTTTCTACAGGTTGTGAAAAAAGGAGTCAAATGATGGGATAAACACAAACAAAACCCTTAATTTAACCAAAATGTGGAAGAGAAATGAGAGACGAATGGTAAAATTATTACTTAAAGACCAACTTCTGCTTCAACTTCAAATAAATTGATGATTTAGTGGCTAAACTGTAGAGGCGGGGGATAAACATTGATGCAGCATAGCACGCGATATTTTGTGTGGCAATATTGTATTGATACACAAACGTCAAATATCGATCTTTTATTATATAAACTATTAACCTCTTAACAATCCGCTGGCCCGCCGCTCAGTCTTAAAGCTAGAGTGAAGGTGCTGGTATCATATGAAACTAGAAAAACCTAAAGAATCAATTGCTTGTCGAGAGGAATGCTAAATAACGCTCCAAAGTTACGCTAAATGTTGGTGAAGAAAAACTGGCATGGCCATCAAGATATGTGAATGAAAACTGTATCTTATTAGATAAAACACATTTTGACAAAGGTAATAAATCGCAATACTAAGCATTTCGCAAAATGTTAAAAATCGCAATAAGATCGTATCGTGACCTAAGTACCGTGATAATATCGTATCATGGCGCCTCTGGTGATTCTCTCCCCTACTAAACTGGTGGTTTGTTTACAACCTGACTGATTTTTAGGAGCAAATGCATAACTAGCATCAGGCATATTTACTACACACCAAACGCAGTCTCATTATGGTTGTTAGGTTTGTAAGCTGTGGTACCTCTATTCATCATGAACAAAGCCAAGGTAATAGTGAACATATTGGGAGTTAGCTGCTAGCAAGCACAATAGGAAAATGGAAATAGTTCCCTTATTTACTTGCTTTGGAGTTGTTTAAAGGTATATTTTCCTCATTCTTGATGGAGCAACGGTTTCCTTATGACTCTTAGTCTTCTTTAGACTGTAGACGCAAATATTCCCAAAACACTGGACTGTTCCTTTAAACCCTTTGGGCTATAAACCCACATATTTTGAAGATCTCACCATCAAATATTTGTACAGCTGTATACTGACAGATGCATAAGTTAACCAGCTACCATCAAAATACCATTAACAATAATTGAAACTCTCTGTGGATCTGTGCCCTCTAGGTGTTGGGGCCGTCAGAGTTAGTTATGTAAAGGAGGACATGATGACAGCGGATGATGCGTGCGTGTGTGTGTGTGTGTGTGTGTGTGTGTGTGTGTGTGTGTGTGTGAGAAAGGTGAGCGTGGTCGGTAGCTTGGACAGTTCGCGACCCAGCGGGGACATTGGCGCTCCGGCTGGGTAGGTAATGATATCAGATGCCACACTCCACAACAACAGGTGCCTTGGCACTGCCACCTTCTACCTCCACGCTGTGTCAATGACATCAACACCGACCCACCGGTTAATTATAGATCACCTATCCTCTCGCTCTTCACTGTTCAGCCACGAGAGGATCAGGAGGCTATGGGGGAGATGTTCTGTTGAAGCAGGTTGACAGGTTTTGGTAAAGAACATGACACCACAAGTTGGCTTTTTTTTTTTTTTTTTTTCCTACGTGAGCTTTTTTTGTGTTCGTGTCAAAATGTCGTGCACCCACGGACGCTGTCATCTCAGTATCACGAGGACAATTTCCAACCATCCAACTATATAATGCAAAGCTATAAATGTAAAAAACTGACACTTTCACACAACTAAGAAGTGAGCTAAATGTGACCAGTTAACCAAACCATTGGACTGCTAGCAGACTAAGAACAAAAATAGAGAACATCCTAATCATAGCTTCTAATTTTGATGCCATATATGTTATAATACGATCCAAGGTGTCTCGATATAGAAAATAATCACTTGGCTTTGTTTTGTGCTGTTCTTTGTCTAAGCCTGGTGTGTTATTTTTCACATCAGATCATCCAGTTTATTATCTCTTACAAAAACCCCCAAAATAAACTCTGAAACTCGTCTCCATTGCACCCCCGCAGTCTGTGCATTGGAGATCATTTGCCATGAAGACAGTAGAGTTGCAAGAAATGTGACTGATATGTTTACATGTTGATGTCTGCTAATAAACTCCTGTTTTTCAGTCACTACTGCACCACTTCCCCCACCTCCCTTTTTTCCATGAAGGACATATGATTTCTGCTGTCTTGTACCTCATATGCTCAGAAGCCTTGTGACTAATTCAGTAGAAGTGCTCAGCTCCGGGGTGGAGATTGGGAGCAGATTTAGGTGCAGCATTTGGATGACCATATGGAACTCTTTGTGGCGCCAAGAGACCATGCAGCTTGGAAACCTGATCACCATCTCCCTGGTGACAGCTGGAGCCTTTACACCATCAGAACATTTGTAGACTTCTAATTTGTCATAACCACCTCCTGTGGCAAAGAAATATGCTGCAGAAATTAGGTAAGCAAAGTTTGGAATTTCTGGGACGGAGCGAGATTTTTGGGAGCGGCGCCAAGAGAGATAGCGAGGAGAGGGTTGGGACTAGGGGTGGGCGATGAATCGAATATACTCGATGTATTGTTGCTCGTTCCATGTTGGATGTAGTAGATGACTCTATCGCGAACATAGAGAACAAATATTAATTGTCATGTCATTTTTCTTTAAGCCACCAGATTCGCTCTGGCGTTTTGCTTCTCCCTCTCACAGACACTCTCTCTCCTGGGTGAGTGCTTGTGGCGTATGAACGTGGGTGTGCTTAGAGGGCCTGAGTTTTTGTATCTGGTGGGAAGCAGGGAACAGAAAAAAGAGCCTGGAGACAGAGAAAGAAGTGAAGCGCCAAAGCGACTTTATATGTTTTGAGGTCGGAAACAGTGATGGAAGATGCCAGCCTCCACCTCGAAAGAGACGGTCAAACTAGCCCCCACGTTGTTGTGCGGTACGTGTACTAGGCAAGTAAGAGCGCTGACTTCAAAATAAAAGTGACTTTTCGGTGAATGTGATAGGCAATTTCACATTCATTCAATGGTCTGTCAGTCTGTCAATAATAAATAAATAAATAAATAAAACAAAATTAATAAATATTAAATTAAATGGACGTGTATTATTATTTTTTTAAATTACCGTCTGCAAACTATTTCATGTTTTTAATTATTTTTTTTATTGTTGAAGTAACATGTTAAAGTACACAGTGATATATATAGAAGACAGACGTAATGAATAGACATACAGAGGATAACATAACGTAGTTATGATGATGTAAGTGACGATATGATAAGAGTCCGGGAGTAGAGATTGGATTGGATTAAGTAGGATATGTGTGAGTATGTTTGTATGAGAGGCAGTGATATGTATCTGTGTTTAGTGATCCTGGACAGGTTGGGATGTGGAGTAAGGAGAAGGCTATGGGATGTGTGGCGGAGAGAAAGAATAAATAGCAGTAATGTTATAGTGGTAGTAAATGATGTAAAAGGAATTCAAACTGTATTTTAGAGAAAAAATGAATTTCACTTGCGTGAATAATTAGTCAAACTTAATAATAAAGAATACGTTTTTAAAGACCAGTCTGACAAAATGACAGTACATCACCTCAGTTTTCAGATTAGTTTCCTAGAATGATCACGCTGGTATGATAATATGCATCAAAGGGTTAAATCAAATAGCTCTGGTATTTTAGAGGAAATATCAAGATTAGGGCTGTCAAACGATTAAAATAGTTAATCATGATTAATCGCACATTTTTTATCTGTTCAAAATATACCTAAATGTAGGGAGATTAGTCAAGTATTTAATACTCTTATCAACATGGGAGTGGGCAAATATGCTGCTTTATGCAAATGTATGTATATATTTATTATTGGAAATCAATTAACAACACAAAACAATGACAGATATTGTTCAGAAACCCTCAAAGGTTCTGCATTTAGCATAAAACAATATGCTCAAATCATAGCATGGCAAACTGCAGCCCAACAGGCAACAACAGCTGTCAGTGTGTCAGTGTGCTGACTTGACTATGACTTGCCCCAAACTGCATGTGATTATCATAAAGTGGGCATGTCTGTAAAGGGGAGACTCGTGGGTACCCATAGAACCCATTTACATTCACATATCTGGAGGTCAGAGGTCAAGGGACCCCTTTGAAAATGAGCATGCCAGTGTTTCCTCTCCAAAATTTAGCGTATTTTTGGAGCGCTAGTATGACATGTTAGTAACAATGGATTCATTAGGTTTTTTAGTTTCATATGATGCCAGTATCTTCACTCTAGCTTTAAAACTGAGCCCCGCTACAACCTAAAAATCACAAGTTGCATTAATGTGTTAAAGAAATTAGTGGCGTTAAAACAAATTTGCATAAACACATTATTATTATCGCCCAACCCTAGTCAGGACATGGGAGGAAGCGTGTGTGCAGAAGTCTTCAAATTATGGGGGTATTTTACTGCACAGGACAAGAAAATAATACTGTGAGGAATATATGTGCAACTACACATGGGCGTTTTTTCTGGCGAGCACACAGACACTGCTCTCAGCGTCCTCTGGAGGTATGAGAGGGGCCGTCCTTGCTCCTGTCCAGTCATAATTTCACAAGTGCGTGCATGAGTGTGTTTCTGTGTCTGTAGTGTGCAGGTCATGTCCATGTACCTCTGCACCTAGTGGTTGTCAGTCAAGCACAAGCTCTCTCTCTCTCTCCCTGAAGTCCCTGAAGAGAGCTGCTGGTTATAGTAGCTTGTCAGTAAATATATCCCATTAATATTTCATGGAACTGTTTTTTTTTTTGTTGCAGCTTTCTCTCTGTGTACCTTGTTGTTTCTCCCCATTTGTCTGAATGGACCATGTACCTTGTGCTCATCAACCAGAAAATACCCCACCCTCCCTCCCGTCATCCTCCATCTCCAGTGTGTAAAGTGTTTTCTGCCTGAAGGCACAATTCTCTTGTCATTGTTGTACACTCAGAGCCTTGTTGTGGTGTGATGTAATTGTTTTGCTCGGAGACCTTTCACGTTGCGCGCTGAAAACAAAGGAGGGATTCGTGATCTTTACAACTCTGAACCTTTTAAAACTCACAGTTAGAGCGCTTAAACCATGATTGTTTAGCTAACAAATTAATGACTCTCTAACAAAAGGCTCACAGCAACAGAACAGTAATTACTTGAATACAACTGGCGTATCAGCGGTGTTGTGGGCCTGTAACGCCGGCAGTAAAAAGAGACTTAGATTTTCACTGTACTTACAAGAGCTCTGGGAAAGGCTTGTAGGCCAGCACTTTCAAGTGAGAAAGTGTTTTTTGTTGCACGGTGGTAATGCTCTCTAATGCCGATGGTTGACTCTCTGCAGGCAGCCTCACAATTCTCAGGTGGGCCTTCCTAAAGCACGAGCTCAATTAAGAGGATATGGCTTCGAGATTTTTAAAGTGCGTCACAGCATACAGGCCGCTGGTCTACCGTGACATTACTTGGCTGTTAAGTGTTCTTTAGCGGATTACAGCAGGCTTTGGCATGTTTCTGACAAAGCAGAATGGGGCCATCAAACCCAGTTGGCCTGATAGTGGACGGAGAAGTGATAGATTCTGTTTCTGTTAATTTGGTTCAAGCTGGCTCCTCCGGGAGAACAGCAGCAGACAGAGAAATGTCCAAGTGGGCATCGGGGATGGTTTTAAAAGACAATAGATGGGAAGCCAGGCGTTAGGAAGCATTAAAAGGGAAGCTGTGTGGTTGTGTTTGGTCCACGGTGGGTGTGATAGAAACTGTTCCACATATAAAGCCTTAAGGCCCATTACTGTACATCTTTAAGGTGCATTTTGCTAAAAAGAGACAGCTGTGTTTGGGTGAGAAAATGGCTTTTTTTCCTATATCAATGAAAATAATGACTTTGCACTGATCTGGATTAGTATTAGACCAATTCACAGAAAATACTATTTCTATGTCAGAATCATTAGACAAATTAAATGTTTCTGCTATGATTCATTCAGTCAGTTTTTAGTGCCACAGCTATCACTGGCCTCATGGTACCTTGCATAATAATAATAAGTTTGGAGAAGCAGACAATAACACAAACATACTAACTGATCGAGGCAGCGGTAGACCAGAAACCTCCGTGCTCTGGGAGGTAAAAATCTAAGTTTTTTTTTCAATGAAGTCTGGTTGCTTTGGCGAGAGTATAGATAACAGCTTCAGTTCCCCGTCGGAAACATAGACTGTGTAGCTAAATAGCTAAATATAGCGTACACTTGAATTGAACTATCCCTTTAAATTTGGGAAGAAGAAAGCTCTGGTGTCAGATTGGTACTCATATCGGCAAATATTCTGACTTAAAGTATCGGAAGAGAAAAAATTGGTTTGGTGCATCCCTACAAAAAAGCTGATTTTTTATTTTTATTTTAATGTTTTCTTTTCTGCATTTGTTGGATGGTCATTGAAACAGGCAGTAAGCTGTTGCTGTGATTGTTACTTCTTTTATTTGTTCTCTGGCCTCTGAATAAAACCTGTCAAACAGCCAACAACCTTCATCCATTTCCTGACAAGAAAAAGAAATCGTGTTCCATGTTAGCAGCCGGGCACAAAAGTCAGGGTGAGAGCAAAGAAGAGAATAAAGGGAAAGAAAAGGGCCGGCTTTAGAAACGCTCAGCATCAGTGGCAAGCTAGCTGGACTGTAACTTAGATATGTAGTTTGGAGAGAGAGAGAGAGAGAGAGAGAGAGAGGGCTATGGATTTTAATCCGTCAGTCGATAAAGGTCAGTGCTCGAAAGGGCTTTATTCCTCAGCTCCACATCAAAGTGTAAATCCGCTGATTGCAGGCCCTGAATGGGAAGACAACAAGGCTCCATTTGTGGTCTGTTTCTATGGCTCAGTGTGTGTAAGACCCCGCGTGCGCGGACCCATAATACAGGGGGTTTCTATCAGGGGCCCCCTAGATCAATGGGCCGCATGACCTTTGCATTGTGCTGCCAGCTTGGCCCGTGATGTCATGCCATCTATCCGGTGCTCCACTTAAAGGGGCGAAAGAAAAGCAAGGCAAAGTCCCACACCTTCCTCCCACTGAGCCACAGAAAAGACAAGCATGAAAGGCATCATCTGCAAATGTATCCACCTGAAACAGGATTTATTCCCCTCAGAACACACCTTCACAGATTAGGGAGCTCTCTGAGAAGTGTGTAGGTGTTATAAATGAGGTGCCCGCTGGTTTAAATGCTCTACGTTACAACTGAATGTTGTTGCTGAATCACACTATTTGAATGCACGTTTGCTGACGTTAACAGAAGTTGGCCGATTCAGATGAGCCCTACCACTTCTGGAGTGTTGTTCTGCATTGATCTACGGCTATTGAAATTAAACATGGCGCGGCAGAGACTCCGGGCCGAGAGACAAGAGAAGCCCTCTCATTGTTCCCAAGTGAAAGGTCCTCTTTATAGTGAGGAGAGACGATGGCAGCTGGTAGGTTCTTCCCTCTATAGAAGATAGAGCACTTTCACAGAGTTGTGGAGTGCATTTGAATGGAAATCTAAAGAGGTAGGCGTGAACCATTTGTTTTGCTATGTTTGTGTTTGCTGTCAACATGTCTGTCTGTGTTGTGGGGCGGCCCCTTTTTACTGCACAAAGTGGCTAACCCCCCCCCCCAACCCAACCCACACGACCCCACCAACTCTGCATCTCCCCCCCAAAACCCCAGACATAATCGCAGGGGAGGAAGAGTTGCCCCAAAAGAGAGTGCCGGAGCCATCTTTGTCATGGCGACAGATGTTGTAATTGCCAACTGATGGATCGCTTGTCAAGGACGTCATTAGGATTTTGGTGGCCGGGGCCCGTTGGAAGAAGAGAAGGGGTTAAAGAGAAGGACTGGGAAGAGATGGAGCCGGCTGAGGCGGGAATGGATGGCAGACCAGGTCACATCTATCAGCCTTTTGACTGCAGCCATGGAGGTTAATAATGTGATTGGCCACGCGTTAGAGGAGACACCACCGAGGATAAAAGAGGAGCTGCCTCTGCCTCCCTGTGATGGTATGAAAAGTTTAAACAAAACACGCCTTTTATGTTTTCATTGTGCTGCAAGCAACGGATTTTGATTCTGGGATCAAAAAAATTGAAAATATTAAAACCTCTGTGTCTCCAAAACTAGAGCTGCTTTCAATTGTGAGTGTGGTCTGAATGTAAAAGATAGTGGGGCCCCCTCGGGGAGCCGGACGAGGCTTCAGAGGGGCCCGGTCCTTCAGAGAGCCTCTATTCTCTGGTGGCACATTCAAGGTCATTTAAGCAAGTGTCCCCACGTCCTACAAAGTGTCACTCTACACCAAAGTAAATTGTCAGTTTGTTTATACGTGCCATTTGATTGTGTAAGGCACCCTCCAACGCACACACACACACACACACACACACGTACACCCACGCACACACACACCAAGAGCTCCCCAGAGGTCAATTAGTACAGACAAGGGGCTTTCAAACAAAGGGTGCTCGTGGCCCAGAGCAGCCAAGGGAACCACATAATTAACAGTTATAAAGTACTTTACTCTGTTAATTTAATTAGTTAATCCTTTTATCAGTGATTCTTTGTTGAGGGGAGTCATTACAGGGCTCCTCTTCCAGTGTTAGGGCAGCGCGGCTGGTAATGGAGCTTCAGAAGTGATCTGATCCGCGATGGCTACAAAGACACTCAGTGCGCCGGGAGAATTACATCTAAAGTTTGTGGACTCGCAGGGTGATGATAATGTTTTCCTCATTAATCCTAGAGTCTTAGCCTCGGTAAAGTGTAGGGATGCTATGGACAAAGATGATTTCACTTTTGATTGTACAACCACTCAACAAGAAAAGAGACAGACGTGTGCAGATCAAATGCATCTGAGTACATGAAATCACACGTTTCTGGTGTCTGATTAAATGTGGATGTTTGAAGTCAAACGATAATTTTCATGTACTGCCAAGTCTCATCCTTTTTGTCCCGTTTTGGAAACACCACCCCCTCTCTGCCCAAAAAAAACCCCTATCTGCCTTCGCACTCCGGAAATTATTCAAATGAGCCGAGCTTCGCCATCACATTTATTTTACAGCACCACTTGAAGCGTTAACAATAATGTGCATGTAATCCTATGTGATGTAGCTGCACACGGTGTCACCTCCTTTCAGGTGCGACACCTTTTGAACATCAAATCTTTTTTTTTTGTTGAAAATGTTTTAATAATTAGCTCCGCTGCCCCCTGTCGGGCGGTGAACCCGGCTCCCCGGGTTCAAGGGGGAGCTACTAGACAGACGCCCTCCGGCCCTCGCCTCGCTGTACTTACACCAGCATTTAACTCGCACCTAAAGATAGAAAAACACAACCTAAGATCACTCAGAAATATGCACGGGGAAAAAAAAAATCATCAACAGGCTCTGTGTGTGCCCGCCGTCACCCCCCATTTCATATTAAAGTGGTACACAAGGTCCTGCTGATTGCTACAAGCCTTACAGTCAACAGCATAACACCATTACAGATGAATGTGCTGGGCTGAAGATAGATTTCATAGCTGCTCTCGTGTAAATAGTCTGGCACACAGTTTGGAACACCTTCATATTTGCTATGGTACGTTTTATTGACAAAACACAAGCGGTGAATGAGTGTTGTAATGTGCAGTAGGATGATTCACTTATTTCTATTGCGTTTGTTTCTGCATCAAGGCTGTAATTGCTCCGGGATGTTTCGAGCGCAGCAGGTCAGTGCCAAGAAATCGAGTACAGAGTTTGCAATCAAACAAAAACTCCTCATCTGACCAGATGGCTGATTGTTTACTTCTGTGTGTGGAAGAAAAAAAACAACATATCTCTGATTGCAATCACCCTCAGCCATCGCCGCTTCATTAGGCAGAGTTGGGAAATCATGACGGTGTAGACGCGGAAACACCTGTTAGTTACTGTAAATGTTAATCTGGACCATGTGCATCATCTTCTCCGGCACGTCAAGATCAAGTCTGGAGACACGTCATTCTAACACGGGAGAATTAGCCCCTGGTTAATTAAATGCACCTGCTGAAGCATCCCCCAGCATCCTCCAGCCCTTCATCCTCACTTTAACTAAATATATACGAACATCACAACAAAAAATCTTCTGTTTTCCTTCAGCTATTCTCCTCTTCCACCAGGGCTCCGTGTAAATAATACACAATGACACAAACAAAATTCCTCACTGTTGGTACAAGACGGAGTTCTGAATTTTTAATAAGGCAGTGTTCACCTGAATGACACGAACCTTTAAAACCTGAATGTTTCATGTTCACTTTGTGGGAAAAAGAAGGTTCAGGTCTTAAGAGTGGTGGAACGTCACGATACTGGAATTTCTAACTTCAATACAATACCTTGAAAAATATCGGTATTCGATATCATTGAGGTCATAAAATTTTAGATTTTTATTTAAAGATAAATAGTCGTATGTGTGTGTCGGAGGGAAGAGAAGCGCAGCTGGTACCCGTGTATCGATA
Source organism: Sebastolobus alascanus (assembly GCA_916701645.2). NCBI lineage: Eukaryota > Metazoa > Chordata > Actinopteri > Perciformes > Sebastidae > Sebastolobus > Sebastolobus alascanus. The sequence continues at coordinate 239,573 of CAKAOJ020000301.1, forward strand.
CTGCAGAAAATGAGTATTGAAACCTTTTCAAATATTCTGTATCGATACTTTAATATTTTTGACAACACCAGTAGCTAAAGTACTCAAGTACTGCACATTAAGTACATTTTAGGTTACTTCAGGCTGCTACTCCACTACATTTCAGAGGGAAATATTGTACTTTTTATTTATTTTACAACTATAGTTACCGTTTACCTTGCTGAATAGTTGAAATTGGCTCTGACTCAACCATATACCACAGTGAAATGCTACCTCCACAATGCATCAATAATGCATCAACACTAATACATTATTAATAGAGTAATATAACGATCAATGGGTCAAATGTCTGGATAAGAAATACTTTTACTTTTGATACTTTGAGTGCATTTTCCTGATAATACTTCAGTAGTTTTACTGAAGTAATCGTGATGGGGAATTTTTACTACAGCTGCAACGATTAATCGATTAGTTGTCAACTATTAAATAAATCGCCAACTATTTTGATAATCGATTAATCGGTTTGAGTAATTTTCTAAGAAAAAAAAAAGTCTAAATTCTCTGATTCCAGCTTCTTAAATGTGAATATTTTCTGGTTTCTTTCCTCCTCTATGACAGTAAACTGAATATCTTTGAGTTGTGGACAAAACAAGACATTTGAGGACGTCATCTTTTGGGAAACACTGATGGACATTTTTCACTATTAATCGATTAATCAAGAAAATAATCAACAGATTAATCGACAATGAAAATAATAGTTAGTTGCAGCCCTAATTTTTACACTACTGCATTACTGGTTTTACTTTATATTGAATATTTTAATAGTTTTTACACCACTGGATCTTAATGTATATTAAATCTGATATATGTAAACAGTTAATTATAATTGGTAATCTCACCCAAACTGAAAGGTTCCAAGACAATGTAATCCAAACTATAAGCAACATGACTTCAGGCTATAGGATCAAGTTTACGAACTCCCCCAACCATGAAAAAATGGCTCCCCTATAATTTCTGGCAGTCTTTGATGGGGATTTGTGCCCAAATGAAAATGCATCCGAAATGAGCAGCCCTCTGCGGCCCCCACAGTGTGCAAAGATGGCATACAGCAATAATCTTAAAAAATGTAATTAAACACAGATAAGATTAATACAATCAGGGAGAGATGATTGAAAGATGCTGTTGTTGTGTAGGAGGGTGGCGAGGCCCCCGGGCCCCTGGGCCCCCAAAACGAGGCGGCTAGCTGTGGGGAAGGGGGCCCTTCGCACTGGGATTAGCTCAGCCAGGTGGGGGAGCTTCGTGGTTGGAGCATTTAAATTAGCGGTGAGATGACAACCCCCATTAGGAGGGATTAAAGGCCTGCTGGCAGGCAGAAATGCACTGGCACTGGCAGGGGCATCCGTCACACAAAACCCAAGGCGATGTGGCACAAGTCAGTCACTTGACAGCCGTCGACGTTCTCCTCATCACAATCACATATGATGGTGTAATGAAATTTCATAAAATGTATATTAACTCTGGCTTTTAATGTAGTTAAATCTATGTTCTTATAGCATTATATTGTGACTTTTGGGTTAATGAGCAGAAGGTAAACATTTAAACTTTGTCTTTTTTACTGTTCAGAACAACACAGGTGGTTGAACTGAAGCAGTTTATCATAGAAGTTATATCAAGGTTATGTTCTGACTGGGTAGCGACTTTGTCTTGTGAATTTGCCCTATAGTTTGGTCCTGAAAAAAATGTAGTTTTTTTTGCATAGTTGCCCTTTTCATGGCTCCGCTTCAAATGTGAGCGATATAGTAGCCCAACTATGCAGCCTCTCTTAAAGTTAATTCAAAAGGACAGCGCCCAGGTTCAGGGGTGACATTGCACAGAAGCCCAATCACCGTGGAGGTCCCCGCAGAGAGTCTGTCTGTCGGCGGGATTGTGCTAACGTCAAAAAGCTGCGAGAGGAATTACTGGCTTACTGCCACCTTACAATGGCACTTTTTGTTCCTGATGCACTCCCGACTTCTGAAGGCAGAGCGAAACAAAACAAAAACCAACAATCCGATTAAAACAATCTCCTTGTGTCCTGATTAACATACATTTACATGAGAATGGCCCTCTGTGATTAAACAGTGGTAGGTGAGTCCGGCACCCTATGTGGTGTTATGGCCAGAAGGAAGCCCACAATGCACTGCACCGCGCCGCACGCCACGAGCGGGGAATCTTCCCCCTGCCTGTTTGGCCTGCGCTGCTCGTCGTAAAAGTGTCAGTTCTCTCACGGCAGCTTACAAACAAGAACTTTTAAAGCCCACCACCTGCTGGAATAAGAACTGGGATCAGTATGGGATGAGAGGATCGTATCTCTACGCAAACTAACCGATGACAAGTTCCAGATAGACACTCGGTGTCAGGGTCCCTCCCTCTAAAACATACACTTTAAAAGCTAAGATTTATGATTTAGCATTTCATGGTCCCAGCGATTTCCTTGTTCGATAAACATACAGACATCTTGTGGGTTTACCTTATTAGTGAGGTGAGGGCTGCAAAACAAACAATGACAGGCACTGTGAGGGTGTCAGGAACAGCTTGAGATGGCGGAGGGGGAAAAAAAAAAAATGGAGATGACAAAAAAAGGAACTGTAGACAGACAACGTCAGATGTCACTGTTTGGTATTTCTACAAAGCTCCAGAGAGGGAGGCTAGCCCGGAGCCATCTCAGTGTTTGCGACAAATGAAGTGAGAGCGTGCGAGGCTCCTGTGCCAACCTGGGCCTTCTCTCTTCCCCCTACAGTACGCCGCCGTGCTCTCCAGCGGCAACAGGAAATCAAACAATTAGCAGGAGGGAAATAAAAGGTCCTTTTTCGCCCTCTGGCACTTGTAAACATGGTAACAGTGTTTGGAAAATGCTGCCGTCATCATGCAAAGTTCTGCTTCCTGCTGTATCTGGCAGCAACATCAAACAACACATCCTGACAAAAAAAACAAAACAGTACTGCGATTAAAACAAAAAAAGGAATATATACATTTTAAGTGAGTAAACTGGATATTATTTATGCATATTTGAGGTAAAGTTGCAAGATCCCTAATATAAAAATCCAAAATGCATGGAGACATATCCCAATTTGCTTATTTATAAGTGCCGCACTACGTGGAATTTGCATATTCAATATGAACACAATTCCCATGTAAGAATATGTGACGACACAGAAATTAAAAACGTGAATTAGAAAGCACCTCTCGCTGTTATTTTAATGATTTTCTATAACTAGAGTTAAATATTGACCATGTCTTATTACAAAACAGTTAAATCAACAGGCTTCTAATGCAGATTTGGATTCAATGGAGGTTCCAACATAATAAAAATTCACAAATAAATAAAAACAAGTTGGTGACTTAAGCTGAATTGTTTATTGTACTTATACTCAGCCAACTGGGCATTGAGGCTACATTTAGAGCTACATGAAGCAGCTTTAAAGCGTGGAGCAAGAACATGAATCTCCCCGTATCGCGGCCGAGTTCAACGTGCTCTCTAAGTGGAATTCTTAACTATGGGACCCCTTCACAGCGAGGAGTTTCTGTTTACATAAAAGAGCCGGCCAAGGTCTGAGACATTGCACTCGGGACCGGGCCATCCCAGTTCTCTGTCTAAATGGAACGGAGAAAACATGGACATTAATGTGAGAGCAGAAAACAAGGAACATGTGTTTTCTTCCTGAGATGAAAGTTTCCAGGCTGGTTTGTTTTAAGTGAATTGAGAGGTACTTAAATGTAGGACAATGTGCCGGACCTGGTGTTTTTCATTTTTCCTTCTTAATTCCTTTCTTTCAAGTAGTTATGATCGCTCTAATTGTATTCAATCGTGTTTATTTTTTCCTTTTTTTTTAAAAATGTGCTATTAATTAATTTATGAGCTAAATGCAGTAAGTGAAGGGGGTGAATAATTTAACAGTATAAATATGTAACCTGTAAAATCGTTGGTGTTCATTGAAATTAATATTAAAAAGCAAACTACATAAGAGATGTAGCGTATATGATACTGATGCAAATATAATGTGAATGTAATTTTGCATAAATACACTGTACACATCATTTAAATAAATGCCTCTTATTGATATAAATATTCTTAAATTGCCTTTTCTTTATGCTATAAAACGGTGTTGTGACTTGTAAAATATTCATCTTAAATAAACTTTTAAATAACTTTTTGAAGACGTGTCAGAAATGTATATTTAATTTGTCTTAATACATTTGTAACAGCTATAAGATTTAAAAAAAAAAAAAAAGACTTTCAATCTGGAAGTATTCACATAACAGTGTGTCTGTACAGTATTAAATGGGGTTTAAGGCTGCTTTTAAATGAAGGTAGATTACCGGCCAAATGCATATGAGGGGATTTGAATAATTCCTGTGACGGTGAAGCTGATGGATATTGGCACGATATCCTTACAGTATTGAACTGGTATTGAATAAGGGATTAGAGGTAGTACAGTATGTCCGGGCAAAAAAAGGGTAGAAGTACCTCTGACTTATTCTTTTTCTAAAAGTCTTTTAAATGACTGGTCCTGGCTGAACAGTGCTGACCTTAGACGTCCTTCTGCAGAACTGACGGGGAGCTATTTGTTCTAAGGACAAAGAGAATAACTTTATGATTGCTTTAAAATCTGGGAGTTAGCATATAATCTTGAAATGTAATCATGTTTTTAAATGCTTCATAATTTGCAATTTCTCTCTATTATGATGACCATACTCAATATTATATGAGGATATTACACGTTAGGCATATGAGCCACTGGCTAAATGCAAATAGCAGCATGAATTGCTACCGTTTTCTTTACTTTTCGTTTAATGGCATACCTCTAATATCCACTTTTATTTGTGTATAATTTTCCACATACTTGTTTCTTCATATAGAGCTGTGAGCGTACAGACTTCACAGAGTCTACAGAGAGCCACTGGAGTCCAATGTTGGCCTGACCTGTCCACATTTCCCCCAGCCTGTCTCTGTGCTCCCAACATCCCTCTAAGTAGTGCTTTACACTCGGGCACCCTCTGGGGCTACGGGGGCCACTTTGATGGAGATGGATGCGCTGGTGCTCTACTGCCCTCCAATGGCAGCTGCCACACATACACGCACGCACACACACACTCAGCGCCGCTCCACTCCACTCTGCTTGCCAGACAGTGCTGGGCAGTTAGCGCTCAGCAGCACTGAGAGGACGGACCGGAGACCAGGAGACTGACCAAAGCGCGGGGCCGCAGGAGAAAAGGCCTCCACGCAGGAAAACTAGTTCAAGCAGATGATGCCATGCAGGAGAGGCGTGTAGTGGAAGGCTGAACAGGTGTAGAGGAGCATGCTTATGTGATGGATGCTAAGGCCTGACGCTGCTTCCTTCCTGGTTTACAAAGCAGTATGCCTTATTAATTTTTTTTACTTTCATCTCATTTGCACTTATATGCAAGAAAGCACACAAATATACACACACAAGCAAGAATGGCCACATATAGTTCATAGAGATAAATGTAGACAGTGTGCTGAGGCCCAGATGGCTCAGTCACAATGGCGGTGCAGGGCAGCCTTTGATGGGTGTGAGTGATTGATTTCAGGCTTGACTGGCTCTGATAGAGTCACCTCAGGAGGCGCCTGGCAACCGCGGGCCCACGCCAGAGCCTTTCGGCGAGAAACAAGATGGAGCTGAAATTTGCTGGATGCCCAGCAGCTTCGTTCGCGTCCCCATAGAAGTCCAATACATTCTGGGTACTTACAACCACTGGAATTGGATAGATTTTGCCACTAGCTCCAGCTTTCAATGGCAAAGCGGTTTACAGTGGAGTAATGGTCATTCAATATCTCACAGCGTGTTACTCCCAACACAAAACACGTCTATTTTCATTTTTCGAACTTTTACCCCCCCCCCTTTATTCTTTGTAGAGTGTAAATGCAACTCTGAAATCATGATTAACTATCAAGTCCACAAATAAAGAGAGTTATAAAGTCCTCACAGAATAATTCCAGTTTATTTTTATATCCATATGGCTTTTCCTTTGTTGCTTTATGCTCCGTTGAAACGCTATAATTTGCCCCGCGTGAAGATATTGAGCGATAGCTGTAATGGAATATGACTGTCATCTCGGGGTGACATTTTCAGCACTGCCACTGTGCTGCGGCTGACTCCGCTGAGCTCGCTGGGCGGGAGGGCACCGTGTTCACGAGGACATATTTGCCCCGGAGTCATCTCAGTTACCCTCTACACTATGACATGATTTGACAATCAATTAACCGTCCCCTCGCTAAACAAGAGTCGTCGATTCCAAATCCCTCGATACTGAAAAGCCCATGATGTCAACATCAGGCTAACCTCCGCTGTCAGACATGTCAGGGTGAAAAAGTATGGTTGTATTTAAAAGATAATAACAAGTGTTCCTACAGTAGTAAACACTATTGGTTTTCTACTGGCATGTTAGTTGCTGAGCCGAGATGATTGCTTCAACGTTCTGTTTTGTTCTTCATTTATTTCCTCCAGTCTAAACGCGTTTCTTTCACAATAACAATCTAAAGAAATGTGAGCCCAAATGTGATTTTTTTTTTTTTAATTGAACTATTTAAATGAACGACATGAACGGCGGGGACCGCGGAGGGTCGTGTCAAAGGTTGCTGAGAGGAATGTGCACTAAAAAATGAAAACGGCCAATAAAAGTGAAAGATCTGTTTAAATTTGCATTTATGTTTGTATTTCTAATCACACCGCCTAATTGCTTTAACTGAATAAATCACACTCTGATTCACCATGGCAATAGCATTACCATGGTAATAATTACTACTGTGATGACATTGACATCAGGCAGGTACACTTTGCCTCATTAGAATAATTAACATCTTAAGAGCCACTGCTCTTTCTCCTTTCCCTGTTTTTTTTTTTCCTCTATCATCCTCCGTTTCTGCGTCTAATTGTGATTTTATTAAGGAAGGGATTGATGAGGCCTATGCATAATTTACCAATTAGTTATACGCATTTATAAAATTGCATCCTCAAATAACACGTGTCACATTTATTTAAGATTAAAGTTTAATGCGTCTTGTTGCTTGTGACTGAGAAATTAATTTGTCTACGAATATCCCTCCAGCTATTGCAGAGCCGCTTCGAAATAAATCACAGTTTGTTTATGGTGAAATGTAAAAGAGGAAAGTATTGTGTAGTATCACCCAAATTCACATATTTAGATACATTATAAAGACCAATTTAGAAATATAAAGAACTGTTGATGATGCCTTTTCTTTAATAAAGAGATAAATAAATTAACATTTGAAAGCGTAATAAAACTATTACCATTAACATAAGGTGCACAGCCTTTGTCACAATAAATCTGTTTTATGTTTATCCTGTTAATGTAAAACAACATTTTGAGGAATGCTTTTCAAAAGCAAACACTCACTCACAAACCCAAACCTTATTTCAGCTGAGACCAACTGTCTTAACCCAGACATGTAAGAAAAGAGAAGAGGAGCCTTGGCCCCGAACACACATATATCTAACTGGAGACAGAGGGGCGGGCAGAGAGGTGAGAGAGAGGGCAGGGCAGCTCTGCCCGCCTGGGGAGTTTGGCATGTGCCCTCCCCGGGCCTCCCGTGGACCTGGGGTCAAAGTAAATAAAGGGGCGACGTGCACCGCCTCCAGCAGCCCCCTTACCAACCCCTTTTTCCGCCCTTCGTCCCACAGCCCGGCAACAGGAATCGGCCTCTTTCTCCGCTGACCACGCCCTCCCGTAGCCATCCATACCTCCACTGCCACATGCCGCCTTTTCTACATTCTGCAGCTCCATGTCCAGACATGAGGCCAAGACCCCCTCTCCACAGTTTGTAACAGTCTGACACTGAAACACAGTCGGGTAGCTGCAGTATACGAGCTCTGGTGGTGGTGGTGGTGGTGCAAACCGTGTTTCTACGAGTGCATACAATATGCATAAATGCAAAACTCTAGAAACATGAACACAACATGTACTCACATGTATGTTACAACTGTAAACATGCATGCATGTGTGTAGCAACAAGTGCACACACACATGTATTTGCACACCTTAAATGAAGGTTTTTAAGTGTGCTCCATCTTGCCCACACGAATACATAAACACACAGACACAAACATGTGGGCGCACACAAACTCGCCGCTAATGAAATCCAGAGGTGCGTTTCATTGGAACATGGGTGGAGAAAGTACGGAAACTGATTCTGAATTGAGGTGATGGTGGACAAAGAGTTCCCCATAGATTTAGAGAGTGGAAAAATGCTTGACACGTAATAAAAAACAATAGGTAGCCATAGAGCTTGCTGAGCTCATAGCAGGAAACGCCGGATTTGCAGTGTGAGCAGGGTCTAAGAGAGCTTAGCAGCTTTATAACACCATGTTAAATGTCTATTAGACTCAAAGTTAACACTCTCACACACTGTTCCCCGTAACAAGTACAATGTACCACTATATAATGCACCTAACTTCCATCCATGTGACGTGTTTTGTCCCTCTTATTCATCTACTAACTTTCATACATCTTAAATTATTTAACCCTTTTCAACAAGACACCATGTCTGACAAAAGGACAATATGCCAACATCCTCTCCAAGTTAATGTGAGAGCGCCGCAAACACATGGAGACCGACTCTCTTCCTCCTCCTCCTCCTCTTCCATCCCTCCATCTCCACCGTCCCTCCTGCTGGAGGAATTCCCAACCCTCTCTGCAGGTAGCCAGCCAGCCAAGACCAGCAGAACATGTGTTTTCCTCCCCTGGTCGGGTCAAAGTGAGGTCGTTCATTCATTCCCGGTGATATAGCGGCCCAGCTCGTCCGCTCGCATGCTTATCATGTGCCGCGCCCTCGCAACAGATGATGAATTCCACTCAGCCGATAGATAGATAGAGGAAGAGAGAGGGATGGGAGAGTAAGAGAAAGATGGAGAGAGACCCCCCTCCGACGTCTCCAGACGCATCTCGCCCCAGCCAGTTTGCAACTCAATCAGTGACATGTGCGATTTTAAGAGGGGAATTGAATGTTATGGCACTTTTTTTTTTTTTTTCTTTTCAGATGTTCGAGGCGGGGATGTTTTTGAACTTTGACCGCAAAGTTATGAATTTTCTTTTAAGGCTCGGAGGAACTTAAGGAAAATATTTTCGGGACAATGTACACAGGATATTCATGTTTCAAAGCAAGTTTAGGTTTCAATAGCGTTGGGAAGTCTGGCTTTTAAACCATGCTGTTTCCAGCAAGTTTGTTTTGTTCATTCTTTTAGAACATTCATAATATTGATGCAAGAAATTTAGACAACCCAAATACAATATTGTTACACTGCTGATCGCGGGACGCTGACCAGCTCGTTTACTGAGGGAGACCTTATACTTGAAGATGTTTTTTGTTAGGGGTGGGGAAAAAAATAAATTCACCTAGGAATCACGATTCTTTTCTTTTTCAATTTTGAAATTTATTTTTTAATGCAGGTATCAATATATTTGCTTGTGGAGGTAGAAGGAAGTTACCGATTTTATTGTTGTAGTCTGAGTAATGTGACGTCATATCCGTTTTGTATCCGTCAACCAAAACAAACCTCAGTTAGCCGAAACGGTAAAGCAGAATACGGCAGAGGGTCTATGTGGATATGACCTGAGTAAACACTACACATCCAGTAAAGGATGGAAACACTTTGGGTTTCACACATCGCAGGAAAAGCCGAGCTATAGACATCACGGCTAAAGCTGCATGCTAACTCTGTCACGGACAGGAAATGTTATCATATGGCGGTAACGTGCGATCCAGCCGAGCCGGCCGTCGCTCTCATCTCCGTGGTCAAATGGGCCGACGCTACAACTGTAGAGCACCCATATAATGACATTTATGTTAAATGCATTCAAACGGCCCCGATCATGGATGCATAAAGAGAACGGAGCTGACGGGAGAGCTAGAGACCACCTTGGAGAAGTTAGAGGAAGTAGACACGTGGGACTATGTCCGCTTTTCAAAATAAGGTAGAAGTGTATGATTCAACTTTTTCTATGGTCTAGTGTTAAAAAAAGTGAACAAAAATCGCAATAAATCGTAATATTGAATCACAATACATATTGAATCGGCACCCAAGTATCATGAGGTGTATATAGGTGTATCGTCCCAGTTCTAATTTTTGTGCAACTTTATTTTGCAAGGAGAAGAAACAGGAGAATTAGAGGCTTGCAAATTGCTCTTATTATAGATCCGATAGTCTTTGCTGTACAAAGCAGCCTCACCACATCCCCACAGCCTGTGATCATGCCAGAGGCGGCCGCTCAGGGGGTGAAATACATGCCAGGAGGACCAAAGATGCTGGAGGGTATTTTGTATATAATACAAGTCCAGGTGTCTGACGCGCAAAGCAGAAGTTATCTGGATAATTTGGCTAATTAAATCCCAGAGCCCATTTAAATCTGGAACCTGGGCTAAAGTCAGTTACATTCTCTGCTGGTCCAGATCTTAAAGACATGCACACTGTTATCGCTCCCTTATCTTAGCTGCAGACAAGCTGAGCTGACTGTAAAACACTAAGGGGACATAAACTAAATAAACAACAATAATAACACTTAGGTATCACAGCCTGTACTTAATGTTTATCAGGTGTCGTGGCGGCCATGACACCGTGCTGAGTAAGATTCTCTACAGGAGGCATCCTCTTGGCCCCGTCACCAGCATGTGGGCACCGACTGGAGCTGAAAAGGCGAGACAAGAGATTAAGGAGGCAAGCTTTGTCTGCGCAGCCTCCCTGCCTCAAACACAACAACCTCTCCCTCCGCCCTGCAACACACACACATATATACTCCGCTCCCATTTTTTCTTATTACCGTAAGCACGAAGGGAAAAAAGGACAAAGTAGTACTTACTAATGGACTAGAAATGTCCCCAAATCCCTACCCTTTCACTCCCCCAACAGCCAGGAAAACCACTCACCAAATCTGTTCTCAGTCTCACCGTCGACGTTTAGTCAATCATACAGCGCCCTGTAAGGAATGGGTTTTCGGGACATCTTGTGAGACTGGGTGAAATGTGAGTTAATGGGAAGAGAGTCAGTGGTTGAGTGAAGAAGCCAGGCAGAGTAGGTAGTTAAAGAGCAGAACAGTGCCTTAGGGGTACTCAGTGTATCCGGACTCACACTGGGAAAAGTGTATTTATCAACTTAATAGCAGGTGTCTGATTGAACATGACTATGATTACAGTAAGTTGTTCCTTCTTTTGGCTCCTCTCCTCCTCCTCCTCCTCTTCATCCTCATCATAACCCCCCCCTCACCGCTCCCTCCTGTTTTCCACCTTCGCCATCCTCCACCTTCTTTTCAAAGCTACAGGAAGATGGTATGGTGGGTATTAGCATTGTCAACACTGACTGATTTAATTATATTGCAACGGCATAATATATTAAAGGCGTAGATCATTTATAATTCAGTTTACGAGGCATGTCAACAACCTGTATGTGCAGCAGAACTTCCTCACCGCTGCTGTCTTTTTCTATGTTTCTAATGATAACTTTTACTATGTGCTAATATTTGAGCAGATTTGGCAGATCTGGAGAAAAAGCTGGACTATCAGAGGCAGGAATGGTATTGTGAGAGAGAAACAAGTGCATAAACAAGAAGAGGAATCCGACTTGTGGAAGATGTGGCGCGGGAGCCATTTAGCTGATAAGGCAGGGAAGGCCCTTCAGGTGTCTCCTGCTCCACTGCTGTGTAAATGAGCTCCAATTAAACAGGCGGCCCCTAGCTCCGGGTCTCCCCGCAGCCCTCCCCAGCCTCCTCCATCCCCTTAGCCTCCCCCAGCCCCTCGCTGCTCGCCGTAAGGCCCAACCCACCCCATGGCTCCTGCAGCTGCTCGCTCAACTCCCACTCTCTGTTTTTCACTCACACTGCGTGACCCAAAGGCCTGCTTAACTTGTGTGTGTGTGTGCGCGCGCACAGTTGTCTGTTGCTTCTCTATGTATGTCTGTGTGTTTGTCAGCCCCGCAGCATTTCAGCTTATTGTCAACTCTCGATAAGTGACAGCATGGTGGAAATGCTGCGTCCCAGTGTCTGGTTGATTTGTGTATATTGCAGTAATTGCTCTGGAAGTGGAAACTTATTCTCAACGTGGAAATTCAAACATTAAAAGGATAAAATTAGTTTTTTTTACACTGATCCTAACTTCTTTTTCCCCCTCAGCCTTTATAACCTGTGTGTTCCCAACGGTTCAAAGTGTCTCCAGCACACTGACCAAACACAACATTAACAGTTTGCAAACATTGTCTGATTCCTCAGAAGGCCTTTGCCACGCAGCAACGGGGGTCTGAGAGCAGCGGGTGATTTGGCCAATTAGATGAGGCGGTGATTTAGGTGGCCAGATTGGGAGAGTCACTGTTGGCTGCTGGCCAGGACACTGGGGTTGCCACCCCTGAAACCTCGAGAAACCATGCCATGAGTTCCTAAATGACCACAGCGAGGGGAGATGAGGGAATGAACATTTGATGACAAGTACTGCATTCATTTTTGCTAAATATTAGTTTCTTTGTCACAATAAAGAGGTTCACATTTACATTATGGGGTAATCTGTTGATTATTTAAAGGAGGGATCTGGAGCGGTGAGGTTGCAGATTGCAGCCAACTGAAGCTTCTTCTGTGTGCCAAGCGTGTAGAAGAAAAATAGGGAAAAATGTCCATCACAATTCCCAGAGCACAAGGTGACGTATTTCAAAATGCTTTTTCGTCTGACCAACAGTCAAAAACTCAAAGATATTCAATTTACAATATTAAACAAGGGCTGTTAAAGTTAACGCAATAATAACGCAAATTTGTTTTAACGCCACTAATTTCTTTAACGCAACTTGCGATTTTTAGGTTGTAGCGAGCTCAGTTTTAAAGTCAAGGAGGTTAAATAACGCTCCAAACTTGGAGATGTCCATTTTCAAAGGGGTCCCTTGACCTCTGACCTCCAGATATGTGAATGTAAATGGGTTCTATGGGTACCCACGAGTCTCCCCTTTACAGACATGCCCACTTTATGATAATCACATGCATTTTGGGGCAAGTCATAGTCAAGTCAGCACACTGACACACTGACAGCTGTTGTTGCCTGTTGGGCTGCAGTTTGACATGTTATGATCTGAGCATATTGTTTTATGCTAAATGCAGTACCTGAGAGGGTTTCTGGACAATATCTGTCATTGTTTTGTGTTGTTAATTGATTTCCAATAATAAATATATACATATATTTGCATAAAGCAGCATATTTATCCACTCCCATGTTGATAAGAGTATTAAATACTTGGCAAATCTCCCTTTAAGGTGCATTTTGAACAGATACAAAATGTGTGATTAATTTGCAATTAATCTTGATTAACTATTTAAATCGATTGACAGCCCTGATATTAAACACAAAAAAAACTGCAAATTCTTACACTTTAGAGGATGATGTTTGGCAATTTTGCTTGATAAATTAGTTCAATAATTAACTGATTATCAAAACTGTTGGAGATAAATCCCATGGCCAACAACCTATCAACTAATCATTTCAGCAGAGTGTGTCATACAGTACGTTATTTATCGTATTTTATCGTCGTGATGAAAATCCAGTCTGAGTTTAGTCTGAAAAGTGCCGTTGTTTACGACAGATGCGTCAGAGCTCCAAGTCAGACTCCAGCTTGTGTGTAACAGATCGCTCCCTACCTCCTACCGCACGAGGAAAGCACAATTACCTGTTCTTGTCGAGGCATACAGGCCCTGTCAACAGCGCCTCGTGCATAATACATACCTGACATTCTGCTAACGTTACCTGCCACATGTAACCAGTCACACTGTAAAAGGTGTTTGTCTGCTCCCCCGCCACTCCAAATGCTAGATATTTAAAATTAATGGCTGTGATTAAGATACTTTAAAACCCGCAAATGGTATATTTAAATATTAAGTCACATGTAATTAAGCAGGGAGAAATATTCATTCCCGTTGTTAGGGCAATTATAACAATTTCCATCAAGGGATTTCTCAGCTTGACTTTTGTTCTGTGCAATAGTGATTAACATTATGGTTAATTGAAGTCATTTTCCAAGACTTGGGGTATTTCTTATTCCCTGGCCTTAGAAAAAAGGACGCTGGCTGGACAGAGCGGCCCGGTGTGGAGTATTAACGACATGATTTCCTCCTCTGTGGTTCCTTCCTGTGAGCATATTTAACTGTCCGTATAGGGGGGTCGTCCCCGGGCGGCTGAGGAGGTCAGTCTCTCCTGGGAGCGCTGAATCAGCGGACGGTCGGAGATGAGGGCTCAGTGGGGAAACGCCACTCGGGTTAGCATCGATTTCCTTACATCACTCAGAAAGAAACAATTCGATGGTGTGATGTCCACCTACATACAGTACAGTAATACAGTAACACACCGTGTAATATTTATCCTCATCAGACAAGCCCATTAAAACTGTCAGTAATTAAGCTATTAACTGAGTGGTAGGTAAACTTGATAGTTTGGTTCTAAACACTTAAAGTTGCTCCACAATCCAAAATATGTAGCGATGCACTGATACTGATATCTGTATCGGGTGTCGGCTATAATGGGGCCGATCTACTCTAATTCTATGTTTATATACTATATACATTATATACTGAAATTTTAATTCCTCGTTAAGTTTTTGGCCAATTTGTTGCTGCATTAAAAGGTTAACACTTGTAATTCCTGTTAATTTTTAAAGGTTTTTTACCAAGTTGCTGGTGTACAATTTATTATTCTAATCATAAATAACAATTCAGTACATTTATTATGTATTTATTTCTAACATTTACATTTTGTTTTACAAAGTTAGGAAAGCAATGTTTTAAGTCAAGCCTGATGTTGCTTTACACATAAATGAATGATCCCAGTCACCTTCACACAGTGAGACATACAGCTTATTGATTAAACACTGGTATCGGATCGGTACTCGGTATCGGACGATAGCCAAAGCCCAGGTATGTCAGGTTTGTCACGGCCGTTGACGTTAGATACCGACGCTTAAGGCACCCTTTAGCGTCAGTATGAGATGAACCGGGCTTTCTTTTAACTACAATGTAAACCCATATGCGTCAATATTAAACGCTCTGAGAAAGTGCGCCGGGAGTGTGGTGACGTAGCTTTAAGAGTGAAAAGAGACACACAGGGCGGGAGGAGTGGTGGATGAGTCCAAC
Source organism: Sebastolobus alascanus (assembly GCA_916701645.2). Classification (NCBI taxonomy): domain Eukaryota; kingdom Metazoa; phylum Chordata; class Actinopteri; order Perciformes; family Sebastidae; genus Sebastolobus; species Sebastolobus alascanus. The sequence goes on from CAKAOJ020000301.1 coordinate 254,717, forward strand.
AAACACAAGGCTTTCATCCAGGAGAACGCTGTTCATGTCCTGTGTTCATAACGTTTAGTGTCACTTTCACTGTACAAACGTAGTAGTTTTAAGCCCAACCGTGTTGTTTTTTCCTAACCCTGACATAGTGGTTTTATTGCCTGATTTTGTGACGTCACTACTAGTTTGGCAGCCAATCATGCTCCAGTGTGCAACTTAAACTTAAAGCCTCCAGATCACATACACTGAGGATGGAAGTGAAGTAGGAAGCATTTTGTGTCTCATAGTTAAACTTTGAAATTGACAATATTTGCATATTTCTCAATGAGGGAGAAGGAGAAGATGCTTTTTAAGAATTTTAACTTTGGAAAAACCATATCAGATAGCAGAATATTTTTTTATACGTCTTTAAAAATAAATGTTCAATATGACCAGGACTGCATCAGCCCATATAGTTCCTGCATGATGGAGATGCTGACAAGATAATCTCACTTTCTTATTTGTTTGTCCGCTGCCTCGAGGTATTAATAATAACTGCCAGTGCTGCTCAGATTAAGTTTTAATGGAGATGTGGTTGAGTAAATTATATAATGTGAAACAAAAGTAACCAACGCTGACGTTGTCAGTCAAACTGACAAACTGTTAGATTCTCATCTGTTTACGCAACAACTTCTTTATTGTTTGTCATTTGCCAAAGTCGACGTTTCATTACTCTAAATCTGTTTATATCATCATGTGATGATGATGACTCAATATCAGCTAATTGCTCTTGTACAGAGAGTCAAACGGTGGTCTCTCTGTTAAGATGCTCAAATCAAGACATAATTGTCCCCCGGCATTCACGCCAGACAGTACAACTCCATTTCCAAATCTGTCTTAGTGTAAGTAATATGCCTGCATACTGTCATGAGTGACACGGGCCTCTTCTCTGCGGCGCCATGACCCGTTTTAAAGATCATCGCCAGCCCATGAGCATGCACCCAGCAGTTGTCCTCCCTCTGAATGTTTTTACAGAGGGAAGCAAGGTCAGATTGCAGAGATGATGATACATGGGAAGCACTTTTGAAATAAGAAAGTCCTCTTTTTTTTTTCGCTGCTGCGTCGCATATTGACCTTGGCATTTCTGACAATAGCATCCATCACACACACATGAAACCTTTCCAACAGGCAACGCCGGTCTGCTGAGCAGCCAAGTGAATCAGATTAAGGAATAACACTAGTAGATGGATGCCTGACGTCAAAGCGGCAGAGGGATCAACCTCCCTGTTCCTCGTGCATTCCACTTCCTCTGCACGCCCCCTGCGCTGCCTGGCTGGGTTATGTTTCTCCCATTTTGACACGAATGATTAACGGCCACGCGATCGCTGTGTTTTTGATCGATACTACAGCATTACGGCGGTAATTAATTCAATGGAGCATTGAGAGGTTGTCGATTGAATCATCTGCCGACCACGGCCCATCGGTTTAGAAAAAGTTAAAGTTCTGTGAAAATAAAGTCTATTACTCATGTATAATTCAATCACTCCCTCCATACTTTGTTTGTTGTTTTGTTAAACATTAATCCGATATTGCAAGTTATTATAATTTACTATAATATAAAAAGTCTGCCTTGTAATAAAGTGAAACTCAGTACCTTTATGGCCTTTCCAGCTAATCACTGCATGACATCCCTTATAGGACTAATGAAGTACCCATTCACTGCGCAAAGCTTGTTTTCGAGTATCTTGCGTGTCTGGTTTCAATTTTCCACAACCTTTAATGGTCGCATTATTGTGAAATAAATATAAAAAAAGGATCTCACAAAGAAATTATTCATTTCATCGGGTTCCCAAAGTAGCACGCCAGGATGAAAGTTGCTTTGCTCTGGGGTTTGAGAGCAGCCACAGTTTGATCTGGCTAGTTGAGACGCACAGAATATCCTGAATCACCTGTATAAGAGCAACGATGACTGTGGACTTACAGAGTAACATGATCACTTTATGCTTTTGTTTAAGTTAAGAACACCATTTGGTTTTTTTAAAATGTCCTCAATAAAATCAAGCCAGGAACAGAAAACAGAAACAGTTTCAGTTTTAATGAGAATTTGTTTAAAGAGATACTATTAAAACATTTTACTATCAAGGCTGTTTTTCTTAACAACAGTCAGCGCTCCCTCAGGTGCTTTCGTGAAACAATTTTTACTGATTATATAATGAATGAGAAAAACATTCAGTTAATGCTCGAGTTTCGGAGAGAAACTCAGACTACAACACCGCCAGAGTGTGCAGGGTGCCAGCATGGAAAAAGACATTAACACAGTGCACGTGTGGCTGTGTGCGTGCATGTAGGTGTGTGCATGTATGTGTGTGTGTGTGTTGCAGAGAAGGGCTGCACTGAAGTACTCAGCTGGGAGCATCCAGTCAGTGACCCCTGTCTTTCCAACTGTGTGGAGAGAACTCTTCAGTGTGCATGCATGAGTGTGTGTGCGTGTGTGTGTGTGTGTGTGTGTGTGTGTGTGTGTGTGTGTGTGTGTGTGTGTGTGTGTGTGCGAGACAAAGAGAGAGTGAGATAGAAGTACAGCACAAAGAACAGAGGAGCATTGTGCGGCGCCGAGGCTCCGAGCACGTCGTGCACACGCTGCAGCTCACGTAGCACAGCCTGAGGAGAAGTCCTGAACCGCACTGGCCTTTGCACTTTGCACCGACACCGACTCACACGGGGCGAAGTGTCCGCTTCGCTGTATCTGTCTGGTCAAGCCAGGTTCAACACGCTTTGTAAAGCCGTGGAGAAACAGCACACTCACTGAACGCAACATGCAGTTGTTTCTCATTTAACATCCAATACTGGCGCACATTTATCCTCACAAGAATCTTTTCCAGCACAGATTTGGAAAAGTTAATTGTATAAATTTAATAAATTGATACTGGTAAAGTGTCCTAAAAGTCTGTGAGTGTTTTCTAAAAATTATAAATTAAATTAATTGTAGTAAATAAAAAAAACATGTAAAAAAATGTAATTTCTAAACCAAACATTATTTTTGAAAATATAAAAAAAACTACTCTTTTTATCTTATTTTCAAATTGTGAATAGATGTCAAATATTAATTAGAACATGTCCAAGCACGTGTGTTACTTGGCATGTAACATTTTTCTTTCAAAATAAAACCACTTTTGATTCATATAGACAATAATTTAAACATTATTTAAACCCTGACTGAATATCTAGTCACTCTCTATAGCTAGAATATAGAGATTTAGGCAAAGTTAAAGAAAGAAAGAGTTCAATTGGTGGAGAGTAAAATAAAAATATAAAATATTATTTTATCTGCTGAATATCAATAACTGCCCGTCACCGAAAATTTTAAGAATTCATATTCGATGAGCAAATCTTTGTCCGTACTGTAAGATCATGTGCTAGTGCAACTAAGTTGATAGTTTTCTGAAGAAAAAGGGTAACTGCCAGTCAAAATGAAATTAAGTTTCTGCACTCTCACAACAAACATTTGTCATATATATCTGCAAGGGTTTTCAAAATAAAGCGGTTACAAGCAAAATTTGGAAATAAAAAAAAACATCAATTTTTTTTTTCCTTTTATCAGTCTCAGCGTGATGGTGTTTTCCACAATCAAGTTTTACGGTGTGCCAGCAGGACACCGTGTCCACGGGGACTCTCCGGAGAAAGAGGTGAGTACCAGGTGCTGCATGCGGACCCTCTCATGCTATTACCACCAGACTGTCATGGCTTTCTGTCCCATTTTTACCTTGCGTACACCCTCCCCCAACCCCGCAAGACAACAGGATGGCACCACAACAGCTGCATGTTCTGCAGCTTTGTCCATTTGCAGCATATTTCATAGTCTTCGTGGATTTTTTTTTTTCCTCTTTAGTTTCGTGAAATGGAGACCGCCGTGTAGCACAAAACATGGAGGACTCATTTTGTGTAGGCAACTTGCAAGCATAGAGGCACAAAACTAAAATGGAGAGGGTGATTTCATTTTTTTTGGAGGGGGAAGAGAAGGCGGTAGTGTAGGGTTGCAATGCACCCGAACGACATTCTCCTCAAACGTGGACTTGGAGCACCCTCTACCCATCACAAGTCAAAATGCAGGCCCACTCCAGAGTCCTCCCATTACTACGTCTGTAATTGTCTGGGAGCCAGGCCTTGCTCCTGCTCTCCAGAATTTTAACAGAAACCATGAGAGGGGAGGCTTCTTTAAAGGCTTCATCAACTGTGACCAACCGCCGTCAGCAGTAACCCATGTTATACAGGCCGCAGTTATGACACCCTCAAAGGGCTGCCCCCGAGGAGGCAGGCGACAGGGAGGGGGGTACAAGGGGAACAGGGCCTCAGAAGTTTCCCACCTTCCCTTGAACCGCAGCCGCGAACCCTCGGCAGGAGGTGGACAGGGCCAGCTTTGAAAAATAACACCTTTGTGATCCCCAGTGTTTGGGGATGGATCGTGGTCTGCAGATGGCTCCGGATACTCTCTCTATGGATGGATGGGACAGACAGAGAGACGGAAAAAGAGAGCAGACTACGCTCTGTTGCACCCAAGTTTCCAATTTATATGATTTCTAAATATTATCTCATCTTGCCAAGTTATTTTATCATTCTAATAATGCAGCTTCAGGAAAACATTTCATCAGAAGGTTGCAAGGACAACAGTCCACGCTCAATAACGCGTGCGATTACAATACTGAAGAGCTAAATGCAAACTAAGATGCTCAACAGTAAGCAGTTTTACAACCGTGCCTCCTCTAACACAGTCGTGATGATGAATATGAGCTGCAATTAAGTTATACAGAAACGCCGCCATCATTCTGGAAGTTCACACGTGTCCTGCATGTGGCTAGCTAATGGGCGTGAGCGCAGAACTGAGAAGCAGACGTAGAAACCGGGAGCCAACAGAGTTTTGAACAGGGGGGAATAAATTATTACGGGCCCGGCAACGGTGACAGCGTTTTTCCCCCCAGTCTGGGGGGAAGAAAACAGCGCGCTGAACTTCTAACCCCGGATTCTGAAATCATTTTTAGCCGCAGTTGACAGTCAGTAACCGGCACTTGACAGCGAGCTCACGGAGGGCTGGTGACACTTTCCTGCGTCTCAGCGGGGTCCTCCGAGGATCCAGCCCTCTGTAAAGGTGATCGGCTGTTGTGCTGTTTTTCTTTCCCTCCTTTTGGCTCGCACTATGGAATAGAGCAGGTTTGATCTCCTTCCCACCTCATTTACATCTCTCTCTCTTCGTGTTCGGTTGCTAGCATCATGGAAAGATCAAATAACTCAAAGGCAAATGTCACAGTGTGAACATCCTCTTTTTAGCGACCAATAATACATATCAGTGACACAAATGATGGATTTTATTCAAGCGAAATAGCCAGACTCATTTTAGTAATATTGGTCTTCTTTTAAACTTTTTTACCACATGTCTTGGAAGGTTTTCCACCCACAAATTTAATGTGATGATTGTGTTACAGTATTCATATAACAACTCAGCTCACAAAGTCAGCGTGAGTGCCAGTCTGGGAGCTCGGTGCAGAAGACGGTGCCTCGTGAAGGCTTGTGTTGCCTCCAAACAGCTGTGGTGCCTCTTTTGTGTTATTTGGAGGGCCTGTTGCCCCTGCTCTATTCAGGGCTTTCACACCAGTCTCACTCACTTCTCACTCCCTGGGTTCCTCCTCACAGGTCATAAATTAAGCAGAGGGAGGGGAGGCTTCCAGATCAGAGAAAAAAGATCAGTCAGAACCTCATTTCAGTTTTTTTTTTATCACACATTCTGCGATATGACAGCGCCGAAAGAGTCAAAGTTTCATAAGCAACAGTAAGAAGCGAACCTGCTGCGCGGAGGGCAATTCTCTGATGTAAAGACAAGTCTGTGGATTAAGTTAAGACAGAGGGTTTTGGGGATTTATCCACTTGAGGCCACACTGCTGTTGACACTATATGTTATTTTAATGAGTGTTGCGGCGTTGTGGTTAATGTGGCCACAGCTCATGGCTCAGAGGTGCTGCTAGGCTGTGCATACAGTATGTGTGTGCATGAGAGAGTTGGTGGGGGGTGGGGGGGGTCACAATATGGTTATGGTGACAAGCACTGGGATAACTCATACCGCCTCTCCTGTCAAAACAAAGACTAGCCTACTTGAAGTGAATGAGGCTGGCAGCGGCGTACTTTACGGTAACTGGAGAACGCTTTTGATGCCGCAGACTTTTATTTTCCTCCATGTGCTCAGACGGACTCCTCTCATTTTCACTATTCAGATTTTTTTTTTTTTTTAAATGCATCATGATGGACATATTGTATTCAGTAGGGTCGACATACTCAACCCAGCAGTGCATACTGTGACAATGACTTAATGACATGAATAGGGGAAATATTGCACAGTTCAGTAGCTTGTATTGCGTGCCATTATCCCTTTGTGAAACAGAAAGATCAAAATTATGAAATATCATGCGACACATGTGGGATCTATTCAGCGGTATCACAAAACTCCCATTGAAAAACGGTTAAATGGCTTCGCATGAGGCTGTGTACAGAACCATATGGACGCCTCCACATCTCCTCATTTCATACATGTTTCTTTTGACATCAATAATGCCTCGGTATCCAGTGGCGCTTGGAACGCATCCAAAACAATTATAAAGTTGCCGTGGAAACTGAGGTCCTGTGCCAGGGTGAGGCACACTGTCTGCGCTCAGATAACCGCATGGAAAGTCACAGCAAACAAAGCGCTTGACAGGGGTGCAGAAATGGGAGAAATAAAAAAAAGAGGGAGGGAGGTGAGGGATGGGCAGAGGTGAAGAGACAGAGACGGAATAACAAAAGCGGCGAATGAGGCAAATGTGGACATCCAGAGATGATGAAATCAGGCACAATAGATTTGCATTTTTGTGTGTGAGAATTACAGACAGATTGTGATGGGGACATTTATAAGACCTACTCTCCAAACATCACCAGAAAAAGTCACATTTAGGCTGAGAATCAGTGTTGAGGTTCAGTTAAAGGTTAGGCAGGTACAGCAACACTATGTGCATGTTTGTGTGCACATGAATGAATATTATCATGGCAAACTAACACACAACCCCTCGGTGACACGTGCAATGTTGTGTGCGGGACATTGGGACCGGTGTAATGTATTGTAACCTTATGCTAACCTAATGAACAAGAGGATGAAAGCGGTGTAATGGAGGCGTTTTTACATTCATCTTTAGGCTCCTCATTATGCGCCCAATATGACAACCTCGTTAGGAGTGCACGAAAGATTACCCATGCGGGTAAAGAGCACCACCTTAATGCCAAAAAAACACAAACACACAGAAAAATTGTAACACAGGTAGGAATGTGGAGAGCAGAGACTGTGCAATTGGTGCACACACACACACATAAACCCCTGGTGGGAGTAACTGGGCTCTTGGAGTCAGAAAGACAATCTGACTGGCTTTCAAAGACCCCTGACTGTCCGGTCTGTTTATTCAGATGGGAGCACAGAACGCCACCATTTCAGAGCCATTGCATTACTTTGTTTTGAACTCACTGATGAAGAACATAAGTTTCGGGGTTGTGGTTGGGCGGTTGGGGTGATAAAAAGGGCCCTAGACGCTACCAACAGTTTTATTCTACATGTGATGTAGTGTGTTTAAAGCTTAAATACCTAAAAAGTACAAAAAAAAATGTATTTGTACAGCACAAAACACACCACTTATTATATATGCAGTGTTTTCTAGGCTCTGTTAGGTCACTGTAAGCAATTACAGTAACATGAATCAATTAAAACGTGTTTTTAGCTGTCTGTGCCTGAAGTGTCAGCAGATCTGCGTGCGAGTCATCATTTGTTCTCATTAGTGTTTCTCTGAGAAATCAGTAGCGCTTGAGGAAATCAGGTAATTTGTATTCGCAAATAAGGATACTCTGCCCAACAACGTCACGCCATTTGTAACGGGGTAGTAAGTGTGTTTGTGTACTGTGTGTAGTGTCTATTTGGGACTATTTTGAAAAAGGAGATTTCTGCATTAGTCTTAGTAATGGCCACGAGGCCGAGCATCATTAGCTCAACACTGCTCTCCAGTGGATATAAAGTATAATAACCCACACATAAAGTTCAAGTGTGCATTAGTTGTGTGTAAAGATTCTTCTCTTTAACATGTTAGTTATGTTACCGCCTTAAGGTTTTTAGAAGTTTGAGTTATTTTAACTATTATAAGCCACCAATGTCTTTCAGATATCATGTGATGCAGTGCAGCGTAACATTGGAAAAATTAACTTTTATAATTAGATTGCCTCCTGTTTTCATCTACTTATTAAATGCAAAAATTAAATAAGGTTATGATGTTCCTTCACATGCATTTTGTAAGGGATTAGATTTTTCTTTCTGCTAACAGCTAACTGCATACCTTCATGTCTGTATTGCTCGTGTGTGCAGCTGAGTGACATGGAGTATAGCTGTGTGGTTACAGCTGTCAACAGATCTTCCCCCACTGCATTATAGGGACAACAAAACTATAGTGTCTCTCATAACATGCAATTTTCTAGAAGACAGTAGATGCAACACAACCACTGCTCGACATCTGATATCATAAATATAACCTCAACAGAAGAGCAATGCTATTCTTGAAGGATCGGATTCATTCAGTCTTTATGTATTGTGTCGACACATATTCCACATTTACGTTGTTATTATTAACAAATGTGTGTTTTATTGTGATGTTTATGTGTTGATCTGACTCATATTCTAACTGTTAAGATGGGATATAGGGATATCTACATGGACATTAAGACTTTAAGTTTAAGTTCTCTTCCCATGCTAATATTGATGTGCATGTATACAAGGACGTGTGTCATCGCAATACTGCATTGTTGAAAGAATAGGAGGAAAATGCAATTCAATGAGGCCTAATTGATATAATTGAACAAGGTTATTGATTAAAAAACAAAGCTAAAAAGACAAAAAACAAATAAAGTAACTAAGGAGGAAAACCTCCGAAAGAATGATACACTGACAGGGATCTGTCATGAAAAAGAATAAGAAAACTTGTTTCTTTAAAACTGTCATGTATGAAGTTATTGAAGTACTCATGATAGTATATATATCCTGTGTGATCACCTATTGTGTTAAGCATATACTCAGTTGACATTTGAATGTCATATCATTTTAATCATTAATCATTTTTAATTTAATTACTTATTGTGTTACCTTAATTTTGGATTCATTATATTTTTACAGTGTGACTTTTATGATCTGAAAGAAAGAAACAAGGCGTCTTGCCTAAGAAAAGAGTGTTAAAAGAACAAGATGTTCACTGTTCAGTGTTCAGACTGCTCTTAGGAAAGATTTGACATGAATGAGGAAAGTTTTTACCTTAAGTTTTATCATTGTGTTTTATCATCATTATCATTATGTTTTATTGTGTTTTATCATTGTGTTAACATTGTTTTTTTACTAGACGTGACCTTATACCTATAATACCAAACATTTAATCAACTTCTGTGTGTACATTGAATGTAAAACAACTGCGTAGTTAAGCAGGCACTTGTGGTAACGTGAGGTGAGGCTAACCTTTAGCGAGAGCAACTGCAACCGCAGTGGAACTGCGATGTGCAGAATAGAGGAGGCACAGGAAGTCTGCACAGGAAACACCTGCTCGAAGCCGTTTCAGAGGCGAGGGCAGAAAGATATAAAAAGGAAGCATTTTGGACAGTTCGAGAGCCATCTTCGAATTACACCGGGAGGTTCTGCCCGATTTCGAACTGACAAAAAAAACAATTTGGAGTCTCGCACTTTGTGAGATTTTTTATCAGTGAAAAGATAGTTGTTTTCGGGAGATGAGAAATTACATACTCTGATGAGGACGTCTTTCCTCTCATTCGGCAGCAATTAAGTAATAACCGATAGACAAATTAAGTTGAGGGAAACGTGGAAAAGTAGCGGAATTTTCCCCTACTAAGCACACGTTTGCTTTGACAACAAGAAAAATCTATAGCAATCTAAACTTAGAGGTACCTGTGCCCTCTCCTTTTTTTATTTTTTAAATTTTTATCCTTTTTTGTAATAACCACAGCTGTGCTGAAGTTTTGAATAAATAATCGCTTGATCGCCAGTAGTTGTTGACTTTTTATCTGACGAGTTTTTACAACTAAATAAGACCTTTTACGTCGCCACGAGGCACCGCTGAGCCCCCGAGAGGTAAGTCTTTTCCGCACTACGGCCACACTATTGATTCACTAAGATAATACACACACATAAACCAATAGGTAGGGAGGTCTGAAGGCGCAAATCCCTTAGCAGGGCGGGAGGGTAGAGAGAAGGTCGTGTTGCCCGGGCTCTATCTATCTTTATGTGGAGAAGAGGTCGTGTTGCTCTGGCTCTATCGATCTGGCGTGGAGAGGAGGTCGTGTTGCTCAGGTTCTACCTATATGGCGTTGAGAGGAGGTTACGTAGCTAAGGCTCTATCTGATTGGAGTGGAGAGGAGGTCGTGCAGCTCTGGCTCTATCGATCTGGCGTGGAGAGGAGGTCGTGTTGCTCTGGCTCTATCGATCTGGCGTGGAGAGGAGGTCGTGTTGCTCAGGTTCTACCTATATGGCATGGAGAGGAGGTTACGTAGCTAAGGCTCTATCTGATTGGAGTGGAGAGGAGGTCGTGCAGCTCTGGCTCTACCGGTTTTGACGTCGAGAGGAGGTCGTGTTGCTCTGGCTCTATCTGTTTTGTGTCGCCTGGAAGCTGCTTGACATCCTCCTGGATCCACCTTCTCACATATATTCGCATTATGTGTATTCATTTTTGTCATGAATTATCTATGTTGTGTTTTCATTATGTTGTTACTCTGTACACACGACATCTATTGCACATCTTTCCATCCTGGAAGGGGGATCCCTCCTCTGTCGCTCTTCCTGAGGTTTCTTCCATTTTTTCTCCCTGTTAAAAGTTTTTTTTTTGTGGTTAAGTTTTTCCTTAGCCGATGTGAGGGTTGCACTCTCAAGGACAGAGGGTGTTGTATCCTGTACAGATTGTAAAGCCCCCCGAGGCAAATTTGTGATTTGTGATTTTGGGCTATACAAATAAAATTGATTTGATTTGATTTGACCAGGTGTCCCTGCCCGGAGAGATTCATAGCTGTTGAATTGCAATAAAGAGAACAGGGATTTCGTTTAAAGGCTTCTTGAGACGGAGTATTACCGAGACCAGGCTGTTGAGTTTTTGAGGGAATTAGCAAACAAAGTTAGTGACGTGACTTTGAATTTTAGCTGTTCGCCTTAAATAACTTTCCAGAGGCCAGTAGTTTAAATCATATAAAGGCCAGACTCCGCCCTTTCCCCCTTCCCTAGGAGCCGGCTAACAGCCGAGAGGAGCTCCAGCAGGGGTCTACGGTAGCAATTGGACATAGACAGTGAGAACTAGCCGTTTTTTATCGAGAGCCACGCGCTCGCTAGTCGCTATCTAAACTGATCCTTAAGTGCTACAGGCGGCAGATTAATGAACGTGCCGTCGCCAGCGAAAAAGCCTCAGGTTCTGACACATCTGAGGGCAATCGTCTTATAAGTTCTCGATTTATAAAATAAGCAAGCGTATTGGAAGGTATTATAACTCCCACCAGTGGGGATAAATAGAAATAATAATATTCTTTCCTGCGCTGCTATTTTAACAGTATGAATAGGTTTATAAGCAGATTGTGACTGTGCATACATTTAAAAAAAATGTAGTACACCACGGTCGCATTTTTAAAGACACGTAAAAGCTTCAAAATTCATGAGTGGGATATTTACTGACGTATTTTATATCGTAGAACAAAACATTAAAATCTCTTAAGCTTGTGTTAACCACAGACCTTATTTTCAGGCAACTAACCCATTAAAAAAAACATTGACTTTGAGACGAGGAAAGCGGAAGTGCTAAAATGCTAATTTCCTGGTTTTAAGACTCATTCCTGCAGCTGAGAGTTTCCTACACTGGTGAGCTACACAGTGGTTTAACGCCATGTCCATTGAGTTACATCACCCTGGCTACAAATATCTAATGGCCCCTGTCCAACATAGTCTTACATGCAAACATGCAATGTATTAATGTCTACATGTTTTTTGGGTGAGACATTTTAAAATGTGAATGTCTCATTCAAAGAACTCATCCTCATCTGTCCAGTTATCGTTTCTAAACTAAAAAAAGGCCTAACTGTAGACTAGAGAACACTAATACACCAAGCAAGGCTGCTCAATGTGTGTCTCAAATGTCTCATTTACCCTCTTTATGTTAAATTGTAGTGGGTTAAATTGCACATGAAATAAAATAATAATAATCTCAGAAATAACACTAATGTTTGGAAAGACACAACAAAAAAAATTCCTCTGGAAGGTCAATCGCAGCTTTTAAAAACTATTCTCCTGAATGTCAACATATGTTGTCTTTTCCACTACTGCTTTCTTATTTAGATGGGTTATTTGAGCATAGTGTCCGATGAGTGTGCACGTGTGTGAGTGTATCTCTGTTTATGTGTGGTGGGGCAGCCAGGTATAGGGAGGTAGGGAACTGATCTTCAGTTTGGATTCCACAGCATAGTAGAAAAAGAAGAATGTCACTTTATATTTATTGAATTATATGCATTTTTAAAGATAAAAAAAATAATTCACAGCAATAGGCATAGGGCAAATGACCCTAAAATTAAATAAAATTTAGTATATGATGCCCTAGAGATGTTGAGATTTATTATAAACATTGTTTTTGTAAAACCCTTGGTGAAAACATCCCATTGTGCTGTGCATGTAATGTGAGAAAATACTGTAATACCTTTTACGCTTGCTTGTGTTATTGGTGACATCTAGAGGATGAAAAATGATAAATTAATACATTTTAATCACTATAAAAATAAATATTTTAAGCTTCTAACAAGTGCCTATTAATCAGAAATGTGCTGTAAAATGAATAAACCAATGCATTGTGTACTGCAGGCTGTTTAATAAAGCAATATGGCACTTATTGATGTGTTCTATTATATGTTGTTCTAGTATATTCTACTCTGTTCTGTTGACTTCTCTTCTACACTGCCGTCTTGTCATTGGCGCATGGGAATGGGAAGTGCGATGACGTCGACCAATGAGATTATAGGTTTATTCCATAGGCTTGGTTCCGGAGTGGCCTGTTATTATTGTGAGTAGCAGGTGAAATCTCGGTGAGTAAATCCTGATTCCGACAACAACAGCTGTGTGTTTCTATAATATAAACGGTGCAGGCTGTGATTTCAGACGGCAGCTCGGCGCTTTTTAACAACTCGCCGTCTCCTTTGGATGAAAAAGTAGGTGATGAAACGTCGGGCGTGCGCTCTCTTTACCAGCAGCCTCTCTCAGACTGCAGACATCACACTCTTATTCCCAGAATCAGTCCCTGAGATCTGCACTGGGGTTGGCCTACATACTGGAGAGGAGCGGTGCGCCTTGTGTCGGCCTGTTGTTTACGCGTAAACATCCGGAGCGATTGGATTTCTCATGTTGTTTTCCCGTCAGACGCACCGCCGTCACTTCCACATACAACCAGATTATCTGTGTCGCCCCCCCCGTGTCGGTCTGCAGCAGCTGAGACGAGCTGCTGCACTACTTCTTTACACACTAGGACACCAATAATATATATATATAGTGGAGAGGAGAAGGGTGCTCCATGCTGTCCTGCTACCTTAATACATCACAGACACACACAGAAACATATTAACTGCATGTGTTTATGAGTGACACCTAAACCAGCACCAGATGGCGCTGTATCTCAGATCTAACCTCTCCATTTATCAACAGGTTTCCCTCCAGTCTGACCAAAAATGGATACGTATGCTGTACCCGAGCCGGAAATACCAGGCTGTCCACCAGGATTGGAATACCTGACTCAGGTAAGAAATACTCAAGTTTTTGTTTTCATTACAAATGTATATAAAGTCTGTTCATGTTTTTTTTTAATCAAAGGGCAGAGGAAATGAGCAAGTATCACTGACTCTTTCATCAATATTTAACACCATGACATCATCAGCTTAAGATACAATATCACCAAATAATTCAGTGACAGTAGAAATTGAAGAAGCAGGTATACTATCCCCCATTCATCAAACTATTTTAAAACATATTTCACACCTGAAATGTGAAGATATTATAAAGCACTGATGCTACAAAAGATAGGCCTTTCTCATGAAAGATATTTGGACACGTCACACATGGTGCCTTCAAATGAAACTTGTGAGCTCGTGTTTACAACATGGGAAGTCGTGTACACGATCTGCAAGTAGTTAAGTCGTAAGAGCACCGCTGCTAAATAAAGGCAATATTAACGTTACTGTCAGCGTCTAGAAGCCACAGAGGCTAACAATTTAGCAAGCTACCAAGTGGGTACCATAATGCAGGAAAGGCATAATGAGAGAGGAAAAAGATGAGGCCGTTGGGAATATCAACATTTTCCTCAGACATGAAATTACGAAGAAAAACAATATAAGACTAAAATTATAATATATTCACTTGTTATGCACCGAAAAAATAACTTCCATGGCCTCCGCCATTTCTGATAACGTCAACAAACACGTCACAACTCGGAGCTTTCAGAAACTTTCCACTTACGAGGTCATGAATACGACATGAGGGGGGGGGGGGATTCTTCTTGTGAACACGGTAAACACGACCCCATTTGAAGGCACCAACAGTCACAGCAGGAAAAGCACAGGTGTAAATAATTAAATTAACGATGGCTGAAGCTGCTCCAGTTTCAGGGCTCGGCTATTGTTCATGCTGACTCACTGTCGGCGTTTAAATGGAACAGAGAAACTGTTAATGTTATCAATAACAGCTGTGCTTTTGCTTCTATGACAAGTCAAATTGTCTAAGGATCTGTTCTCTACCAGCCTTCACTTCTGCGGACTGAAAGCCCAGAAATTGTACTACAAGTCCTCTGTTGGACCATTAGACACACCAGTGGTGCTTGAGAAGTACATAACAGTGTCCACAGTAAAACAATATACAGGGCCACTGAAAAAAGAAGTGACTCCTCTCAAACTTTTTTTAGGCCCTCCCCCCCAACAATACTGCATTTAACAGACAAAAATGCATAAATTTGAATCCAGTGTATGTGGTTATCTTGTTTACTAGGTGGATCAGCTACTCATCAAACAGAAAGTTGAGCTTGTTGAAGGTAAAGTATGTAAACATGCATCGACTTCTGAGAAAATCTATAATTTATGCTGCTAGTAAAGGTGCTAGACCGCCAGACCGGCTGCGTAAACAAAGCACAAAGAAGCTCTGATTACGACACACCCAGAGGGAGATCAACTTCATTTTCTGCTTAGGACGCCATTACTCCACTCAGGCTGTTCTCATAAACCGTTCGTAGCTGTTCCTACGAAATACAATGCACTGTAATTCGTGTACATATATCCCACAAAATTAATTAATATGTAATCCACGTAATTATGAACCAGAAAGTATAAAGACCAACAAACGCTGCGTAAAGAGGAGGTCGGGGTGGATGGGTGGTTAAAAGAACACCGCACTTTCGCCCAGGAGACCGGTGTTCATACCCCGTGCGAAACAAGTCAACGTTGATTTATTTATCACATAACTTCCGCACTTAAGTTGCGCCACTTCTGGAGTTATTTTAACCCCAAACCACAGTCTTTTCCTAAACCTTACTAAGTAGCTTTTGTTACAAAAATTACGTACTTAAGTTACACCACTTACTTAACTTACTTACAGTACTTAAAGGGACTATTTGTAACTTATCACGCGCATAAATCTTAACGGGTCGGTATCCAATGCGCGCTCGCGTGTGGGTACGCGCTGCTCCTGCCTGTTTGCACACCGTGCTCGTTCTCGCCCGCTCGGCTCGCTCCACCTCTCACGTGTACGCGCGCACACTACACACTGCAGAGAGTTAGTTTAGCTCTGAGAATATCTAGTGAATGTGCAGTGGACGTTTCTGAGAAATAAATGTTGCCGCTCCTCCAGACCAACAGAGGTTTCCCGTGTCTTGTGAAGTGACGGGGCTCCGCAGCGAGTTACGTTATCCCGACCGGGTGTCGGTCTCTCTCTCCCCCCCCCCCTCCGTTCCCTCCGCGGTCGGTATCGGCTGAAGCAGGAAAAGCCAGCACTAGGATCAGCATTGATTCAGGTGAAATATAGAGTGATATTGTGTGTTAGCTGACGTGTGTTGCCTCACTGTTTAGACCGGTGCTCGTTCATGTCAATGTAGCGCGAGCACAAGCGCGTGCGCGAGCAACAGGACGCTGACTTTCGTTGACATTGCGGCCACAGGTGTCGCTGTGAACAAGCAATTTCTGATTCTTACATATAGCCCCTTTAACTAAGTAGTTTTGTTGCTTAAACCTAACCAAGATGTTTCCTGTGAAGACGGAAGTTTATTTTGGACTGGAGCGGAAATTGACATATGCGTCACGTGTTGCTTGACATTTGTAGGAAAAATTTGGAATAATTTTTCGTTGCTCCCCTAAATCTTTACATTACAAATAGTTGTTTGCTGCTATATTAATGCTCTGGATTTCAAATTTAGCACCTTTAAGTACAGATAGGTTTTGCAGCGTCTGTAGAGAAATGACATCTTCATACGTTTTGTTCGTCCATGCAGCCCTTGTTGGTTTTGAGAGCAACAACAAGTATGAAGTCCGTAACAGCATGGGCCAGAACGTGTTCTACGCCGTGGAGGAGAACGACTGTCTGAGTCGACAGTGCTGTGGTCCCATGCGCTCCTTCACCATCCACGTCCTTGACAATTTTGGACAAGAGGTCATCACCGTCACCAGGCCACTCAAGTGCATGTCTTGCTGCTTCCCTTGTTGTCTACAAGAGGCGAGTGAAACCACTTTTAGACACGCTCACATTGTGTCCATGAGATTACAGTGTTCAGGGTGTTTGTTGTTCACCACATCCAACATTGTTTACATTCAATGACGTCTAGTTTTCTTGTGAGAATATGGCTACAAATCACACTCTGTTCTCCCACAATCCCTCACTCAGCTGGAGGTGCAGTCTCCCCCCGGTAACACAGTGGGGTACGTTATGCAACAGTGGCACCCGTTCTCCCCCAAATTCATCGTTACGAACGAACAAGCCGAGCCTGTACTGAAGATCCACGGGCCCTTCTGTGGATGGAGCTGCCTACCAGATGTCGACTTTGAGGTGGGTTCATCTAAACACAGAAATCCATTAAATTTGTGAAAACATAACACGACACGGTATCGCCCTCTGGATATTTTTTTGTAAAGGATCCTCCTCGTGCTCTTAGGCAGGAAATATGTTTCCAATCAGAGCGGGGCTGTAGCGCGGACGAAGCCATCGCACAGGGCCTGCTCTTGTGTGGTACACTGTGGCCATTGTTCCACGGCTCAGCTGCTTTTATTAGATTGAGCTGTGAAGGGGATTTGGGTCAGTGATAAAGACCTTTTGCCAGACCCAGAGGAGGGGTAACTGAAGCATGATATTACCATCCCGGTTCTTCTCTCCCAGCTTTGAAGTCATTACTCAGATAGAAAATTCACGTTACTGTGGCAGCGGGCAAAATGATGAAATTGGATGGGATTATGAATCGTTCCATGATCTCCCTCCAACAAAACCAAACAAGATTAGGGACTGATCTTCATCCTAATGCAACACATGTCGGCACGTTGTCCTCTCTTTAACTCTCTCTCTGCAGATTGTGACGATGGATGAAGTGAGTAAGATTGGAAAAATCAGCAAGCAGTGGACAGGATTGCTTAGGGAAGTATTCACAGATTCAGACAACTTTGGTATCCAGTTCCCCATGGATCTGGATGTGAGGATGAAAGCTGTAATGATCGGCGCATGTTTTCTCATTGTAAGTAATAATAATCCAAAATTACATTCCTTGTAAAGTCAAATTTCTTTTTTTTATAGGATTTCCCCGTAGCAAAGTAAGAGTAACTGTTGCCAAAATGTGGCTGTTACATATGCAGTAGCCTCCTATGACCCAGCTTTCATGGGGAATGTCTTTCAGATCACTGGTAGTCGGAAACTTCGTGTACCTACCATTTAATGCACCACTTAGCCTACACTTTGTGGGAAATGTGACCTGAAACCACCCCAATCACCACAAATGCAAAACAGCTTGTAGAGAGCTACTTTCTGTAGTGGCACAAGCTTCAATGCTTCAATGCTAAAATCTCAGGAGGTCTTCACAGCTTATTTGGCAGCGGCATATCAGTGCATAAATTCTACCCCTCGGCTATATTTTAACCTCAATTAGACATTCTGTGTCAATTTACTGTGTTTGCCATTAACACTTTCTTTTTGGTGTTTTTTTTTTCTATACAGGATTTCATGTTCTTTGAGAGTACTAACTAGGAGCCAAACAGGATATCCTTGTAAACATACAAACATTCCTGGAAGAACAAGGCCACTAAGCCATGATGATCAGTCCCCAAATGCCCTAACATAGAGCAACCTTCAAACAGTTAGTTTAAAGGAAGTACCAAAAGGTACCTATATGTTACAAATATGCATGAACAATGAAATAGAAGGTTTGTTTTAGTCTTAGCTGCTCAGGTTGGTTGTTGAAACACGTCGCTGGGCCGTGAGTGCACGGTGCAGTGTTTTAAGACGAGAAGTTTTCATTTGTGTTTACATTACGGTCGCTGAGCCCATCTGGGCCCAAAACCGTTCGCTACTACTAAAAAACACTTGAATGGTAGGATAACATCCATATAAAAGTTAATGAAAAGGGAACACCATTGCAGGCAAGTGCTGTTGCACAGTTTGTGATAGAAAGACTGGTGTCATTATGGTTAGTATGTTAAGGGAGTCAGCCAAATAGCACTTGTGTAATTTGGTCATATTAATAGCTGAGATGCTAATTTATATATAGAACATTATGCTTGTAGCCATATCGTGGGACAACTGAAGGACTCATGTAATGTAGTAGTTTGTAGTTCAGATATTCAAAGCCCTTATTTATTGATTTATATTTTGGCCTGTTAAACAATTTGTCAATATAGAGTAATGTGTGTGTGTGCACCGCTTTGTGCGTGTGTCTGTGTGCTATGAGCGTACTTGTTGTGTGTTTTAACTGAAACTAAATATCAAAGGTTTACAATAATATTTTCAATGCCATAATAATAATAATAGATTGTGATAGTCGACTCTGTAGAGGTTGTTTATTTGGGAACGGGTGGGTTATGGCTCGATGT
This sequence comes from Sebastolobus alascanus, assembly GCA_916701645.2. Lineage (NCBI taxonomy): Eukaryota > Metazoa > Chordata > Actinopteri > Perciformes > Sebastidae > Sebastolobus > Sebastolobus alascanus. The sequence goes on from CAKAOJ020000301.1 coordinate 273,839, forward strand.
GTCCCAGTCTTGTCCACAAGAGGGAGCTAGCTTTTCATTTAAGAATAACCCAACACAGCCCAAATGGACAAACTCAATACCTGTTTATGCCATAGGTTTTTATTGAAATATTAGTTTCTGATAATATTGTATATTTTTGGACAAACTCAGGTTGAAATGCATGCTACTGTACTTTAGTGATGGTTTCTGCTTACTCCAGGAATTACACACCTGCACCTGATACTATGAATATAAAGATAGAGTAATCCTTTGGAGGAGATTTTGTACATTCGATTATCTAAATATCCATATTTCACGTACATTTCCTGGTATATCAACATGAATTTTGATCTTTCTCACTGTTGCGTTACGCATGGTGTGACAGCTCTGCACGTGTCAAAAATGCAAGAGTTAAATAAAACCTCAATTGCCATCAAATGGCCATTGGCATACCATGCTCTATTGTAAAATGCAAATATGATTTAATGAGTATGGTCGTCGGTCTGATTCTAGATGGTATATATTGTAGCAAAGACATTATCTGTGTGCTACATCAACATTAAGGCCATAGAGTGCTGCAGGGATGACATATTTCGTAGGCCAACCAGGAAGTTAGCATTGCACTTGTTCCCTCAACAAAAAGCCAATGGGATTGTTCCATTGGCTTTTGGATTATTGCAGAAACTAAGTGGCAAACAAACGGTTATGATACTAACACGTTTTGTTCCGCAAGACAATCTCCACAAATGAACACCACTTTTATGAGCGTAAATGCAATCGGCAGAAGTAAAAAGCTAACGCTAGGCTATAAACAAACTACACCACGGTCGCATGAGCATGAGTATACACAACGAAGCTGTAACGGCGGACGAGATGGCGTGATGATGTTTAGCAGTCGCATTTAGCCACTTGTTAGCAACCGCCTTTTTTAAGACACATAAAGCATTCAAAATTCAAGTCGTAGAACAAAAAGTTAAAATCTCTTCAGCTTGTGTTAACCACAGACCTTATTTCAGGCATCTAACTAAAAACACATTCAAAATAAACTTATTGACTTCCAGACGAGGGACCCGGAAGTGCTAAAAATGCTAACACATTTCCGGGTTTTAGGACTCATTCCTGTAGCGCTCTATTAAGAGCTCATTTGTAAGATCATGATAATAATATGTAGGTCATCTGTGGTTCTGGAAAACTGGAAAAACACCCATCTTAAGTCATTTTCTAACAGATAGTAAGTGTTAAAAGCGTTTAAGGCTTTTATTTTTTTAAAAGGTATTATGAACTGCCAGTTGGAAAAGCAAATATTTCCAGTTTACTGTAGACTTACATTTTCTTGTATCAACAGTGTTTGATTGTACCTTTAATGTATTGACTGTTGTTTGTAGAATTACCGTAAGGGGATTTATCTCACGCAGTATTTTTCAAAATGATTGAGTACTAAAGATGGATGTTTTTTGCAGTCTACTGTTTCATGGCTTGAGTTGTTGAGAAACACTAAGTAAATTTGAATTACGTTCTTGCCATTAAGGTTACCCAGATCATTTGGTTGAATTGATTAATAGTATAAGATGCTGGTGCTCTGAAGGCTGTTTGATTGTGTTTAAAAGCCAAAAATTAAAGTCAGAATGTGGTACAAAGGGAGTTTAGTTATCCCCAGTCAGCTATGTATTTTAAAAAATATATATGTATTCTTCTACTTTTGCACTAATACTGTGAACTAATTTGAGTCATGCAATGAATGCAAACTAACTCTGTGAGCTAAGCTTAAATTGTGCAAATAGTCCATGGAAACACTTAAATAAAAAAAAATATTGTGATGTGTGCAGTTCTTTTGGTTTTTGTTTCTTCATTCAATAAATCCATTCGAGATTAAAAGCCGCTGACCCTCAAAAAAAGTTTTTTTTATATTAGTACTTCTTACTATCAGAGACCTTCTGAGCTATAGTCCTTTTAATACAGTTTGTAACTGTGGGTGTTACAAAGGTCAGACCTTGTAAGCGGTCGTGTAAAACCACTCAGCCTTGCTTGTTAATTAGTTCAGTTCACCAGCTGCTGTGATTGCCACCTTCACCTTGCCACCGACATTGTTAAATGCTCTCAGGAAATGTGAATGCAATTTTTGTTTTTTGCTGCAAAAGTCCAGCCTGCAGAGTAATTCATTGGACCGATTACGTCAAACACAGATGTCCTTGAAGGAAAACATGAGAAGCGAAATGAGAACATTTCATTTTCTCTCTTTTCAAGTAAGCTATTAACCTGAAGCTGCCTTGGGTGTAACCTGGAGAACTCATTTTAAAACGGCCTTTTTAAGCTTTTTTTTTTAAGCTTTTTTTTATTCACACATCAATGAAAGGGGCTGAGCAAAGAGCAAGGCTTGATTAGAATAGAGGGTTAAATTCTTATCGTTTCTGGTGCAGTTTGGAACACAAACTGTTACGTCTGCAGAGCAATAGCACATTTTTATTTGACATTTGATTAATGGAAGATTTTTAAAAATCACTATTGTGGAAATATTCATTAACGTTTCGTTGAGGCAGATGTCAGTGTGTTCATGGATGTAGTCAATACTCCACTGAGTGATCATTCTTATAATGCATACAGAGAGACTAAAGAGTATGATCTTTATGAAGTGGGATGAGATAACGTCTGTTGTACTTTGGAGCTACAGTATATAAATAAAAGTTGACTTGACTACAAACTGATTTGAGGCCACAGGTCTCTTACATTTAAAGTTTCACATGAATTCACTGCACTACACTCTCAGACGTCCACGAATTTCTGTGAGTCATAGCAAAGCCCCCTCTTTGTGATAATGATAGTTTTTACACATTGCTTGGCATTACTTTCTGGAATATACGAGGCGGCACTGGTCTGAGTGCTATAGTTGATCAAGCTGTGGTTGGAAACAATGAGAACTGTGGAGGCATGTACATGGAGGACCAGAGAGGACCTGGATAGGGATGATTTCTTATTCCATTTTCTCGTGATCATGGGAACAACTATCGGTGGACTGTCATGACATTTGGTAGAGATATCCATGGTGTCCAGAGGATGAATCCTACTGACTTTTCTCTAGCGCAACCAGCAGGTCAAAGTTAGTTACTTATCCTGAGAAATATCTCAACGTCTACTAGATGGATTGGTACAACATTTAGTACAGTCATGGTTCCCAGAGGGTGAAGTCATGAAATTTGGTACAAACATTTACTGTATGCTTCCGTCATTGGTCATAATGTTACTGAATTTGAAACAACCTTGGTAATCCATTTACTTCACGTCTATGCTGTCATTAGGTCAAAATTCTAATTTGTTCAATACTTTCCTTTATGACCGAATACCTGCAAAACTAATGGCTCCCCATCAACCTCAGCTGTACTTTGTGTTTGGTGGTATTGGCAAATATTAGTAGGGTTGCTCGATTATGGCAAAAATCCTATTCACAAATATTTTGGTCAATATTGAGATCACGATTATTTATCACAATTACTCACTGACGTTGGAAACATCATGCATTTAGAAAAAGAGAGAGAGGGCGGAGCGAGCACTAAGCAGCGCCACCTTCATCCCGGGTCTTTCCAAACCAACCTAGAGCTGGTCGCGGCGCACCACCACAGAGGAAATGCACCCGGAAAGAGCAAGCCGGCGCCGGAGAGAGTTCCCACGAGAGGATCCTCCCACACCGAATTGCACAGCCCTAAATGTTAGCATGCTAACATGCTAAACATTATATCTGCTAAACATCAGAATATTAGCATTGTCATTGTGAGTGTGTTAGCATGCTGATATTAGTATTTAGTTCAAAGCCCTACTGTGCCAAGTATACATGTAGCACAGCTCAGTGAGGCATGGCTGTAGACTCTAAGTCCTGTATAATCATATACTGTATGTGATCACTAGATAACAATTTCTCATTTTGTGATCAGTTTTTTCTTCCCGTTTACAACTTTTTGAAATAACGAGAAAATAGAAGCTGTTTCCTGAGAAAAAGAAGGATTGAAATAAAGTAGTTTAAATTGAGATGACAGCTTTTTCCTGCACCTAGATCCAGGTTTACATGCATTAAAATAAACATTATGATAGATGGGAGATGTGCTTGGTTGTAATTCAAGTGACTACAGAAATTCATGAGAATATAGCAGAAAGGTCCAATCACGCTGTGTTAGAAAATTCTTGGATCTATAAAGGAATCTCTTGTTCCCTGCCCCCAAGTTACCAAACAAACAAACAGGGCCAGGATTAAATCTGGAGTACTGTGCTGCATTACTACTCAACTATCTACATCGGCTTAACAAATAAATCTTTCAGACACTTTTTTTTCTTGTTTCTTCTGCATGTTGACCACCATTTCTAAGGGTGCTGTAGTCTGACTTCAATTGCGGTTGTAAGTTTGTTGCTTGTTTGGTACCATAAAGTGTTTACTCTCACCTTTGAACTCCTAGTGACCCCACATTTCAATTACCTTCAATGGGAACTTTCCCCAACTAAAAGTCAGTACAGAAACAGCTGTGGGTCGGCAAACAGCAACGTTAAACTCCTCCGTGTTTTCCTCCTTCTCGGATAGACAGTGGAGAGAAATCACCCTCTCTGGGGGTATTCTGTAACAGGATGAACATTTCTGGATTTGTACTGTCAGAAATTACTGAGAAATTCTCCACGCTTGGTATGAATTAAAACACCCGGACCACACAAGTTATGTCACTGATGTCATTGCAGCAGTGATTTGCTGCCTTAGCTGTCCGAGACTGGGAAAAACACAGATGTTTTCTCCAGCTACACTATGCGGGGTTCTGCTTTGTGCAACATCACATTTGATAGACTTCCCTTATAATTAAACACATATTAATGCTTTGCAGCCCAAAAACAACATGTGATAATTTCGTGTTCCTTTACACATCTTGAAAATGACACAATTGGCTGCACGAGTGAGTTTGATGCCTGGATGTGAAGAGATACGACCAAACAACAATACAAACAACTTTAACATGCTTTATGTCTGTGGTTGATGAAGTTGGGGCAACTAGCCAGCCTCTTGGCGTATAGTGTTTACAACACTATCGCCACATGATTAAGGAGCTGTGGGCTGTTGTTTGTTTCATTGAACTGCCAGCTTGAATTATTGCACACATTCTGGGTATTGAACTTAAAATTAATTTTAAGTGGTGACTGGGACTGTTTTCCGTACGTTTGTCCTGTTAGGGTTCCGATAACAAATCAGGGAAACCAGAGTCTTTATGGAAACTATGTTTCTAGCCAACATGGAAGAAAAAATATACTCCTCTGATTACTTTTGGAGCCCAACACACACCGAGAAATAAACAGAGTGTAGTTTGCTCACTACAGACTGCATACAGCATCTGGAATTCCTGGTGATTTAAACCCACTGTGGTAAACAAATGGCTGAGGCAACATATGTGCAAACGTAACCCAGGAAAACACCATATACTGTATACACAACTGGGGAAAGAGAGCAGATGTAAAATATAAACTGGGGGATGGTTATTTACTTTGACACTAGCATTCCTGAGAACAAATCCAAGAGTGAAGACAATAAAACCTCACCAGCACCGTCTCCTAAATGTGATGCTCATACACAACTTATATATATAGCAAATATACTGCTGCTTAGATTATGTTTATTATTAACAGGCTGTAATAGAGTGCTGCAGGGATGACGTATTTTTGTAGGTCCACCAAGAAGTTAGCGTCGCCTGGTTCCCTCGACAAAAACCCAACGGAATTTTTCCATTGGGTTTTGGATTATTGCAGAAAATAACCTCTGTTGCAAACACGTTTATGATACTTGCACGCTTTGTTCAGCAAGACAATCTCCACAAATGAACACCATTTTTATGATTTTTGAAGTGTGGATGCAATCGCCAGAAGTAAAAAGAATATAGAAATAGAGAGCAATAGCAATAGAAAAATGCTAACTAAGTTTTAGGACTCATTCCTGCAGCACTCTATGAGGAAACAAAGTACAGTATTGCATTTGTTTTACCTACAATGCTCTTGGCAATTAAAGCATGAATAGTGTATTTTAATGCAACCAAAGTGCAAAGTAAGTGGCTAGTCCCAGCAACATGTGGGACACAGGACCCGAATCAGAGGCTATGGTGTCAAAGTTCTGAGCTTTGTACATCTAAGCACCCGCACCGACCTCCTCCCTGTGATTTCTGGGCAATATAAAGATGGACTGTTCAGGCAACGACTACGTTTCCTCCAAACTGTATTTGGCAAAACAAATTAGTAATGTAGACTATAAACATATTTTTTAGGACAATAAAGGTGGCACTGGAAGGACATGATTAATGCAAGTTTGAATCCTCTTCCCCTCAACCTACTTCTGGTATATTTTTGGAAACCTTGTATTTTTAAACATGGCAGCCTAATGATGACATTCAAATGAAAGGCCAGCCAAAGAGCTCATTATGTGTAATTTTCAAGGAACACTGCCCCCCAAAAAACCCAGTCTATAGAGTAAAAACGCAAATTTCTAGGACTGAAAATCACGCAGGTTCGAAAATTGCAACCACTGTGGATTTAATATAATTTGCTGCTCAAACCTTTGCGGTAAACTCAGGCTTGTAGTCTGAAACAATAGAAGGCAGACCTCCCATGATCAAAGTGAATTAATCCATGTCTAACCTCATTTCCCTTCTGTGGCCAGACTCTGGGGTGACATTAAAATGAACTAGCTGTGCTTGTTAAAGGTCTTTAAATGCGGTGTTGATGAAACCCCTTCCTAGCAACCCCAAGACCACACCCTGGGCCGATGGATGCCCCGTGGCCTCGTAAGTGGGACCAACGCAGACAGAACTGAGCCCGGGATGACGTAAAGATAAATTAACAGAGAGATGGGCTGGGTGGAAAGGAGTGCTGCCCTTTCCATTGATCTGGACTAGTAATTTAACTCTCTGCTGAGTGATCAAAGCATTTTTAGGATAAAAATAAAACCCATTCTTTAACAATCATGGTGCAATTGTGGGTTTCTGAGCAAGGTTTAGGGGACCAACTGTCTAGGAAATGTGAGTCACCAGTGCAATTGCAAAACCATCCGGTTGCACCACCAAAAGAGGGTTACGTCAAAAATAGAGTAGACAGTAGAAATAAAGCCAAGGTGTGTCCCAACCACTGACCGTTATGTAATTTTGGCTTAGATATCGCCTGAAGCAGTACGCTGACATAAATGAAAGGGAAAATCCGTTCTTTAGATTATACGCCCGACATTATTGATGGAAGTCATAAGGAAAAATAAGTGAATGAAAAGAATGGAGGAACAACTTCATCTTTATTTTCCCATGTGTCCCTTTTCTCTTTTTCCTCATAGGATTTTCTAAGTTTAATGTTAAATATTGGGCATCTCCTCTATAGTCTGCCTCCCTAATGAATCATCTGTTTCTTCTTTTGGCTAGATTACATTTAAACAGTGCCTGTATAGTAAACCCACTGTCTCCACAACAGTGCTGAAAATAGAGGACGGTCTCCTGTCGTCAGGAAGCGGCAACACTGTTTAGTCTTTCGCTAATGCAAGGACAGTGGAGGCTGGAGGCTTGTGTGTTTTATTTGGCACGGAAATAAGCCAGAATTAAAAAGCAGGCTCCAGAGCACACCACCTGTGCTGTGAGAAGGTTCCAAACAGTCTGTGCTTCCTTTTAAGGTTTGATAAACAGCTCTATTTAGCTGTGAGTTCATGTGTGCTTTAGTCCAAAAAGTCTGCTACCTTCTACTGACACCCAGGCAGATATATAGAGTGGGGATAATTATGTGCAGGTGTCCTGATGAGCTCCTGGCTTTCTACTCCGTCCTCACCCCACTTACCACAGCAGCCTCCCAGTCTATACAGTCTGTATGTGCCAATTTTTCTGTAATTAAATGTAATTTCCTCACCCACACACAAGCATCCCAAATTAAAATGTGTCATCAGTGCCATTGCTACCACCACAAGGACTTAAAACGTGTCACATTTCTTGCAAACCCTGACTTAGAGAAAGGTAAAAGACTACGACATCCTCGTGTTTCTTACAGGCTCTACAGTATTTGACGTCTCCAAGTTCAGGCCTCTGATGGGATATTAAACCCCTCATATAACCTCTGGACATTTTGTCGGGGTGTAATCAAATCCAGAGGACGTTTCGACTTCGCCGGCCTTTTCCAAATGTTTGGTGGGTGTTCAGACTTGTGCCAGTGAATTGAAGCAAGACATAGCTTATTCTCTATTGCACGCTGCCAAGATGCCGCATGAGGTTCTGTACCACAAACACTTATATTTTCCAGCTGCAGAGAGTTCCCTCACCAACCCACGGGCCAAAAAACCCTGTTAGATATTTGTCACTGAGTCCTTAAATTACACATTCTTTAAGGCTCATTTTGATTGCAAATAATAGGATTGATACCTTTACAGATATGGGTTAACGCTGCGTTGTTTTAACTCAGTGTGTGTTTGTCTGAGCTTCACAGTGGGGAGGAATGCCTTTTTTGTTTGAAGTTAGACAGCCAGATTCAAAGTGGTAATTTTCTCATGACACTAATTTCCATAAGCGTGCCTACCCAGCGCTCACTGTAGTGTCAGTTGCATGCCGAGTTGCATCAAAAAGAACAGTTGAAGTCCAAGTCGAGTACTCTATGTTGTGTTTTCTGGCATGGCTCTACATAATCGGGGGTTTATCAGGGCCTCACTGGAAAGAAGTCATTTATCTCATAAAAAAACTTTGGCTTCCACTCCCTCTGCATTCAAAACCATGAACCCGGTGATGTCATTAAGTAAAACGATCTGGGCAACGGCAGTCATCGCAACTGTGCGAAGTGTTTGCCAGACAGGAATGGTCTGTGCCGGGGGGGCAAGTCTGTTACTCCTAATAAGGAATTGGAGACTCAAATGAGACAAGGCGTTGGTTTGAAGGTCAGCTGACATACTGGGAGACACAAACACAATCCAACAGTTGATGGAAGCTGGATTTGGTTTGGTTTCTGTTTTCCTCTTCATTTTCCCTCGACTGTGTGAGTGTACACTGCTGTAGAGAAGCAAGACTAACATCTAACATCTGCAGCATCAGTTGACGGTTCAATATACTGTCGTTGGTTAGACGAGGGCATCAACTGTGCTAGAGAAATGGTGGTAAAGCAGAGCTGAAATTATTAGTTGATTTGGCAGCTGCAGCCCCAGTGGAAAGTAACTCAAGTGGTAATTGTACTTTACATAAGTATTTCCATTTTTATCCCATACTTTATACCTTTACTCCACAATTCACAGGGAAATATACCAGGTGTCCGACATCTACTGCAGATTGAAGTTTTTGGACGAAAAATATGATCTTTAAAGGTGCTAAATGCAAGATTTGGAGCATTTCTATTTCATCCGCACAGCTCTCAACATGGCGACGGCTCTTAGCTAACGATGCTAATAGCGCTAACAGTGAAAACTACAGCAACACTGCTGACAGAGCTAACGGAGGGTGGGCGCTATGCTTCCGCAATGATGCCGTCGGTTGGGACGGCGATATCAGCTGTAACCGCCGTATGAGAGAAGTGCCGGCCCGGCGATGTCAACAGAGGGAGAGCGACTTCATTCTCTGCTCAGGTAGACATTACTTCTCTATATCTTTACATAGCAAATAGTTGTTTGCTGCTATATTAATGCTTTGAATGTCAAATAGAGCACCTTTAGAAATATGATGCATTGATACTTGAACTATACATAATGTGAGGAACTTTATTTTTAGCTCCACCTCAACTGACTATAAAACATTGAAATGCTGCCTATACATTAATCTATTAAAAATATTAATCTAATAGTATTATATAAACATAGTAGCTACTTCTGGCTTACATTGGCCAATTGCTATTAGAAATCCCACGGTCCAGGCTGAAAACAAATGGGGACCGTGCTTTTACCGTTTTTTCTCCAACACTACAGAATTGCCTCCCCCTCACTGTAAGGTCAGCGGAATCTGTACCACATTTTAAAAAAACTTTTAAAAACCCACTTTTATAGGCTGGCATTTTTATAAGTTTGTTGCTTGCAAATCCTTTGGTGTTTGGTTTTATTTGTCTTTTAATTCTGTTCTTTTACATTATATTGCTTTTATTGTTGAGTATCTGCTTCCGTGTTATGAATTGTATACGTTTTCATGCTGTGTACTATTATGTATGTTATTTTTAAAATGTGAAGCACTTTGTAACTGCTGCTTTGAAAAGTGCTTTATAAATAAAACGTGTTATTATTATTTATTTTGTTGTTTAAGTTTTAAATGTTTACAATCAAGTATTTTTACACTGTGGTATTTTTACTTTAACTGAGGTAAAGGATCCGGATACTTCTTCCACTGTTCCTATATAGGCACTTGTATGCTAGATAACCCCATATTTAAAAAAAAAAAAAAAAATCACAAAAAAACTAATATAGAATAAATCATTATATGGTATGCTGAACATTAACGTATTTTAAATGTGATTTGTGTAGTTTTATTCCAGGGTTTACACTACTGGAAGTCTCTTCTAGTGTAGGAGGGGAGTAGTGTTGGTTAGACAGGCGCTGGGTGCTCAGGGGGAGGGGACCAGGGGAGGGGACCAGGGGAGGGGGATGTTAACAGTAAAGGGGTGGGGGGGTTCAAACACAGCTGTGCTTAGTCACACTTTCTTGCAGGACGTCCCAGTGTCAGGGCTCAGCACCGTTATCTTGCGTCTTCATGGGCTGGAAGTTCACCGGGAAGCCAAGTGGCTGCAGACGCAATTAAGAAACCCCGCCTGCTGCTCTCTGTTCCTCCTGCTTTACACTACTTATACTGCCCGGGAGCCCGAGCTGTCTCCAGAGCTGCAACTCCACAAAACTTCTCATCCACTGGAGGGATTTTTTTTTTTTCCTTTATTATTTTATTATCGCGAGAGCGTCGGCTACATTACGAGCCTGCAGGGCTGAACCCGAACACTGGTTCGGGCTGGGAGGTAATAGTCCAGTCTGTCTGGAACACGCACAATAACAGAAATGGAGTACCTCAAGTTTTGTTTTGTGTTCTCATGCTTGATGAAGTTTGCAAACTGCGTCTACTCTACTGATACACCTCAAACTCTAGCGCCTATTCCTAAAGGTAAGGAACTTTCTTCTCCTCTCTATTGTTTGCGGGTCGCTCAGAACTCCAATGTAACGTCATTACGCACGGAGCTGCATCGTGTTTAATCCACCTCTGATCGTCTTCTAGCTGCATTTCACAGCTGTCATGCTAATTGTGAGAATATTGAATCATGCATATTTTATAAGATGTAATTTAGCAGCCATGTGATGACCTACTGTACTTACTAGAGGTGCAGGGTGCGTGCCTGTGGCTCCCTGTGCGTGGATCTGAATGTGTCTGTATGTTGGAGCGTTAAATTACATGATAGTGTTTAACACAAAAGAACCGTCTGCGGTTTCTCACAATCCTGTTTTGTATTTGATGTTGTTTGGCAGCTGCTTTTATATCCACATGTCAGACTGTAAAATGTCAGCGCAGAGAAATAACTAACCAATTGGAGGCGACTCTTTGAGGCTTTCACTTGTTGACACTTGCTTTGCATTTTACGCTCGAGTGAAAACCAGAACAAGCTGTTATAAACGACGCGTGATGCTTCACCTATAAATCAGAGTGAGCGAGAAATCCATTAGCATTTGACGTTAATAGCAAACAAGCAATCATGTGCTTGAGAAACAGAGAAGCGGTTGTAAACCTGTTATAATTGAAGGTTGGTGGAGTAGAGCCAAGCAGAAGCTGCTCAGCTGTTGAGACAGGCTCTATATACTGTAGTACAGTACATGTAGAGGTTTATGCTCTCTGAAGCACCCTGTTGTCTGTGTCACACTTTTATTGACTTGTTGACATGTTCCTATTGCTCTAAATTACTCTAAAATCATTTCATCAACACAGTCCTTTTCACAGTCTCTGGGCATCTTGTAAAGAGCTGCAAACAACAACATAAGTGGGTGCATATGTTTGGTTTTATACCAGTGTTGGTGTCATAAGTGCTGTGGGATTATGTGTAGGTTAAGTCTGGTACTTTTTTAATGATGCATTTAGCTGGGAGAGGCAGGGCAACAACAGCTGCCTTCAGTCTCCACAGGCTCGTTTTGTCCTGGACTAACTGGGTGTCTCCCACACAGTAGCCACATTAACTTTACAAGGGTTAAAATGCTTGCGTATAAAGCCCTGTTAGTACACCTGGGGGATTATATCAGGAGGTAAAAGTGATAAATCTCTCATGAATAGTATTTAAGGTGAATTAGCAGTTGTAAAAGGGAGCTTTCATACTTTATATGACCATGCAAACTGAGTGGAATTAAGATTTCATTTAATGACGTTAGCATGTGATTGTATAAAGTATTTTAATTGGATTGGGTTTAATGGTGCTCCTGCTACTTAGCTCTATTCCCCAATATTTAACCAGGTGCCATATTTACAGAGAAACTTTTAAAGTATATAATGCACTGCCCTTTTCTTTTCTTTTTAGATCAATAGATTTGATTTCTGTAGGAAAAAGGGTGTGTCAAAAAACTTACATTCAAAATTTAGTCCACTTTTTTCAGTTTTTCCCTATGTTTCATTGCCAAGGGAATATCATGCACAGATGTTTCGGCTCCCTCATTGTGCAGAACAGCAAAATGTGATCTAGACTAGACCTTTCTTTAACTACTAAAGCTGTTGTGATGCACTAAACAAGGCACTGGCGAGTAATTCTATTCACTCAATTAATAGTTTGCGCAGCTTAACTCCATAAATGGTTTGCTGTGTTGCGGTAGGTTTATGAAGCACAAGACCCAAAACACATTGCATGAGGTATTGCGTTACACATTTCATGCCAAAATTTTAGATGTAGTGCAGGCGTGCTTTCGTTTCTCTTATTTTTCTAATCCAAATAGGAGCCATTTGTTCTTGACTCATAGTGATGGTCCACTAATCAGCCACTTTAGGGCCTGTCTGGGTCGTAACGTCAGAAACACTTTATTAATCCTATTCTATGAGGTGTTAAAAGTGAATATCAACCTGATGAGTCATCTTTTCCCCCCAAGTTCCAAGTCCGACACCTTTTCTCCTTTCTTTCCTGAACAAAGAAGGATGCCGACTAGTATTGTGGTGAAAAGTGAAGCAAATAACTTTGTTGACTTGCTCTAAATATTCTCCTTTAGAACACCCCGTCAAAAAGAACAAGTTGTACTGTATGTTTCAGGGTGACGTTCCTGATGCTGGTCGTCATCGTGACAAGGTATTACAAGGCAGAAATAGTGATTAGCAAGGAACCAATAAAAATGCTGCAAAAAATATTGCGTTTACAGGCAGCATACAGGTATTCCTATTTCCTGATTTGTGTCTAATGCCACCTGTGCAGATGTAGGGAGAGTGTTTCTCTGTCGGTTCACACTTCATGGAGATTCTGATACCTCTCCGCCAACTCTCCTGTAAGACGACAATGACTCTCCAGCGGTTGTAGCACAAAGATGCAAACGGTGTGATTCAGCAGCAACGGGGCAGTGGAAGAAGAAGGAATGCAGGGCTTTGCCCATTTCTCACCTATGCACACCTTACCAGTCGCTGTGAACAGTGGACGTGGCTGTCGGTTTTGGAAAGTTACAAAAATTGGGCGGCGTAGACCCCCACTGTCCAGCCACCTGAAAGGAGCCTTTCACTAATTCCTGACTGACTGTGTGAGAACAGCACTTCAGACAGAGTATATATTGGATTTGACATTGAACATTAACATCTGAAAACGATAAAAGCCAGGTGATCTAAATGAGATCTGTTTTATATCAACACTATCTTACAGAGGGATGTTGACATATGCTTGAAAACAAGTCATTTCTTGGTGAGTGTGTGTGTGGGAGGCTAAGATAAAAGCCATTACTCAGTATGATCTGACAGTTCCATGGAATCGTCATCTTTAGATTAGACCTTTCCCAGACAACAACACAGACGTGTCAGCAGGGAGCATTTTATAGAGAAAGGAAAAGGAAACTCCACCAAAGGCTGTCCATGCCTTATATTCTGTATAATAGCGCTCTCTATTGCCTGTAATTCCAGTCAACAAACTAACAAACCCCGCTGGCAGGCCAAGCCTGCAATCATGCCTAGAACATTGTCACTGTATTCACCACAACGCCGGTTCCGTGCCTCCTTTTCAGCCAAATATGCGTTGTGATGTCTGCTCTTTTTTTGTCTCTTTTTTCTTAGCCGTCTGAGGTATTCTGCCGACTATCAAATAGATAAGATGGCAGGATATCAAGTGGACAGTTCCCATGATGCAACGTCTTCCTCTCAAGGAAAACTGAAAACAGATGACATTTCAGCTTCAGTTGTCAGGACTAGTACAAGTATGCCATTGTGCTTCCTAGCGAGTCATTTAAATGATGACTGTGTGAAAGGGGGAATTGAGCAGCTGTTGATCTTTGGCAAGAGCTGTTGGCTGAATCTTGAATTGTTGAAATTGCCACGTATTTTTCAACTTTATTTTAAGTTGTAGTCATTAGTAGTTGTGAACATATTAGAGGGACTAAGGCTGGAATATTTACTGTAACATATGTGATATAGTTTTTTAAAAAGAGGGAAATAGCTACAGGAAAATGAGACAGTAAAAATCAGTAAACAATTGTCAGAAGTAGGCAGGACCAACTTGCAGCTTTTTACTGAGACACTGTCCCTTGGTCGTATCACCACAGGTATTCCAATAATTTCAAAGTACAGACCTTTTTAAGAGCCAGATATTTCAGTCTGTATTTAGTAATCATTGAAGCCTGTTAAAATAAATCAGCTAGCCGAGGAGAACCTGTAGATGATGCCAAACTTGCACTCAGGGAGCAGCTCACTGCTCATCTTTGAAGAATTTTCAATTAACTTTCCAGGTAAAGAAACAGGAGCCGTTTCAAAGAAACAGCATGTGGTTTTACATTAATATGATTGGCTCATATCCCTTTGCAGGAAATATTATTGTGTTCTTCTTTCCACTTACAGAAACTTCAGCACAACAAAAATAAAACACACAGTTTAAACCTAAATTGTTAACCTCTAAATGCATTATTGAATCAAACTAGGTGTGTGTTCCTTACAACAATGAAGGATTTAAAGCTCTACAGTAACACCGGACTGTGGTCAACAGAGGAAATGACTTCCCTAACAAGAGCACTGCCCAACATAAACCAGATTAGATTAGTTCCTAATTCATTTTGCATTACAGTAGTTTTTGTGGGGTAAAATAAATAAGCTATTCTTGATTCAAAATGGCGTGCGACGAGACGACAAAATTGTTTCCTTGCGTAATGCTGGTGACATCATGCCACATCCTAAGGCTCAAGAGCTTGTGGTCGGACATGTGTAATTGAAAACACAGGCCTTTTCTGTAGATGCACTACACAGCCCCGTGAGCGGTTTATCAATTATGGCGACTCTGAAACGTCACTAGAAAAGAAACTCTATTTTAGTTTAGTGGACAGCTAAAATAATGTCCAATTAACCATCCAGTGAGCATTAGCTTTTCTAGTCCCTTGTGTATCCGTGCCTCAAATGTGTTGACTACGGCTAATTACAAACACATGGGGTACTTACCAAGGTAGCAACAATGGTATTTTTTAAGCGAAAAGGAATGTCTGCAGGTCTAGGGGTTTCCGGCTTTTAGATATAAGTTATACTTCTGTGCCAAACCTGCATGTAGGTACATTATATTTCTGATGCATTCTAAAGCTGGAAAATCTTTAGTTCGGGTAGCATTCTTAGTTAGCTGAGGGCTGAATGGATGGAAGAGTTAATTAAGTGAGGACTAAATGTATTCTATGTCTGTAAATGTCTGTCTAAAAAGTGCCTATTTATTCTTCTTGTATAAATTCAGTCCAATACACTAAGTCTGCAAATGGGTTCAAGAAGTCTTTGTCCCTAAAGGTGCTCTATACGATATCCAGAGCATTAATATAGCAGCAATTAACTATTTGCTATGTAAAGATATAGAGGAGTAATGTCTACCTGAGCAGAGAATGAAGTCACTCTCCCTCTGTGTGTGTTGCAATCCGAGTTTCTCCTCGCTTTGCTGACATATCCAGGCCGGCTGCGCATGCTTTTAGTTCACGGCCGCCGCTCTGCACTCCATGTTGAGAGCCGTGCAGAGGCAATAGAAATGCTACCAATCTTGCATTAGCACCTTTAAACTGCTAGTATGCTTCATCAGAACTGTGAAGGGAACTCCCGAGACCCCGTGCACCTTTCCAACGCCACTTTCCGAAAACCGCTACTCGTCTCTGTCTTTTTTCATTCTTTACACAACTATCTCTTTCAAGGGTACAACCGAGTGCAGCACTATGAGTGCCTTCCAGGAGAGACTGGAGTTGCTCGCAGTGATGAATATACAGAGAATTAACACCTTAATCTGCAGCTCTCCTCGATGTATGGAGCTGTATAGCGGGTTTCAGATCATTGTTTAGCTGTCCGCCCCGCAACTTTCCTGTTTTGGTTCACTTTCACTGCTCTCACAGTTGTTGTTTTTAGTGGGAGAGCTTTAAAAGCCCACTGTATATATACACAACCTGCTCAGCACCAAATGGTAGACAGACATTTACAGTAGCAGCTAAACAACCAGATATTTTCCCCAGGAGTTGATAGAGAACCAAAAACAGAGCTGATAGAGAATATTGAAAAACTAAGAATATTGGATCCATACTAATGATAATGTTGCTCCATAACTGCTGGATGTGTAAATAATTTCAGCTGTTCCCAAGTGGCCAAAATGTATTTTATTGGAGGTTTAATAATTGCCTTTCCGAACAACTCTGCATGCATCCATTTAATGAAGTCCAGTAGTCCTGTATTATTTCACAGCTAGATTAAATGCACGTTTGCACAGTTGGTGAGATTAACATCTTCCTGGTTCTAGCTGTGACCCAATATCCCAATCACAGCACCATTTGAATTTGATTACTTTTTAAATGAGTTGAAAAACTAATCCAAGAAATGAAACATTTTTTTTTTTATCATAAACTGAAGTATAAGCAGTGCCAGAGTTACAGTAACCTTTACAGTAGACAAGAACATGACACTTGGCCTTTTATACTTTGCAAAATGGATGTGAAAGACTCTGAGGAATGTTATGCAGGTCTCTGTGGACAGAGATAAGCTCTGTTCCTGCTCTGATTTATTCTGTTCAGTGTCCAGAATATGGATTGTGTGTCTTTGCTTGCACACTGACTTCTTCAAAATGCTTGTATTTCCTCAACTGTTGTGAAAAATTAGGCCACACACTTATTTGCCTTTTCTCGCTGCTAAGGTATTACCTTTCATTTACATGGGACAGGTCTGTCTCGCTGAGGTGGCCAAACGATGTCAACATCAACCGTGCATTACATACCAACAGAATACTGCAATGTTTCCTATAAATTTCTTCTTATGCAACCTGGTTCGAAATTCCACAGCATTTCCTTTTAGAGAAAACAGTCACCAGGATAGAAAGGGTGTATGTTACTTTGAGTAATACAATGAGGGGTTTCAGCTGTACAACGTGGCAGTGCACATTACTGCTGAGATTTTGGTACAGCTCAAAGGCTAAGACCCATCCATGAAGAATAAATGCCTGGTGGGAGTCTGTTACACTCCGCGCATTTAAACTATTTCTTACCACTCTCCATGTACGCCGATAGTGATGTCGCCTATCATTATTCCAGTTCACTGACTTGAGTTAAAGTTAAATTCACATTTAATATGATGAGGGCTGGCTTTTCAGGAGGGTGCTTATCCTCAGGCAAATCTCCAGGTTCAGGCATGGCACATTGGATTGCAGTCACAAAAGCAGAATTTAGCATTGCTGAGCAATCCGTGCAAGTATGAATCAGGTCTGACTTGGTTATAAGTAGGGATGTCACAATATCAAAAATCTAGTATTCGATACCAATACCAGTGAATTTCTACGATTCTCGATACCCAAATCGATACCACGGTAAAAAAAAAAAAAATATATATATATATATATGTCCTCAGATTGCAAGCAGTAGTTTAAATTCACCGACATGATGACAGACCATTAGACCATTAAATATTTATTTAAAATGCTAATGTTATATTTTGATGACAATAAAAAAAGCACCACTTTTCAGAGATTTAGCAATAAACAACAAAAGATAGAAATTTAGTTCAGAGTCATTTTTTTCCCCCACGAATCCTCTTCTCAAACAAATAAATAAAGGATCTCTGAAAAAGTAAACAAACCCAACATCTCGACGGCGCGGTTGTGTGTGTTAAACTCCGACGCACAGAGAGCAGAGGACAGAAGCCTTCAGAGAGTTACTAGCCAAACGGAAAATTCATCCACATTTGGCGCTTGTTAATTTCGGACCCTGATTACAGGCATCGTACGGTACCTTCGGTACTGTAGAAAAAGAGTACCGTCACGTTTTTAGAATTTTGGCATTGACTTGGTACCGAAGTATCGGTTCTCGTGACATCCCTAGTTATAAGCAATCATTTTTCACTTTTCCCCATGTCATAGTTTGCTTGCTATACCTGGGGATTAAAGTCAGGCTCAGTCAAATGCAAGGACAAAGGAATGCAGGCTGTTAGCTGAACTACTTGCACTTTCCTTTGCCCGACACCTTTTGTGAACACTGTTTACTTGGATGTCCAAAATAGAAAGAACAGGGGTTTGTGTTCACTGCCAAGGACTGTCTCCTCAAAGAGGAAAGATCCTGTTATCCTTATGCTCAAGGCCAGGGTGCATTCCCATGATACTGCTTTCCGTTCTGCAAGAAATGCTTACTTAAGCTTAGCTCCAGCCAGTGAGTCAGAACCTTTGCTCATCAAAGTGTGAAAGTTTACCTAGACGGCTAGGCCCATGTGGTCCAGAGAAAGAGTGAGAGAGAAAGACCATTTGGCATTTATTCCTTTCTCAAAGAAGAGTTACAGCGGCACTGTATGAGCTGCATTCCTCTCCTCCCGTGGGCTGTTCATACAGTACTGACGTGAGAGCTTGCTGTGTTTACTCTGACTAGACACTCATCCTCCAAAATCACGGCTGTTTAAATAACTTTCCTTTTGTGTGTTGCCATCTGTCTCTCAGTTATGCTTCATTATCAGTGGGATTTATATAAACACATCAAAAGACTGGACAACTGGCACAGGATTAAATTTTGTACTTGGATTGGAAGGTAGGATTGTACTTTTGTTATCCTTGAACAATTGTTTTCTCTCCTTTTAATTTATTAATTTGAACAATGAAGCAGTACGAGACAAGCCATCCTTATGAACAGAAAATAAGATACGGTCTGCATGTTGCATGAAAAGGGAAAATACATAGATGTGCAATTTAACAATATTTCTTAGAACATTGTGCCAAACTAAAAGGTAAGTGATTGAAAGCCCAATCAAAATCTGGACTTAAAACAGCCTATTAACAACCCCCAGTTTAACATGATATAATAAATAGATGTGTGGCCTTGGTTTGGCATAGAATTGGCAGATCATACTTATTCCTCAGCTACTTTGTGTTGCATTTGGAGATCATATCAATATGTCCAGCCAAGGTTTCCAGTCATTGTTCACATGAGGCCACTGTGAATCCTAAGGGATCATTTCCACCAAGAATTGTGTATTGAAAAGCCATGAAAAAGATTTGCCGCCGTGTTTGAATAACAAGTTTAATGTTGGCAATAAAGTGCATGTCTCATTTTTAAAATCAAAGGTGGTTTGCATCCCCAGGCTGTACTTAACTGGGAGCTTACTTGTTGGGATGCACTGATGTGGCCTGTATCTTTACAGCCAGAGGAACATGTGTGGTTCCATAAGGTCAAGAGCAAAGTCACCAAGGGGTGATTGTTGCGAGCTGTCGGTCTATTTCTTTCCCTGACATCACGGGCGAGTCAGTGTTTTTGTTTTGCTAGGCGCGTGCAAAAGTACAGCTCTTAATAGTTTAGGAAATTGAAATAAGTCATAGTACTAACTGAATAGAGCAGGGATCACTACACGCAGCTCACCACAGGCTTTCATTGCACAAATACAACAAAGCTACTGGTTGTGATTTTGTTATGGGCACAGAAACATTTACTGAGTTCATCGCAAAGAGAAATACAAAACACATGTCCTGCTGTAATCACAGCATTATGAAATAGAAAACGTTCCTGGAAGTTTTCAAATATTGCCAATAAATCCCAGCAGACAATTCTTGAGGCACCGGCATACTCTCTCTGTCAGAACTGGTTGCCGGACGGTCAAATAGCTCTGGAGACCCCCTCCTCCCGCCCGTACCTTTCATACGTTGGATTGAGGGGGCTGTGTCCAACTATTTCTGTAACTTTCCAACAATCCAACATTCACACACACACATTGGCCAGCTGTACAAAGGTGAGAAATTAAGCTGTGTTTGAACTCTTTCAAGCTCTCTTCTTTCATTGTATTTGTGGCACTTTTGTGTGCGCCGTTATCCTCATATTTATAACATCTTCTGCCAGACGAATTGGTCTTCATGCATGCCCATAATACATTTAATTGCCTGAAAATGTGTTTCCCAGATGTGGGAGATACTGCACTAACCTCTTCACTGTGCTTCATTATCCTCAGCCAAGAACAAGAACATGGACACACCGTCGGCTCAGAATAGGCATCCCTCCCTTCCCTCTGTGCGGTGCTTAATTTGAAACTCATGTTGCTCTGAATCTGCCCAGTTTCTTTGCTATCGGTCACCTGATGCTGTTAGGTTAGAGGCAGACGGAAATATTTCCAACCTGTAACAGAACGTCTGTGTCAGAGGAGTGCTGGAATTGCTATTAGAGCGACAACAGGGCCACAGGCTAGACTGGGATGAGAGAATGGCTAAGTCACATTGACAGGAAATGGATGGAAAAGAGCTGCAAGGAGGCTGCTTGTAATGTACTTTAGTGTGGATGAGTGGGTGGGGGGGTTGGTGATTTTGATGACAAATAATGATTTAGAATAGGACCTTGGCTCTTGTATGCCCTGAGGCTGTGTTTAGTTTAAAGGTGCAAAATTCAATATCCAGAGCATTAATAAAGCAGCAAATAACTATTTGCTATGTAAATATATAGAGGAGTGATGTCTACCTGAGCAGAGAATGAAGTCGCTCTCCCTCTGTATGTGTGTTGTAATCCGAGCTTCTCCGCGCATTGTTGACATAGCTGGGCCGTGTGCTTTTAGTGCATGTTCGTGCATGTGAGCGTGCCCCACTGGCTAGCTCACGGCCGCCGCTCCGCACTGCTCTCATGGCGGTTACAGCTCATAGCGGTTCCGCCCAGGTTAACGCTGTTATCTCTGTCAGCACTTTTGCCATTGTTTGCACTGTTAGCACTGTTAGCATCATTAGCTACGAGCCCCCGGCTTGCCGGTCGCCATGTTGAGAGCCATTGAGAGGCAATAGAAATGCTCCCAATCCCGTCTTTAGCACCTTTAACTCTCCGGTGTGGGAATGAAGTACAAATACAGTGTCAGGAATCTCAATTCATGTCCAACTTTTCAACATCCACAGACCACTGACTGTCCGGTATGTTATATATATTATTCTTGATTCCAATGGAGTTGTTTTTAGGAGTTGTCTATATCCCTATCAAAACTTTCCCCTTCCATAGCAAACAGAGTGGGTTTACATGATGGTGAGGGTGTTTCTACCACAAATAAAACAGTGACACCACCACATATCTTTTTTTATAGCTTGAATCTTTATGTGCATGGTGATATTTGCTGTGCAGTCAACAAGATAAATAATCAATGAAGACCAGGCTAATTGCAAATTTCCCCAAAAATGAAACAATGAAGGCATCCTAATTTTTGTATTCCAGCTCTTTAACTGGCAGAGTGCACCTTTGGGCCCTTTATAGGGCCCTGCTATGTTCTCTTTCACACTTCCAATCCTACTTGCCAATGTCCAATAAATCATTTACAAGAGTTTAGTAGAACGTAGTGCTGTATATTAAACAGAAGGCAGATTGGCTCTTGAAACATGAAAAGCAGGATTAGTATTCAAGTGGTCCTATAAAACCTTATTAAAATGTCATTAACTTTTTGTTGGCCTGCCTGACTACTAGCGCAGAACAACATTTTGCACATTTTAAAATGATCTTTTGGAAGCTGTAAATGAATGAGTGCTCCCCCTTCATGCAATAATAGAGTTTGATGAACCGGATAGAGATATCCACGGTACTTCCCTCCTTGGCTCACAATCACATATTGCGGCCTTTCTAATCAAGGCTACCCCCAGTTGGTTTTACAAAACATAATAGGACAAGTCGAAACTAGCTTAGTGGGTGTAGTCTGCCTCTCTCTAACTTCACATGAGGCCATGGTGCTAATTTGTATCTGGTCTAACCTTTCCTCAAACCTCAGACTTCAGCACTCATGGCCACTGGAAATGTCCTGGAGGTTTGTGGGAGTTCTTTTAACCCAAGAAGAAAGAAAGTCCGAGTTTAAAATGATGCCTCTGTTTTTGAATCAAATCAAAACTACAGTAGAAGATGTTCCTAATTTGAGATGTAGGTTTAGGCTGCTAAACCAAATAGCTGCCAGTTTGTTGACATAGGTCTGAGGTTTACAAGGAACTTGGTTCACAGGATCGGAAATCACAATACTTACTGTATATATAAGCGTCAGACACATTTCTGCGGATACCCTTCATTCGAAACCAAGAATTTGCTCTAAATTCACAACTTAGAATGTCACAATTTAGTATATCCGCACATCCCTATAATTTGGTCGCCAGAAGATATGTGATGACTTTATAAGTCCCATAAATAAGGTTGTGGAAATGTCTCTCTTTCTTTTTCAGAAAAATTGCTCGTCCTTACTGTTGCAACAGAGGAAACGGATGGCTTTCTCCGCTTTATGCAGTCTGCAAACTATCTCAAGTACAATGTGAAGGTAAGATCGTCTTCTCACATTCTAAAATAATGCCCAGAAATGTGAAGTTTGTTCCAACTAACGATGCTACACTCTCACAGACACACACACACAGCAACCAAATGTTTTCAACACACACTTCCCAAGATTGATTAGGCCTGTTAAAGGAAACAATGAAGTGCAGCAAGCTGCAAAAACATCCTTCTTAAAGGGATACTCCTCAATGTGGGTCTACAATTCCCCTCTGAGGTTGAAACCAGCACTAAAAAAACATTGTTTTTTTTTTTGCTCGGAGGTCAGAGTTAGTGCACCGCCTGCATTTGCGTGGTCCTCTGCCTCTCTGCGTGACCCTGCTGAACCTGTTTGTATTCTATCTCTTGCAGATACATACTTCCAAGCTACGTTGCTAGCCTTTTTGGGCTCTTACTGAGACCTTTTTAAAGAAGTGTTAATGTTGTCAATTTCCTGTTATTCTTTGCTTGGTTATATTGTTTCTCAGGGTTGGTGTGCACTTATCTTTGCACAGCAAACCCAATGACACTAGTAAACAAAGAATAACAGGGGACCTGATAATTTGACTGCAACTCAGGTGTTACCTCAGCACCGCAGGTAAATCAGTATGAAGCTGCCTTAAACTCCAAGGCTCACACTCTTACTGTATCTACATCTCCCCCTAGCTGTGTGCCTTTTTCATTCACAGTTGTGTTAACAACCAGTGAGATTGTGTGGAAGTGTATTTTGGCAGCACTTATACACAGGACCTTATAAAATATGCCATTCTAGCTACCACTGGGTGAAAAGGGTAACATAATTGCCCTATTTTCCAAAGCAGCTTCTTCATATTCTATATTTTTTTAATAGATTTTACACATCTTACGCTGCCCTATTCTAAGAAAGTTTCTTGGAAATGTCTTAAATATTAGGAGACAAGTGAAGATATTCCTCCCACTTGCAGAATTGCTCACTGGTTATGAGAGTTAAAAATATGAAGACTGAAAAATGAGTGAAAGCCTTTAGAAGATGGGTATTTTTACAGTGCTGCTGAGCTGTCTTCTGGTGTAGTTTGGTGTCAAGCCAGCTCATGTTGGGCTCAACAACTTCCTGTGTTCTGTCTCAGGTGTTGGGAATGGGAGAAGCGTGGAAGGGTGGTGACGTGGGTCGCTCTATCGGTGGAGGGCAAAAAGTCAGACTACTGAAGGAGGCCATGGAGGCTCTGGCTGACCAGGAGGATCTTGTTGTCCTTTCCGTGGATAGGTATGTTGACGAACAAAGACTTTTTTTTTAGCTGTTTTTGTTTTACAGTATCTAGCTTTATATGATTTTACCATTTTCATGGTAACTTTAGAGCAATGCTACCTTTCCTTTGTAGTCTGACTTTTCTTAAAAATAATTCAGATTCAGTAGCGAGAAATATACCTTTGTTCAGTGATCCCTGCAGAGGGATTATTTTAATAGTCACTGACTATCTTCTGTGAGAGTCATATTCTCAAGAGATATATTACTTTAAAATACTGTATAGAAGTAAAGTCCCTCATTCTGATTCCATATGTTTGCAGCCAACAAGTATAATAAAGAAAAATGATTTGTTATATATTTTTTCTTTGCTCACTTATATATATGTTACTTTTCTTAGAGATTGAGCTATATACCGATTTAGCTTTGATTTGAAATATAAATCATTTCCGTAAAAAAGGGACGCAAAACCCCTTTAATTGCTGTGTATATGTATGAATTAGAAATTAAACACATTTTCACAATCACAGAGTGTAATAATTGCTATGAAAGCGACGCCTCCTCAGTGAGAGGTGCTTCTGCACATTTATGTAGCTCCAAACCGCCCCCCCACTCAGTCATGTAAAGGCGTTATTACAGAGCAAAGGCAAATATACGAGGAGAGTAATTTTCACATGCAGGTAGCTGAATTATGAGTTTTCAGAGCCGATGGAAAGTTTTACTGAGTTAATGTGAGTGTTTTAGAATAATAACAGCTTTGCAGGCCGTATTTCCTCAAATGGAGCAGAAGATGATGATACTTAGTGCACCATGTCACATGAATAATTTAAGCTATAATTGCTGTGCAAAGTTGTCACACCCTTGAAACAGGTAAATGAATGCTGTTTTTTTTCTTTTGGAGGAAATGATAGAAGATTATGAGCCATTCAAATGTATTTTTAAATCTATAATCCTGCTGGGCCACTTTGGCTGTTATGACAGCGTCTGATTCAGTCACAGCCTCACATTTTGTCCTACATGTAATTCACTTACTGAAATGTAAGTGAAATCCAAATTCATTCACTGTGTTGTTGAGCTTCTGAGCGTGGGCTCAAATTCCCCAAATGAAAAGGAAACGATTGCATGCGATTCAAAAGCGATATACCTTAAACGGAGACTTCAATTGCCATTCACACCCAGAACGTTTTCAGTCGCTCTATTCACATTTGGAATTGGCAGAAATTTGTCATGTGTATAGAAATTACTTTTGGGCTTTAAAATGAAAGAAAAAATCAACCAGTTAGTGAGGTTACCTTTCTAATGGCAGTATTAAAAGGTGGTGCTTCCCACTTTTAAATTCACTAGGACTAGGGTTAAAGCCACTACATCCATGGTTGAAAACCAATGGAACGGTGACATACAATATACAGGTGCAAAGAACAAAATATATGCATTAGTAATGCTCCGAAGAAATAGGGGTCAGCATTTTCCCTCTACTACTGGGTCCATACAATCTAAATTTAGAGCCATCATTTAAAACAGCCAACTACAAACTAACAGCAGGGCAAGAATACGCAAAAATTAACAAAACTGCTGAAACTGCGGTCAAAATAACACTATGCTATGGCGTCGGCCTATATTGTGTTTACTGTGCAACGAACCGGGGTCTGTACGGTCTGTGTACATTTTGGTTTGTTTATTGGATTAAATCCACAGCGACAGAAACAAGAAAACAATGACTGGTATTTTCGTTTCATCCTCCCCACAAAGGGCGGGCTATTGGCTCCGCGAGATGGACCCTCAGTTAGCAGCTAGCTGTAGCAACTCCATTCAGCCAGACCCCAGTGCTGGGAGTCACAGCAGGCTGGTGGAGCGCTGGGTCTAACCTGTGCAACAGCAGTAACAGAAACATTTCACTGATCCAGCGAGGAGTCGGGGGATCAAAACGTACATGACCCTTGTACCTTCAAACATGATTGACAAGCCCTCGGGGCTGCTCTACTTCTTCGTCCTCTCATGTTGGACTGACTGGTATTACATAAGTGGTATTACAAGACAGGACGGGCCGGGGCCAGCTTTGAATGTTTTAAACAAAAATTCTGGCCAGATCTTACACATTGCACCTTTAAAGACGACACATACAACAACCCTGATTTCAGTCCTCTTAGCTATTGATCGTATTCACCTAACTCAGGTGTAGATGACTCCTGTAATTAAATGGGATCTGAGTACTAAGAGTTAATTGTACAGTATTCTAGTGTTCAGATATGCTCTAAAACCAAGTCAGAACCAAATATCAGTCATACTCGAGTTCGCAGCTTTTAGTTCTGTTGCAGAAGCGAAGAAAATGAAGCAATCTTAAAAAGATAATATGGCAAAACCCACAAAGAGAATGTAAAACAGACCAGTTTATTCCTATGCAACGTAAATTTATTTCCTTTTGATTAACTTTTTAAACATTGTCATGAGTCATGGATTGCAGATCTTTTTTATGTAGCAGCGATAGCTGTGATTGATGAGTTAACAAGGGACAGAGGTACTTGTATGAACATGTGTCGGCCAGATGTGGTTACAGTAGAGCATACAGGCTTCCTTACCTAACTTAGACTTCTCTTCATCTCACTACATGCCTGACCGAGGTGCTTCAGGTTGTCTTTCACTTTTCCTGACACCTAATATAAATTATGTGTATACAGGATTTTTGGGGATTGGCCAATTTTAGACTAGTGTGGACAGCACACAGACACAAGTACAAAGTCCCATCCAGAAGAGGGTGTTTTATAGCGAGTGACTCTGTGGAAATGGTGTCACCAAAATGAATCAGCTCTTTTACTGTTATGACTTCACGCCTCAACGTATGATCGCCAGAAACATTAGGAGTTTCCACATCCTAAAATATCTGCCCTTTGAATAACAGCCAGCTTCAAAACAAGTCACCACGAGGCCTATTTAAAGGGTTAGGCACTTTTTCCTGTCTGTCACAGAACTTTGTGTGCTTTGTGTGTTAATGTCTGTCAAAGCAGGACTCTTTTGGAAACACCTAACAAGAAATGCTTGCCTATACAACTGCTCAATCGTGAAGAATGTTCACTGTTTTCATTAAGATTTGTATCTATCTCAAGCAAGTAGAAACCTAGGTTGTGTGTCAGATGATAAGATAAAACCTACTTCAGGAGAACTGTCAGACTGCCCCTGAAGGGGAAAGAAAAGTAATAATGATCTGTTGTATTTTATCTTCACTCCTCCCTTTTAGCTATGATCTTATCTTTGCTGGCGGACCAGAAGAGATTCTCAGGAAGTTCCAACAAGCCAATCACAAAGTGCTGTTTGCTGCAGAGGGACTGATATGGCCAGATAAGAAACTGGCTGACAAGTACCCCTCAGTCCGCAGTGGCAAGCGCTACCTCAACTCTGGAGGTGGGTTCAAAAAATTCTAAATATGAAATGTATTGAAATGCTGGAATGTTTTGACCAGCTGAATCCCTCACCAAATCCTGACCGATGTCTAGAAGGTAACACGCGTGCATATTGCAAAACTCTCGCGTTACGGTTAACTCGAATAGTTAAGGTTAGATTAGATAGATTACCGTTGTTTTCTTTGGCTGGTGAGTGAAGCAAATCTAGCAGCCACTTGCATATTTTACCAGCATTTGGCTGGTGGCTGGTGCTTATTTCCAACCCTGGGCATCGACTTCGAATGGTTAAGGTTAAGCAACCAGAGGGTGGCCGTTTACGTTACACTTACGCAACAACACAGTCCGGCAACCGTGGGTCGCGGGACGGCGTTATCAGCGGTAACCGGTGTATGAGTGATGTGCAGTGGGACACACACACAGCTTGCATTCACATGATGGGTATCGAATGAAGTACTCTATTGGTATTGGTATCACTTTAAGGGTACTGGTATTGATACTGGCATCGTAATTATTTAAACAATACTTAGTCCTATTCATGGGGCAACGAGTCTCGTGAGAGTTTTTGCTAGTTTTTGCAATTTGGGGGTTACCTTCTAGACACGACCACCCTGACTAATTCTAACCCCAACCCTAACTGATACTACAGTATATCTACCATTTACCTGAAGAATAACCATTACCCATAGACTCTTCTGTACAGACAGAATAATCCCGATGTAGTGTGATGGTCATCTGTGTGGGTCAGTATGGGACAATGTGAAATAAAAGAATAACTTGCTTTATCTGAAGATAATACTAAAATATTCACAAACTAAAAGTAGTTTAAATGATAACAATTTCATTTATGTTCTGTGCATAGTGATTTTATGTCGGGGTAGACTAGTGTTAACTCATAACGTCTATGAGAGTGCATGGGTTTACACATTCCACCATCAGCTGTCGAACGTTGAAGACCTGCAGGCCTCGTTGGAATTCAGGGGGCTGAGCAGCGCTGCAGCCTCGGTGTTATTGTTCTAAATATTGGTGGAGCGACTTCAAGGAATGACAACATACTGGAGTTAGTCTTAAAATATAAAACCGCAGGACTTTTATTATTATCTCTCGCTGTAAAATGGAAGTATATTTTCCTTGTAAACTGGCTCCTTGAGGTATTTCCTGTCCAAGTGGACAGAAGGTGACAGAAGCACACTCATGTGAATATGAACTGCAAACTTTTTTTCCTTTTCAACCATTTATTTTATACTCTAGATTTATTTAGCCGTCACCCTTTTTGCAGGCATCTACTTTATATATGAAGATGTTTCTAGGCATAATATGATGCTGAGTGAGTACTGAATATGTGCAGACATTTTCAACAAAAGTAACAGTGAGTTGTCGTCCATAATCCACTTGACATGGCCCAGCTGCATCCAGCCAGTTGTTCAGGACACTGAATTACTGCTTTCCCTGTGGTCATCATCTGGTCTGACCTCCCGTATCGGAGCCTAGCTGTCTCAGACTGATCACAGACCGTTTTTAGCATTCTTTGTCACTGACATGACATGTGGATTTGTCTTGGCCCCCAGAGTGTGCCACAGTTTGTATAAAATTGCAGGTTTTGTTTGTGTTCCTACGGCTACCGCCCAAGTGCCCATTGGGGAACGTTTTATAGCATTTGGACACAGTAAGATACAGTAAGGTTGTGTTATGTTATAATGGTTGAAACTAAGGACCTGAAACAAATGGGAGGTTTAGCAATAACTCTCGCAACAGTTTTCTTGAATGTTCTACAGACAGTCGTATGATAAGTTCTATTGTTCCATGTTGCATTCTCTCAGAATATTGTACACTGGGTTTTCAAGCCGCACAGCACAAAACCGTGCATTTTTTGCTTTGGGTCAAAAAGGCACGCACTTCTCAGCCCTGTCCGCAATTTTAAAGCCATCATTTTGTGGATCAGCTACCAACGATATAATTTGCATAAAATGCTGTGATTTCCTTTTAACTTTTTCTCATTCCTGCCATTTAGATTATGTCATGTCTGTCCGCGGACTTGTTTACAGTGTCTACTTTTTTTTTTTTTTTTTAAATGATGGGATACGAGTCGCCGCACACCAGCAACATAGCCAAACCCTGCAATCTGTCACTGTGGTCAGTGTCCTTGAGCAAAAGAAGGAAAATGAGGAGACAGGGGAAAACTAGAGTAGAGAATGTACACTTAGAGAGGGGGTGAGATGCTAGCACACACTGTTGGGAGACAGTTAAAATGTATAGATTACAGCTTTCTTACTTCCCATTACTGCACTCCTTTCTATCTACAGACTGTGGGAAGAGAGAGTCCCTGCCCATTTCTTGTTTGCTTGGGATTGTTGCCAAAAATCACACTTTATGTAAGGCATTCAGGCAGTATACTGTAATTGTCACCAACAACAGTTGTATATGACCTTGTAAACGTCTCTCAGCACTATACTTTGCCACTGGATATGTGTTTCAATTCACAGTGTTTATTACTCGCAGGTATAATCGGCTACGCCCCATACATAAACAGAGTTGTTTCACAGTGGAACCTCCATGACAATGATGACGATCAGCTTTTCTACACCAAAATATACGTGGATCCTTTACAGCGAGTAAGTATCTTGTGTCAACGCCTAATATGAAAATACATCCCTGTAAAGCATATCTTGGATGGCTAAGATACTCTCTATGTTTTCATGTCTTTCAGCAAACTCTCAATATGACTTTGGACCACAAGTGCCAGATTTTCCAGAACCTGAATGGGGCCGTTGGTGAGAAATCACAGAAACTGAACCAAACTGTATATTTTTTGTCAAATATCTAAAACCCCAGTTTTATGCTGGCTCTTGTAATTGAAAAAAATTGTAGTTTTGCTCTGACAGTGTGAACGATTGCGTATTTTCAGAGAACTTGTAGGCTTGGCAATTTACCCAGTAAGTTATAAACCTTTACAGCTCTAGCACATGTGGTAAGTCGATTTTCATAACCTGGCCTGAAACGTCTCGTGTTCCTCTTTTGGCAGATGAAGTGCTTCTCAAGTTTGGAACGGACCGCGTCAGAGTTAGAAACACAGTGTACGACTCTCTGCCAGTGGTTGTCCATGGCAACGGAAACACCAAAGTGAGTAAGAAGAAGTTAAGCCCTCGGGCACACCTAGCATAGCTTACTTATGGCAAAGCATAGATACTTTTAATGTATAAACCTAACCTAGGAAACTAGCTTTGGGTTGAATTATTGGACTCTTCTTTTCCATTTGCTGATGAGTTTCTGTTGGCCCATGTATTTTACATTTTCATCCAACAAATATTAATCGCCAAAGATTTAATTTCACTGCATAAATTCCCACACATTCAGGAAATATACATACGTTTCATGTGATACTTGCCAGTAATCCTGGCCATAAAAGCCAGCTCATTATTCAGTGGAGGAGAGAGGTCTGGCCAAAACAATGCGTCTCTCCATATGTCCCCCATTTTCTTTTCTCCGTCGCTCTCTGTAAATTGGAGTGATAGGCTCCGCAAGCTGAAAAGCAGGATGTCTGTATGATACCATAATCATTTCGTGGAATTTTGTTTCTGGACATTTTCCTTCCCCCCATCTCTTCACAAGTCTCAGCGTCTGTCTCTGGCCTTCCTTGGTATTGAACCAAACCCACCACACTGTTGAGTCATACTTCCCAGAGAAGCTCTAATGGTAGATCACAGAGTCGGTCTGAGCAGTGGTTCCTACCATTAGGGCTGCCTAGCTGAATTTCTGACCATTAGCTTATTATTATTTTCCAGTTATGATGCCAGGGATAGATGCTAATATTTTTGCACCGTCCACCAAGCCCCTAACTTTGGTGTCCAAATTACATTTTTGTTGGCCCAAATGAAAATGTAAAAACAGTACAGAAAAGGCAATTTAAAGACAAACAGCCTTCTTTAACTGTGACATTAACAGAATGAAAATATGTAATTATAAATTAAATTGACCGCGTCGCTCGTGGGCAGTTAGGACACTCCAATAGAAAACAGTGCAATCAAACTGATGTTGTCGCTAATGCTCGCTTGCGTCACATTCAGTATATAGTTAAGGGTTAGGACACGGACACCGTGATCTCATTGAGACATGCAGTCTCATTCTCAAGAGAGACCTGTTAAAACTGTGTGGCCACCGACGGGATGTTAGGTGGCCAGAGAGTAACTTTTTGTGGCCATGGGTCCATCGGGCGAACCCTGGATAACAAGTTCAATCTGGTTACAAACACATGATCACAGTGTCAATGTCTGCGATAAGAGATTCGTAAACAACAGTGCAACTATTATAACTAACTTTTATGTTCCCCATAAAAATTTGAACTTTTCATGCACACTAAATACAGAGCAGAGATACTTATGATGACAATACGTTGAAATTTATGACGAGAACTGAGAAGAAAAGGGATAATTAAACCAGACTGTGAAGTCTCAATTTCCTTGGAAGAGACATTTATAGCCCTGTGGTGGTTAGTCTGACATGTGATTCTGACTGGTCATCAAATTCCTGCAATAAAAATGTGGATTGAATATCCAGAGTAATATTCCAAGGTATTCCAAACACATCATGATGATAAAAGGGAGTCCCGCTGAATCACAGGAAAGATTTGATGTTTTTGCTTATGTTGATATTAATCTTCTGTAACCTGGCATTCACATGCTCTGAATTCTTTCCTCTACAGATGTACTTGAACCACCTGGCCAACTATGTCCCCAATACATGGAACTATGAACACGGCTGTAGCCACTGTGATGACGATATTCTGGACCTGTCTCAGTTAAAAGTAAGTGCTTCAGATTAATTAATTTTCCTTCTATTTGCTACCATCTTTAGTCCATTTTTAGAGCGCTGATGTGGAAAGTTTGTATTAATCCACCTCCCTGTGGGCACAAGAAAGGATGAAACACCGCCTGGTCTTTCAGCGTGAACCATCCATCTATCAGTGACTGTCTAGACAGCAGGAGAGGGGCCCAGCTTGTCCTATTTCAACAGATATGCAAGACTGCTGCACACACTCCCTTTTCCAACAATAATAGGTTATGTGCCCGTTGGTCCTTTTGGACCCTTTTAAAAGAGCATAAGTGCCAGGGAAACTACTTGGGGAAGAGGAAGCACTGCACTGCTGTGGTGCAGGATATGGCTTCTGGGGTTTTCACAAGGGCTCATTTAAAGGGGAGTCACTGTCAACCAGCCTGCCTTTTAGTGGGCTCCTCAGTATGGGCTTTATCCACAAAAGTAAGTTATAGTGGTTACGCCGAAAATTTGTCGCAGAGTTCAGCCAAGGCTGGCAACGTATAGACAGCAGGAATGGCAGAAGGCACTAGAAAATGGCTGTGTGTGTCAACAATGTTATGAAACCTTACTTTACTCTTGAAGCATACACAAGATCCCAGTTAATCTATTATCCCTGTTTTTATCTCTTTGTTTCTGCAAATTAGTTTGGTACAAACCTGTTCAAAAGTGCAACAAAATGTGTCTCTACAATTAAATAACACCGAGGTCCAAACAGCACAAGGTCTATCACAAAATGTGATACTGAGTCATGAATCCCTCAACATTTACTCCTCTAGGCTCCATAAATAAATGTGCTTAAATAAGTTTAACTGGAACGGATTCAATACAAACCCAGCTACATGAAAGCCTTCTCTGTGAAAGTTGCTCTCAGTGACCGTCCATAATGAATGCAGGAAAAAAAACGCCGCTTCTCAATAATAGGCAAGTGAGTGAAGAATTTCATTCCGCTGCGCCACTCTGTGTGTTCGGGATTATAAGATCAGGTCATGTGGAAACTGGTCACACTGTGTCCAGGCCTTTCTTGTGGGGTTAACCCAGGCCACTGTCTGTTTAGCTTGGTTCTTTGTGTACTTTGGTTTTGGGAATAATCTTAGGCTTTACAAAGAGAGTGTTACAGTACTACCCTATACTGAGCTAGTCAGATCCATTCACTACCTTGTTTTGTCTCTTGTGTTCAAATGAAAGTCTCTGTGTTGCTTCTGTCTGCTTTGATAGATGCTTTAGTTCTGCTTTTCCCTGCCCTTTGTGCCGCTCCTTTCCTTTTGCTTCCTGTCCGCTGTATGTCCGTAACAATTTAAGCTCACATTGGCAAGATGCTCGAGTTGCGCCTGAAGCAGTCATTGCGGAACACGCAAATTAGACGGTTCTGCTCGGATCCCTTTTCATCCCCGGCCCAGACCTTCGCTGTGAACTGGTCAGGAGGATGAGGAGACCAGACTGAGCTGTGTGGGCAGGAGCTTAGTGTCATGGGAAAATGTTTCCCTGCTCTCTTCTCTGTGTCTCTTGCTGTACAGTATTTCTCTTTCTATCCTCTTTGCCCCAACTGTCTGACCCATCATTTCATATTTCTATCCTCTGAAAAGAGTTACACGTGGCAATCTGGGTCAGAAGTTAGAATTCCTGTAAAGCAGTGCATACAAAGTGGGAATTCAACTGTCCTGGTCTGTGGAACCAAGATATGTGCAATCATTTATTGCACAGATCATGCTAATCAGAAATGTAAATAGTTGAAATAAAGTATTTGTTTTAATGTAACACAGAACACTGCAGAGAGTAATAAAAGGCATCACATCTGCTAATTAAGAGCAAGTAAGTGACATTAAAACAACGAAAGCAGTGTAAAAAGAACACCAACAATAGTTACTGGATGTAACTTCAGTTCTATGAGAACTGCAAGGAGAGGATGAGGGAGTGTGACGGCGCCTGGACGCGGGCGAAAGATGTGAACCACGATCAGATTATCAGTTTATAAAAAATGCAGTGAGGATACGACTATTTCACACACCAGTTGTATATAACGCAGATGCATTCAACCCACGTTGGACCCGTTCATATGAGTCAGCCGTCACTCTGTCACACTAAAGAATCCAGTCTGCAGTGTAGTTCATACACTTAACTGATAATCCAGAGAATCGAACAGTCACAATCGACTTCATGATCAAAGAAAGTCTTTGCATCTACACTTCAGTCCACATTTTAGAGCAAGCTCTAATTGCGAGATCTATTTTACAATCACGAGCTATAACCACATCACACATCCTATTGTTCAAATTGCCTACAAGTATCTCTGTACAGCGGCAGTAGGCCAGTAGCAGTTGTAAGCTACTCTATAAGCTGAATGGGTGGAACTCGCTCCAGAATATGAGAAACTTCCACCTCCATGTGTTTGTGCTGAGATAGTCTGCATCGCAAGGAAGCTAATAATGGACTAACACACCCGCCCACCCACACACGCACACGCACACGCACACACACACACACACACGAGAATGCCGTCATGGAAAACATCTGTTGCAAATTAACTGTTTGCTTTTGTCTGACGTGATGTGTCAAATCATCCATGATTTATGTTAAACAGTGTCCCATCACTAAAACCTGTTGTGTGAAATGGTACTAATTTATCTCCTCTCTAATCTAAACAGGAGTATCCCAATGTGTTGGTCGGAGTATTCATTGAGCAGCCAACTCCATTTCTTCCTGAGTTCTTCCAGCGGCTGCTCACCCTGGATTATCCCAAAGATAAACTCAAAGTTTTCGTCCACAACAACGTGAGTGTGTGCAGCTGCAGAGATCTCTACCGTGCATGGCTCCTCATACGTTGCTTCTAATCCATTAATATTGGCTCCCCGCTCAGGAGGTTTACCATGAGAAGCACATCCAGAAGTTCTGGGAAGAGAACAGGAATGTGTTCAGCAGTTTCAACGTTGTGGGACCAGAAGAAATTTTGAGCCAAGGAGAGGCCAGGAATATGGGCATGTATGTCTCTAAATCTATCATCGCTCAGAACTGTGGTTTGAAGAACTAAATTGATGAAACCAGATGATGGTGTTTTTGGCCCCGTTTAATCATAACCTAAAGGAAAACTTGCATGTTAAATTACTTTTAATCTAGATGGTGCTTGCATAATTTCTATTTAATATGGTCATCTTGTTAATGCATTGTTTCCCAGGAGGTTATGACGGGCCCTTTTGGCCCCCAGGTGTTTCCATTTCATTCGCATTTCAAACTAAATGTTTTATGCACATGTTAGCTCTCCAGACTTAATGTGTCCTTTCTTGGCTAAAGCATACAGTATTGTGTTTCCCAGTGGTTTTCAAAGTGGGGTCCGGGGACCCCCAGGGGTCCTTGAAGGGGTTCCAGGGGGGTCCCCAGCAAAAAGGGGCATCATTTATTTTCACTATAGTTCCATACATAAGTAACACAATGACAGAATGACAGACTATTTTGGTCATGGGTTTCATACACTTTCTGTAATAGAGTGGTGCAGGGATGAGGTGTTTTTGTAGGCCAACCCGGAGGTTAGACTCGTACTGGTTCTCTCAACAGAAAGCCAACGGGATTTTTCCATTGGATTGGACTCATTCTTGCACCACTCTATAAAACATCTAAAAGCAAAAATCCTATCAGATGGGGGGGACTCTGGGACAAAATCTTATCAAATAATTTGTGTCAGTTTAGGGGTCCCTTATATGAAAAAGCTTGGGAACCACTGGTGTATGCGATATACTACATAGCAGTCAAATAGGTGCAGTATTTCTCCCTGATTCCTCTATTTATGGGCTGTCTCTCTCATTACTCAGTGTTAAGTAATAGTCAGTTGTCACGGTGATAATTCAATCTGGGAGACCACATCACAGAGATCCTATCAAAAAATACAGTATGCCTAAAAGCATTGCTCAGGACAGCCCTA
Source organism: Sebastolobus alascanus (assembly GCA_916701645.2). NCBI lineage: Eukaryota > Metazoa > Chordata > Actinopteri > Perciformes > Sebastidae > Sebastolobus > Sebastolobus alascanus. The sequence goes on from CAKAOJ020000301.1 coordinate 309,994, forward strand.
TAATGAAGAAGTCTAAGGTTTATTAGCAGCCTCTAATCTTCCTAAAATCACATTATCCTCTGGAGGCTTAAAGATTAGTGAGACTCTGAGTCTGCAGTTGGAAATGACATCTTATACTTAGGAGCTGATAAATTTCAACATGTGACCGTGATCACTTCCTAGTATTTCATTGACTATAATCAGCCCTGGATTGAATAATCACTGCTTTCTCTGCCATGTCTGTGTGTTTTTTTATTTCTTTAGGGATCTTTGCCGTAAGGATGCCACGTGCGACTACTACTTCAGCATAGACACAGATGTGATGCTCACCAACAGACAGACACTGAAGCTCCTCGTTGAGCAGAACAGGTAATCATATGGTAGCTGGAATAGAAACCACGCTGGAACCCATTCAAGGAGCCTCCCTGGTTGTTGTGATCGTTGAACCATTGAAAGTGGCAAAGCCACAGGAACATTACAGCCGAGTGAATAAAGTTTAAAAATAAGCCGCTCTGGCTTCCTGTTTTTGCCCGGCCACATGGAAACAGTGAAAGAGTCCACTGCACTAACCCCGAAATGCCACTTTGCGTTATACAAAAAACAAACATCCAAACCCTTTTCCCTTCTGCAGCTCGTGATTTTGAAGAAACCTTCCCATGAACTAGATGTCATTGTGGCGGTGGCGTGGCATTGTGACCTGTGGGAAGCATGCAACGTAAAACCACTTCTAGGATATTTAAAGACGGCATGAGAATTTTCGGCTGGTACTGAAGTTATGGAAGGAACATTTCAATCCATCTTAACTTAAAGAAACTTTTGCATTAGTATATTGTGGTGCATCCATATCAACCAACTGTGATTTATGACTCTATTATTTTAAATCTGCCCAGTTTATTTCATAGAAAATAAATCCCTTTCATTGTGGTTTGGGTTTGTTAGACTAAAAGAGTGGAAAAATCCTGTTACTGTAAGTCATGCAAATTCAAAGAAACAGACCAGATTCATGGTTTAGAGAAACAGCCTGTTGCAGCGAGCCGCGATCCTTTTTTGAATCCAGTTGAGGATGATTTACAGCTCTGGTTTGCATTATGCACTTCAACGATCTGACTGTTAGCGACTTGGCAGCGATCATATCTTTCCACGGAGAGGCTGATCTCCTCGATGCAGCACCACTACGAGACCCAGTACATTAGGTGGTTGGCTGCCTGTGAGATGTCACTGATTTTTATCTGCTCTGACAGAATTACCATCTCTCCACTCTGCCTTCTGCTTCCCTTACAGAAAAATAATTGGTCCCCTTGTCACTCGTCACGGCAAGCTGTGGTCCAACTTCTGGGGAGCCTTGAGTCTGGATGGTTATTACGCTCGCTCTGAAGATTATGTCGACATTGTGCAGAGGAAACGTGTGTAAGTTACAAGTACAATGAGGGTGCACACAGCAATGGCTTTGCATTTTTATGGTTCACACACCAGTATTGGATCTCTCAGCGTGTCCATGACTAAAATAAATCTTGTCCTATTGTGCTGAAGCATCCATGTTTAGCCATAAACAAGACACATAAGATGCCTTCATTATGAGCTACATCCTAGAATACACATATGAACAGTCATTACAGCCACAATCTACCTGAGCAGTGATTTAGTACTGAGCATCTACGCCTGAGGCACTGTAGTCAATTAATTTCTTCTCTCACTTTTTATGCGTTTAGAAATAAGTTGAAATGGCGGCCAGATGGCTCAAAGGAGTAAACATTCACCCACCACAGTAAAAAACCCATATTTAATCACCCGCGGGGAGGAAGACAGTAAGGAATCAGGTGCTTGTCGCAGGTTGGTCACCATCAAGACGAAGACCGTAGTGCAAGTGGAATTGGCCGTAAACAAGCTGGGACAAAAATTTGGGTAAATATCAGGGGGGAAAAGCTAGAGGTGGGAATCACCAGAGGCCGCACGATACGTTCTCATCACGATTTTAAACATCTTGCGATATGCTGAGTATTGCGAGAAGATATATTGCGATTTATTACCTTTTTTCAACTGCAAATTATGCAGTTTGTCAACATCTGTTTTATCTAATGAGATACAGTTTTCACTCACTGTTCATCTCAGAGTTTTCATTCACAGATCTGGAGGTCAGAGGTCAAGGGACCCCTTTGAAAATGGCCATTCCAGTTTTTCCTCGTCAAAATATAGCGTAACTTTGGAGCGTTATTTAACGTTCTTCCCGACAAGCTAAAAATAACATGGTTGGTACCAATGGATTCATTAGGTTTTCCAGTTTCACATGATCCCAGTATCTCCACTCTAGCTTTAAGCTACAACCTCAGAAAGACAGAATATGGGCTCCGATGGGCCGGTGAATTAAGAGGTTAATAGTTTATATAATAAAAGTTGACGTCCGTGTATCAATGCAATATTGCCACGCAAGATATTGCCATACTATGCTGTATTGAATTTTTCCCTCACCCCTAAAGAGTAGCATCTTTGACCACATTTGACATATGTTGCCTTATTTTACCATTTAGTTCACCAATATGTTCTCCAACAACACACCTGTAGTCATGGATGGCGCAAGGATTACAATTAAAAAATCTCCTCCAGCACTCCAAGAATGCAATTTTGCTGTAACATGAACTCTTCCTTACTCCATGTCTTGTTGTTTCTAGGGGTTTGTGGAACATTCCTTTCATGGCACATGTATACCTTGTCAAGGGCAGTGCTTTGAGGAATGAACTGAAAGAGAGGAACTACTTTGTGCTGGAGAAACTAGACCCAGATATGGCTTTTTGTAGAAATGCCAGAGAAATGGTAAGAACACACAACCTCCATATTTAGGGATTCATGTCTCAGTATTGTAAACATATTATGAAGTAGTAGTCTATAAAAACATGTCAGCATGAGAGAACATTTATACTAGAAAATGTTATTCTGTATTTACATATAGAAAAGATTCAGTACTGCTAGTTTAGATTCTTAACCCTGAAAAAGTCAACAGCTCAACGGAAACCAAAGACTGGCGAGTATAAGCGGTTTGAAATGTCTTTGTCTGTCATCAAGGCATGAACCTCCTCTGTTTATGGTTGCTCTGGTGCACTTCAGGTTCTCTGCTCCACTTGTATCCCATAATCTTTCACTTTCTCATGACCACAAACAGTGCAACCAGTTGCAATGCAATGTTGTCTTGTCTTTCTTCTTTCCACTTGTAAACTGTTGATCCAGCTGTGTTTTACACCACTGACATGTCACCTCTGCTCTACACTAAACATCTACCATACCTGATCCAAACTTGGCGTACTTTTGGATTGCTTGGCCTTTTTCCCAGCATGCATTCCTCCCATTTTAACCCACGAAAACATCAGCTTCAGAGGGACCCTTGCTCCTTTTTCATGCAGGCGCATTTCTCCTCCTCCTGAGTTGCTATGTATGTGACATATATATATATTTCATCTGTCACCCTGTCTCTCATTCTGAAACAAAAATTTATGTTATCCTATTTACATGATGCTTCTCCTTTATTTTAGACCAGTCACAGAGAAAAAGACTCCCCTTCTCCGGAATCATTCCATATGCTCAGGCCCCCAAAGGTTTCCATTTGTTTTGATTGTTCTGTTTTCTGAAACATCCATTTCCAATGGGTTAGCACTCCGAAGCCATTACGAGCTTTGGCCCATTTCATAGGTAGACTCTTTTTCACATGGAAAAGAGGATTTCTTGGCCCTGCCGAGTTAAATTCAGTAAATGTGTACGTTACGTAAAACACTGAAGTTTCTCAATTTTTTGCATTCTCCGTCGGAATTCATATGAGCGTTATCAATCATTATTTCAGATTGGGCAGTTCCATATTTATAGAATAGAGTTTGTGTCTATGCCGCTGCCTATATACTTACATAAGAAATCAGGATGCCTGGCAGCTCTTTGGAAATCGATGTTGATATTTTGCTTTATTTTAGATCCAAAATCAGATATTTGTCTAAGCTAAAGAGAGAAAGGCCTGTTTTTTATCCTGTTTTTTTTTTATAATTGCTTCCAAGAAGTGATCAAAGAGGAGAAAGAAGGTTGGAGAGTCAGTTCACATGCAAGTCCCCTGTCCTGATGCTTGACCCCCAAACAGCCAAACCCTCCAGGAAACATATGTAACCAGCTGCTTCCTCTAAACACACCGACTGATCTCAGACTAGGCTCCAACAATATTTCCTTTCACTCATGTAAACCATCTGGACTAAATCACAGCTTTCACAAGATGATTTTGTAAATCAGCAATTTGGAAACTTGCACCAGGATATTGCAAAACAATTTCTAATTAATCATCTCGTTTTCCTCTTCAAAGCCTAGTCTGATAGCGAGTCCAAACCTTCCACAGCACCGTCCCCATGCTTCACTGTAGAGGAAATGTCATTCCTAGATTTGCTTTATCCCGAGCTACCCAGCACCCCTCTGTCCCTGTTCTCCCACTCCTCTCACCTCACTGCCCCACCCTGTCCTGTTCCCGACCCACCAACGCCCTGCAGCCCTCCCACCCACTACCCATAAATAATCTTAGATTATTTATTTGTGTCTCCTTTGGTTCTATCTAGTTGAACCTAATTGATTTCAGCGTGTTAAAACACACTTAAATCACACTTTATTTTCATTTTTGGGCAAATGAAGCTTTGAAGTAGTTTGCCACAAGCAACGGTTTGCCAGTTTTTTTGTTCAAGTCATAAACAGTTACCATAGTTATAACCTGCAGTGTGTTCATGTGCATGTATTATGGTTATGTAGATATGGATCTGTTAGAAATCCTGCCTGCAAGACATTGAAGAGATTTCAACTTTTTGTGAAACTGACTGAACTTTTTTTCTGTTTGCTGCAGGGAGTCTCCATGTACATAACAAACCGTCACGACTTTGGGAGGCTCATTTCCACAGCCAATTATAACACTTCTCATTATAACAGTGACTTGTGGCAGATATTTGAAAACCCTGTGGTAAGTCATTACGATCTCTCATTATTCTCCGTACACAAAGAAAGCCATTTTTTTTCTGAATAGCCGAGATACACAGCAGCCACCTGTAAAGGTTATTAGCTATAATGGAAGGATTACAGATGTGAGACGATTTTGAAGTAATGACTTCAGCGTGATAAGACTCCTCACTGATAAGGCTTTGTGATTTACGACTCTATTTGGCACGCTGGGACCTGCACTGTGGGAGAAAGGATTAACTCTGTGAGGTATGTGGGTCAGCTAACACTACCAAAAAAAAGACAACTAATCCAACAATCTTTCTCCTTTCAGGACTGGAAGGAGAAGTACATCCACCAAAACTACACTCGAATTTTCACTGAGAACGAAGTGGAGGAGGTTTGTGTTTATTATATGTGTGTATCTGCCAGCCCCGTCTCCTAAAAATGATATGAACAAAATTGTATTGTGAATTATGTTTCGAGGGAATTTTTTTTTTATTACGTTTGTGACATATCCCAAATAGGTTTGTAACGTCTCGATTCCACATAGCTCTGCGTACGTATATGAGTCAACCGGAAGTTCATTCACTCCTATGGGAACCTCCATGATCCTCCGATCTCCGTGTTTGCAAAACTCCTCCTTCAGTTCCTTTTTGGTCCATAATTTGCCTCGAGTACGTAGAAAAATTTGAACTTTTGCGGCAGATTACGGACAGACCGTATACACTGTGTGCCACGCTGCCAATGTTAAATATGCCATTGAACTTTTCAAAAGTCAACGTTAACTTATTTAAATTTACTGTACATCTGTAGGTTTTTCTTTTACTAAACATACCCAAGTAGCTTTGTTGTGTATTTTGTTTTGTTTCGATTTATAATGTTAACCACGTGTTTAAAACGGTGACCGTAATCCTGGAGAAAATATGTTTCCCTTGAAATGTAATTGAGAATGCAGTTTAGTTGTATGGAAACATAATTTTGTGGGAGACGGGGTTAGTATCTGTACGTGTTCCAGATACAGACTGAGAGACAGTGGAAGAGAATGACGATGTCGAACAGAAATCCCAACATCTGTTTTTAGCATATCTTGGTATTACGTTACAGTCACTACAGCTCAAGGTGAAGGTGTGACTCAAGTCTATTCTCAGTGGTCTCATTGTGTATTGCAGCCTTGTCCAGATGTGTACTGGTTCCCAGTCTTCTCAGAGAAGGCCTGTGATGAAATAGTTGAGGAGATGGAGAACTACGGCACATGGTCTGGAGGCAAACATGAGGTCAGTACAGTTAACTCAGGTTCACTGAACACAGAGCTGCCGTCAACACACTGCAGGCACACATGTAGTTTTTCTGTGCTTATGTTCACACTTCGTTGTAAGGGCAAGAATGTGTGAAGAATAATATCATGGCTGCAAATACTTAGTATTTTCATTACTTTAACTGTCTTTGGATTAATTAATTCATTGTTTCATCTATAATCTGTCAAACAATATGGGACAAAATGCCCGTTGCTGGTTGTCAGAGCTAAAGATGTACTCTTCCAATTGCTAATTGTGCAGTAAACAGTGAAACAAGATTAAGAGTTTACAGCCATGTAGCGGCTCTGGGAGGTTATGCTTAGGCACAGTGGTGCTTTGAGCTAGAAGCTAACATCAGCATGCCAACAATGACAATGTGAACATGTTTAATAGGTATAATGTTCACCATGTGCACCATAGTTTAGTGTGTAAGAATGCTAACATTAGCTAATGCTGCTAGCATGGCTAAAAAAAATTCTATTAAAGGTGCTAAATGAGAGATTGGGAGCATTTCTATTGCCTTGGCGGCTCGTAGCTAACAGTGCTTAAAGCGCTAACAGTGCTACCAGTGTTTACCTGGGGGGGGGTATTATATATTATTATATTATTGCAAATAGTTGTTTGCTGCTATAATATTGCTCTGAATATCATATAGAACACCTTTAATAACGATAAGATTGAAAAAAGCTAAAAATTCTTTATTTTTGGCATTTTCATTTGATAAATTACCTTAAACTTTCTTGTGCAAATTGTTGCCTATTTTCTCTCAATAAACCAATTATTTTAGTACATAATAATACCAATCAAAAGTTTGTAACAATAGGTTGCCTGTCTATTGCTGTTCACATCATTCCCAGGAATGGTTGCACGCAGTCATCACAGTTGGAGACACCCGGGCTCATTTTCTAACCTTCAGAAGAAGCCATTTCACTGTAATTTATTCAGAATGCATTAAAAAACATTCACAACTTTGAAATTGCCTGAGTTGGATAATTATCATCGTAAAGATGCAGCCTTCAATGTCTCGTTGTGGTTAAGTGTTTGTTGCATTTAATCCAACCCAGACACCAGTAGAAATAAGTGGAAGAAAGGAAATAATCCCTCATGTTGCCTTGTAAACTTTATTGTAACCATGCCATGCCTTTGTTGTTTGATGGCTGGGTGAGCGGTTACTTTCAAGCTACCTTTCACACCGTTTTATGGGGGTGGGGGGTGTTAAATGTTAGCTAGGGAGTAGTTGCTACTTTTTAAATTTTGATGTCATATTTTTGTGAGGACATGCACAATCTCACACACAGACACATGACTGGTGCTCGGGGTACTTGTACACACATGCTTAATTTTATTACCATCCTCTCCAGATCCATCATTTAAATATAACCAAATAAATGGTTATGATGTTGTGTTTTATGTTTATGGTGTCTATTTCATGTGGCCTGCTTTATGTAGTTTGAAATTGGTAATTAAAGTGTCTAAAAGTTTGCCTGGGAGACTAAATGTGCGCGGATACTTTGACTAACTCTGTTTGGGAAAAGGCTGAGCTGGATGGGTCATTAAGCCTCGTGCAGACAGACAACAGTACAGCCTGCGGTTTTTAAAGACACGCACTCAGACACGTCGTCATCGTCATCATCACTTTGTGATCGCACACGTCGAGGACGGTGGGTCATTTGTTCCGTCGTCAATCATACTGCAGCGGGCTTTATTTTCTCTCCTTTTTTTCTCTCAGGACAAGCGGATCTCCGGCGGCTATGAAACCGTGCCGACAGACGACATTCACATGAAGCAAATCGGCTATGACAAAGAGTGGCTACACTTCATCCGAGAGTTCATATCGCCCATCACGTTAAAAGTTTTCTCTGGCTACTTCACTAAGGTTAGTGTGACCTTGTAGAGAAATAATAGAAAGATAAACAGTGAATACTACCTCTACTTGCCCAAAAGCTAAAGAAAAATAACCTCTGTTCATGTTTTTACATGTAAAGTACGTGACATTCTTTTGTGAAATGTACTTAAAAGGGGCTGACAGGTTCTCCATTGGGTATGTTAAAAGATACGCTAACTGTCAGCTGACTTGATGTATTCATGCCCTTCATCCCAGGGTTACGCTTTAATGAACTTTGTGGTGAAATACACGCCTGAGAGGCAAGCGTACTTGAGGCCCCATCACGACTCCTCCACCTTCACCATCAACATCGCCCTCAATAGCAAAGACACAGACTTTCAGGTGAGGACTTGTTTTAAGGGAGATGAATCATGCTGATATTAAAGTGAAATGCCTGAATGCATCTGGCTGTCATCAAATTTGATTTAATGTGAGCTTTCCCACTTACATCATCTTCTTAAAAGGTCTTATTGATAACATTTTTATGTAGATGAATATTTAAAACAAATAATAATAATAATACATCCCCAGAGACTTTAGAAAGGTGCCAAATAAAATTATGGCTTTTCCTGAAAAAATTTGTTGTTTATCTATTAAGATATCTGACGTTTGGTTTGCACCTCTAACAAGGCTTGTGAGCTAATAGTAAAACGACGTTGGTATCACGCAGTATTTCTGGGTCGTCAGTTAGTGCGGAAAAAACGGATACAGAGATTGACGGTAAATGCCTGGCATCGACTTGTTGTGAAATGCAATGGAACAGGAGAGGGAGTATGCGACATCTAGTGGATGAATGTTATCAATAACACCTTTAATATTCTTGCCAACCAATTTGTTTAAATCTTAACCATCACCGTCCTTTTCTTGTATCAGGGTGGGGGATGCCGTTTCCATAGGTACAACTGCTCCCTAGATTCAACAAGGAAAGGCTGGAGCTTAATGCACCCAGGACGACTGACTCACCTCCACGAAGGCCTGCCCACCACCAACGGCACCCGCTACATCGCAGTGTCCTTCATCGACCCTTGAACCAATCCGATTATACTGTAAATTAGTCTTTTGACCTCGCTTTGCTTTTTTACCCCCCCCCGTCATGTTTGTTTTGTTTTGTCGTTGACGTTTTATGCCCCAGTTGTTTTGCTGATGCAATTCTATTTACAAAGCAAAAGCTTTAAAATAATTGCATTAAAGGAATCTCTGTCAAACAGAGTGTAGACGGAAAGTGACAAAAGTAATTCACACTGTAGATACACAAATAAGGAAGAAAAATATGCTAGCAGGGTACACAATTGTGCCACAATCTCATTTACATTTATTTTTAGATTTAAAATAAACATCCTACCTGGAATTGTTGGTACTGTAGCTTATCATCATATCATTTTCACAATACTGATTTAAAGGAACAGTGTGTAACATTTAGAAGGATCTATTGGCAAAAATGGAATATAATATTAACAAGTATGTTTTCTTTTATGTATAATCACCTGAAAATAAGAATCACTGTGTTTCTACAGTAGCCCAGAACGAACAAACCAAACACTGGCTCCAGATAGGGACATTCACATTTTCAAGTTTTCACGTCAGCCACTGTAGTTCTCCTACACGCTTGGCACACGGGAGATTTTTCAGTTGGTTGCAATCTGCAACGTCACTGCTAGATGCCGCCAGATTCTACACACTGCACCTTCAACACTGTCATGATAACTTTGCTAGCATTTAGCTGTACCATGCTAGCATGAAAGGCCATTGTGTATCTATTTGTGTTTCAGGTAAAATGTCACTGAACACATTTTACTACAGTAACTTGTCATTGCTTCAATGACTACAGGTGCTTATAAACACTCCATGTTTCTGCATTTGACATTTAAGTCAATATTTGGTGGAGTGTAAGTTAAAGTGTTTTTTCTACCCTGAAACAGTTCAGATTCCATTTGTGATATAAATGAAAGTGTGATATGTGCCCTGTAAAAAAATAAATCTATTTTTGGAATTTTGCACACCAGAAAAACAAGACCGCAGAATTCAATATGAATTATGTTTGAATGAAGTTCAATATTCTGTTTTACTTGAAAGGTTTTTTTTCCTTCTTTATTGGAAATTGGTCAAATTCATTAACTTTCCTGGAGACATTTCTGCAATATTTTTCTGAGATGTGTGTGTGAATGGATTTTTGAGACTCAGCAAGTTGTTTAACTTATTGTCAAAATTAAATAAAAGTCTTTATAAAAAATTAAATATTTTGTTATTCTTATGGTCAGCTTTGTTGATGCTTCTGGCAGAAGCAAAGAAATGTCTGGAAACTATCACTCGGCACTGCAGACAGCCTTCCATTGTGTTATTATCACCGTATCAGTTCATCTTAAAGTCTGTCAAGTTGTTCTCAAAGGAACACATCACATGTAGAAACAATCAGGCCTGGTCTGGACTGGAGTACTGCTCCGCTGCTGGGAGTAGCACTGGAGCGTCTGGGGTGTGATATGATGATGTACACCAGTGCAAATGTAGTTCAGCTTACTTTAGGGGCTCAGAGTAAACATGTACATGTAAACTTATGAAAGTACACAGATGGGGGTTGTAAGACTGATGACAGAACGGAGGGGGAAAGTATGGAAGGTGGGGATTACAGAAAACCTGTCATCTTTTAGAAAGGAGTGGCCGTGTTCTTTTATTCATATCTTCTACCATTTCAATCAGCCGGTTGGATTGAGCAACAGGGACAAACTGATGAATCCTGATCAACTGGAGACCGATAAACAAGAGAACTGTGAGCAGTTACAGGCCTCTAACTGTGTCCCACATAGAAACAAAATACAATCTCCACCTTAGATCAGTACTTCACTTATGAAACATCATCTAAGGTCTCACCTTCCTATCAAATCTCATTAGTTTTTAGCACCCACAGCCTCTGGAGACTGGAGGACCAGGTTTTTACCCTGCAAGGTTGACTCCCTGACTAGGCACGTGTTTCTGCTCCCTGTGAAGCCTGGATGAAGGCTGAATGTCTGAGTAGCTGTTATGAGGCCGAGAGGAGAGGGGCAAAGAAGGTGGAGATTTAGGTCAGCATGGGGGAAAGGCTCTCTCCTGCTGAAAGAGCCCTTTGTGGCCATCATTTCCCCTGGTCTGCCCTGTGTTCAGACCCTCTGAAAGGTGACATTGATCCCAGCCAGGCGTGCAGGAAAACCTGCATACCTTCTAAACTAGCAGGTTCTCACAAGAATGGCTTTATCAAAGCAGAAATGGAGGAGAATGTTTTAAGCCTGGTTTATTTCTGAAGTCAGACGGAGAATAAAGCAGGCCGGGTATTTGAAAGGCAAAAGGCAGGTTCTTTTAGATCCTTTTGCGCCTTTGAAATAAGAAGATTCAACTCCGGAGTGCCTGTTTTTACAGTCAAAGCTGAACACACCAAGAGGGCAAAAACTCCCTGTTTATATAGCTTTGCTTGGGGTCACTGGCTCCAGAGATGGGAAACATGATCCTATACCAAAGTAAATGCATGTGTGCCACTAACTGCAGGGTGCCCAGTGACAGATAGTGATTTAGCCACTGCCACATTGCCACTGCGGCACACACTCCGGTCCTGACTAAACACAGGATTTTAAGTGTTGTTGCAATGATGTGAGAAAACAAGTGCCTGAGGCCACTCGATGTGTGGTCATGTCTGATGCCCCTGGTTTGGAGGCAATCGTGCTATGTGGCTATCATGAGCAGTTTCCAGCATATTTTGTTTACTATGTATGCATTATTTACCTATTTACCTAGCCAGGATTAAAGCATTAATCCATGAGTACCAGCCTTGGGACCTGGTATGTTACTATTCTGTACTTTTCAAATTATCCCACTCACTTTTACTTAATCTATTTATTGATTATCTTCTCGTTTACTTTTTTTCTCGTCTTCTTAGATGCCATTTAAGAAGGTGAAATCACAAGGTACTGTCCAAGTTAAACCATGTACCACCATTCACGATGTCAGTGACTTTAGCCCCAAAGGCCATTTGTTCTGCCTGGACACATAAATGAATAAAGACAAGTCACAAATATATACTTTCAATTTACTTCATTCTAATTTCCTTTATTTTATTTAAATTTTCCCTTTTAATTTCCTAAAAATAGCCATGCACTGTCGTTTGTACCAAAGTCAGTCAAACTGGAGAAAATGGTGCATTTGTTGGGTACTATTTTCAGCTGTGCATTTATTAAACTTTGGTGCACTACTGAGTATTTTTGTATGTAGCTCATTGATGGGTTTTTAATCGTTGTTAACACAATGGATGTCTATGGAACAGACAAATAAGCTGCATCACCCTTCGGCTACAAAAGCCAGATAGTAGTGGTTGATCTTGTTTGATTTGTTGACAGTAAATATATAGAATATCATCAGCCTTATGCTCTCAGACATTTATTGTTCTTCTCATGCAATAGTCTTGAAACAGATACTGTGTGTTAAATAAATAGCCGATTCATTTGAAATCTAGTTAAAAGCAAGAGTAAGCCATCTGTGTAGAATGCAATGCAACATGTTGATTCGAAAAGCATCGTATGAAGCATGCCAACTACTTGTGTGTGATATACAATAAACCATATGGTCAACTCACTGTAAATTTATCAAGTTATGTGTGGAGGAGAGGGCGGAGGGGTGGGGGGGTATCCGGGTTCAGCCACAGTGCAATTGTGAGTCAGACATTAGTGGAAAAGTACTGGGATAGAAAGTACTGAGGAAACGTTCAATACAACTAGGCACAGATGTAACTGAGTGTGTGTTACTGGGTGAGTCTGTGACCATTATTTTTACTTGTGTGTGCAGTTCAAAGGATGGTAAATTTATTAGACTTTACATTTCATACAAATAGGACTTCAGGGAACAAAGCACCCTAGGAGCCGAGTGTGTGAGCGAGATACATTTCATACAGGAATGTTTGAAAGCCTGAAACAAGACCCCCTCTGTGTAATTTGCTACTTGGCAGCGTCCCCGTTTTTAACATTCCTTGAAAAATTGGGGATGATGAAATATGAGGCCTGCTGTTGTTTTGATACTTTGAAAAAGGTACCTGCATCAAAAACCAAATCGAGAATTAAATAAAGATGCATAAAAACAAAAAGGTGCAGCTACTTGCACAATGTCAGTAAGTTCCACCATTACAGGTTAATAAAGACGCCCAACTTACATATCAAGCACATTTATCATCTTGTACTTGCAAAGCAAACAACGAGACCACCATGCTTAGATACTATTTACATTTTTAACGTTTTCTGTTAAAACTACAAAACCGTTCTGATTGCAGAAAGATTACAATAATCTACATTTAACTGGACTCTATAAAAAAAATGCTTTTTGATTAAATTTCCATCACCATATGGTGAGTTTAAGTGCTTTACCAGCTGAAGACAAAAATCTTTTAAATCTTTAATTTTAACAACTTAAAACCACCGTCTCTGGCAACAGTACCAGCCCCAACACATTGTAAAAAACAATTATTGGGCTCTTTAAAATGGCCATGGGAATGTATTCAACGTCTGTTCATTTTTTGTGCTGGGAACCTCTCATACAATATTAGGCTAATATCTATGATTATACACTATGTGAAACAAAAATGGATTCAGACGTGTCAGGTAAAATGTGATGCAGTGAATATGATCTATATTGTATAATTTAACCAAAATAGCGCATATTATCACGAGCCTGTCATCATGCCTATCTCCCAGGTAAGTAATCAAGTATGTTCACAGTCCACATCACCAATTATAGCTGATTGTATGCTTGGAGACTATCAGCACACTCCCTTTTTACCAGCCAGACTGTTTACCATCTCAGAGTAAACTGGGTGCAAGTAGCATTTAGCCAAATTACACAGCAACGCTCTGTAAAAACAATCAGCAGCCCCACACTCCCAGACAGATATTGATTTATGGAAAAGACAAAAGCGGAATGGAAGACGGGGTGGAGGATGGGGAGTTGTCAGAAGCCACAGAAGCTCAGTTTATAGTAAGCAGAGAAAAATATAAGTCTCACAAAGTGCCTTTTATGAGCTATTCCGGGGTCTTCTGAATGATCCTTCAGTGTGTTTAGTCTGCTTTTGCTGCTTCAATCACTGCTTTGCAAGTTGAACTGCAGATGGAAGAATGGGAGTGTAGAGTAGTCTGGTGTCAGGGTGTGTATGTGTGTGTGTGTGCATGTGGAGGCTACGTGTCTTAGGTCAATATGGGTGTAGGGAAAGGAGCAACAGGAGGCCGGTCTTCAGACCCCCGGAGCCCCCGTGTGGGCACAGTTTTCCACTGTGAAGTCGGAGTCTGGATGCAATATCATGGTCACAAGAGGTTCTGCTTACAACATGTATCACAACGAATCAATCTTTTATATGACAAGTGTAAGGTATGATGTAATGAACAAGCAAAAACTTGAATACGGATCCTGAGGAAGCTGGTTGTTATAGGCTGTTGTATCATATAAAATATGCTGTTTGTACGGATTCATGATGATTGTTGCACCAATGACACTGATGGAAGCCACAGGTAGCGTCACGGACAGTGAAAGATTGTTTTTTAGCACCTAAATAATATTTATTTTTCCACGCTAAAGAAATGTTGCCCTTTGTCAGGCACAGGAAAGTGCTTCACTGTCTGTCCTGACGTTTCTTCTAGACAGGCAGTGAAATAGCCCTGGAGTCAGATGATGCTACTTGCTGCAATGTTTGTTGATGTCTCTGTTATGTTTACATGCACTCAATTTCCTTACTACTTTCATCAGCGCTAGTTTGTGATTTTTGGCACAGTGTTGGGGATGGCCACCCACGCTCACCATGACCATGGTACGTCATGAGAATCTGGTGTTTGGGGACAATCAGATGAAATGGTACTATATATATATATATCACTGTTTGGTAGATTTACATTTATGATTCATAATCTTCCTAAAATCCTTCCTCCTAGTGCTGAAACTGAATTAAAAGTCTGAGAGGTTTGAGCATAAACTTTAACACCAAGAGATGAGTAGGGCCAAAATTTAAACGTTTCCTTTCACCAGTATTACTATACACTTGTCTATTATACACTTGTCATAAAGGCTCACCAACAATGTCGGTCCCTTATGCCGTACTTCAGTGTCTCAGAGACTTTATTTCCCTGATTAAAGGCCTTTGCACACCAAGCCCGTATTTTTCGTCCGAAGCTGTCACACGTTTAAAAATAAATACGAATTAATCGTGTTTACACACCGACTGTGAATCTTCAATCTGTTATTAAAGCCAAAAGAGGGTTGTTTGACCACTGTGTGCGCAAACGTCATCATCCAAAATGGCATCTGATAAACATTCACTTCGTCTCCCAGAATAAAGCACCTTACGATAAAGAAATAAAAGAATACAGAGATGCGGAATTTAAAGACAGATTGTGGCAGGTGATTGCAGAACAGCAAAATAAAGGGTGTACGAAAGATTAAATAGTAGTGAATTGTGCTCTAGGCAGCTAAACAATAGCGTCTTGCTAATGTCATTCATTCGATAGCCCCGTTTTGTACTAGCGCTGTCCATTTCACCCACGAAATTACTTCAGTTGTGTCTTGTATTGCGAATTTTTACAACAAATAGAATAATAAAACGCATCAGACTGCAAGGTTTCTGTGTGTAAGGTTTTTTATTGGATAACGGATTAAAAAAACACATACGAAAAATACGGACTTGGTGTGCAAAGACCTTTTTACTACAGTAGGATAGAAGACAAACCTAACCACCCCTGCCCATAACCATCTATAATAAAAGGCATTTGACTAAGTAAGTGGTGCAGCCTGTGTGCCTCCTGTCTGCTAGCTGTCTTATGAGTATGAAAGATCATTGTTATACCTTCTTGACAAAGGGTCTTCTAAAAAAGATGAGGCCTTCAGACGGAAAAAAAATTAAAGAAATAAACAAGTTTAAGAAAATGGTGGATATCAGTGTGGCCTTTTCGAGATGAAAATTCATAAGATAAAAGACTTTGAGGTGTTACCCAAGATGTCTGCTGGACTGGTACCTGAAGTCAGTAACTGTCAGTACAGACCACAAACAGTGTCATATCAGCTATACCAGCGAGGAAGAACATTACGACGCCTTCAGCATAACTGTGGATTTCAACAACACGCTAACATACTGTAGCAACCATCTATGTGAACCTGCGACTACTGTTGAGTAAAATATCTCACTATTCTGAATGTGCCACAAGGTGTAAGCAAGGTTCATCCGTGTCTAAGTCTATATTTATGCCACCAATTCAGTTGTGGATGAGTAGTTGCAGCAGTACCGGCTGTGCTCCATTCACTGAGAAAGAGAAAAAAGTGCAGGGTTCTGGCAGCGTTCGTGACATGAGCGCATTCCCACCGTCGCTCTTGACCTCATGCCATAGAACGCTATCCATTGGTATGACATAATTGTATGTTCCAAGTTGTGTGGCTCTTGTTGGATTTGTAGTTAGCACTTCTTCTTCGTGTCCTATCAGATACTGAAGACGGGGCGTGTTTGTTTTGAGCCATCTTCGTGAACCTGTTGCCCTCTGAGAAGCCAGAAGCAATACCGCAGCAGACTGGCAATCTGGTGACCACAGCACATCAACACAAAACCAGTGGTGATCCACCCTAATGCTTTTCATTGGTTCCCTGGCTCCAACTTAAAAGACCAACCACAAGTGAGGAATTTTTTTCCCCTTGGTTACCTCTAGTGCATGTACAAAGGAAATCTTGCACGCTGGACGTTGTGGTCTGTAGCTCAGTGTCGTGGCATTCTGCCTCCGTCTGGGCACCCCGCCATAACCCTCTTTTGGTTTTGACTTTCACAAGTTTACGTAGAGGGATAATTTATGATGTGGGTCAAGTGTAACTAGCCATGCAATACTTTAATATCAGATTTCATGAGGGGGATTTGCCTCGAAAGGCACACAAACAAATACTGTATCTGAGTGAGTGAGTTTCCGTAAGACAGTTCAATCAATATTTTTTACCCTTTTTTTTCCCCAGAATCTAAAAAAAGATGTATAAAGATATCCGTTTTTTCCATAAACAGAGCAGGAAAGCTAATAGCAACCACACACTGGTTTCAGGTTATTAACACAACATGCTGAAGAAAGGGATGAAACCTGAGCAGATTACCATTGAAGTTAGAGTTTGAACATTCTCCTTAAATAAATAAATTAACTAGACTAAGAGCGGCTCTGTGAGGCTGTACTGAGCTAAATACAAACATCAGCGGGCTACTGAGGCATTTCACTGAAAACCACAAATGTCAGAGGAGAGGAAAATTCAGGAGACCATCAAAGTCATAAGTATACATCCTCTGGGAACCATGAATGTCTCTACAAAATGTTGTGCCAATCCACCCAGTAAATGTCGAGATAATTCACCAGATAAGTGAAAACTTTGACCTGCTACTGATGCTATAGATGAAAAGTCAGGGGATCACCAAAGTCAAAAGCAATTAAGGACCCCTCCTATGATGGAATAATAAATTGCATATTACTGTATCAGGGTTGTGCCACTTCCCGAGTTATTTTAACCCAAACTACGATAATTTCCTAAAACTAACAAAGTAGTTTTGTTGCCTAAACCTAACGGCGTTGTTTCCGGTGAAGACAGAAGTTTATTTTGAAAAGACTGTATGCACGTAACGAGTGGAAATTGACAAGTGCGTCACGTGTTGCTGGACATTTGTAGGAAAACTCACAAAAAATGAGGAATAACTTTTCGTACGAACCGTTTTATGAGGATATGTTGATTTGAAGGGTTTCTTTATACTTTTCCATTTTTACCTATTTTAGCCATGTCTCAAATCTTTCAGTGCAAATAGTTTGACGTGGTAGGAGGGAAAAGCAAGAACCCAGTCTATTGTATCTTTATACAATGCAAACACAAACTGAACTACAAATTGAAAGGTCTCAGCTTTCCATAACAAAGTACAGTACATTTGCAAGGATGCCTGTCCCCACCAACTGCTCACAAAGCAAGTAAATAACTCCAATGCAAAAATCCCGCAAGTTAAAGTTTTATAAAAGCCTTCTTTCCTTATCAGAAAATGACTTTACTGTCTATGTCAGTTATTTCACATTGTTTGTGGTGGGCAGGAGATAAAACTGTGTTGCTGCTATATCTGTCAGGTGCTGCCCTGTGTAATATTAGGGTTGGTTTGATACAATTACAGAGTAAAGCCGGACTTAGCAGTGGGTCCTCTCTGCAAGATGGCAGAGTAAATTTAGTCTTTGAAGGTCAGGGTTTGGTTGAGAAACAAGTGCAGAGCACAATGCCAACGTCAAGTGGTGGTCATTATGGAGCACACATGGGAGCCCCACCCCCACCCCCACACTCACACTCACCCTCCCTTCTTCCACCAACGCTCACATATAAACACAGAGGTTATAAAACCAAGGGGAGTAGTGAAAGCTCAAAATCGCACAGTTCAACACAACCTCCCAGGAATGCAAAGCCTCGGACTGGTTCACAAGGTCAAAATGTATCCTCTCTCTCTCAGATCTCTTTCTGTATCTTGCTTCTTCCCTCTCCACCACTTTCTCTTCTTAAACTAAAGCATGCGAGGGCACTCATTAAAACTGTTTAAAATAGTCAAAGCATGTTGTTTGATATGTTCTGCTATGTGGCTTTGAAGTAGACAGTGAGCTCAATCATGTGGCAAGATTCCACAATATCTATGATTTATAGCAGGAAACGTGGACACTGCAAGCATACACGTTTCCACTTTTATATAGTGGAATACATAGACTACAGCTTTACTTATGCAAAGCCTGGTGCACAGGGCTCCTTATCTCTGACCATGCATACTGTCGCTCTCTACAAGCTATCATTCTGTCACTGAGGCTTGATAAAAAATTGCCCAAAAGTACCCTGGAAATGTGGCAGCATTACTCAAGGACACTATCACTTCATCCTGCTACGCCTCTTTGTGCTGAGCTTCTTACAGTCTGCAAACAAGCACAAGGCATAAAAATAATAATGCAGGTGTATTCAGCAGGTGTTCTTGCTGGTAAGAAGCCATTACATTTCATATATTAATTCTCTCCTCTACTTTTGCTTAGAATGTGTGCATGTGTGTGATGAGTAACAGGTGGTGCCCCATGATTGGTGCGTTTGAAGGGATTGCTGCTTCCGGATTGGACAAGCTGATGACATCATTCCATTTAAACGCCAGCTGACAGCAACCTGCTCTGCTCCACTTCTGCCACTTCCAACAACTGAAGCCAGCATTTAGTTGTTTGTGTATTGCAATGAGAGTTTCTGTTAAGTTTTGTTAGGGTAGTTGAGGGTTTGGTGTTAGTGAATGTTTGTTGTTTTGTGCAATGCTCATCTCTGACGTTTAAATAAACTGCTACTTGGAATGTTGATTCCTATAATGCAGCTGGCCAGATTGGGGAAGACTGGGGGAGTCTAAGTTTCCTCTAGAGGAGGCACATAACAACCCTCTCGAGATGGCCTCATAAGTCATTGCTTGTCTTTATGCTGGCATGCTTATAAAGACTCAAAAAACAGCTGGAATAGGGTACATTGTATATGGGAAACTCATCTCTTTCTGACAGAGCTGGAGGTGATCGACCCAGACTTGAACTGGCAGGTGATCTGGAACATCCGTCATCTAAAAACAAACCCTAAAAAAATCCTTTATCATAAATTTGTTTCACCTCATTCATATATCTTGCAGAAACATACCATCAGAAAAGATTCCCATGTGTGCTTCAAATCATTTGGCAGTGTGTACTGTTGTTTTTTTGTCAGGAACTTTATAATTATTCCAAGTAGAGTCTAGCTGTCATCATCAAAGATCGATTTATGTGTATGAATGAGCAAGAAAACAGGACTTTGTTCTGAGGGTAGGCATATAATTTATATTCCTAAGGGTAAAATACTACCATGGCATTTTAATTAGGCCTATGAAAATTCAACCACAAAGTTACAAAGTTACAATGAAAAACTCATAAATATGAAGCAGCTTGTTTTAATCTACTGAAGGATTTACAGTTTGGGTGTCAAGAATGTGAAACTCAAACGAGACGATTTTCCTCCGGCAAAAAATATTCAAATGTTGAATGTACTACAACTCTTTTGAGCAACCCATTAGAAACATACTGTACTGTACAGAAATGGATATAATACAGGCATGATAACCTGCAAGAATATGCTGCAGACATGCAATTCTACACTACACCCACTCACACACACAGACTCTTTCAAGGCACTCATTTGATTTAGTCAGCAGGCTGAAATAACTGGGGTCAATCAGTGGTTGCAGTATGTTTGCCTACGCGCATATTCACACACAATTTCCTATAATTTTCACTTGCACAGGAAGCCAGTTAAATGTATACATATGGCCACCCAGCTATGTATAGTTGTGTACTCAGCGCCGGGTGTGTTGATTGCCTTCTGTCCCACCCACCATGTGCTGATTCTGCGTCTGAAATCTCACAGTCTAACTCCACACTTTAAGGAATTCCTTATTGCTGCTTGTATGGTGTGTAGGTTTAGGTGTAGGTTTGCTGCTCTGTCTGATCTTATGTTCCATTGTACAGAACAGAAATGCAAATACAAAGTCAATAAATGTTGACGGCTGAATGGCTATTCATTCATTTGCATGTTTTTGTATGCAAATCTTTACTGCACAACTCACAATGCAAATATATCCAGAGATATTGCAAGAAAATGAAAAACATCTAGCTTGCAGTACTGGCTCCTGTCCCAAACCCCAAATCATCAATCCTGCATATTGCAAATTGTCCCACACTCCACTGCTGCAGATAGGAATGCATCACATAAAGTAACAAGACTCGGTCAAAACGGTGTATATGTCTGGACCGTGTACAGTCAGTCTGTGAATTTGTGGCTAAATTGTTACACAAATAGTCAGTGGTCATGTCTATAGTGTTAAATCCAGCGGTACATGTCCGGCGAGGACACTAGAGGACGTGCTGCTCCTCTCAACGACGTTCAAGCGTTGACGTACCCTATCGTGGAATGCACCCGATTGGTCCCTGGTTTTCTGCTTGCCATTTCAAACAGGAAACAACATGGCGGCCTGCTCGTTAACTTTCTATTATTCCGTCTAAACAATCCACCAAAATCTACTTCTGAAATCATGTTCAGCAAGAAATAGGCTATGCCAACGCTGAATCTGGTTTCATCTTAGAACTTGATCGCCTAGCTTGACAGCTTGGTCTGAGTTTCGTGAGCCGGACGTGTCGCGCTGGACGGCCTTATCTGCATTAAGTAAATAAAAAAAAATGTACAGCTTGCTTACAAGTCACCCAAATGTACATGTAATGTATAAAAGAGCTATGAGATGGAATCCAGATTGTCGTCTTCACCCTAGACAAGCACAGTAAATGAAAACCTTGGCTTGTTTTTCATGCAGAAAAAAAAACATGGAAATGGGTGTTGACAGAGAAATGTAATGGCGGAGGTGTTTTTCCTCATAGAGTTACCGTGGCACCGCCAAGACAGCTGTAACTGCCAGGGGTCCAAATGTAGGGCACCGTTAAAATGCAGCCTGAAACTAATGAGTCATGGTAGTCGGGGCAAGGGTGACATCATTTCCTCTTAGCCTCAGCGGGTCTGGAATGTGACCCCCCCCCCCCCCCCCCCCCCTCCTCATCCACCCTCCAGCCCCTGCTGCTGCTGCTATGTCTGGATGTGACAAAGCTGTGAAATTCATCTACTGCGGAGACATTCGGTGTTCGCCGACACCCAGACCTCCGAGTGAAAGTCAAATATGATAAAAGCAGGAACCTCGCAACTCACTGGGATCCACAAATAAGGAGGCACTATAATAATATAATTTCACTTGAGGCACTTTAAGCTGCATGAAGAAAAAAATAAGAGCCCTAAAATGATGGCACGATTTTGGTATTTTCCCCGACTGCTATTTACAGAGATGCGCTGTAATCCAGCCTTGTCAAATTGCTGGGTAGAGGCACAAAAAATAGGCATTAAGTGAGTTTTTCTTCCATTATGTCCCGGGCATGGCTGAAACATAAAAAGCTAAATGCCAAATTGAATGGTGCTATTACTGTGATCTGATGAAATACTGTGGAATTTAAATGGAACCATGTCGCAGACGCAGAACTGAATGTGAATACCAAGAGTGAAATAAACTGAAGGGATTGTTGGGGAGATATGTATTTGCAAAGAAGCCAAAAAGCTTTCTGTAAATGACGTATTTTCTTAAGAGTTACATCCCCTGCACTGATATTGTGACTCAGTGCTGATAAAAGACGAATAAAATTCTCTGGTAAATTATGTGTGAGGGAGAGCTCTGTGAAGAGTCATACGTTACGGCTGGAAACGCTCTATAGCCTCTCTGCTGCGTGGGACAGACATCTGGTCAGTGAAGTATGGGAGGGGAATGTAGCCAATCATGCAACACTGTAAGACTAAGCCTTCACTCCCAGGAGGTTTGGTGTTTCTGAGATCCAGGGTAGATAGAGATAATGATGGTACTTGAAGTTCTATTTAGGTTTATGTTAAAAAAAAATACATTTTCTTGTTATGTTGTTGTTATGTACCATATTTAAGCGTCTGAAGAAAGAGCAGCATACTCTTTTTTTGTGCACACAGGAGGTCTGTTCATGATCTATAAAATTATGGTGGTGATGTTGTTTAGACATATGGGAGACAGTACAGACAAGTCACAGTTGCATAATACAAAGCATTTAGAAAGTGTCTCAAATCCATCTAAAGTGCGCATTTTGACCACACTTTAATTTCCATTAAATTTGATTTTAATACCCGAGTAAACTGAAACCACTGCTACACATTTGTGCTTGGTTATACAACGAAAAACACTGACTGATTGTGCTGAATGTCAACACAGCTGTCCACGCTGAAGGAGGGAAAGTGGTAAGAGAGAAGTAGTGGCATGTGTACTTTAAACACCGTAAAATTGGACACCTGGAACTGGTGTTAAATGTGTGGTTTCATAGTTGTAGTTGTTTGGGGTCAATTTGAGTCTAACACAGTAAACCAGGGCTGCAACTACAAATATTTTCATTGTCTATTAATCTGTTGTTGTTTTTTCCTCGATTAATCGATTAGTTGTTTAAAAATGTTGATCAATGTTTCCCAAAGCCAAAGATGACTCACATTTTGACTTTTTTTCCTTAAAAAACTATGCAAACAGATTAATCAATTATCAAAATAGTTGAAACCACAAAATGGACAAAGATAGCCTACTTAATATTCTGTGATGGAAACAGTTATTGAGATTTGAAATAAAAGAGGCTTATATTTTCTTGTAACATAATTAAAACTGTACTATAAGACTTAGCGAATGTTGAAAATGGTATCTTATACAGTTTAAAGTTTTAAATATGTTGCTTATGCTGCTGCCAACTTCCACAAGGTGTCGCTGTGAGAATGACCCTCAGCAGATGTGCAGCAAATATTAAATCCCACCATTCTCATGCAAGAACACATTACAGGGAGAGATAAAAATAAATAAATAAATAAATAAAATATGCTTCTGAAAACCATTTGGATCAAAAGCTTAATTAACATTTGCATTTGTCAAATGTTCATTCATCACACGTTGACTGAAGTTGCTGTCAACATCATTAACAACAAAGCAGAATTTCAAATGAAAAAGAAATATTTGATCACTGAGATGAGAAGCCTTGTGCTTGCATCTGCTCCACTCCTCTTCCCCCTTGTGGCTGAGGATGGGACACAAAATCAGCCCTAATGAAGGAGACGCTATTAGATTTTCAGGCACGTATTTTAAAAATGTGTTAATCCATGCCTTTGGATACTTTGGCCAATAAAATATTCCTGTGAAATGCTTTCTGAATGATAATCCTTTTTTACACCAAACCTGCTGTATTATTGGTTGTTTGACTCAAATATGATTTCTAATAATAAAATAACAAGAATGTTTTATAATTTAATGTATTGATACAAAGAGAGCATTTGTTTGAGTGGGAAAATTTAGAAAGTTTGTCTTCAGACCACAAGGCAGCGCCAGTGAGCTGTGAATGGAACTTCCAAACTCCAACCTGCATCCAAAATCCAGTTTAACTCCTCAACTAACTGCTCACAGTGGCTGTGAGCTCCCTAATTGACGATGTGGGTTTCGAGTTCCTGCGCCATTCATTGGGAGCAAACTGGGTCATAATTTACAAACATCATTTAATAATAATGCCAATTCATTAGTGCAAGACCCAAGCAATCTCTTTCATCAGCAGAATAGAAGAATGCCACTGGGGCTTGAAAGCGGGTCAGGATGGGGGGATGGTGGGTAAACAGCAGTGCACATTGGCTGGCTTAATGTAGCTGCCTGCCTGGCAGATTTCTGAGCCTTCAGTGAA
This sequence comes from Sebastolobus alascanus, assembly GCA_916701645.2. Classification (NCBI taxonomy): domain Eukaryota; kingdom Metazoa; phylum Chordata; class Actinopteri; order Perciformes; family Sebastidae; genus Sebastolobus; species Sebastolobus alascanus. The sequence goes on from CAKAOJ020000301.1 coordinate 334,416, forward strand.
TTTGTGATCAGAAATGAGCTTCATCTGCAAAGTATAAGTAAATGTTTTCATGAGGCACTGATCACTGATGTCTTTGACAAAAGCATAAAAAAAGTATGCGCTTTTATTCTCCGCTCTCTTTTCATAAACAAATTGAATGGCCCATATCTTTTGTAATAAACTTAAATCTGCAACGTATTTCCCCTCGGAGAGTAAAACATATTGGTGTCAGTAGTTTCAGAAGCTGAAAGAGAGAACAGTTGGGAAGCGTTGTCAAAGAGAATTGTTATTCAGTGTGTCCTGCTTTAAAGAAGATCAGAGGAGACTGCACAAGTAGAAGAAGAGATGAATGGTCATGGAGGAGGCTTGGTTTATCTTCTCTGCGTTTGTGTCCAGGGAGATATGATAGATGTAAGTAGTAACCGCGACTCTAGGTGTTGGCTGGATGGCGGAGGCACAATAGAATGTGAGGGATTTTTCTCAAGGTGGGTCCCGTATCACCCAAGGATAAGGACACTTATCTACCAAAATTGCGGTCTTGAGAGACAACATCAGGTAGCAAGGGAATGGAATTGCTTCTCATCCTGCTCTTTGTGTCTGATAAATGACGGCACCACAAGCACTTTGGTCTCACAATATTGAATCAGCTTACAAATCCCGGGGACCGACTCGTGTCATAGACACTGTGAGTGGTGAAAGCAAACATGAGCCACACTCGCGTTCTGAGTAACAAACAATGATGGAATTATTATTAGAGCTGAAATGATTGGTCCATTAACTGTTTAGTCAAACCCAGAAAGTTTTTCACCAATTTTTACAATCAATTAATTTTTGATCAATTAATTGCTGATTTTAGCCTCTCAAATGTGAGGATTTACTGCTATCTTTCTTTTTTTGGAGGGGGGCGTTGGCTGCACAAGGTAAGAAAGTTAATAAGTCTATTGGAAAAATAACTTTACTTTCTAAATTACCATTGTTATCGAAAGTTTTACAGAAGGTTGTTTATTTATTTTAGGAATAATCGTAATATCTTTGATAAATGTCAATCAGGTTTCTGTTCAGATCATAGCACAGAAACTGATAATTAAAGTAAAAAACGCTTTTTTTACTTGCAGCCGATGCTGGAGATTTTAATTCTTCTCGATCTCAGCTGAGCACTTAACTCAGCTGATCAATCTATTTTATTCTTTTGGAATGCATTGAAAAGTGGGCCATCAGGGATACTGCTCTAGACTGGTTCATATATTATCTATCAAACATAACTTTTTCAGTAGTGGTTGGTGATGCCTCCTCTTCTGAGGCACGTCTGACCTGTGGTGTTCCCCAAGGCTCCATCTTTGGCCCACTGTTGTTCTAAATATACTGTATGTGATGCCATGGTTATAGACCAAAAGATACAACCAATTTATGGAAAAGTAAACTACAGATTAACTGCTTACAAAAATAATTGTTCTACTTCTACCCTCAATAGCTTTCCAAAACGTATGAAAAGACAAAGTGATTATAAAAGTAATTGTAGAAATCAGTGTTGTGACTGCATTATTAAGTTTGTCAATGGGTGTCTAGCTGACAGTCAGTGAGGGTCAATTGAGTTAAGGCCTTGTCTATTAAGTCATCTGGTAACACCCAGCTCAATAGCAACTCAGGATATTATGCTAGTATCTCAATGTTGAAGCACATTGAATTCTTAAAGCATCTCCTCCGAGTCCCTCAAGAACCGTACAACAGGACAATGCTCAAGGAGAATTAATTCAGCAGAGAATAAAACCTATTCAGGTCCAAAGACACCTTTCAGTGTCTCGGATTAAGTCCCACATGGGAGAGATAGATGAATTATTAACAGAGAGTAGTCGGCTCTTCTCTCTGTCCACTGTGTCCATACAGTGCCAATCTGATTTCCCACCGTGCTGTCAGGAAGATGAGGTCAATGTCACAGTCATCTGAATCCCGACTGCTTTTATGACCTTTCAGCTCTTATTTAAATTTTTGTGGGTTGGGAAGTGCAAACATTTGGGCGGCTAAGACAGTTTGCTAAAAGCGTATGCACTTACTGTAACATGTACTTCCTGTAAATCTTGGTAAGAACACTGCGATTTCAGCATCTAACTGGTTCTCTAGAGTATTACAGTCAGTTTTGTGTGGGTGACAAAGGTATTAGTAGTGGCAGAAGGGCAGCAGGTGGTATCTGGATGATGAATTTAAGAAAAATGTGGGAGGTGGATCATAAATTGAGACATCACCTCTGCTCTAACCCTGCAGGCAGTTGCCTGTAGTGTCATATCTACCATATTCCCATTACATGCTCCCTCTGCGCTTTTCCTCTGGTGAGCACAGCAAAGTGGTAAATAAGAGGGACACGGGGAGAATGAAAAAAAGCAAAAGAGGGAGAGGACCTGAAATACAGGCATCCCATATCCGTAGCCCTCCCTCCATAAACGCTGTTGTCAGTGCTGGCTGCAGGAGCAATTAATCTCAGCCAGAGGAGGCAAAAAAAAGAGAGATGCACAAGTACAAAAGCTATCAAGATGACAAGACTTCGCAGTGCAATTTACTAGGTTTCTGTTGCTGCCACAAATATAAATGCCATGATAAACTTGTTATTGTGCGTTGGGAGCATATTGCTGATGCGAGACCCGTGTTGATAATTGTTGTAATTGAGATTTTCAATTACATCCGTTTTGCAGTTAATGAAGAGAATATAGTGTACACAGTCTACGAGCTAACACACACACACACACACCATGGTACACATTTGTAAGATTAGTGGGTGTTATTAAAAAAAGAAAACAGGAGGATCATATAAGCAGAAGTGCACCAAGAGAGTCCTACTTTGACATCAATTCTACAATTCCAACTGAAATGGCACTACAAGGACAAATGAGAGTGATCAGGTGGTTGGCCTTCTCGGAAAGGGTACTAATATGTAGCTTTGATGGAGAGTACCATCTTCATTTTACAATCACAGCCCTGCGTACAGTGACATAAACTAAAGGGACACTAAATGTGGGCTATCAAGACATCGAGGAGCAAACCCTTTCACACCAAGTAGTACTAGCTGCTGTCTTTCTGATGCATTCTAACAACGTAGAGTATCAGTTTGTTTACGTAAATACTCCACAAGCTGTAATCTTTCATAGTACATCTTTATCTTTATACTGTAACATGTCTCAGTCGCTGCTACCGTATGTTTACACATAATATATTACTGGAATTTCAGGTAATCATTTTTCTATACTTTTCTAAATGTTATCCCAAACTTAATTTACCCCCCTCGCATCATGGGCCAAACTGCCACACTAGAGAAATAATGTCTCATTATCATTTTAAAATGCACTATGAGTTTCAAGGTCACTTAAATGTGCTGTTTCGTTCCTTTCCTTCTAGAAAAACCAAGATGGTCCCTGTCACACATTCTAACAGGACTTGGTGGGATTTTAGGATCTATGGTGGAATCCATCAAAGCACTGAAGCACAGTATTATATATACACTGTTAGTTCTGTAACAGATGGAGTCCTGTCACTGACATTTCAAAGAAAATACAAATCATGGTCTGAAAATCCTTAGTGCAACTTCACTTCTCATGTCGCTGTGACAGCTGGGTATGTTTGCTTTAAAATCTTAGGAAGTCGTTGATGACTGACATTGATTGACTAATTTCAAAGGACATCAAGCAGGCCTTGAGTTTGTTAGGTACAAGCAGTAAACACAGAGAGAAAAGAGCATCTAAAATGTTAATATACAGTAGGTGTGGCATATACTGTAGGTAGACTGGTTGAAGTTAATATTACTGAGAGGCATAAAAAGTGTACAGCATTCAATTCACCATCAAATAGAGGCGATCCCAGCTGACATTGGGCGGAGGCTTGGTACACCCTGGACAGGTCAGCAGACTATCACAGGGCTGACACATAGAGACAGACAAACATTCACACCTGCGGGCAATTTAGAGTCAACAATTAACCTAACCTGCATGTCTTTGGACTGTGGGAGAACCCGGAGAACCTGGAGAGAACCCACGCTAACACAAGGAGAACATGCAAACTCCACACAGAAGGGCCCCAAGCCGTGTTTGATAGTACTGACACTGTTAGTAATAGTCATTGTTTTTTCTACGGATTAGTCAATCGATAGGACAAAGTAATCACTAACATTTATGAACTAGAGACCATCTTGATCACACCAGATCTAACCAGCCGCGACGCCAAAATAGACCAGGGGCGTAAAGTTGGGGGTGCCCTTCCCCACTTCCTACCCCCCAACTTCCGGCGCCCTGCGCTCAGACAACTTCCATCTTCGAACTGGACCTTCATTTTGATCTCAACTACACACATTTCATGACTGCATTTTGCACGGTTACGACAGAAATAGAAACACCTGGTAAAGTACCCAAAACTGCTTGTGTGATATTTCCAATAACAGTAGGTGTCTCCAGGACCACACTTTGCCATGATGACAAACACAGAGACATGAAAACAACACCAGTGTCGCTGTCACGGCTCGTAACTATCTATTTAAAAATGCAAACAGGAGTCTGTAGCTTGGCATACTTCCACTGTCAGAGCAGCTACATCCTCTAATGATTGCAGTCTAGACTGCAAACTGTGGAGGTGATGAAAGTTCATGAGCATAACAAGAATTAAAAGGGTTAATAAATAATTAAACAGCATAAATAGGGGTAAAATAATATCGACATAGCAAAACAGTGTATCTGCATTATTTATATAAACAGGAAAAAATACAAGTAGAATCTTGCAGAAAAGAACAGAAATACAGACTTATAAAACCACAAATCACAACAAAAGAGTTAATACCCGTGTGTGCGGATGGTAGGCAACTGAGCGTGGTGATGAGAATAAGATAAGGGAGATAGGGAATATCCTTTTGTTTAGAAGGGCAAACTCTAACATACATTTAGACTTTAGGAAGATTGTAGATAGATTTATACTGATAAAGTGATTCTGTTCATGACTGTATAACCACTAGGATGTGTTGTCACAAAATCCATGAAAATACAATTTATCCCGAAGAATGTCATGGTTGACGGTATCAAAAGCAATGGATCGATAATAATCTGAAATTACCAGGTCAACGGAGTTATTCTGTCGGAAGACATGGATGGAAAGCGTCAACTGGTCAAATGCTCTTTCTTTATATGTCTCAACCATACTCCTACTATTGCTCCTACAATAACCTTGCACATGTCGAATCTGCAAATCAGTTTACTACCTCCTTTAATTTTTACTTAAAAACTAAACATTGTAACTTGCACATTTAACACAGTATGTTATTGCAAACTTTGCCAATGTATATATAATATGTTATTCTATGCTTAGATTTTAGATTTTTTTTATACTAGCTGCAGTAATCGAGTAATTTTATAGATATATAGTGTTGATATGTACATTTTATTTACTGTTGAGATCAATAAAGTACATCTATCTATCTAAATATTTGAAAAGCAAACATCAGTCCATTATTAATGGTATTACAATTTAACTCAATGCTAATCTTATAGAAATGTAAACTATACTTAATATATAATACTTGCAATCATAATCTTGACATGTTCAATGGCACCATGGGAATTCTTCCCATAACTTCTAACATAACTTTTGTATTTTCATATCTGTGAACGGGGACTGCATGAATACCCCCGTTGTACTTCTTTGCGCTCACTTTTGTATGAAGAAAATGAAGAGGTGGAGTATGAACGCCTTAGAAGGCCATTGAGAGCTCATTCAAAGACTCATACTGTGCTTTCATTTACAAGTTAACTCTTAGTGACTTACACACTTCTTCTTTCATACCACTAATGGCACTGCAGACTAAAGCCATTTTGATGAGCAGCTCCATTTATTGTTTGCATGTGATCGATTAGCGATCGTAAAAGGACACACATGCATGTTGCAAGAATGAGCGCCACACATGTCTAGTCTCATGTTTACACAGGTGAACACAGTGAGAGCATTTATAGAATAATAAAAGCGAAAAGGCATCAATAATGGCAAGGCTCTTCCTGAATAGAGATATAGTCGAGGACAAGATTGTGTAACGATGTCGAGGTGACATTGGTCTTACTGAACAACATCATATTTATTTGCTAGTAGCGCAGATAACCTTAGAATATTATTATAGTGTATTGTAGGGCAGAAACTATTATTTTCATTGTCGATTAATCTGTTGATTATTTTCTCGATAAATCAATTAGTTGTTTCCCGAAGCCCAAGATGACGTCCTCAAATGTCTTGTTTTGTCCACGACTCAAAGATATTCAGTTTACTGTCATAGAGGAGGAAAGAAACTAGAAAATATTCACATTTAAGAAGCTGCAAATTTTGACTTTGTTTTTCTTAAGAAATTACTCAAACCGATTATCAAAATAGTTGATTAATAGACGATTAATTTAATAGTTTACAACTAATCAATTAATCGTTGCAGCTCTAGTTTATTGTAGCTAGTTACTGTGTAGCTTAAATTTTCAAATAACAACTGGGTCTCAAATACGACAGCACAAAATGACACAGAATGTAAAATAATGCAGGGTTCAGAGTTTTTTGTTAATGTTATGTAAACACAACTGTGTTTATGATGAATAAACCACAGGAACCTCAAAATTATTGACTGTCAATATTTCTCCCTGGCTAAAAAAAACAACTTCAGAGTAAGAGCAGTGGAATTATTAATATTTATACATATCACATACACACATATGGACAGTACATATGTCTTAAAGAATTCAAGCTTTGTTTAATGATATGCAAACACTAACTGTATATATAACATCAAATATTACTGTACAAAATGTATTAGTCAAGTTCTTCAATTATAAATCAGTATGAAATATGAACGGCTCCTTATTGAATTATAAATCAATGTATCATCAATCATTTTTAACTGTCACTTCGACTAATGTAAAATTCAGTTACATATATATATATATATATATATAAAATGTTTTCCACTTGCTTCTTGCACATGTTTTCATTTGATCATGAGTGGTTCATTTAAAGGGACTGTTTGTAAGAATCAGAAATTGGTTGTAACAGCGACACTTGTGGTGTGTGGTCGACGACAGTCAGCGTCCTGTGTCCGGTCAGAGGCGATAACGTAACTCGCTGCGGAGCTCCGTCACTTCACAAGAAACGGGAAACCTCTGTTGGTCTGGAGGAGCTGCAGCATTTATTTCTGCACAAACGTCCACTGTACATTCACTAGATATTCTCAGAGCTAAACTAACTCTTCTGCAGTGTGTAGTGTGCGCGCATGCAGAGAGGTGGAGCGAGCTGAGCGAGAACGAGCGCTGTGTGTGAGAAGGCAAGCAGCAGAGCAGAGTAAACCATCGACTCCGGCCCTCGTGACCAAGACTACGGCCTCCCTCGTCACCAAGACTACGGCCTCCCCCGCGTCCTCCGACCGCGGCCAACACTGTTTTGCAAGACGGGCTTCACTAGATATAACTTTGCGGTTTCTGGTCCTTCCGTATAGTTTGTGTTGGAGTCGGAGTCTGAACAGTGTAGCCACACGCGAGCACGCATAAGACACGACCCGCAATGATTTATACGTGTAAGAAGTTACAAACAGTACCTTTAAGGTTCATCAAAGTTTATACACGTTAATTAAAGTGTAACTGATGAAGTTAGACTGTAATTATCCACAGGCACATAGCTTAATGTGCTTTATAGCTACTGCAGTAGTCTAGTATTTCCTTCTATGGGAAAGAGATGCATAGGTTATTCAACAAGGCCGGGATCAGCCGATCGAACTTTTCCCGTAATTGGGTGTATTGAAGATGCGGTTTACTTTTTATGCCGCTGAGATACCGGATTTCCCAGAGACGTGAGCAATGGAGGAAATGATGTTTACAGGAGCAACGCAGTACCCTTCTCTCAGAGGTGCTCAACCACTTTACATTACAAAAGAGGGAAACAGCGACAAGGAAAGCTAATTATTCACCTGATATTTACCATTCAGCCAGACAATCTAACATAGTGGGTTGTTTTCGTAATTTTTGTCTCTGTGTTTGATAAGATACCAAACACAGAGCTGACTTTTAATAAGGCACGGGCACCACTCCGCCTCTCTGCTCCCCATGAATCAACATTCCACCAGAGAGGCAGAAAAAATGCATACCAAATAGGAAATCATTATTTCTGCCATTCACAATGCGGAAAATGAGGGGCATAAGGTTTTTTCTTTGGTGGCAGAGTAGATGGAAAACATTTAATTTCATTTCTTTTCCTTTTTTTTTTTTTTGCGACTTAGAGCTCAGCTCTCATATCAAGTTACTTGGACAGATCTGGTGGAGTAAGCAGTCGCTGTGCTTTCACTTCAGCTGTGCATTTCAGAGGCAGACACCCACCACAAACCGTAACCCTCTGAATTTCATGCCTAGACTAATAACCTCATACATAACCTCAAGCACAAACTTATTGCTTTCTATATAGAAAACAATCATTTCAGTCTCTGTAACAGTTTTACAGACTTAAAGAAAGGGAAATGCTATTGGACTAAAGGTTCATTCAGCCCTTGCATGGAAATTTCCATTTTTCCTGGTTATTATCAAGCCCCCAGGAAGTGCGCCGGTAATCGATCCCAACTTTTGTAGTGGCCCAACGGCGTTACCGCAATTCGTTCCGTGGCGTTCCGTGTCAGTCACGTGATGCATTGGGCCCAAAAAGACTGATTCAACTTCCCAGTACAAACACTCTAATAGCCCTTATTTAAAAAACGAAGTTTTTAAAGTTGCACTAATAGCTGAATCCAGAGTTATTTCCCCTCCTCCGTTCATGTGAGTGAGACCCAGACCGAGGCTGGAGCGCGAGCCTTGACGACGGCGTGACGTTGGGACCCCGTGACCGAGTCATGTGACCGAGCGGACGCTACTGCGCATGTCCCATGTGCCCAAGATCCGGGTACTTTTCCAGACGGAAGTCGAGCCATTTATGCTTCATGCGCCACTGAGCAACTTTCATAGGAATGAACGGGGCCCCGCCTCCAACGCTGTATCCAGTTCTCTTAATACATCCATGGTTATGACCTCTCAGAAATATCATGTGCTTTGAACCTCAACTCCCCAGTTGAGCCTCCAGCGCCCAGCACACAAACTACTGTGCAGATGCCGGTTTTTACTTGGTTGTTTCAAAAATAATGTTAGGTCCAATTCAATAATGATGGCTTTTCAAGTGTTTTTCGCCCGTGGCAGCTCTGTGGGTTCATCTGAACAAAGCTTGCCCGATGCTTTTATCCTCTCTTCTGAACTGCATTGTTTTTGTTAGACAGCTACAGTCGATGGTCAGACATGGTTAAGTCCTCATTTCAAGCAAGTTGGCACTCTGCTCGCGTCCTGAAGACGTGGCCAATCAGTGGCTGTAATGGAATGGCTAATTAGCCTGATTGTGTTCAGCTGCGCAGCTTCTAGTCTGTAATCAATATCCATGCAGCTGACCTGACTTTGGTCTGTGGCGTAATTATTGTTCTTCTTGTTCCAGCTTTTTATGACTGCATCCAACTGTTGTACTGTACTGTAACTCTTCATATATATACAAGAATTATTACCAAATTCACTTTTTATAGGTTTTGTTCAATGTGTGTTTATATTTCCTCAACATTTACAGTATACTGTGGTGTAAAATACAACTAAAAATGTACTTTTCTGAAGTATTCATACATTTGCTTCCTTTTCAGCTTCTGCTTTTCAAACTCCAATATCTTACATCGGTGTATTCTGCACATCAAGTGGATATTATAATTAAATACTAAAGCACGCTGTGGTTCATCCTAGATAGACTTCAAGGCCCAGTTCCCAGTGTTTTCATAAAAAATACACACCATCCTGCTATGTGTGAAAATATTCAGCAGTTCACTGCTTTTCAAGTTTCATAATAAGACTCCAGGAGTGATGGTCGCAGTAATGATGATAATGAATTATTAATTGTTGTTGGCTGCAGAAGATATTGTTCTGAAAGGGTCAAGAACATAAAATGTTCTTATTTCCTTTTCTTCAGTGAAACAAAACACTATAATAATGCAAGCACATATACAGTACTGTGCTGATGTGCCCTGAATTCAACTTTCATCATTGGGGAAAAGAAAATCAACATCCAATTCAATTCAGATTCTGCAGAGGGCCATATACTGTAGTAGTGCATATACATCATGCACTGGCAGTGTCATGGCAGTGAAGAATATCTACCCCAATCAATATGTGTATATTAGAAAATGCCCTCTGGACATGTGTTGATGTATTGCAGAAAACATAAACAACAAAAAAAATGCAGTGTGCAAAACACATTAGCATTATTATTGCTGCCTTAATAAAAAAACAAACATGGAAAGTAGGTTATTTTTAGCGGGCTGAATGCAGAAGGGATTACTGTTGGAGGTCTCGTCCACCAGCCTCTCTGTGGCTTGCTAACAGATGGCCACTCTGTCAGACCTGGACCACGGGTCAACAGTATTTGCATAAACTGCATATCAAATCGCTCTCTGAGCAGGAGTCGCTCAGCGTGCTCTCACCTGTTTCACTCATCCTCACAGAGGAATGGGTATATTTTGTGTGCATGTATAAAAGTGTCAGATACTGTATATACTGTAAATACAGTGTTTTCCCAAATATTCATAAAAAAAAAAAACTCCCCACTTGAAAACCCACTTGTGGTTCAGCAGTTTATACAGTTACTATAACTCCCAGTAATGCCTTGATTCCAAACAGCTCTCAACCGGAAGTTCATTCATTCCTTTGGGAACCGCTGTGATCTCCGATGTGTGTGCAAAACTCCTTCTTCCTTTTTTTTCAATCCGTAATTTGCCTTTTGCGGCAGTTAACGGACAGATAGTATGCAATGCCTGGCACAGGATAGCATAGCATACCATGCATAGCATACCATGCATAGCATACCATGCATAGCATACCATGCTAATTTCCTGTGAAATTAGTGAATTAATAAACTGATTGATGAGTGTAATACAGTGAAAATTTTATGGCATATTTAGCAGTTTGGTGAACCATTTTGTTAAAAGACGTATGAACCACTCTATGTTACACAGCTAGCATGCTACCAATGTTATCTAAATATCCCGTCCATCTTTTTTACTTAGAGAAAATATAACGTTATAAATGTGGCTCATCTAGAATGGATGGCAAAAAAAAGTTGTTTACTATAAAGTGCCACATTTCTTATGTTTAAGCACTGTTGGGAAGGAGGTGCGCTTGGACGGAAATGGTGACATGGACGTGCCATAGGAATTTCAAAATAAAGGAGTATCTTAAAGATCGTTACATACTATTTTTACTTGCATTGAACACTAGGGGTCGTAATCCGAATACTATACGGATTTACAGATACAAAACAAAACAGTGTGGAAACGAGGCGAGAGGATACTTTCCAGAGGCTTCAGTACACCGCAAGCAGGTAATCTTGTTCTCTGAACTTAAAGCTTGGGTACAAATGTGTGTCAAAATAAGCTGTACTCCTCAGTCAAACACAATTAATCTTGTCACAATCTGTATTTTTCCACCCACAGCGAAAAGGTAAATGTAAGTGATGTAATACATTTGCCCAAAGTAAGAGGTTTAACAGAACGATCATTTGTTCTGACAAATTTGTTAAAGCCATAAATATTTCCCCAGGAACTACAGTAGCTCTAAAAATGATGATGCTTCTGTCAGCATTTCTGCAAAAATGATTTCACTTCTATGAAAAAAAAGGCCTACAATTTTTCATGACTGTGGATAACAATGATGAAAGACGTGCTCTATCCAGGGGCTGAAGTGCAATATATTCTTCCCTTTTGGACTAACTTTTCTTTTTCGCCGCGGTTATGGACAATAACATTTGTAATGATCCTTCTTGCAGGTTATTGAGAAAGATGCTGTGCCTGACTTGAACTCCCCTTTCAGGTTTCCCTCCACTGCTCCTCACCAGTGGTGTTTTGTGGGATAGAATTTGCTCATATAACACCCGCTCACCTCCATAAATTAAACTGGGGAAATGTGATTTATCTTCTTCCTCTTGTGGTTCCTTTCAGCTGACTCTCTGAAATAACAGCAAACATAAATAGGGGGTATAAAAAGGGGCTCTGAACGCTTGAGAGAGTGGATTACGCCATGAATCAGTTTATTAACAGTGGGCCGTGGAGCAGTGTCGGCGCGGGGGAATTTATTCATTCATAAAGCAGTGTTTACAGCATTTATCTTCACCCGAGAGCAGGCCTCTAAAATGTAACAAAGCACCCTAAGACAAAGATATGGCATGATGGATCTAAGGTTTCCTGTGTCAAGGCCTCCAGCAGACTCTGAGGTATTTGTCTGATGCTGTAGGTTTGGCAAGGAATAATATTATCTTCACCACAATGGATAGCGGCAGACAACGCAACTATTGTTTCTGCATGCTGATTGGATCTGGTTTATACAATATAATCTTCAGCCATTATGAGAAAGATGAGAATGACTGTAATGTATGTTTTGTCGAAGCCGCAGTCACAGAAAAAAATCAATGATCTTCCTCAAGCATAACGCACACAAACACTTGCGTCGTCTGAAGTGACTGTACTATGAAATATTCTTTAGCTATTACTGTGGTTTGAAATGTGTTTTCATAAGTTACATCTTAATGAGCTGGACCCCTGGAGTGAACAATATGGACAGAAGAAAACTATTAACTTTGATTCTGGATCCAAACCCTGTGTTTTTTTTTTCCTTCCACAGTTAGTAGACGCAGCCTTTGAAGTTTGCTTGAGCTTGATAACTGACTCTGGTTTGAGCTCTTTAGTGATAGGACATTCAAAAGAGTGCGGATGTTTGACATTTCTAAAAGGTAAATGACGTCAATACCAGGCCACAACAGAAACTGTCAGGCTGGTAGCTGAAATGTAAAAGAAAAAATAGCAAAATGCACTTCTGACAAGGACGGTGCTTTATTTTTCTAGTTTGCCAGGAATATTTGCCATTGAATGTACTAGATTGAAAATTCTCTTTTTCAAGGGAGCCAAGACGGCAGCATATAAAGTTTCACATAAAAGAACAAACAACAGAAACAAAACAAAACAAAACAGCAAAACAAGTTAAAACAAACATAAGAGCAAGCAACAGAACTAACCTCTTCCACTTCTTCTATACCTAGAAATGCCATACATCAGAGGATGTATGGTTTTCCTCAGAATATTGACAATAAAGGGGGTTTCTGAACAGTTTCCGGAACAGAAGTGCTCGCCATCCAATGGCAGAAAAATGCAATTATTGCAGAAATCTCCAAATGTCAAAAGTTTTTGATACCATATCACAGCATGACTTTTTCTATGGTGTTCCTCGAGGTCTTCGTGTCTTAATGTGGTATTTTCAATACTTGAGTGGTACAAAATAGTTAAATTTCCAAGCATGGTAATGACTGTCATATACTTCTATTATAATGTTCTTATGCCGTATACACTTTCAAAAAATTAATCTTCAGGTTCCCAGCTTTCATATGATGTACACCACTTCTATGTGACATCTACTGTTGACCTGCTATCTCTCCCTCAGTACCCCCTGTACCCCCCCAAAAAAGACAAAATTGGGTCTATGGAAAAGAGGGGTGGAGTGGAAAAGGTTAAAACAAAGCGCAAATTACATGAAACAATGAATTAGCAGTGTTCAGTAACAGGACATTCAGAGGTCAAATAGTCCTTAATCCTGTTTTTATAATCTTCCATGCTTATAAAATAATCTAGTTTAACGTGACTGTAGCTCACACCGAGATGAGGGAGCAAGAACTTTGAAAGCACTTTAACCAAAGACAGTGCAGTTTAGAGGAATGACGTACATAATGTGTCCGCATGACCGAAGGTTGCAGCTACTGACAGTTTAAGGAGCCAGTTGAGAGCATAAATAAGGAGGCAGCTTGTGTAATATGGCCTTATAAAGAAAAATGTACAAGTGATACATTCTACGGCTGTATAAGGAAGACAAACCCACTTTCTAATACAAACCGCAATGATGTGTGCGTAACGCAGCATGGTACACTGAATCTAACAACCCATCAAATCTATCAAAAGCACATTAATGATCCACACTGTTAAACTGTACTCGAATATCTATTCACCATCATCATGATCTGGAGCTCACAGCTGATAGGTATGTGGTTTGTTTACATGACGCAACGTAACGCTTGCGGTTAGGACACGGTGTCACTCTCTCTGTGGCCGAGTTCTCTCTTATTATATGGTACTATTTTTGGAGAACATATTCAATCTAAAATATCTTTAGGTCAGAATAAAGAACACAAAAATATTTCCCCCACACCAGAGCCACAGAACGTCGCACTCAAACTGCAGCTCCGACTCCTCAGGAAGTCCCCCAAGTGTGCACCAAGCGAGCAGAATGATGGTAAAGGCACTTTGAGATGAAATGTAGAGCAGATGGCACACCTCGGGTGGTACCGGCCATCTCTGATATGGGCAGTCGTGCTGGGTGAGACGGAGTCTATGGCTGATTGGTGTCTATCTGACCCACTGGTTGGTTGATTGCTAGCATCACACACCGCAGGATATATGCCTAGTGTTTGTGTGGTGACGGTGGAAGAATCATTATTTCTGAGGCTTGACTTCAGTGGTCATCAACATACATCTGGCTACGTGTCCATGTTTGAACATTGGGGAGGTGAATTATGAAACTCAAGACACAAAATATGATACAAGACAGTGATGGAAAGACACAAAGTCTGTTTCAAAAACACATTTTCAGTAGTTTCCTAAACCAGTGTAAATGTGTATGCCCATCCAAAGGCCCCTTAGCACTATTGCATCACATTTTAGTAAAGCATGTGACCTATTAGGCTAATATTTTTCTGTACCCTTGATAAAAGTAATAGAAGGCAAATGCATTACGCCTAATAACATTCCACAAGTACACTAAGTGTGGCCAATTTACTGGTGCTAACCTGTAAAAGCACTGAACTCAGACCATGTACTGGCCAAATTACTGAATGGAAAATGGTCGCCCCACGCAAAAATTGCCTTTTCCTTTGAGCTCCTGTATTCAGCTGTCAGTCACAGGTCAGCAACACTGGCTTACTGGGAGTACGATGTTAAGGCTGCAGATGACTCAATTAGGATCATTTTAAATCCAAATTGTAAACAATTTGGATTATCAATTTGCCAATAAGGTTTCAGTGATAACAGCTTTCCTCTCTTTGTAGCTAAGACCAGGCCAGTCTTGATGGAAGGATGAGAAAATATCAGAGTCGGCAGAAGTAAGACTAAGAAAGGAACATACAGTAACACAGAATGTCAGTTATCTAAAAAATCCTCTGAATTTTCATACAGTTGTAGCCTTCACACAAGTTAAGTATATGCTCTTAATATATGCATACACATATATGCAACTCGTTAAGGGAAAAAAACTGATCACATCAATTAAAAATTAATTAAAAAAAAAAAGTGAAATATTTATGAGTGGTGGGGTCTAAATCTACAGTAGCAGTGCTGTTGATCCTCCAGTGTTCCCTTTGTTGTTAATGATTATAAAACAGGTAGTTCAAATGATATGTAATTCCTTTGCACTTGCAGTATCACTCCGCATCTGAGAAAAAAGACATGATATGTAGTG
Source organism: Sebastolobus alascanus (assembly GCA_916701645.2). Classification (NCBI taxonomy): domain Eukaryota; kingdom Metazoa; phylum Chordata; class Actinopteri; order Perciformes; family Sebastidae; genus Sebastolobus; species Sebastolobus alascanus. The sequence goes on from CAKAOJ020000301.1 coordinate 349,979, forward strand.
ATTATATCGCAGCTAAGGGGCGTTGTTCGGCCCAACGTATCACAGCCTGTCATGAGCTATTGATTAATTGACCTGCCCAGAATTGGATAACCCGAAGCTAAGGACAGAGTGAATTTGATGACATTTTGATATGCCTGTTATTCATTTGGCAATGATCAACAACACACTCGTCTATTATTTTATATATAAGTAGTACATCAACCAGATCGCTATGGCTCACTGCTGATTAAATGCAACTCCACACTGCCTCTTCCAAGTTGCACGTCTGTCACATCATGGCAGGTATTGAAGCCAAGTGTGCTTTCAGTATTGACTCATTCTACATCAGTAATCAGCCAAATGAGGTTTTCAGTAATTGAAGGTAAAATAATTTTGCTCTTTTTTTTGTAGTTTTCTAGACAAAGACAAATACCAGACTTACTGAGGCTGTCACTGGAGAAAAAATATTTGGCTGTGCTTAAACATCTCTCATCTGATAAAATTGTTAGTATGACAGAAGAGTACTGGCTTTTTTATGATGGAATGAAAGCGATAGCCGAGTCAAATGCTGCAACAGCTGCTGTATTACGTGCCAACTTCTGCGAGGCTAAAGTATGAAAACACTAAATAGGCAAATACTTTACAGTATCTGAGTTCATCTATTAATATGTCCACTGAGAATCATTTCCATATTAAATAGATGATATATACACCAAAAAAAAAGTTTTAGGATGTAGCAGTTTGTTGTTTTCCGTGCTCCCGTTGTTCCCGCTGTTTCTGTCCCGCTAAGCAGCGAGGCCCCCCTTGGCTCCCAGCAGCTCATTTTTCCTCGTTCGTTACTGGAGTGCGGAATATTGATGCATGTCAGAATCTGCTGCATTTTGTCAATATGAGGCACGAGAATGAAAAAAAATGAAATGTGAGCGCACAGGAAATATATCCTGATATCCCGGGAATAGCTGCAGTGGAGGACAAATCTATCAATTATCAACACCGTGAATAGCATGTCCAGTATCCCTAACCAGCACCAAAACACAGGAGCAGACTGGCTGACGATCAGAGGGATTCGGGTAAATAAAAGTTTGTAGTTAAATCACTATGGAGGCATTTTGATCACAGCAGGATAGTGTGAAGTTTTGTACACATCCACCTGGCAGATATGCGAAGGCAGAGCCGTGATATTTTCACTGGGATGAGACAACCTTTTTCTGTATGATGGGTAATAACTGCTAACCTTCTTTGTTGATACTGAGGGCTTTCATCAAAGAGCCTGGCAGTAGCTTTCATTTACGTATATACAGGAGCATTAGCAGGCAGACTGGATGTCATGAGTGCTCTCTACTTACGTATACGTTTGTTTGACAGCAATAGTGTGTGTAAATATGCTGTTAGAGAGAATGGTGTATACCAGTAAGCCTGCATGTTTATGCCCGTGTGTGTCTGTCTGCCTCTGTTGTTTTTTTTTTTATAAAGCAGCTGGGGCCGACACTAGCTGTTGCTAGGAGGCGTGCGAGACAGCTGCATATGGCAGGGAAAGGCAGAAGCCAGCGGGCGGGCAGCAAACAGGCGGGGCAGCAGTGACATGGGGCCAATCTGAGCCAGGGGCTGCTTATGTCATGGAGCAGAGTTTCTACTCAGTGGACATCACTGCAGAACTGGGCATTCACAAGAGGAGTGTGTGAGGAAAAAACGGATGTGTGAGTGTTGGGCTGTGTATTGGCAAGAATTTGGCAATATGATACGTATCATGATACAGTGGTTACGATTCAATATACTGCGATATTGAGATACTGTAAGTAACGCGATTTATTTATCCAATTTTAGGAAAACTGTCATAGCATGCATAAAATCTGAGTAAAACAAAAGTTTACTTTTTTTATGCAATCGGAACAGTGGGATCTGCATTTGCATTTATCACAGTGCTGGTAAAATTCAACATCACAGCAATACTTTGAGAGGACACATACACTGAGTGGGTGCATGTCTTAACAAATGGAACAAAGTATTGACTGAGTTAATCTTTGCATGTAAACTGTTAATTAAAAATGAATATTGTTTTTGAGAATCGATACAGTATCACAAGGATACACAAGTAAGAAATTACACCCCTATGTGTGTGTGGGTGCATGCATCTGTAAAAGTAACCAATATACTAGAAAAGGACTATGCTTAATTAAGCATCAGAGCAACCCTGATCTTACCAACCTTAAAAGCTTTAGCGAAGCATTTTGTTTGAATAAAGAAGACTAAAGATGACAATCGGCAATGATGTTCGACACAGTTATTATGAACTCTGGATCAAAACTTGCCTTCAGCATTACAATAAATGTGCACATTCAGTACAGGCATGTGAATCCCTTGTGTCTATGAGTATGCACCAGTAACAATCAAATGATGCCTTCAATTGGGGTCTTGTTTACCGTGTTCACGAGAAGAGTCCATATGAACGCCCCCCCTCTTGTGGTATTCACGAAAAGTTTCTGAAAACTACGAGTTCACGAGTTGTGACTTGTTTGTTGACGTTATCAGAAATGGCGGAGGCCGTGGAAGTTCATTTTTCGGTACATAATAAGTCAATATATTATAATTTTAGTCGTATATTGTTTTTCTTCGTAATTTTATAATATGTCAGAGGAAAATGTTGATATTCCCAACTGACTAATCTTTTTCCTCTGTCGTTATGATTTTCTGCATAATGTTACCTACTGTAGTTGCTAGCTTGCTAAATTGTTAGCCGCTGTGGCTTCTAGACGCCGACAGTAACGTTAATATTGCAGTTGCTTAGCAACGGTGTTCTCGCGACTTAACCTTATGAAATGTAACCAAGAAACTGTGAATCAACCGACTAAGTGTATTTTCCATTTCTAAGGCTACTGTAGGCAGCTGTGAAACAGTTCACCAAAACAATGCAATTTTGTAGTCAGAGATTGGTATTCTAAAGACTGTGAAGGCCAGAAGGGGTGGACAAAGAAGCAGGGTACTTAAGCGTTCCCTCCTGCAGTGGTTGCTCTTGATTTGTCCGTGGCCTTTTGCACAGATGCAGCATAAATCACTGTCCATGGTGCTGAATTCTGCCATCCCCGTGTAGACACACTTGACAACCATTAGTTACGAAAGCATCAAAGGTTTTCTGGAATATAGGCATGCTCTTAACGTTCACTGTAGTGAGCTTTGCAATTTGGTGTGATGTACTCTTATTTAGCTTCCAGAGGGCACAGAGTCAAACAAATTATAGGCTTTTTAGAGGTACTTGAGCTACTGCAGCTGAAAAAAAGCATTTCTTATATTTTATGTGGGGGCTTTTCAGTGAGGATGATCTTAGGGACTAGCTATTTTGTACCAGGCATTAAAGAAGGATGCCATTATGCCCTTCTACATCATCTGCTAAAGCAGACGGTGAAAGGAAGAAAATGTATGTAGACATCCATTAATTCAGTTTGCAAAGCTGAAAATATAGTGCAAATTGTGTTGTTTTATAGGCTACCGTTGCATTAGCTTGGGACCAAACCAGTGAACAGTGATTCAGTGCACAGGTTCTTGTTGTTGATAGCGGAGGAACGTTCCTGTACAGCTATTGTCCAGGGCCCTTGTTGCAGCCTTGAGTATGCATTTCTAATGTAATGGTCTTTTTCAAGCTAAGGCTGAGCTCAGCTAAGGCCTCTGCACAAAAAAAGCTTCAGCAGTGCGGAATGCACTTGCATATATTACTTGCTTAGCATTCATACATACTGTAAATCCCTAATCCTTTCTGAAAGACATACGGTGTTTGCCACTCTTCTCCCCACAGTTATATTGTTGGCATGCTATAGTGCTACAACCTGATCTCAACCAAGTGCCTTATTAGCTACTTGAGAAGGGTCTTATGCTGGGGGTCTTGGCTCTGGAGACCTGATTAGGCTAATAAAGCATATCCACAGGCATGTACTGCACGTTGATTTGGCCAATTAGGAAGGTGACAAACCCTGGTCGTATTCTCTATGCAGACACTCAGAATCTCATGTTATGGTAATGAGGCAAGGGAGGGATTTTGAAACTGGACTTGGAAAAAAAAAAAGGATAAAAGAAACCAATTTTTACTACCTGCCATAAGCGTCTGAAGGGGGTTATGACACTGACAGACTGATTAAGAAAGATGTTGCATTGCTACATGTTTGTTCTGTCATTTTGTCGGAGCAGAATTGGGGTAAACAACCAGCTCTTTATTGGAATCGAGTCCGTATTTTGGACGGATCCAAATGCCAATAGCCCCTGTGGCTATCTGACTGTAGGCGCTGTTGCAAATAAAAACTCCTAATGTGAACTAAGAGCTAAATGAATACCAGAGGGCATTGCATTAGCCTATATAAAAAAGCCTTGTGGGCTTTGAGTAGCTGGGTAATTAGGTTCATTATCTCTTACCAAAACAGAAAAAGCTTTCAAACAACCATGGAAAGTAATCTTGAATAATGATTTCTACTAGTTCTACAATAAAAATATGCCATCATTAAAGATAGGGTCAACGATCTTGGAGAGCTAGCATAATTTGAAAGTAGCATCGCCTCGGGAGCTCCGTCTAAACCCCCCCCCCCCCTCCCCTCGGGAAGTGGACACTGATTGGTAGACGTTTTTACAGGATTACAGCAGCTACAGATGACGGCTCTTTTCCGGTCCTTGTTCAGAGCTCATAAGTAATGGATCGCTGTCGGGTGTAAAGACCATTTCAACCAATATAACAAATAGTGTCTACTGGAGAACATCGTCAACCCTGCCTTTAAGTATTATATTGCATATTACATCATCGTTATAAAAATGTTTCTAAATCATTATCAGGTTAAAATCGCCAAAAAAAAAAAAAGGTTTTTGGTAAAAAGATTTAGATTGTTCTACCAAGAAAAATTGTTGCCCAGTAATTCCTGAAATACGACAATAACTTTTTCTTTGTTCATGGTTGTGACTTTCAAGCAGTCGTTTTTCCAGGCTGCCATGACTGTGAGAAGAAAACAATAACAAAAGTGACAACTAATCCCCAAAAAACTGGGTTGATATTACAACTGCATATGGAAGTACTGTATACAGTATGAGCAAAGCAGAATAGAGGTGATTTGTAGGAAAGGAATATTTTATTACACAGTGGCAAAGCCATAGGGGAGTTCACAAAACCTCTCACAAAACGTTCAGGATAGCAACTGCTACCTTTAAGTGGATTTTGATATAAAGAATATATATTGAGTCATGCAGTCTAGCATCACTGGATAGGTACTATGATTTAAAATTGATAACGTAGTAGTATAAAAACTCTGCAATATCAAAACTGTTACTTTCAGTGTTTGAGAATGACAACCTAGTAGCCTAAATCTATGAAGTGTGTATGTGCATAAAATTGTGTGTGTAAAAAATTCTTATTCAGGGTGCCAGCTTTTTTTTTTTTTTTTTTTTTTTTTTTTTTTATATAACCTCGGTTGAAGGTGACATAAATCACTTTCTTAGTGAGAACTCACATTCCACCTTGAGAGCACCTAGTCCCATTTTTATCAGTATTAATGGTTGTCCCCTTACTTAGCCAAAGCTATTTCACACTTGGTTAAGTAAGGTATGAGAACGTCTCCATGGCTGTATATTTAGCCGAGCCTTCCTAAATATTTTCGAGATCCCTAATCACTAAGCAAAAAGCTGCCATGTGCACTAACACACTATGAAAGCTCACAAAAGTAATTCATTTTCATCTCCCATATTGAGCATTTCTCAGCTAACGCACCACGAGACCTGTGGTGAGGTTCTCGGAGAATCCTAATTGGTAAATGTTCAATAATGTCGAGCAGCTCTGCCTCTGTTTTATGTGCTGGTCACACACACTCTAACACACACACACACACACATAAATCTAAAATACTCAGAAACTATGAAATGTAATAAGTCTACTTAATGAGAAATATCACAATCTTCCACACAACTATTAGGCACATGCATCTCATTTTAACACGGATATCAATTCAATTATCTGTAAAAGTTTCATTGTGTTTTCTCTTCTAACAATTCCCAATTCCCATACAACCAAAGCCACTTCTTTCTTTTTTTTTTTTACAAGATGGCACCCTTAAAAACCATCACCTTCCAGTGAAGCTTAAAATGATGAAGCGACTTTTACAAAAGGGCGAAGGACCGATGGATTGGACTGTTAATAAAACAGTTCTGAGAGAGCCGGTTCACAGAAAAAAAAAAGTTTAACCAGATTTCACAGCAGAGCTTTACAATTATACTTTCCAGGGCAGAAGCTTTGCTGGCTGGCTATTGTTAAACTTCCACAAAGCTAGACTTCATCCCTCACCCCATGTGGCCTTAACAGAAGCACTATCTCTGGCCACCCCCCTCTGTACCTCAACACGCTCAGGGAATGTGGGTCAATATCCAACTTCCTGTCTTCCTTTTTTTAACCCCCCAAACTCTTATCCTCTTCACCCACCTGGCTCACTCGCAATCACATAAATAGAGGCAGAAACCAGTGGACCTACAGTTTGCACACACACAGACACACAAGGCTCTGAGCCAGGTGGAGAGCATTTCCTATTCAATTCCCATTACTAAATGGAATATTCAGTTTGCCAGCTGGGTCATATCCTTGGTTGAGTAAAACTAGTAGGGGCAGTATGTGCATATAGTGCACTTATTATCTAAAATAAGGCCAGGAACTTGCCCTGCTTCACAAAGCAAACTGAATTTCAGAGGTGAAAAGTGGAAAAGGGCTTCAATATTTAACATCACATAAGATAACACACTCACACTTATAAAACTTTTTGATAGTAGTATAATATCAAATATACAGCAAATAAAATCCCTGTTCCGAACATAAAATAAGAAAAATTACAAACCCATAAAGATGCAGACTGTTTAGCAACTTCTTAAGAGGTCATCTGTGGTGATTTTATTTATTCAACATGACGGTTATCGAGCCAGTGTGTTATCATGGACTGATTCAGCCAGTTAACCACTATTATAACATCCTGCGGTATGTTTTGTGCAACACGCCCAAACCTAATACCCTTAAGATATATCTTCCTGGATGGCTTATAATACTCTTTAAATCTAACAGCGCATGAAATAGAGTTTGTTGGTCTATTCATTGCTGTGAGATTTGCTCCAAAAATTCTATTTGACTTTGACAAATTCAGGCTGTATGTATGCAGCGCGGGTACAGCATGCAGCATTATTCTGGAAAAAAGGGAGACTAGGAACGAGTGGCTGCAGATAATTACAAAAGCAAACACACTTGGTGGCCATTTAGGCCTAAAGTATTTCTAATTTCACAGATGTGATCAACCTTGCCGGGAGTCTTTCTCTCTCCCTCTATGTGGTGAATTGCCTCACTCCCTTCTGGATGTCTATGACAGTGATGATGAAGTGTTAAACAGGTTTCTGCTGCACACTTTGTCACTCTGCTGTCTAGATGATTCGGAGACTCTCCCAGGCAGCGGTACTGAGCTTACAGCACACCAGTGGACCATGAAACTGCCAAGTTCGCCCTAGAAGCTGCAGGAATACCCTTGAGAAAGCAGTCTGGCCTAAGTAATTTAAGGATATAAAATTTGACTTCAATAAGGGTAGAGGTAGACTTAATACAATGATGGCAATCATTTCTTTGGCAGAAATAATGATTAACAGCTTTGTAACAGGCATATTGCATGTTGTGGCTTCCGCGAGCATTAAGCACTATGTTGAACCCAACTGTTCATTTGCCGTGAAGGTCAATTGAAAACATTTAATGGAATTGTTAGGCTCTCCTCCCCCTCTGCCGAGGGCCTACTAACATTACCTTTAAGTGTGACTGCAGGTGTAATCTGTCAAATGGGCCCCTCACAGTGAGTCATTGGCTGGGCGCTCTGATTCAGCCCAGACCCCGGAAAAAGCCTGTGATTAAATGGGAAGTGTGACATAACTCTTGTTTAATGGTAGAAAAACAGCAGCCAGTGTGTTGGCATAAAGCCTGGGCCCACGGAACATAAATTCTATTTCCCCACAGATGCTGCTTGTAAAAGGTCAGTATGACTTTGAATCATTTTACTGTTAAAAATTAAAAGAGGGAAGAGGCTAATCCATTGTTTTTTATTTGTTTGCATAGCCCCGCGTGTAGCATTTGTCAAGACGAGCCCGAGGTTGTCATCAAGGCTTGGCAAAAAAAAAAAAAAACAGACCAAAAAATCAATAGAGTTGATCTCCAGTGAAGTGTCATTCTTTATCTATGTGCAGCACTGCACATCTCTGCGCAGCCACTCTTCACATGCAAATCAGCTGATCAATAGAATGCATTAGGGAGCTGACCTCACATAAACTTGACCCAAGGGTAAAATAAATGGTTTTAACAGAAAGTTCTAACATATTACAGCCAGGGGTTTGTTGTCAAATTAATTATACTGAAGAAGCCCACACACCAACAGTATCTGGCTTTTGATAAATCTCATGCTTCATTGTTGTGAATACATAACAGCACAAGACAGAAGAGATGATTCGGGGCAGGAGGGCTGCACTGAAAGCAGCAGCGTTGCTGATTTTAGGCTACGTAAGCATCTCTAACATGGCAGTCTCGCTGCACCTTGATAAATATCACCGAGTGTCAGTTGTAATACCGCCGAGTCAAAGTCACTCCACTGTCGGCCCGACAAAGACGCCTTTAAGAAAAAGCAGAGCAAAGCATATGACATAAAATCGACATTGCCTATGGTCCTACTCAGCAAAACCGAAAAGGGACAACAATTCTGTGACTTATTGGGAATGATCGACTTTTCCCTTAGAGAATGCAATGAATAATTCTCTTTTACCAGGAGAGAAAAAAAACTCCCCCAGGGTATTGAACCAAATCGTCTTTTCTCTCTTCATTAGGAAAAAAAAAAGCCTACAAAGTCTTATCAGCATTCTGCATTCTCTGCCATTGGAGCTCAGATAATTGATTATGTTTAGGAGGTTCACTATTGGATATGCTGCGCCTTAGTAGTGGAAAGAGATATAGCAGTAAATTAAGTTTACCTTCCCAGGGCACAGTCTGACAAAGATTCACTGACCTCAAAGAACGGAGTGAAATTGAAATTACGTTATAGGAAGAAAAAAAAAGTTCCATTCAGATGCATTATCCCAATTCGCTACACTGCACACCACCATTTCCTTCTTTAAATGACAAAATCATGAAGGAAGTTTTCATGTCATCTAAGTTTACAAGTTATATTTTACTGTCTCGACTGCTTTAGTGAAGCTACTGTTTTACAGTCCACATAAAAGCCTATATACACTTGCTGCCGCTGAACATTGTTTCCTAATTTTACTCTGCAATTAAATTGTTCTTCCTTCTATCCAATGCACATTTACAACAAGAAGCAATTAAATGTGTAAACCAGGCAGCAGAGCTATTGCTCTCTTAGTTGCAGCCATGTCAGATTGTGCAACCATATGAATTAGCAGGTGGGTTTCATTCAGCTCCAATTGGCCTGCCAAATGTGCTGCTACATTTATCTTCATTTGTTTGGACTGAAATGTTTGTCTATTGTTGGTTTGTTATTCCAGTCCCAAGTAAAGAATATAAAACTGCCCCTGCCAAGGCATTGCCCTTTTAAACAAGCAGAGTTTTTCCTAAAGTTACCGCTCACAAAATCATTAGCCGACCTTCCCTTTGCCTCCTTGTGCTGGAGTACTTTGTAACTCTCTGAAGAGTGTCAAGTTCTGTGCACTGTATTTGAGAGGTGTTGACAGAAAAATCCACCAATTTTGACTTCACAAACAACACAAAGATCCGCTGTGCTTCAAGTGAAACTCCAGCTGGCAGGATGTAATTTCACTTTGGGCCAAAACCAAACTACATCTGCTTAAGTAGTGCAGCTAAAATAGTATTAACCTTCACGGTATTTTTGGGCTGCTGTGATTCTAGCTTCACGGACGACATGGTTCCCTGGTTTTGTGGCCGTGGCAGTTGGCATGCATGTGAAATTCATAGACAGAAGTTTGATGGTTGTTGGCATCTTGAAACCGAATTTTTTATACATGTCATTGTCTGATGAAATTCGTTAGTGAGAGGACATTGGACAGAGAAGTTATAATCCTTAAGGTTTTCATGAATTAAAACCCTGTTTCTAATTCTATTTATGGTCCTCATTTTGCCAGCAATAGCCTTTAAAGGACCAGTGTGTAACAATTAGTGGGATCTATTGGCAGAAATTGAATATTAATAAGTATGTTTTAGTGATTATACACTAAAACATGATAATAAGAATTGTGTTTTCGTTACCTTAGAATGAGCCGTTTATATCTACATATGAAGTCTGCGATGTTGCACTGCCATGTTTCTACAGTAGCCAAGAACGGACAAACCAAACACTGTTAACTTTTCCTGTTTGGGCCGGAGTGTCGATAACGTTACTCGCTCCCGTTGCATGATATTGTTTGGCGCTGTAAACAGATGCGCTTGTATTTCTGACAAAGTAGCTGCTCCAGGAGTGTTTGCAGTGGTGTCTAACCGAACTTGTTGTTACCACCTTTAACCACCGGTGTCGCCAAATCAACCAGGACTGATATCCATCCACACATAAATAAGGGAAAAATAAATAATAAATAGGTTTCTGGGATAAAATCTTACAAAAGCTTATGTTACCTCTGTCTGATATCTGCTTCTCTTGCGATTCCATTCTACTACCCATAAAACAACCTGAAAACACACAAGTAGTTACTGCACAGGAAAAATTCCCACTCTCGTTGATTACTGCTGGAGGTAGGTAAACATCTCAGGGGACAAAATTTACTATCTCCTACATCTGCTGAGAAAATGTGGATCTATTTTATGGCCTTTCCAGTAAGCCGAGACTTCTTCTAGTTGATTTCTTACAAAAATCGGAAGAACAAACATTACAAACAGCATCTGTTTTTCTTTACAGTTGGATTCGTCCTCTGTTCAAGAATGTTGCTTTTATCACAGTCCACAGAGGGACCTTGGGAGATGAAGGGGCTATTAAGGAAATAAATAAAAGCCTGTACAGACACTTAGCTTGATCAAGACCAAGCATTAAATAATTACTGTAATTCACTTAGGTTTCTTTTAAGCTGTGTAACGATTTTCCCTGTTTCCCTCCTGCATAAAATTGATCTAATGAGGAGGACTAAACAAACGACCTCTAAATTAATTGGGATTCTCCGCCCCAAAGTAGTGCATCTATCTGTATAGGAATTGTAGAAAAGCTTTTAAAGTAGAGAAGATAGGACACAGCAAATAAAAAAAAGCAGATTGTGAAAAGGATCCTACAAGCTTTGCATCAGCCACCAACGCAGCATGTTGCAATTGAAACGAAGGTGACTGGTACATTGCGAAAACCAAAGCCTCCACGTTGAATTGGAATATCACCTTGTCCTTCTCTTCAAAGAACGACAGAAAGAGAAAAAGTAAAGTGCATGTTCGTGCGCTCACATTTGTCTCTCTAGTCGGTGTGTGACTGCATCAGCGTTGAGGTCAGTGAGCTGTAAAATAGACCACATGTGGGGAAGGGATGAAAGAAATAAAGAAAAGAAAGAAGTAGCCAAACCTAAGGTGGACATCACAGGACATGACACAAAGTTAATCTCGACAGTCGGGGCCAAGCAGGTTTAGGGGCCAAATCCTCTCGGAATCAGATCACATTATCTTCCTAACGTGGCTGACGATTACCATCCATCTTTCAGAGCTGGTGTCCAGAGGCAGAGGCGAAGCCATGAAGCGCACAGTAATCACAGTGGTACTCTGTACCGTTCTACCCATCTCCTACTCCTGGTCGTGGATCAAAGAACCTGCGCTCCCTTTGAAGTGGGTGGGCCGTACGCCCAGGGAGGAAGGTACGCTTCTTTCCATAGGCTAATGAATCAAATTCTTCTCCTAATTATCTCTCTGTACGAAGGGGAAATTGCAAAACATCGCTGCTCCTCATCAATGACGGCAAATGTGAGCGCACAGATACTGCAGGTGTTTGACTTCAGTCCATAAAAGCCACAACAGGCTTAATGTGCAGAGGAGGGAGAAAACCCACAGACGACATTAACCCTAAACCAAAAGTGATGTTCGTGACTAACGGAGAGACACTGACATGTAATCATCATTAAACCAGAAACGCCACATTTGCATAACTTATAATAATAAAATAATTAAACGCAAATTTCCATGCAGTGCCGTCTTTCATTTACAAGATAACTTTGCATAATGATAGAACTGGCTTTTGTGGGGGCTGATGCTACACATGCTAATAGAGCAATTAGAGAGATAATTTCCAGATGAGCTTGACTAATACAGTAAATATACTGTTATTAAAGGTAATTACATTGTGGAAGGAGCAGGACTGTTGATCATCCTTCTCCCACAGGGTGAGACTGGTGTTTCTTTAAAAGGTCTTACTATGTATCCACACTACCAACAAAAAGATCGAGAAATAACCAGAAATCCAATAACTGGTTGGAAATGATTCATCCTGCCAAGTGAAAATGGATGAGAAGGTGCTGCAGTCAAACAATCTTTTCTGTTCTTTATACATTTTATCAATGACTACACTGAATATGACAAAGTTGGTGGTTAGAAAATGCTTTCATCTAGTGTTCCACACATTTCCTGTACTTTTTGCACATTATGTACGGTACGTCGAAATCATCCATCTTCCTTTCAGTACTTCTGCTTACTGCAGTGCTTACTATGCATATCTGCAAACTATGTAGAATTAATGGGAATCACCAATTGCATTTCGCTAACCTCTTAACATTCCTATCTTTGCACACAATGTGCATTTAACAGAACCTTATTTACTCTGTATACTGTTGTGACAATTTGTTTTTGTATACTTCTCTGTATGCATTTACTACTGTTTTCAGTAGATGTCAAATTTTTTTATCTTAAAGCTGCACTAATCAATATTTATATATTAACAATTATAATTAGATTAAATTATACTAATTATAATAACCCAATTATAATTATAACTAGAGCTGCAACGATTAATCAATTTACCGATTAGTTAATCCGCAACTAATTTGATAATCGATTAATTGGTTTGAGTAATTCTTTAAGAACAAAAAGTCAAAATTCTCTGATTCCTGCTTCTTAATGTGAATATTTTCTGGTTTCTTTACTCCTCTGTGACAGTTAACCGAATATCTTTGAGTTGTGGCCAAAACAAGACTTTTTAGGACGTCATCTTGTGCTTTGGGGAACACTGATCAACATTTTCTAGACCAAATAACTAATCGATTAATCGAGAAAATCATCGACAATGAAAATAATTGTTAGTTGCAGTCCTAATTATAACCCAACTTTTCAGTTCCCCTCAGCTCAATTGAGAATTTGCTTGCACCTTTAAGCTAACTGTTTTGGTTTCAAGAGTCATAAATTTACTGTCTTGGTTGAGTCTCACGTCAACCTTGTTTCCACCAACAGCAGGCAGCAAAAACAAAAAAACTCTGATATACCCACGGTATTACACAGTACCAAACAGCATACAGACAAAGTTAGCGACTTTTTGGTCGAGACCCAAATGTAGCTTAACGTAGATATTGGCTTATATTTGCCAGGTGGCCAGAAACAAATCTCCAAATGAATGCTAATGTTGCTCCATGTTTGCTGGATGTGTAAATATGTAATATCAACTTCATAAAAGGTGATAATATGTGTTGACAGCTCGTCCCAAAGTGGATTAAAAATCAATTATTGCTGAAGTTACCCAATTTTATTTTTATCCTATTTTTTTTAATGTATTCACTTTGGACCAAATTTACACACTTACAATATCACAGATTTTCTTCCTCTTCCTTTTATGTTTTGTATTAGCTTGTCATTGAAGGCAGAATGTTTTCCCAGGCTTAGTCAGTCCGCCATCAATCCTCAGCGTGAACGATGCTGACCTACATCCCCTTATTGTCCAGAGGCCTCTAGAGGGCTGCCAATCCTGCCTTATCATTGTCAGTGTAAATCTAATTTGTGCTTGTGAGGGTAAAGTTTGACCTCTACTATTTTTGATAGTTTGGCTGACTTACTTGATTCATGACCCAACTGCACAGACCACAGGTGAGAGCAACAGCCGCCAGATGCCCAGAACAGTGTGTCAGTCCTGAAATATAGCATCTCCTTTTCTCTTCCTTGTTGCTCTTTCCACCTTTGGTGTAAAAATTCAAATATATTTTTCATGAGAGATGACCCGTCCCGTGGGGGTCTAAAGATGGTGACTGTGGTTTAGAATGGGATGATAAACAATAAGAGGAAAGTTATGGACAGAGACCTGCTCGTTTATGACTACACTCCTCGACAGAAAATATATAGCATTCCCATGGAGACCGCAGCCTGGCTTGGCAGCTTTACAGAGACCACAGCTATACTGGCTGCCTCTGTGATGTGTTTGGGCAATAATAAAGTATTTGTGGCTTTAGATATGGCAGTATGAGAGGATATGACGGACAGATTTTATAAACTTTCCACTGTCTGCCTGGCGAATGCAACTGTAATTCATATCAGCGAAGAAGGTCACTCGGGGCAAAAACAGAACACCTTGCAAAGGCACAAACGGGTGTCATATATTCTTGGTTTATGGCTTGACTCTTGCTCAGTCACTTTGTTTCGATTCCTCTTTTTTACTTGAGGTGTAGTACTGTGCAAGGAAAATGTACAATAATAATGTTTGTCAATCACAACAGAGGTCATGTTAGAGTCCTATATTGTCTGCAACATGGCCTTAAAGCAACATCTCCAAATGACACCAATGATTAATGCATATTAAAATCAATAGAGACATTAAGAGTAGGCATGGTCGGTGCTCCAGAAACATGTATGCTTTTGCTTCAGATCAGCTCTGGTAGGCAGATGTGAGGGGATCTGTATCAGCTCCCTATGTGGTTGTGTTAGAGTTGGGATTGTGTTGTGCTTATCCTCATTTGATAGGATTAGCTCGAGCATCAGTAGTTGCACAGCACATTTTCTTACATCACATATGGCCCAGAACTGCATTCCATCCAGCTGCATTTATACTGGTGATATGTAATTAGGCTCTGTAATTTTAAGAAAAACCGAGATAAGGGGTCAAAGATGGAGTGTAAGAGGATTAGAAAGGTGCAGAAAATGGCTCCCATTTACAGCTCTCTCTTTCAGCTGCTGATGCATAGCAGAATCAAGACCGAGGAAATATGCCATCATACACAAAATGTGACACATATTTTTAGGATAAGTAGGTTTAGAAGAAAGCTATCTCCCAGCTGTGCTTTCCAAAATAAACAGAGACTGTGCACAGATGGACAGAGCGTGTCATCCTGCATTAGCCTTCAGACTGCTGACTGACAGCGCCGTGCACCTGCACCAACTCAATTGGCGTTCAGTGGCAGGTGGACAGAGAGGTGGTTAGGAAGACAGGTTCAATCTCATCCAGCGCAATGAAGTCGGACATTTCTATGGGGATTGGTCTTTTTATTTGCCACCAATTCCAATCTTCTGCTTTCATCATACAGTAACAGAACCATCATCTGCAGTAACGAGAAATGGGAAAGTGGCAATGGTCATTTGTATGATATATGGCTACTGAATAGTGCCTGTCAGAAACCACATGCACTGTGCGAACAAACAGAAAGCTGCTGGGTCTCCATCGTTGTTCCAGCCATGTAGGAAGGATTCACCCTTGACATGTCGGAGGATTACTGGCAGCAAACGAATTTCTTACAATTTCCTTCTATTTGCAGCTGAAACCAGGGACACGTTTTATTGACATCCAGATTGCTTAACATCTGTGTTCTTGGCCTTGCGTTGTTGAAAGTTGTTACTTTTGTCTGGAGGATAGAGTGGGTGATGAGGCGCAAAGAGGCGCAGGATGCAACTCTCCCTTTGGGCTACGATTTCTACAAGATTGCTTCCTTGCAAATAGGGCCAGTGATGGCCATGGATGGATAGACTGATAGAATTAACAAAAGGATGTGACAATGGATTACATTTTTGGCATTTAAGCCAGAGCCCATTCTCATCATACTGAAGGACCCAGGCTCTGGAGGACAGTTTTGAAATGTAGATATTCCCTTGTTCAGCATAGACCAAACTGTGACTTTAAAAGCATCTGTAGTTAATTGTTATAATCATTAAGGTTGCATCAGTTTCAAGTGAAAATGCACTTTATCTAATATTAAACAATAAAAAAGCTGAAATTCTATTATTTTGCATTTAGGGTTGTATGGTAGAGAGGTTTATTACTAGACATTGAGATGCCACATTTACTTTAAGTTCACTTTTACTTAATGGTTTTTAGTTTATTGTTTTGTTTTGTTCCCTACAGGCCACCCTCAGTAAAAAGAGAGATTTTGTGGCAGCAATATAAAAAGATTACGTTTTTACTGTATGTTTTATTTTATTATTCTACATATTTCAATTAGGGGTGGGAATCACCAGATGCCTCACGATACTTAAGTCACGATACGATCTTATTGCGATTTTAAACATTTTGCGATAAGCTGAGTATTGCGATAAGATATATTGCGATTTATTACATTTTTTCAACTGCAAATTATGCAGTTTGTCAACATCTGTTTTATCTAATAAGATACAGTTTTCACTGTTCATCTAATTTTTCATTCACATACCTGGAGGTCAGAGGTCAAAGGACCTTTTAAAAATGGCCATGCCAGTTTTTCCTCACCAAAATTTAGCGTAAATTTGGAGCGTTATTTAGGGTTCTTCCCGACAAGCTAGCATGACATGGTTTGTACCAATCGATTCCTTATATTTTCTGATTTCATATGATACCAGTATTTTCACTCTAGCACTAAGACTGAGCATGCATCAACCTCTGAAAGACAGAATAGCGTCCGTCAGATTGTTAAGAGGTTAATAGTTAATATAATAAAAGACTGATACTTGACGTCCGTGTATCGATACAATATTGCCACGTGATACTACGCTGTATCGATTTTTCCCGCCACCCCTAATTTCAACAAATGTAATTAAATCAATCGACTTCCTTCCTTGTAGTCTAAAAAGTAAATGCTTCAGAATCAAATTAGTTTGACGTGTTCTGGTAGAAATGATAATGTCAAAAGGTGCCACATAAGAAACCAACATCTGTTGAGCATCTTCATATTATGAAATATCATAAATGGCTGTACAGAAAAAGTGCAGCTTCTTTTTAATGGAGGACCAGATAGAGGACAGTGAAGTCTCACTGTGGAACATGAGATGTCTTTTGGCATGTGACTGCTGAGTAATAAGGCTTAACGCCAACAGGCTTTATTAAGGCAGAACCTAGGCTGAGATTTCAGCTTTGGGCACATATACCATTGTGGCAGATTGCAATGAATCACCCCCTCAAATCCCTATCTCACCCCCTCCAGTCTTGTTTTTCGCAACAACACGACTGCCAAAGCATCAACCCACCCGAGCTGCTGCACCTTTTTTCTCTTCTGACATAAATTGGCCAAAAACTACTTCATGGATGTTTCTTCTGTGCTCTCAAGATGCACACACAAAAACACCCTCCACCCCAAATGCGAACTCTAATCCTATTTGACTGTGTCATTTCGGGGACCTGTGGCGAGGTAAGGGAAGCAGTAAGCTGCTGTTGTCTTAAGGGCAGCATGTGGAGAGTAAGACACATTAATCACAAGGGCACAGGGAAAGAGCGGGAGAGAAAGGATTGGAGTGTGAGGTGGGTGGTTGAAAGGTTGTACAGCCAGTATTACCATCGGTTTCTCACTGCTGTTGTCTCACTCGCTGGAGGCACCTGCAAGTTGGCAGTGCATTGCTATTTGTCCACAACATCAGGTTGGTTAAGTAATCACATCGCGGAAGCTCTGTTAAATAAATACATGCAAACGATAGTTGGTATGCAAATACTCCCACAAGATATATCCACGTAGATGCAAAGCAAATGTTTTCTGCCAGTTCATTGTCTAGTGGATTGAGAGTCATGACTTCAGATGCTTGCAAATATGAATTTTGTATTGTATTTGTAATGCTGAGAAGATCCTGAGAGACCAAAACAATATTACAGTACATTGAGCATGTTAGGATCGTTCCCTGCTGATTTGACCAAGTAACAGTGAGGATTGTGAGGAGGAAAATATGGGTTTAGAAAACCATTCAGTAACAATTCACCAAGGATTTAAAAGTATATGTGGATAATAGTTTAATGAATGGATGCACAAATTAGCAGACAGGCGTTTGCGCCTACCATCATCACCAAGGGAAGATGCCTTTGTCTCCAGGAGAGACGTATTTTAAGACATCTCCCTTTAGGAAACCTAGTTGACACTATAAAGCATCCATTTTCAGCCAGCAGTGACTTAACAGAAAGAGGCTGATTCCCTACAGAAGAATTGACAAATCTTTGGACCAAACTTCTGTTTAAAATAAGGAATGATTCGGTGATCTGTTAATGCAATAACCGGTTTTGTGCAGCCCGAGGAACCATGAAAATCATTCCAAAGGCACTGGAAAAATAATCCCTCTGACTCCATTGATCCCTGCGGGCATCCCAGGCTGAAACGGGAAAAAAGGAAACAGACCTTGAATCCATTGAGATATGAAACCTCCAAACCTGGAGGCTTCCTATTTTTAGATGACTCTATTTCCTTTGTCTCCTCAGCTCTGGGCAAGATGTTTAAGTAGGTCCAACTTACTAAACGTCTGCAAGAGCTGATAGGCTTTGTGATGGGGTTACTGTCAATGACGAATGCCCGGGGCCAACATCCTAAGTCCTTTTAAAATGTTC
This sequence comes from Sebastolobus alascanus, assembly GCA_916701645.2. NCBI lineage: Eukaryota > Metazoa > Chordata > Actinopteri > Perciformes > Sebastidae > Sebastolobus > Sebastolobus alascanus. The sequence goes on from CAKAOJ020000301.1 coordinate 368,650, forward strand.
CCGTCACAAAAAAGTAAAATCTTTCAGGGACAATGCATCTGCATTATGAGGAAACCATTCAGTTCAGACTAGGGGAGGGCGATATATCGAATATACTCGATGTATTGCAGCTTGTTCTATGTGGGATTGAATAAATGACTACATCGCCAACATCGAGTATAAATATTAATTGCTATTTTTTTAAGCCGCCAGTATGAGACTCGCTTTGGCATTTCGCTTCTCCCCCTCCCACAGACACTCTCTCCTGGGCGAGTGTGTGTGGCGTATGAGCAGGGTCTGAAATTAACTTTTTTTTCACTGCCTGCCACTGTGGCAGGCAAGTTATTTTTTTTTTTCTATAATCTAATGCTAAATGCTAATAATCTAATCTATGCACTAAATGAAGGAATAGCATTTTAGATCTGGTGTCATTCAATATTCTATAGATTTTACATAAAAAACATTATATGCATGCTAAATTCCAGTGTTCGAATTACACAGTAGCTTCGGGGGGAGCCCTGTTTTTCAGGGGTGGGAGGGTATTGTACTGTACTTTGCTATTGTCATCTATAGTGGCTATTTGCATAACACACAATTTAAACGATTATAATTATTTAAATTTTTGCTATTTAACATATATTTGGCTGTGCTGCTCACCGGCTGCAGGTAACAGGTAACGTTACTAACTCTCCTCCTGCTGATTTCAACACAGATTTGTTGTTCACAGTGAAGCATTATCAGGGGAACAATAGGGTGCTTCCCTCAGGTTTATTACCGCCACGCTGTTGAGCGTTTTTTTCTCTCCACCATGGCTCTGGTCCCAAACAATACATGATACAGCGTGCGTATGCTTCATTGTGCATGCGTAACTGTCGGAAAGCAACAATAAGAGGAATCAATAGTCACGGCGGCATGAGATGCCAAGGAGTCTGACAACTAGGAACCGGTTCTCTTTACCCATCCCTAGCATTTTGGACGATTTCACCCACCACTGCCAACAATTTACCCGCATTTGGCGGGTGGCGGGTGCTAATTTCAGACCCTGCGTTTGCACATGGATGTGCGTATGGGTAGTTTTTTTAAGCCATATCGCCCAGCCCTAGTTCAGACAGGTCACATTTTCTTTACATGACATTTGAATTGAAATTTTCTTTAAAACCTCAGGTGTTTGCAGGGTATTGACTAGAAATCCATCAGAGCTGAATACCTTGCATGCCCCTGCCTCTAATGTGCTACATGTTAGTTGACAACTGCATCTAAACATCTGTATTTTCTTTATGCTAGGGATGAAAATAGGCTGTCAACACCCTCTCCAACCCATCCATGTTATTATCCCTCTCACATACTATACCAAACATTATACAAAACCATTTAATGGTTGTGACAAAGGTTCTGTTTTCATTCAGCTGTCAAATACAGTGCATCTACATGTGCTAAAGCTTACAGTGTGAACAGACAGCACTAGCACACAAGCTCTGACAGATAGGTGGTAATAGTGGGTTTAAGACCTGCTGATTGCCCCATGGTGACATTTAAAATCATTCAACCTTTCGTTTTAGCCTCAGGTGCTTCATAGATCAGATGAGTGTTGTTTACAGCTTTTTAAAGGTTTTTCAGGGACCAAAAAGATTTCTGAAGATGCAATTTTCTGTACGCTTTATTCTTCTTTTCAAAAGTCTGCTGCCTGATTTTTCAACATTTGATAACTAGCTTGAAGAAATGAATCTGAGGCTATTCAATTTTTGTATCAAGGAGTAATTAAAATGTCTCCCGATAGAGTAATTTTTCATCAAGTTCTGCTGATGCCTCCATAGGAAAGAAAGCTATAATAAAAAATCGGCAGCAGTCCTTCCACACCGATCACAGCGACCTGTTGTGTGACCGATACAAACAGTTCACTAATGGGCTCTCAATCACTCTCACCATGGTAACCTAGTTGCTCCTGCTGAGCGTGATGCTGGTGGTGAGGCGATGCAGTTCAGGTTTGATGGACTTCCTACATAGCTTTCAATTATTTAAACATCAAACCAAGAGAATAAGCTTACCATGCTTTGTGGCCTATTTCCGTGATCAGGAGCGAGAAAACCCTTACAGATATTGACAACGGACGGATGTTGACAGCTATAAACTGATATAGCTTTGTCTTATAATGTCATTGTGCTTGTTATGGAGTGGTAAAGAGAGAAAATGGTGTATGAACATTGGAGACAGAGAGCAGACGGCTGCCGTCACGACCAATACAGAATGGAACCTTGATGCAAGCTGAGGGAAACCTGCGAGATGGTCAGAAGGCTATTAGGGTATGAAACATTTCATTTCCAACATTTTGTCTCGCCTTCACATCAAACCACTCGCCAAAACCATCTATTCCCTTTCAGCAGCAGCCTCACTCGATACCCCCTGCCTTGCAGTGGCCATGCAAAACTGGGACCATCTGTAGCTTCAGTAATGATGATGGCAGAGAGACCTACATGTAGCAAGGCTTTGAAAGCCTTCTCTTTGACTTTGGTGTGCCAAGATTAGCGCCCAGGATCCAGCTGCTGCTCCTGGAGCATCGCAGCAGCTTTGAAATCGCAAATGAGGAGCAAGAAGGAACGTTGCCTGTAATTATCTATAATGCATCTGGTTTTCTGCATCTCTATCTCTGTGACCACATATAGTATAGTAGTAAACATATAGTAGCCCAAAAATATGTATATATACATATATGTACACATATACATATGTAATACATATATATTGGTCAGGCATACACCGATTACATTACGTACCCACCGCCCCCACTGTTATTTTGCTTTGTTTACTAAATAGTTTAGTTCATTTTGGCGTATCAGCACCGTGTTATCAATACAAAGTCGGACGACGGACACTTCAAACTGACAGTGAATGCATCTGCTCCTTACGGAGTCTCAATCAGTAACACCGGTGTTGTCACGAGTTTATTAACCGGTGGGAAAAATTCCTCAGTCACATCCCTAATACATATATACACACCCACATATGTAATACATACACACATACAAATTTAGTTTGCCTTGATTTTTGTATTACTCTTAATGCTGACCGATCTGTTGCGACAAACACCGACATGCTGCCTGCTTTGTAAAATACTATTTAAATGTTTGCTCAGCTCATGAAAATGAATTAATAATGAAAAGCTGTAATTTCTGTCATTCTAACTTATAGGAGAATGGTTTAGGTTTTGCTCTCTGATCATTGTGACTCACATGTAGACTGTGGCCGAATAGGGATGTTTAAAGCACAATAAACTAAACTAAATGTTATTGTTATATCAGTGCCAATGTATTAGCTGTGTATCGTTTCACTTTGATCAGAATACTGACATGCTAGGTGTGGATGTGAATGCAGTTCTAAAGAGGAATGATATCAGTTGTTCAAATGCATAAATTACTTGACAGCTGTTTCTGAAAATCTGAGATCCCTTTATAAAAAGTTTCTCTTCTTTTCCAGGTAATTATGCGAATGAATAAATCCATGATGTTTTTTACATTTCAAAAGCAAGGACACTGAATTATTATTCACTGGGGATAGGAATTTTGGACATAACAAATATTTCATATTTTGAGGAAATTAGTAAAATATTGATGTCACAGACAGAATGGAAAAGAGACATGAATCATCGGTAGCTTTTGTTTGTTTGATTTCTTCTATTTTTCAATGCAAAGCAACTTAAACAGAAGTATTTTTGTCAGTCTTATTATGCATGCCTCTGAATCAGTTTCACTTTGAAAGCAGATGCTAAAGGACGAGCTATTGTGCAATTCAAGGACCTTATCTCTCAATCAGATACTTCTTGCATCTTGGTTAAAACTCATATTTACACTGTATCACACAGCATCTTTAATAATGAAAGAAGAAATGAGCCGCACACATTCAGTGTCTTACTGTATTCATATTGAGCTGATATGCTTCCATTGCTAACTCTGCACGCTGCGAATGACATGAGGTGGTGTGATCTGAAAGAGAGAGACGTGATAATGCCACTGTTTATTTTAGGTTGTAGCGACTGCAATGCCAAGGTTTTATTATGTTTATTATTAAAAACACCAATGATCAACATCAGTGGTGGAGAACCCTAACAAGAGATATTTACATCGAAGGCCTTGCAGTGCCAGGAGAACGCCACCGACAACAACAACAATACACAAAAGAGTCTGCCACTCCATGATCTGACTATCTCAAGGCCATACAGAGGCTGCAATGCAATTAAAGGTGTCACGATTTCGAGTCTAAATCAGAAATCGATCGAAATTAGTTTTCAATACGACCATGGAAATCAGCGATTATGTTTTTTCTCCCCGCCTATTTGCATGCATCCGAAGAACAAATAAAGCTGGACTCAAGAAATGCAACAGCCACACTTATGGTTAAAACTATAAACCAGCACAAAAATCACAATTACCAGCATAAGCCACCATGTTCTGAACAGACACATGACATTACAAACACTAACAAAAGTAACATTTGCTTTTTGGAACATAAAACAGCAAACTTACTACTCAAGTCCAGTACTCGGAACGAGGGACAGGACAGGCATGATGGGAAATGTGGGCCGTCCCTGTTGCTACAATACTCAGTGCACTTCCTGCATGAATTAGCCTAGCGGATAGCGTACTTTGGTTAGTTAGTTACTTTTCCTTACTCAAGGCTCTTCTACTCTTACTTGGTTTAACATTAAGTCACTGCATCTCCCGAAAGAACAACACCACGGTTGAATTTCAACCTACGTGCATGTTTTTTCAACTCAACATTGTTGAATCAGACCAGCTGATGCGGACTACTGACGTCTCTCAGCTCTGTGCACACAAGCTCCGCTTCCCCCTCCATATTCCAACAATGGCAGGTTTAAATCGAAAATCGAATAGAATAATGAGCTTAAAATCGAAAGCCAAATCATGGATTTGGAGAATCGTGACACCCCTAAATGCCATAATATCCAAAACAGAGAAAACTGAAACATGCACATATTGTAATTAAGCCTTTAAATTGAATTTGAAAGGTGGTTGTAAAAAGTTTGTAGCCTGCTGTTTGGCGGACAACAGAGACTGCGGTCAGCATTGACTGACAAGTCTGCATGGCAGAAAACGTTTCATATGTCAGAAACTTCTCAAACCACTCCTGCAGCATAATCCGCTCCTCTGCTGTCCATCTATATCCCCATTATGTTCCAGATAGTCACATTTTCTCCATAATATAGCTAAATGTAGTGCTTCCCTCTCGATCCTCTTCATTCTCAATACTCCTATTGGATGACCACACTTCAAACCGATTAGATCTGTCTATGTTTCACAAATGTCCAAGTCCTTTATTGTTGTATTTACTGCAGAACTAAGCCCCACAGTATAGTGTGAACAACAGATAGGAGTCTTATGTTGCTTTTGTCTTTGATCTTGAAGCATTTTACAGATTTACAGTATTTTTTATGATGCCTCCGAAACAGGAGAAGTGGGACTGGAGAAACTAATAGAAAAGAATGTTTAATACTGTAGTTTTCTCTGGAGTACCGAGAGGACCGAGGCCCACAGCACTAACTCATGTGCAACAATTTCCTTGGGAATGGTGTACTGTATCAGAACAATTCACTGACAAAACTGTCAGCATCTGAAACGCAAAAAGACATGCAATTTTGTCATAAGGCTCTGCTTTACTTTTTTCCTCTCCGTAGCCTGATCTCCCACAAACTGTGTCATTATAACAAGACCGTTCGCTCTTCCCTTTTCAAACACCTCTGAAGTAGCAAGTCGCTAGTAGTCTAAGAAATGCCTTCAAGGAGCGATCCAGATATTTACTTTTAACTGCAGTGATGCAACTCACTAAAATCCCTGTCAGCTACTCTACCTCTGTGATGCATGTTAAACACACAGAGTAACAGACCAAGGGTTGTTGGTTATGATGGCTAATTATGTGCAGCATAGAATATGGATTATTGCCAACCGTGGATCACGCAGCCCGTGAAAAGGAAAAAAGCAATGATTACATATTCGCTGCCAGTCACAGTTAAAATCCCTTTCTGCATTCAAACAGGTTTTCCTCGGCGTTGCGGCACATTATAACACCATCAACCTTTTTTTACAAATGCATTCATTTCTCCACACACACGTCTCTCTGCAAATACAACTCGGGTGTGCAACGTTCCATAAGATGCACAACTTTGTAAGTCTGTTTTTTTGTACGTGTAATGAATGTCAAAAAAGAGACACGAGGCAAAAAGACAAAGAAAGAAGGAGAAAGTGATTATGCTCATGCAGACGGGTATGATTAATCTGACAGTATATGTGGCACAGGTGCTGAGCCTCACAGAATGATGATAAACCTGGGGTATTTGCCCAATGGCCATTATAATTACTGCTTCTCTAATCCAATCTGTCACACCCATCATCCCCACAAGAAAATATGATTGAACATTTTAGCTGCCTCCATTTGTTATCATTTCTATTTTCTCTTTCACTTTTTTTTTTACAATACAGTTTCTCCATATGATGTGAAATTTTATAGGAGAGATGTATTTGGGGATTCACCTGTTACCACACTTAATTAGCACATCTTGTCAGCACTCAGGTGTTGAGAGATTCCCTTTGGAGTTGTGCATTAGAGCAATCACTCAACAAGTCTGCCAGTCAAGTCAAGGGAAAGAAAAACTCACCTTCACATAAATAAATTTAGCAGGTCCAAACTCCAACACTCGGAGTATGTACCAGTGCTGAGCCCTTGATGCATTCAAGCTATCGATGTTCTGTGCTGACTGATTAAGGTTTGCTTTCAGTCCTAAGTGAAGAACATCAAAGTATAATGGGGAAGTGACTTTTTTAATTGACAGTTCTCACCGTGGTTCAGCCAATTTCCGTAAACCGATACCGACAGAGATGGTGCTGGATTGGAAAGAAAGATATTTAATATATATTTATTTTCTATTTCTTTGAATTTGAATGTCAAAAAACAATTCTTTTCAGGGATGAAAAGGCCTCTGACATGACGATTAAATCATGAGAAATTAAGCACGACTGCTTGGGATCAAGATGAATTTCAATCATACTCTCAGCGGACCGCATGATTTGCTGATATCTGATATCACTGATCAAAAGGCCACCCTCTATCGACCTAAACGCAAATTACTATGCTGTAGTTTCTCTGCCGAGTACCAGCACTGGCCATGATATAACAAGAAAATATTTTAATCTTGATGGTTGGTATTAGTTATATAGGATAGATATTCTATATTTATCTCATGGTCAACAAATCCAATGAAAAGACCAAAACCAAAAATGAATTGATCCTACTAACACCAGAGTTTCCGCTGGTAAATCTCCTTCAATACGTCAACGCATTTGTTACGCTACCCGCGAAGACCCATCAGCTGTTTTAGGACATTATTTAGACTTTTATGTCACCAGCCAATCATGAACAAACCTAAAGGAAATATGTGAGAAACTAAATTGTCATTATCTAAGAAAACGATATGATGCTGGAATCTGGCACTTGATTTTCTATTTTTTTTTAATGTATGTAAATTAACACTAAGAGTCTACAGCCATGCTAGCCCTTGTGAGAGGTTTAATTAGGTACAGCAGTGCTTTGAGCTAAAGATGGAAACAACACAAATCTACACTCCCATCTCAAAGCTCACCATCCAATTGGGGCTGCACGATTTTGAAAAAATATCTTATTGCGACTGATTTTTGACTGATATCGCAATTGCGATATGATTTGCGATATTAGAGGTTATGATAAGTTTTACATTGAAAAACTGAAAAACATTAAAAATGATTATGGTGTGATTTTTGTGGGGATCTGTAACAAACAAAGATGTTTTCCTGAGTCTGTAGAATATGATGTGTAGGCCAGGACATCTCTGCAGCACCACAATATTTAATTTAAAATGGTATTTTGACACACATTTCGCCTTTAACAAATATTGAGATTTCCTCCTCATCCTGCGATTTTGAAATTGCAGTAGGCCATATTGCGATTTTGATAAAATTTTGATTAATTGTGCAGCCCTACATCCAATAGAATATCCAAGTCTGCCACCGACTTCATCCACAAAGACCGGCCGGAACAAATCTCCTACCATGGTGAGCAAACAGTCCTCAAATATCAACAAAATATAAAACATGACAGTCAACAGTGGCGAGACTGTACGAGGGCAATTACTACCAGCTGATTGATCTGATTTATTGATCTCAGAATGCCCTTGTGTAAAATAGCGCTTAGTGTCAACACTTTAAGGTCACTTATGGGTATTGCAACAAATGCGTCTCCAGTCTATGGATTTTTATATCTATTGGCGTCTCTTCAGCTTTTTTTGGACGATAATTTCGTAATTGCTGGGTTGTTTTTTTAAAGCAATATCGTCAGTAGGGGGATTTCAATACCGCTCAACCCTAGTGTGTGCAAAGCTCCGCCTTGGTGAAACACAGAGGTCAAAAGAGAGAAACTAGTGTGACAATAAATGACTGCACAACACAGTAGAGACTGAGCTGAAATGAAACCAAATTTCCGATTATGTTCCGTCACTGCATCGATGCAGAACCGTCCACATCGCGATGCATCCTAGAAATCGAGAAATTTCCACTCCTCTTATATGTGCATGACATTTTCTTTATCCGCCGTGTATATAAAAGCTGTTAGCCAGTTGCCAGTCCTGCTTCTGATGGATGCTGTTTTCTCAGTGCTTTTCAAATTGTTATGCAGGAACAGCAATTAGGCACACACAAGTCTCAAGGTCAAATGTAATGGCTTCCTTTATAAATAAGACATCAACAGGCTGTGCTCTGATATACAATGGTTTTTATAGTAACAAAAGCAAAGGCATAAGACTGATAAGACTTTGGCTTACTGTAGCGGGGATTTGATGGCACTGAGTTGAATACTAAAAGCAGACATTTTAAATCCTGCATGCTGTGTTTAGTTCAGCTCTCTACTTCTGACTCACAGTCCACAAAGTAAATAATGATGCAGCATCATATTTTTAAACTTGTTTTCATTGGAATATGCCACTAATGACAGCTTGATCTATTCTTAAAAGGCGAACAGCATCGCAGCTCCTATTTAGATGATTATATGACCAGGCATATTGTTTTTCACTGCTTTTGTTCACTCTTTGCCCTAAACCATGTCACCTTGGACCAAATATCACAGTAATTCAAATGGATAAAAATGAATAGACAACGGCCACTTCATCCAAAATCAAAATAAAATAATGATAACCAGCCTCCTGATTCTTTCTCCCCCCCCCCCACATTGAAAATTCATCAGCAAAGGGAGCAGAAATGGGACCTGTCAGAATATCCATCATCGTTGTCAGAAAAATCACATCTGTATTCATCAATAGACACGGGGCAAAATGTGAACCTGCTTATCATCCCTCATGGGTCGCCTATAAGGGTCACTCTCGAAAAGTCAAAGACAGATTCTGAATGCTGAGATAGAGGCTCTATTGTGCTAAATTCACTGGTATATATGTACAGTGATCAACCGCTTATATGGATCAAAAAGCTTGTTGTTATGCTGTTTAAATAATTTGCTTATAGTAATCAAGCAGTCCACTTTAGGTCTTTTCATACATGAAACTTGGTGAGTAACAGTAGAGTAATTTGAAGAGCGTTTGTAAAAGCTGTACTGTATTTTGAAACAGTCAATAAAATTCAGTTAATAGCGAAGCTGTCCGTTTCATTGTTTCATTACTTTATATTCGTGTAAAAAATATACAAATGTCAATTAGATGATAATCTGCATGAGAAATATAGAAAAAGAAAAAAAAATCTGATTATAATAAGAATCCGCTTACAGTGATCAATTTGACCCAGACAGACGTGATCACTATAAGTGGTTTCCACTGTATATGTTAACTTTATACAGTATGTTTATATACATATATATATATATATATGTATATAAACTGGCCCGCACTGGGCCTCCATCAAAAAGACACTTGGCCACCGGCCTGTGCTATATCCTGCCCAGATACTTGCCAACGTGCCTAACAACTTTTCTGGCGGAAACCCTGCTGTTGGTAATCTGTTCCAACAATCTCTGTCTAAAGCCAGTGGAAATTGAGTTTATTAAAGATCAAACTTATCTAATCAGCTCCAGCCTTTTGATCAAGGTCAGGCATTTTGAAGTTCATACAACTGAACTTTGTTTATTACAAATGTCTGCCCTTCTTTTTGATCCCGCGGGTCATTTTAGAAGTTCATCTCAAAGCCCAGAGGGTTATCTTTGTACTTCACAGCCATTTGTGTCCAAAGCGCGACACAGACCGAGATTACTAGTCTGATTAAGGTTTGAGTGAACAACTACTCTGCTATTTCAGGAACAAATCAGTGATTTGCTTCTGAAAAAAAAGATAGTGGATGAAGAAATGTTGGTAAAGATTTTTCTTGACTCCTTTCCTTTGCTCTCAAAGTGCCCAGTGGGAGAAAAGGGGACAAACAAATTAGAAGTAACCTCACTGGGAGGGGTCAGGCATCTACTACAATCTTCCCCTCATCAGTTTGTGAAAAGAGGCCACTTGGCATTCTGTGGCGTACGTCTCCCCTGAGCAAAACATAAAGTCAAATAGCCACAGAATGATTTCCCTACCCTGACCTCTACTAAGATGATACCTACTTACCGCACGCAATTACTACCTTATTGACTTGCAAAACAATGTTCATGCAGCACCTATCCAGAGTTGAGCAAGTGAGAATCAGTATGACATATGGGATTCGGTGTAGAGGGCACCGGTTTGTTCTTTTGTTGCTGTTCTCAGTGTTTTTTCAACTTTGCAGGTAAAATAAGGCACTTAATAATATACTGCAACTTTGGCTAGGATGTCAGATAAAAAATGCAATTGCCATTGTTTATTCCTCTTAAATAAGAAAAAGAGAAACATTCTTGCAAAAAAGTCTCAATATTTATTTTAATGGCAGCTGTGTTACAACAACCAGAGGTCAGCCATCTGTTTTTTTCCAAATACAACTTCTGTACAGATATAATGGACAATATGAACAACATAATAAGTATGGTGCATTGCCTGCCCTGCTTGGTGTGTAAACTCCCTCCTAACAGTGCTGCTCAGCTTCTGTTTTCTTCACTCTTACATCTTTTATAATGATGGTCGGGCACCATACTGATGTTTTTGCATGCTTTACCCTATTTAGTTGAAAGAATGCGCTGTTACATGCTGCTAGTGTGCACACCCAAAAATTGTTGTAAAAAAAAAATCAAGTGTCTAGGTTTGCGTAATGCTGTTTTCCAGGATTAACACCGGGTTTCGCCAGTGTATTGCAGGCCTGATGGCCCGACAGCCCTAAGTTGACTCCCCACTGGGCCGACCTGCTGATTAAAGTGAAGGGGATTAGCCTTGAAGTTAGCAACAACTGCGGCTCAGGCTTGCTTAAAGTGGGCTGACCTTTGAGTTGGACAAGCGCTATTCTCATTTTAGTGACAAGGCGCTCCTCAGAGTTTTGCTCAGCTTTTTCATAAATATTTCTTTTAACTGTTTAACTGATTGCATTAATCAGTCAACATTTGCATTGTGGGTTAACGGTTAAAAGGTTAATTATTAACATCCCCTATCATCCATCAAAAGTCAGGGTGCAGGTTAAAGCCTCTGGTTGGTGCATGAACAGTGCTAAACGCTAACGTTGGCCTAGCTATGATGCTAACTGGCGCTATACGAACTAGTCAGGCCCAGAAGGTGAGCGACTCAGCCACGGCAGCTCACGTTTTTGTCCACCAAAACGTTTGTGCCCTCCAGCAGTCCGAAGATACCCGAGGGCCAAGCACCATGTATGCTATTTCATCGTTAAATTCACTTCTGAGAATTTCTTAGGTGAGAAATCACTTGTGTAAATATTGGCAGTTTTACATAAATTGATGGTTAATTGAAGGTTTGCTCCAACGTTTTCAGAGTTGAGAAGCTCCACAAACTGGCGCGGCAGCTTTGATCCAGCCAGCGCGGTCTGTGAGCGTGACTGACTGGCAGGCTGTCTAGCTAGCTAACGACCCCCGCGGGCGCGTCTACGATACCCGACTCTTGAGAGCAGGGGATATTTGGCGGCCACAGAGCAACTTTTTGTGGCCACGGGCTGTGGCTAATCAATAAGCTAATTTAATGATTATTATTCTCCAATCACATCCCATTGCGACTCATATGAAACTTTATATAAATATCTACCATGAAGTTAAAACTTGTGAGCCTACAGTGACACTGGGTCTAGACTACACCAATAAGGTACATTAAGGTTTTGTGGCAGCAAAATGTTTTATATGTAGGCTTTCTGGATCATGCACTGATTAATTATGTAACATATTGCTCAATACCATCTGCATTTCACACACATGACGCTATGACATACTAGACTATAATAATAAAACTATTAAAATCAGAGAGGTGCTGTGGTGCTCTGGTCCGTCTTGAAGGGCTGCTATACATTTTGCAAACACCAGATGTCACTGTATTTGCTGCGTTTGAAGCCCCAAAGCTTCGAATCTTTTTCGGCACGAAAAGAAAGCCCCAAAGCTTCATGAGACTTCATTTGGCCGTCCCTAGCTTTAATCCGCCCCCTGACTTTTGATGGATGAAGTTGAAAGATTTATATATTTTGCTGCAGCCAAGTTACACTATGCATAAATGAAAGTATAAATAAATAAATAAAATTCTAAATATATAAATTAATTAATTAATATACGAATGAATAAATAAATACCCAAATACATGTAACATGTATATATTTAATGTCTCATTTTTGATCATTCTGATTTATTTATTTATTTGTGATGACAATTAAGCATTAAATTGAATAACTATTTATTAATTCATTTATGCAAGCATTTAATTATATAATTAGTTATATATCTTGTTTCGGCATTTAAAACCCTCCATAGCTATGAGCCAGCCAAACCCTATCACTAGATGACAAAATTCAAATGTGACACTAAAACTTGCATCCTCGAAACCACTAAAAAGACAAGACCATTTAAGCAGAGAGTTATCCTCCTTTTGTGTGCTGCCACATCCACGAAGATGCTAAGTGTAGATTAGAGTGGGCAGTTTGATTAGGTAAGGGTTTTTCTGTCAGGGGAAGGAAAGGTAAGGGTCTGTGCCGACGCTGGCACATCCCTCCTTTCTCTTATCCCTACACTGATTAATGGCAGAGTCCTACAGTACCGTGAAAGATCGCTGAAGCCCAGGGAAACCTCCAGAGATGAGGCTCCCTGCCAATTACCTTCCTCAATAATGGCCGCTCAATGCCTGAATGACAGGTACCCGCCCCCGAGGATCTGAGTGGGCTGCTATTAAAGCCGAAGGCTTCATGAGTGGTGAGGCTGCATATGGAAACATCTGTAGGTGGAGAGGAAATAAAACTGTGTTGCTATTGCAATGCTTTTGCTTCACGGCTGAGTCTGAAGAGGGCACTGCTCAGTGATCTAAACCCTGGTAGAAAAGGTTTCAAAAATAAATAGAAAATCATAAATTAAATGGATAGAAAATACAAAATGTTTGCATGAATATGCATTGGCCATTAATAGAATTCCTTTTTTATATATACTACAAGAGAGCAATGAACAAGTGATAATGAGTCTGTGTGTCTTTATTTATATATATAGTCTATTTATCATACTCTACCCTAACAAAAATAGGTTCCAGTGAATCATCATATAAATGCCGTGTGTTGTGGAAATAGCACACAGCCCACCATGTATAAAATAAGAAGAGATATGACATGCACACAAGTGATGGGAGCAAACTTTATGATTACACGTCTGGGGGAAAAGATGTGAGCCTTCAAGGGCAGGGCACAAGGACTTCAAACTGTGCCACCTTTGGAGAACTTCCCTCTGAGATAGTGCAGATAAGCGGGGCTGAAAGGGGAGATTAGGAGCTTGCAGGAGAATCTGCTTCTCCCTACCGATTTGGACATCCATTTTAATGGGACACTTAACACTTATTCAGGAGCTAGACCTGGAGACTAGCAGGGTTCCTCCTAGCGCAGTCACACTACTCCCTGAGCAAGGAAATGGTAGCCATTGTGCGCATCAAAAATGCATTACCTATGCTCCTCTGTCTGCTCAGCATTCTCACCAGTGGCATGGCTTATTGTCAGCATAGTACCTTACTGACAGCAGAGCAGCTTGTAGGCTAAAGAGAAACAGGGCTGTAAAGTACTGAGCTACAGTACATCCCAGAGCAAATTGAGGAGAAAGTTTGTACTTAAAAAGTGACATACTGTATGACAGTTCTCTAATTTTACAGAGTTCAATGTTGTGAATATGAGCATGTAGGACCTGGACTCTTTTAAGGAACTCAGGCTTAGTTTGTGAAGTACTTGTCAAATACAGTATGTGGGCATACAAACAGAACAAAGAGATCAGGGGTTCACAAAGCTAATCTACAATTCAGTATCAGAACATAGAGTTTTGTTTTTGATGTCTAAGGACTTGATGCTTAACTCCATTCTTCTTTTTCCAGCGTACAGATCAATTCTGGACCAAAATCTCATTAATTGCTTCTCTATAGAGCTACTTGCATCCTGCTTCCCTAAGTGTGAGATCATCCAATCCTACGGGGCCAACAGACTCTTTAAAAAGAATCGATCCCAAAGACACTGAAGGCATAAAGTCAGCCACTGTGATAAGAAACATCAGCAAAAAAGTGGTAATTGAAAATTATAAAGACTTGCTTTCCCCTATCCAAAGTTTTGGCTCTACCTGTATATTGCTTTAGCATTTCCTTTCTATTTCCAGGATGGTGGAGAGTAATTCTTACACACTATACGATTCCAAAGTCATCAGATTGCTGTACTGAGCACATTACACAACTGACTGTTTTATAATGGGGTATCTTAAAGTTGTTGTGGTTTGCACATTATACGATCAGCGACAGGGGGTCTCACATTATTAGACATTTCGCTAGGAGAAGTCCCTGACAAGTTTGTCTGGTCTCCAAACTACGTCAAAACACACACGAGAAGTGATACAGAAGCGAGCGAACCCAGTTGTTTGTGCACCGATTTGCAGTGAAAAAACAAAAAAGAAAATAATATGGAGGAGAGAATGGTTGGGGAGGCGCGGCCAGTAAAGAATGTGTGTTCTGCAGAGACAGTTGGAGGTAAATAAATAATTACGACTCCTCCTCCTGATATTTCCCTCACCCCGTACCTTGTGCTCTCATTGGCTTTAGGTCGTCACTGCTTTCATTACTGGTCAAAACAATTTTCGGACAACAGGATTTGGACTCAGACAGGCCTTTTAACCTGCTAGATATCTCTCAGGGGTCTGTAACACATCGGCGCATTTCTCAGATCGCGTCTTGCTAACTGTCAGCGAGTGAAAAATCAGTGCTAAAATCGTGTGTAAATTCGGCATTAGTAAAATGGTGCTGAACACAAAATGGTGTAAAAATTCAATTCAAGTCATTTAAGAAAATACCTGTATGTACAGTATATCTTATGTACAGGTTTTTAATGTTGAGCAATTCAGGTAAACTACTTTCTTTTTTTTGTTTTGATCCATTTTGCAGCTGAAAGTGTCTCAAATGTTCATCTTGTGATGACATCACATTACTTTTTTTTTCCCCTTACATCCTTTTGCCAAAATATTACTTTAGTTTGTCTTTCTTTGACAGGATTGAAATAGGCAATACATACCAAACTCTCAGGATGAAAACTAATTTCAAACCATTACAGACACAAAAACACACAGCCAATTAGAATGAGTGAAGGACTGCAACAATGGGCCCCTGTCAAATTATTTTTTCTCATTTCCCCTCCGTCTCCCCAACGAACACAGATCATTACACACTCATAACACTGCTTCGAACAGCTAAGTCATGCGTCTTCTCCTCTAATACATGGACTCATGTATGGTGCGGAGAAATTACATCTTCTTCAACTCACACTGGCAAGGCTCATGACTGACAGGAGCGTAAGCAATGATGGAAATCACACCAAAAGGAACGTATGGTTGGTCTCAAAAAAGGTGGCGGTGCATCTGATCTGTCAAACAAAAGGATTTTTGAGATATTTCCAAACATGAACACTCACTGGCCTCTGCCCTACAGCCTTTTCCCCGGAGAACATTTCATTCATAGGAACATTTGTTCTCCTGTATCATTCTTGTATTAGATATGCCGTTGACATTCAAGTCTGTTCTTGTACCGAAACACCTAGAATATAGACTACAAGAGGCATTTCTTTCTAAGTAACTGTTGCCTGTCTTTGCCCGGTAAAAACAGACTACGTAGAGGGAGTGTAGTACATTTTCATTAGCATACAGTATAAAGACACTTTGTGGGCAGAATATTAATGTGTTTTTCAGAGTAATGTGACAAGCGTACATCTTGGCCGATGGGCTCAACTGAGCAGGGAGAGAAGAATGGAAGGGAGAAAGTATTTAATAGTGTTTTGGTTCCAACGGCTGGAGGTGAAAAGAAAATTAGCATTATCTATAATGTGCTAACAAGAAAGAGTGGATAGCTCAAATGGTGCACTGCCAGATTGAAAGCGGAGGAACTGAAAGATACAAGAAATCATACTGGCTTAACTAGGAAAATATGTTTCGGAAAAAATATGTTCTTAATAAACTGTAATTGTCTCCAATGCATTCAGCAAAATTAAAAAGGGACTTATATCTGTTAATTACATCATTTATATTTAAAACTACTTGAAATGTCAAATACTAATTCAACACATGTCAACCTTTAAATGGTTCAAGCCCTACAGAAGTGGCAATTACTTGCAATTAGTGCATATAACTGCTTCCATTGAATCACGGTCCATGTATAAATCATTGCTTTCTGACAGTATCTCTCCTATATTTAAATCCACAAAGGGAGCATTTCATGGTGCCAGCAGTGCCACAAGCAAGATGCACACTACAGAGGGTATCAATTGATATCTCTCTTTTCATCTCCCTGCAATCCAAACCTCTACACCCCCCCACCCCTAACTTCTCAATATAATTTATATCATACGGCTTCTTTTTTTTTTTCCAATTCCCCATAGGCTCAAACCGAACTATGATTATAATACCGAGGAAAAGAGGATCAGCTTCTTTGGTTGACTTGCCAGCCAATTGAATTGTCTGCTTCATCTCAACTCAATCCATTGACCTTCTGTCTCCTGTCTACAGGAGAATAGCAGAGGTGGCGTCTGAACTCACCCACCTCTTCAGCTGGCTGATCAAGCTAAGGAAGCCATCGATAACTTTGTGTTCACACTCAATCACACCGGTAAATTACAGTTAAGTGTGAAGCACAACAACGCCGTCCCTACAAAGACAAATATATCATAGAATGAAAACAGGTCAGACTACAGGCTTCTTAAAGGGCAACAGTTTTTTTAAAACATTGATATTAGGGCTGTCAATCGATTAAAATATTTAATCACGATTAATCGCATGATTGACCGTTATTAATCGCACATTTTGTTGTCAAAATGTACCTTAAAGAGAGATTTGTCAAGTATTTAATACTCTTATCAACATGGGAGTGGACAAATGTGCTTGCTTTATGCAAACGTATGTATATATTTATTTTTGGAAATCAATTAACAACACAAAACAATGACAAATCTTGTCAAGAAACCCTCACAGGTACTGCATTAAGTGTAAAAAATTAAGTGTAAAAAAATATAAAATTTAGCGTAGGTTTGGAGCGTTATTTAGCCTCCTTCTTGACAAGCTAGTATAACATGGTTGGTACCAATGAATTCCT
Source organism: Sebastolobus alascanus (assembly GCA_916701645.2). Classification (NCBI taxonomy): domain Eukaryota; kingdom Metazoa; phylum Chordata; class Actinopteri; order Perciformes; family Sebastidae; genus Sebastolobus; species Sebastolobus alascanus. Next base: position 386,348 of record CAKAOJ020000301.1, read on the forward strand.
TAGGTTTTCTAGTGTCATGTGAAACCAGTATCTTCACTCTAGCTTATGAGCCCGCTACAACCTCCGAAAGATCGATTGCTTTAATACGTTAAAGAAATTAGTAGCGTTAAAATGAATTTGCGTTATCGCTTGTGGTTTCCCAGCGCGTCGTCTGTTTAAGTTTAATTTTTTCCATCATGTTATATAGCCTCCAGAATAATATCAATGTTTTAATAATGGCTGTTGTTCCCCTTTAAATGTGAAATATAGAACTGTGGAACACAATCACGATCATTACACCACTGGTGCTGACGTGTGTAGCTTTCATGGATGTGTGAAGTCCCAGAAGAACATCATGTTTCAATGTACAGTGGTAGGCCTGCTGTAATCCCTGCAGGTATAAACTACCGTCTCTGCCTTCACTGATTTCACCCGTGTCATTCAGGACTCCGAGCTATTCTGAGCAACCACTCATCTCCTAGATAAGGGAGCGCTTTTACAGCCCTACAGTGTGACATTTTAGTGCAAAGCCAGGGTGTGGTGGTCCGGCTTCACATCCAGTCTCATTAAAGGATTAAGAGTTGTATTAATATTTAAAGCTGCACTCATCAGTATTCTTATATTAACAATGGATCAAATGAGGGTGTAATGTGAAAGGCTTTTAGACTATTTGGGATCTTTTTTTTTTGTTTTCCACCTACTGTACATGCCAGCTCCAAACAGCAAACAAAAGCATTTTGAAGCATTTAGCGAGCTAAATAGCCAGATATGTTTTCCCCAGGAGCTGGTGTATACAAAACAGGGCTAAAAGGAGATTTAATATTTGACTTACATTTCTCAGGTGGTCAGAAACAAAACTCCAAATGTTGCTTTGTGTCTGCTTGATGTGCAATTGCTTGCCAACAGCCATATCAACTTTAAAAGGTGATACTATGTCAATTTTTTTAGCTTGTCCTGCTGCCCTCAAACTACAACAAACCAGTGTTTTTACTAAACTCTAGCCTTCAGGGGGTCTTTATATGGATCAACAAATATTACTGATATGACATAAAAACAATAGGATTGAAAAACTAGAGGAGGATATAAACTGTGCAACAAGGGAGCCAATAATGGAAGCAAAATGTGTTGGTTTTAGAGACAATTACTGTTAAATTAGAGATTGACCCTGTATAAGCAGCAGGGGATTAGCCTTTCAAAGGTTGGTTAAGTGCAATGTAGCGGCCCACAACTGACCTCTGGAGACTGGAGTCACAGGTAGAGATCTCTGATCGGCTTAATAGAAAATGGTAATCGCATTAAAGTGACAAACATCATTGACTGGTCGTAGTAATAGGGGCCAGTTGGTGTTAAATAGTTCAGGGAGGTTAATAGGCTCTGAGCTTTTTATTGATTGGCAGTCTGGTGGGACTGGTAAACAAAACATTTCCCAACAGGCGTTTGTTCCAAGAGCTCTAGCGTCCAATTCAGTATATGTGCATATTGTGTTTTGCTCACTGTGGCAAAAAGAGGCAAGAATCTGCTGAAACAGCCAGTGATCCATTGCAGCCACACGCAGTTTACTAAAATGCAACCTAGCTCAACTAATGCATTACAAGTAAATCACCACATTACAATTTCCTTTTTCTCATCTCATCATCCCCACTGATGTTCTTTTTTATTGCAGTGTCCACTTGGAAAAGCTAGCCCAGGCGAATGGTAATGAAATGCCTTATTTCACTTTGATATTGATACAATCCGCGCGCCCCTCCCTAGCAGTCTTTCCAGAGGTTAAAATTACCCTGAATGTTTGTGTTCGTTCCCTCTTCAGACCAAGATAAATATTGCCAATCTGGCCTCTGCTGGCTCCTGCTCGGCTCTTACTGCGTGGCCAAAAAGAAAAATGGTCTGCTTTCCCAAAGGGGCAGAGGCAATAGAGCTACGTGCGAGGCCATCAGGCCTGTGCAACTTACGGATGCTGTAGATATTAGATTGCACTTTCTCTCCAAAAGAATGCCATTTATCTCTTCAACCTGAGCCACCTGATTGGTGGAGATGGCTTTCTTTGTACAGATGTCAGGGGTGACATTTCGAGACATCCAGCTAAAATGGAATGTTTGGAGTCAGTCAGCGCAATAGCTCAAATGTTGACAGCGGGGGATATGCCAAGCCCTTAGAGAACACATCCCTCAAGTGAAACATTTTTGGAGATTGGATCCACCATATGCCAGATGGAACAAGATTATGATACACTGCTCATCTACTCTGACAGCATATGGTCTTGTGCTGGTTATCACAGAATGCTAAATGTGTTCACACATTGATATTTACCTGTCTGTGTATATTCAAATCAACATAAGGACTTCATTATCTTCTTTGGCTGCTGAGAAAATGTATCATTCAGTGCTGATGTTTATAGAATAAAGGTTCAGAATAAATCTGCTTTGATGTGATAAAATACAAGAATATCCAGAGGAAAAGTTGACAGTTTTGAAAAATGCTATGCTATATTAGACCCGAGTTATAAAATATTTGAGTATGGACTCCTTCCTTTAGAAACAAGTCAAGACTTGAGTAAGATTGTGGCTTCAATTGACAGCCTCACACTTCCACTATTGTAATTAGCCCCTTGGAGACATAAACAACACACTGTGGAAGAAGATATCATTACTTTCTCATGCTCCTGTCAGGAATCTTGCATCTAGTCCCAGTTGGAATCACTAAACTAAAACCAGCAACAACTATATACACTTTTAAATGTAAAACACATCATTAAAATATCTAAATGTCGCTTTGTTTTGTGTTGCCTTTTTTCTCTGGATCTACATAAAAAAAGGAGCATTTTGAACATGAATAAGCAGATGCACTGTAGTGCTGTATTCAAAAGGATACATAGATTCAACATAAAAACTAGATATACTGAATTCAATATTTTATAGGATTTGTCTTTGTCTGTTTTTCTGACGGCTCATCGCATGTAAATCCCCAGATTAAGTTGCTGATGCTTTCAATAACATTAAACTAGGCTAGAAATAGATGTAGAGAAACAGACAATTAACCACTCAGTTACAAATCACATCTACAGAAAACAAATAGCACGACTTTTACCCCTAAGACCATGCATATATCGTCTTGGAGTGAGAAAAAGTAATTATCGTGTTAACAAGCTCAGAAGAAGACACTTAAAACAACTGCGTAGCATCGTACTATTTTTAGGCAAAAATAGCGAAAGGCATCTGTCAGTGAGAAAAGGTGTGATATGACCGAGTATCTGGAGAGAAAAAAAAGCTGCTGTGCTGAGATAGGTTAAGGCTTTTCATCTTAAATGCATCTGTCCGTCACCCAGAAAATCAAGCTGTTTTGTGCACTGATTGTCTTGTTTGAATTTGAAGGCAAACACGCATGCACAAGGACACGATATGTTCACACCACGGTCGTCTTTGATTATAATTGCAGATGCCACCAGGAGAAGAAAGTGTTGTTTTGTTGTGAGCGACTGAAAAGGGAAAATGCAATGAGCTTGGCCTTAAAAGGAATGAAAGCATGCAGCTAATACATAGAACCTTTCAACTCAGTATTATAATATTTGCATATTTTACATATAACGCCTTTCATGGCACCTTAGTTATATACACACATCTGATGTTATATTATATGCTCGCTTGACACATTAAACATTATCTAAACACAAGAAAAATACAACTAATAGTTCCTCTGAATGCTTATTGAACCTGTGTAAACACAGAAATATGAACACATTCACGAACATCCAGTCTATTCTTTCCTATACTGACACAAGTTATTTGTTTGCTCTATATCAGATTGATTTCCTATTGTGTACCACTCCAGATGTATGGCTGCTGTCTGCAGTGTCAGCTGTTACAGTAAACCCTGACTTGTGCATTTGGGCTTGGCTGGCCAAACACGGAAAAAGAACTGATATACTGCAAACTTTAAGGGTATAAACAAATCGATAGCAGGAGCTCTCAGTTTGTCCCATGTTGAAATACTAAATATATGATGAATAGAATAGATATCTCTGATCGACAGCTTCTACCATCGCTTGCCTGGCCTTTGCTATTATGCAAAAGTATGCTTAACTCACAATCTATATACATAATATTATGATGTAGGTGTGGGGTCAGTTTGAATATCAAAACAGATGCAGAAATCCTAAAACATGCATTTAATTTATATAGGTAGCTACAGAGAGTTAAAGGCTATGTCCAGTCCAGAGCTACAACTTTAATAACCTCTGCAGAGTCTGACTACAACACATTTATTTTTTTTTAAATTCTTGTTCTTTTCTTTTCTAAGCCTATTATGTTATTTGCTTAATACCAAACTCCTTGCTATGTCAGAGGAAATGACTAAAGTAGTGTGCCATTATGTGCCAAATAAACAACCTTGTCTGTAGTTGCAAAATGAACAAATGCAATATTTGTTTGCTTGTTTTTCTATTCAACAGTCATCTAACCCTGTAAACGTTAGTGTGTGAATGACAGTTGGTAGTTGAATCATCAAAACTGCTTGCTGTTTAAATTGGGTAATAATGGTGCCTTCATATAGTAATATACCGTAATGCAAAGAATGAATGCCTTTAGCTAAGCCGGTTGATAAAAACAAATGACCTGCCCTGTGTTGAGCAACAAACAATATATTAATATACTCCCCTAGGACTGCGTTTTGTTTCTTTCAACTATGTTGCAAATTGCAATTATCACAGCTGAAGGAACCAATAAATTCTGGACCCTCTGGAACAATGGTGCAGACAATGAATTCAACAATTCCTTACAGGTGGTTAAGTATTTATGAGAATGAAAGAAGGAAGTGATTGCTCATTTGGACGCGTTTGAGCTACACAAGGAAGCTTCCCACACTGTATCCACGAGGCAGTGAACCTTCAATTAAATCAAATTTCAACTCCAATACTCAGAAATAATGTCATTTCATGTGAGCAAATCTCACACAGGACGCTCATCTCTGATGATGGTGTGGGATTTCTTTGTACTAAAGGGATGAGAGAAGTAAAAGTGTTAACCTAGTAGAGTCCAACTTTCTCTGTGTGAAGTGTTCCCTTGCAGCAGTTAGGGAAGAAAAGACATTTCATTGTGTTTCAAAAGTGGGAATATTTATTTAAAAAGCCCTTTATTACCATACATTGGTAACAAAAGGAAGCTAAAAGACAGATAAAGTGCACAAGTTAACCACAGGGAATTCTTCTAATGCCAACCATTTTCTCTTAGATATGACAGGCGACTGAGATGCACTCTCTGACGGTTTCAGATCAGATTCAGTGCTGCGAGCTCAGCTCAACACAGATCCATCATTTTATATATTTTATAAACACAAACTGATAAATTCATACTGAAAATGTCCAACTGTGTAGAAATTCTGTCATTGTTGCCCCCTGAGGTAGCATCAAAAGAGACACTTGTCTCAATTGTAGATATTTTTGTGTGTGATTACCTTAATTTTTCACGTGGTCATTATACAATTACTTGAGTAATGTTTACGGATTTAATGGAGCCGAGATTTTCAGCATTCTACCCATAAATTTGAACTATTAACGATTTACTGTAGGCAAAATGAGACAGACAAATTATACCATATGCAATAATAACACGTTAACGCAAATTCGTTTTAACACCACTGATTTCTGCTGCCTTAATGCAACTTGCAACTTTTAGGTTCGAGGCTAAATAACGCTCCAAACTTACTAAATTTGGCAAGGAAAAACTGCATTTTCAAAGGGGTCCCTTGACCTCTGACCTCCAGATATGTGAATGTAAATGGGTTCTATGGGTACCCACGAGTCTCCCCTTTACAGACATGCCCACTTTATGATAATCACATGCAGTTTGGGGCAAGTCATAGTCAAGTCAGCACACTGACACACTGACAGCTGTTGTTGCTTGTTGGGCTGCAGTTTGCCATGTTATGATTTGAGCATATTTTTTATGCTAAATGCAGAACCTGTGAGGGTTTCTGGAAAATATCTGTCATTGTTTTGGGTTGTTTGTTGATTTCCAATAATAAATATATACATACATATTTGCATAAAGCAGCATATTTGCCCACTCCCATGTTGATAAGAGTATTAAATTCTTGACAAATCTCCCTTTAAGGTACATTTTGAACAGATGAAAAATGTGTGTTTAATCACGATTAACTACGGACAATAATGCGATTAATCGCGATTACATTTTTTAATCAATTGACAGCCCTAGGTTAAACCATAAGGAATAATGAAATATCAATATGTCACATCAGCCTGAACACTGCATGAAGAGGTGGATCTGGTCAAATGTAGGACTTGTAAACTTGGTAGCTTGTGAGTCAAATAGAGAGCACCTTCATAACATCACAAAATGTTTGGTGTTCATCATTACAAAATGGTTTATTGTACTCATCCATCATAATACATGTCACTAAATATAACTCCCCCCTTGCCAGTGATCCCTGAATGCAATCTGACAGCTACATAAGCAACTGCTTAAAACAGAGGCTCCTTTTTGTTAATGCAGTGCACTTATCTAAGATATCCTGGGGCAATGTTGTCTGTGCGGACAATAAATCACGCTGTAAAATCATGTGTGCCGGCCTAGAAACAAATGTAAGCCTCTGAATGTTTCCATCAGCTTCCGCCTGCAGGTTATTTTTCTTGGGGTTGTACAGAATTTACAGGAAAAGGCTGCTTGCTCAATGAAGTACATGAAAAGTAATAAAACAAAAGGGGGATGTCAAAACAATCTAGTGTACGGCAAAACAGGCGGGACATTGCAATGTAATCCTACAAATAAGGCATGCAATAAATAACACCTTTGTGAAGCTTCGTTATTTATTTTCTTCACCAGAAGAAGTGCTAATGCTCGGGAAGCACGTGTAAACAGATACCCCATCTTCAACTGCAAATTATGCAGTTTGTCAACATCTGTTTTATCTAATAAGATACAGTTTTCACTCTGTTCATATCTTGAGGTCAGAGGTCAAGGGGGCCCTTTGAAAATGGTCATGCCATTTTTTCCTCGCAAAAATTTAGCGTAACTTAGGAGTGTTAATTAGTGTTCTTCCCGACAAGCTAACATGACATGGTTGGTACCAATCAAGTCTTTAGATTTTCTAGTTTTATATGAAATTAATCTTCACTCTAGTTTTAAGACTGAGCCCGCTACAACCTCTGAAAGACAGAATAGCGGCCGTCGGATTGTTAGGAGGTCAATAAATAATAATAAAATAATCAAATTAAAAGATCAATACTTGACATCAGTGTATCGACTCAATACTGCATAATATTGTGATACTAAGCTGTATCGTTTTTTTTCCCTACCCCTAGTAGGTTGGTGGTTGTACTTGTGGATTGTGGTAATGTTGGTGTCCATGAACAAGTGGATGTTGATGTCATATACTAGTATAGTCACATTAATGTTTACACTGTTCATTACGGTGCTGTGCACTCCCTATATTTTGTATTACTGTGAGTATTGTATTACCACTTCCTCATATTGATAACAGCGAAACAGCACAATTTATTGAGATATGCTGGGCTTCTTTCATCTTCTCTCTTTTTTTCTTCTGTTCTTCTTTCTACTTCTTTTTTCTCTGCTTTAGGCATTTTGGTGCATTGCATCCACCCTCTATGTTAGACCCTATCCAGATTTGCACCCAGCATGGTTTGCAACACCGATACAAATGAGATTGTATTTCTTATCTTGCTAGCTGCATGTATGTGGCAAAGACCGAATAAAATTGCATACATTTCATATATCTAGATGTGACTGTGAAATAACAAGAGTAAATGGGGCCAAATAGACTTAGCAACTTTACCTCCACAAACACAGACCATGTTGTCTTTGGATTCCAAGTGAAATGTAAAGCAACGGCAGGAAATCTAGAGTTCATTTTTTTTATTTAACCGACAACTGTAATTTGAGGCACTTTGCTGTGATCGCCGGAAGACTGTCCACAATCTCCTTGTGCTACAGTGAGCTCCCTCCCACTCTTTATGACAAAACGAAGTGGTGCTCCTAGTTCACACTTCATTACCCACAGTAATGCCTCAGCACAATGATGTATGGAACTCTTCTCACTCCCAGACTTGCTTCTGGCAGGAATGGCTCAACAAACTTGTAAAAGCGCTGCAACAAAAGTGTTTCAAACTACTTTTATTTCCTCTCAAGACTTGAAGACTAGGTTATGACACTGCTCTTTGGCATGGACATATCTATTCTGGATTTTAAAAATGTGTCAATTTGAGATGGTATGTCTCATCATCAGTAAACCACTACATTAAAGTCCAAGTCTAAAGGAATGTTGGATGAACATACAGTATACAGTGAACAGTAAACAGATTGTGTTGTGATAGTCGAAAAGATTACTTTAAAGCTGTGTGTACGTTTATGTACTTGTAATTGCTTCAGATCTTCATTCCACACCTCAACATTAATGGCTCTCAAGGGAGTCTCTTGGGAACAAATTAATACATTTATAAATACTTAAATTTTGTCCAGGCCCTTTACAAAATTACTACAAGATCTGAATTTCTTTCAACGTATCGTTGAGGGTTTTTTTCTGACAAGTTGGCTGACATATAATACTGCATATCTGCATTTAGTAAGATAATATCGGCCGATATATCAGCCCATCCAATTTATCGGTCAGGATCTACAGTGTATAATTTTCAAATAGCTCTTTTTATATTAATGTACAACTGTTAGTTGCAAGCATAAACTGTATATAAGAAGTGGATGTAGTCACCGTGACGTCACTCCTTGGTTTATGGACAACGGTTTTGAAGCCTCAAGTTTGGCACTTTGGCCGTCATTTTGTTTATTTGGAACCAGAAGTGACACGACAGGGTGGAGCTAAGTACAACCGATGTTACAATTTACTTTCATTAACTGAAAACACACTGTGAAAGGGTTAAAGTTGTAAGACGAAAACATGGACAACAACCAAATCGGACAGCAACCTGTCACAATTTGGCAACGCCCTAAAGCATCCCCTGCTTTATGGTCCATTTGACTCTAAATGGGACAATAATTTACTAAATGAACATCATGCTGTATTGAAGAAGACTTGAAACTAGCGATTGAGACCAAAAACTCATGTTTACAATGTTTACTGAGGTAATAAATCAAGTGAGAAGTAGGGTCATCTTCTCATAGACTTCTATACAATCAGACTTCTTTTTAGAACCAGAGGAGTCGCCCCCTGCTGGCTGGTAGAAAGAATGCAAGTTTAAGGCACTTCCTTATTGGCTTCACTTTATTTACATATATATATATATATATATATATATATATATCCCATACATTTACACATCAAAAAGTATTTCTTTTTTGAAGTGACTTCTTAACTATGCAATACAGTTTGATGTTAAAAATATAACGTTGCACATTCCCAGGTGGCTAATCTTTCTTGTTAATATACACAGTGTTGCCTCCTGACACATTTCCCTGTCGTGCCGTGAATACTGTATGTGATTCAAGCACTTGGCCGTGGTTTAGTTAGTTTCACAAGCATGAACATGAAAACCCCTGACGCTACAGTAATTCAGAGTTTCAGTGCAACTTGCAGTTTTTCTCACCTGTCCAGTCTCCCTCTTTCAACTAGTCCTTTCCTTCAATCACCCGAAAGAGCCCGCACTGGGCAAAATTAATTGGAAGTGTGTGTAGTCGCTCGAATAAAATGTAGATTGAAGACACAATAACAAAGATAAAGAGGAGCTGGGTGAGAATAGAACTTTTTTATGGATAAGGATCTTCGGAAAGTCATTCAAATTGTTTATGTAAATAATCAAATTTCCATTTGTTTATCTAGGCTAATTTTCCACAGATTTACAAATTCTATAAATCTAAAATGTCAAATTCCTTCAATATAAGAAAACACAATTATTGCTGAAATTCAATATAATGCATGATAAATAGTATTCTGAGAGCTTGTTAAAATGTCTAGACATGAAAATGACTGTACTCAGTAAGCAAGCAGACAATTTCTAATAGTGAAATGCTGTATGCGTTTCCCACCTCAGCTAATTATAATCATCATAACCCACAGCCCTGCAGTTTTTCATTCTATTCATCTAACAGCGACTGCTTTAGACCTAGAATGCTGCACGAATACAAACATCCTGATAGGAAAGCAGGAGTACTGTATAGACACATAAAAGTTTAAATTGTCATGTGAAAAGAAACAATCACAGTACTTTATGAGGGAGAGACAGACATGTGGAATTCTCCTTTAACATTATTATTTCTCCATAAACATTAAACCATCAATCCCATCAGCCGGGAAAATTGAAGCAGAGTAAATTGGAAAGTTGCTGGCTTCAATTCCATTTTACCAAAAACATCTCAACAAACATTTTCATGTGAATACTTAACTTCTACAGGAGAATAATGGGAGTTGCATGAGAAGTTGTGAAAACCTCATTAAAATGTTTTGCTGCGTTTGTCCACAGAGTACGTGGAAGATCACGATGGGTAATTGAGATGATGTGTACTGCACCAGGATTGACTGAAGTAGCAAGACTTTGTGCTCTGTGCAAGCCGCATGATTTTCCCTTTTTTAAGACAATGGAGAGCAATTATGTTAAATGATCCTCAACCAGGGACAATGAAGCTGAACTCCCATCCCTAGACCTTTAGTGGTGCATTATGTCATGATGAACTTGGCTTACAAAATCAGGAGTTTGGACACAAAATGATGTCGTATTACGAACTTCTGAATAATATACTGAGGAAAATACTAAATACATAAATGATACTAAACTGAAAATATGCAACAATGTCAGGTTGGACTGCTTCCTCTCTCCTCCAGTTGAGACAGAGGCTCCAATAGTGTGTAGCATTAAGTGCATCGATCTATATGCCGTATCTTTAGGCCGTGATCCCCGTATGGTTCGGCATGAATACACGGTGAGTATGAAGTTAACAGTAACATTATAGCTGTGAACGGTGCTGTACTGTGTGTACAGTTGCTTGCTTTTCACCTGCAGATTAAAGTGAAGGGGGTTAGCCATGAAGAATAACGGCTCAGACTCGCTTGCTTAAGATGGGCTGACCTTTAAGGTCAACCAGCTATTCTCATTGTAGTGTCAAGCCGCTCCTCCGAGTTTTGCTCAGCATCTCGCCAACACTTGGCCGCCGGTACTAACAACTTTTCTGGTGGAAACCATGCGAACTGTTACTGCCCTACTACGCACACATGCCGGAGAATAGCATTATATAAATTTACGTTCTTTCTTGCTACATCCTCAAAACATCAATTTAATCACCATCTTGGCCACCTTTATCTTATTGTCTCTTCAGGGTGGGTTTAGTGAGGGGACAACATGTAATGAGGGTAAAAAAAGAGTTTGGGAAACGTCACAAGGACTTTCATTTTTTCTTTAATTGTTCTAAAAGCTCTAAACCTCCAGTTGACAACACCAGTGTGAAGCAAAGCAATGCTTTTTGTCAGACATTCTCTTAGTTCATATTCTCAGCATCTAATGAGACCATTTCACAGAATCACAGACAGATAATCAGTGGTAAAGTATGGAAAAAGAAGATGGGTTGGATGTGTCTGTCTTTCTATGTTTGCTGGATTAAAAATATAGACTACTGACTAGTTATTTCCTCCCACACACACACACAGAGCATATGTGCATGTCAGCAGTCAGCTGGTTCACTTTGGTGTGCGTTAACGTGCAATTTTGAAAACGCGAGGCGAGGCAACAGTGTCAGGGGATTTTCATGTTCCTGGTTGTGAAACTAACTAAACCACAGCCAAGTGCTAGAATCACATACAGTACTCATGGCACTATAGAGAAATGTGTCAGGATGCAACACTGTATGTGTATTAACAAAGATTAACCACCTGGGAATGCATTCACCATGTTTTTTTGCTATTGCATAGTTGAGGCAACATAAGGTGTGATCAGTCAGACTTTGTCAGCACTTCAGTTTTAGATCTTTGAAGTTGGCTTGATGTGTCAGCATGGCCCTAATAGAAAAGGTTTTATAATTCTCCAACAAAATTATATCGAAGAATTCCACTCATATTTTTTCTAATTTATAGTATTAACCGTACAGAAGAAGAGGTGTCAAAGGGTGTTCTATCTAAAATATTTTGTGCTTATCCATTTATTTTTCACTTAATTCATTTCTACACCTGCAAATCCTGCACATGGTCGCAGTGGCATTGTAGTTATCTTTCATTTATGTGAACATTTCAGCTTGTAAATTTCAAGTCATAGTGCTGCATTTATAAATGTCAGCCCTGAAGGTTATGGTAATATGCTCAGAGCAAAAAATGAGGACCTGTAACCTCAGAATATACTGAAATAATGCTACGTCAGCTACACATTTTAAGTGAAAAACGGTCTGGACCTCTGTAGAGGCAACACACGTCTGTCACAGGCTAATACCAGCTACAGCTCAGCTGAGATCAAATACTGCCGATTATCCTTCCATTAACCTACAAAGGCCTCCAAACAACGGTCACATGACAGCATCAAAGTAAGTCTTATAATAGCTCTTTGTTGGCTCTGAAAGCTGGAGAACGCTGAGAATAACAATTATTCTTAACAGTGGATGGAGCCCGTCGACAACCTAATTAGAGGGTCAGGATGTGTGTGGGCACTTAATTGCACAAAGATACTAATCTTGTTTGAGTTATTAAAATATTGTGTTGAAATATTTTTGTGCTTTTGAGAAATAATTAGCTATTTTCATGCTTGCCAGAGGGGATTTGCCTATCCCCAAAATCGGGGAAAATCCTGATGGAAGGCTTGGAACGGATAATTGGCAATGATCATTGATGGTGAATCATGTGATTATTATTATTATTAGTATATTTGCAAACCAACATCAGCACATGCCCTGATCAAATCCTTTACTATGTGGGTTTCCCCAGAGTCTACAGCACAAATAGCAAATGAAACCTCAACAGAAAGGTGACATAGATCAAGAGGAAAAGGTGGTGCATCAGAATAACATGTTAGCACCCCCAGTTATAAACATTTCTAAAATATGAGGATATATTTAGAATTTACTAAAACAAGGCAAAAGTGAGCATGGCTCACATACCCCCGCTCACTGCTTGATCCCTAAAGTACGGCCAAAGGTTTTGCCCTTTTGGAACTAATGGAATTAGTCTATTCCAGGTTGCCCAAAATGTCAAAAAAGTTGGGCACCCTGGACTTCTAACCCCCAAATGGCACAACTAGACCACACTGTCAACAATCATACCAAATTTGAAGTTCCTAAGTTAAATGGTTTCCGAGTTCTGCTCCGGAAACGGAAGTGTGACACGCAAACGGACTGAAGCACAGACGGACAGTCGGTTGCTTTCATTAATTTAAACTGTACTATTAACTATAAGGTAGCGTACAGTTCATGGTTTGTGTTAAGCTTAAGTTAGCACTCATTTGGTGTGTGTGATCAGGGCCTAACAACGCTTTACTGCCATAAGTTTTACCATTGAGTAACTTGTTAATGCAGGGATAAGGTGGTTTGAAGTTTGCATTAATGGGCTCGGCCAGTTGTGTATGGTTGCATTGCAATTCTGATCCAAGGAAGATGAACAACAGGAGAAATGCACTCTGAGACCAAAGGGGCGGAATATGCTGCAGACGGCAGACTGGGAGTCCTGGAAAACAGAATTGGATCACACCCATCCTATATGCCATACATCAGCCCCCGGGGCGGGCCGCTCTGTGAAAGCGCTGGTGCCATTTCCAGGGCAACTGGGATTGTTAGAACTCTGAGAAACAGCAAACCCGGGAGCAGAGGTTGTAAGGCAAGCCAGTTGCTTATGTTTAGCTTCCCGTCTGGGTCAGAGATCCTTCCTGAAGGCTGGTAGAGATTTTACAATAAGAGAAGAGAGATTATAGTATTTCCGCCTCTTTAGAAGTGGTGGTACCGAGCCAGGGGAGGATCAGATGATGTCACTCTCAGAGACCCGGGAGTGTACTGCAGTCAGTGAGCTGAAGAAGTCAGCACAAGCCTCTGGTGTAGTGTGACAATCTGGAAGATCGAGACAAAGGAACACTGATAGGCTAAAGGCAATATTAGAAGTAGGAAAGTAGCAGAGCTCCTGGCTAACTGGTTGCATCTAGTCTATAGCAGCAAACAGCTGACCGCCATAACAGCTGGTGATTTGTTCACACCAGCCTAGAAGCTAACAGCTGTTCTGCAGCACTAGCAAACAGTCCTGAATGCTGATAAAGTCTTCATTTCAGGTGATCCAGAATCAGGTAATCCAACAGTAAGGCAGTTCAAACAGTCAGCGTTCACACAAATCCAGCAGCAAACAAACGAAGAAGCGTGTGTTTTGGCATGTGTGTCATTAAAAATTACTGTCCCAAAACAGACAGGCACTCTGAACACTTTTAATTATCTAATTATCCATCTGCTCCTGCCTTTTTACAGTCAGAACTAGTGAAGTGTCAAGCGCTGGCTTTCAGTCGGTTTTCTCCTTTCCAAAATCCTTTAGGTTTTTACTTTGTGTAGAGCCTTCAGCGTGAGAAAAAGTTGCTCAGTGCTGACTGAAGGATCAAAGGACCTGCTGTGTGTACCTAAATATAAAGAAGCACGGGTCAATCAAAATTGAGCTGCCTTTTGAAAATAAGGGGATGATGCTTAATCATGTTGCAGCTGATATTTGTGCACTTCTGTCAGGCTGTCTGCCTGCCTTACCCATTGGATTAGGCACTCGACTGAAAACCAGTATTGGCCCATTTAACCTTGTATCCTAGCAGCCAATTGCAACTCATTGTAAATGAGTACAACAGCATCTCGCCCTGCTGTATTATACATTAAATTAAAGCCTGAGCACTGAAATGTGTGCCTCGTAACTGAACAAGCAGCTCTCTTTGTAGCTTTGCAGTGCAGTGGCAAATGATTTGTTGTTGTTTTGTTGTGCTCAGTGTGGTGAAAAGATGATGGAGGCTGACAACAGCGACATTTGATATTTGCACGTAGCCAAAAATTTTATTTGGTTCATTAGCAGTGTTCCTCATGTATGTCAAGGCAATAAATAAATAAATTTGGCAATAAATTTGTGTTTACCCAACTGAACTCATAGTTGGCTTGATGATTTTTTTTCCCCATAGGCACAGTGCAGATCAGTAAAATGATTCCTCAACCATCACAGTGCTTTGAAGGCCTGCTCTACCATGTCTCTCAGATCTGACTGGGTGCTCTACGACCAGATCTTAAATTCAAATTCAGCATCCAGCCCTTATCCCGAGCAGTTAGTCTCTATTGTTAGCACTTCACACATTAGCATTCAACTTATTATCATACCCAAAGGTGGTACCGTGGATCAAAGGCAAGGATGTACTGTTTAATATTTCTGCCTCATTACAGTATAAGGGCTTTTGATTACTGGCCTTTGTGTGCCTCTGTCAATTTGAGGCAGTGATGTCCTTTGCTGTTCAGCAGGAAGTGCAATATTAATAGCAGCGGAGCTTCTCCCCTGTATTAGGGAAGCAATCCGCAGTGCAACACACCGAGTTTCAGGCAGTGCAGGCCCTGTAATTGGTCTTCATATGTCACCTGCTTGACTTTATGTCACATGTTCTCCCTTTGGGAAAACTACTGTACCCATTAAACTTATCTCACTGTCTATATTAATCTCACCTTTTCAATGTAATGATCCAGTGTTCCACGTTTGACACACTGAATCACTGTAATGGCCATGTCGCCTACTCAACCCGGTGTTATTAATGGACCAAATGACAGTCTTTAAATAGACACAAATGCACAAACCAACTGTGTAAATAAGTCATTTCCACCATTTTAAAAACAGTCTGCATGCTTGCTAGTCAGTTACTTTGCATCTAAAACAAAAACAACTACACAGTAAAGGTAATTTTGCAAGTCTATGTAAAGTGTTATATTAATAAGGTGCAAAAGGCAAAGATTAATATATTCAGCTTGCCCCCTGCCTTTTAAGTAAGAAGCACTGACTAATTTCACCTGAATCCAGGCTTCTGCTTAACGGATCACAACGTGCTGTCAGTGAGCAGGAAGAGTACAATCTAACCCCTTTGTCAGTATTATGCATATGAGCCCATTATCTGCTCATTCGCAGCACTGTGAGGATACATTTACAGTACCTGCTCCGGAGCATCCTCCTGCTCTTCTGACACTCTCCAGGTGCCTATATACTGGTCCTATATGCTGGAGTAATTAGAGGAAGAGGCCTGGGCTAGCATGAAGGTTGTTATTGTTTACCGTGGTTGAATAAACAGTGTGATGAGACGGACTGGCTGACTGATGGAGCAAGAACTACCCCGGTGTCAATGCATCGATTCAGGCGCGCTCAAGCCGATGAAGCAAACCGCTCGTACCTTCCCCCCACCCTCAACAATCTATTACTAAACTGCAAATATTGCCTTTCTCTGGTATATTATTTCCACCACATGGTAATATGAGCATGTATGCCACATTGTTAGAGAAAATAACCACCTGCTCGATCATCCATTAGCCATTAACGCATTGATGGCATAAGCTTCAGGACTTCTGTTAAAGCCTAGAGTAATTATCTGATAGAGTGCTCTCTTTGGCTTTAGAAGAAAAAAAGGTCAAGGATGTATGGAACACCGCTGCCCTACAAGATACCAAAGAGACTCCTCCACCACCTGCTCCTCCTACTCTTCTAGGCCTGGGTGCTATGGAAATCCTGCAAAGGAGTTGTTTTCACACCGAAGAAATCAATTTGTCAGTTTTTAACTGAGTCTGCAGTGGTGGTGATTAGTGAGTCCATGTCCATCCATAGCAGCGCTGCACAATCACAATATGGCCTACTGCAGTTTTCAAATCACAGGAGGCACAATATATGTTAAAGGTGAAATGTGTATCGAAATACCATTTTAAATTAAATATTGTTGTGATGCAGAGATGTCCTAGCCTACACATCATATTCTAGAGACGTAAAGATACATCTTTATTTGGTATAGATCCCCCACAAAATAATATCACAAATCATATCGCAATTGCAATATCAGTCAAAGTAATCGCAATTACATGTTTTCTCAAAATTGTGCAGCCCTAATGCATAGTCACTTTTAAAAGAGGCAATAATTCTGCTCTTCAAATTTTGGTTGACTATGACATATTGTAATAATCTGATGAACATATATTTGTGAAGAAATAGTTGCATCTTATGAAGTCATCATTCAATCATTTTTAGATCAGCTGTCAAAAAAAAAATACCCGTTTCCCATAGCAGATTGAAGCTGATTCTTATCAAGCCACATAGATTAATACCGAGCTAATCCCAAATGAAATAACCTCATCTGAAGCACAGCATGGGGGAGCTACTGTAAGTATAACTACAGCATGGAGGGTGTGTTATATATATGCCAGATCCACAAGCTTTCATTAGCTGCAGATATGAAATTGCATGTACTGAAGCAGTAGAGAGGACGCCGTCAGGTGCCAATTAGAATTTTGTGAGAGGAAAGGCAATTAGGTTTATATCTGATTCTTAAAGACACATTTGTTTAGGTAAAATCATAAGGCAGCGTACAGCGGTATCTCGGCACAAGGTACACTTGCACAACAGTAAAATAATCTCAAATAATGCTCTCTCTCTCTCTTCATTTTAACGTCCACTAGCTCACCCAGTGTTGGGTATTAACTTTGCAACCTTGGTGGTTAATTTATGAGCATTTTTCAAAATATTTCAGCGAAAACTACACTGAGCAAGTAAAGCAGTTCATTGCATATCAGTCTGAGAATTTAGTACGCCCACCCACTGCTAATGAAACTTTGCTCTCTACTCCGCTCTTCTAGTGTTCATATTTATTTGTGTTTCTAGCACATGGCAAAAATATTATTAGTACAACTTGACTGAGTCGTCTACCAGATGTTAAAATGACTAAGTCTGGGTTATGTTAATGAAGTACTTTGCTACCATGATGCTGAAACATATGGAGCTCACAAAGCGACAAATGTCAAAACTATTACGGAGCACATACATAATTGAAAGTAAAATAATAGTGGCTATTTATCTTTTTATTTTAGCACATGTTCACATTTCCCCATTTTCCTACATTTTTCATTTTACTCACAAGATTTCCAATGTCCCTAATTGTTTATATAATAATGATAATGGCTCGTCTTAGATGGCTGGGTGGTATATAATTGAAAAGGCTTACTGAATATTTTCTTTATCCCTTTTATTTGAACACAGTGGTTTAATAAAACTAAACAGCGCTAATTTAAATCATGCCCAATTTAAAATACTTATACAAATGTAAATTATGGGCTTTCATGGCTTATTACTTCATCATTGCTGAAAAGAGGGTTTTTTTTCAATTAGTAAAATGCTTCAGCCATTTCTGGATTTTCATTCATGTTATAATAAATCACTAAAACTATTGGATGATGTTGAGCGTGTTCTCAAACATCTGTTGACAGTTACTTTTAATGACACCGCCTGTTTTGCATTAGGTTACAGTATAATGTGCCTATAAAAACTATTCTACGCATGCCTTATTACTGTAGTGGTCAAATGCTGTAAATAAAATTAAACACTTTCACACACTATAAATCTCTTTCACACACACACACACAAACAAAGCACTGCACACCTTTTGTTTATACAGATGAGAGGCCCAACTTTCAGCAGTGTGTAGCATTAAATGAGGCGGATTCCCTGTGATGTTCTTATCACCTCATCCCGCTCCTCTCCAGGGTCCACTAATGCCTCCCTCTCCTCGCTGATGCTTGACAGAGCCGATGCGGTCTGGAATGAGCAGAGAGGAGATGAGCGGCTGGCCCAGATATGACAGAGGAACAGACAACACTGAGGTCCTCTGCCCAGTAGGGATGGAAGTAATTACTGACAATATTATCTCCAGCTGTGGGCTGCTGTACTTTTTCCACTTTTTGCCTTGGAGCCTTAAGGTCTTCTGGGATTTCCTTCTGTTGTTCCTCCGTTACCTTTTTCAATTTATTGCACAGTTGCTCTCGTACAAATACTATGCAAATTCTGCGTGATATATTATACATGCTTAGGCTTGAATATAGCAAACAGGAATATGCAACGTCACACTCTTTTTTTATCCTTCTGGTGAAAAAAAAAACATCCCTCACCACTCTGTGGTAATAAATGCAAGTTGTCACGCTGAAAATGATTTTGAGGTCTGTAAATTAAATGAGCAGGAATTCTGTTAATCATTGTCTGTTGCATTTTAACCTCGGGGAAATTATGTCTCACCCGCATGAAAATGAGTGAGTTTTGTTTTCATTGTTAAAGAAATGTGAGGGTGCGCATCAATTATTGGCACTAGAGATATTAAATGTTCTTCACCTTGTTAAAAAAAATACACCTGGCACAGGAAGGAGAGTAAAATAATGAAAAGCAATCCCAGTGTCACAATCTTTATTTTAGGGTAAGTTTGTGAGAGGTAATGGCCCTGAAAGATGATGAATGTATTTTTATCCTTGCTTTTCCACTTTTACTGGGCTGTTTATCATGATGAGGAGCTCCCTGCACAGCTAATGTCAGTCACACAAGTAAATGCCAAAGTGTGATCAGCTCATTATGGTGAGAGAGTTAGCGCTGGAGCAATGCTGGCACACTTTCTTTCCTTCCCCTACTTATGTTTGCGCCATACCACATGTTGGCATCCATGCACGGGCCTGAAATAGATACACGGTGCCTATGGAGAAGTGCATTGCGTTGCTGAATTTACAGCATCCTTTTTATTGTAAGAGTAGTTTTGAGGTCACAGCAGAGGGAGCCGTGTACAGATTAGCTATTGCGATGTACAAAGTGAAGTAAATGGTTTATTGATTCTGCCCCTCCCTCAGACAGAACATAATAGCATGAGACGAGATGTTAATAAAGACTGAAGGTTTAATGAGATGACACCTACACTGTCTAGCACCTGCTGGTTGATGCATGCAATTGTAGTTCCCACAGACTGATCCTACCCCCCTCTCCAGGAAGTACAGTAACAAATGAATGATTATTTTACGGTTGCAGAGAGATAAAAAGTTCCCAGGGGGACAAAGAATTTAATAAAAACTAAGTTACTGTGTCTGATCCTTTTCTAAGACTTAAACATAGTCTAAGTGGACCTGGACAAGTATTATTAATGAGTTGCATCAGCCCAAATTGATCAGAGCCTTAGAGAAGATTATCAAAAGCATTTGAGAGAGAAACTATTGATTCTTTGGGTTGGTTGCTTAGCTTTTCCACTGAAATCTCATTAAGGATGAAGAGCCCTGCCACAGTTGGCTTTGAGCAGTGTTTACCATCTTCCACATAGAATTTTTTTAATTACGGGAACTGCCTAGCTGCCAGAATCGATAGTTAAGAATCCCACACCAACGGGTGGGAGGAGGAAACCCACTACAGTTTGGAACTGGAAAGATGACACAGATGGACTTGAGCTTTTTTTTGCGCTGGGGCCCAAGTTCACAGCAGTGTCCTTCAAAGCTTTGCTTTCGCCTCTCCCGGCCTCGAAGAAATGGCTGTGATGTGGAAGGCTGGTCAGTTATGCTTGTTATTTTTTCCCTCACCGATAAAAGCATCATTAGCTCAAGGTCAGTCCACTTACTCTTCCTCCTGCATTTTCGTTTTCTTCAGATGGGTTCTGCTTTTTAAAAAGATGCTGTTTGAAAGGAGAAAAGCTTCTCCTCCTGCCACAGACCTTACAAACATGATTAGATGATGATTTCATTCCCTGTAAAGCTCCATCAGCACTCTCTGTTAATGCTGCACTCAAAAAAAGTAGGGATGCACTGATTGATCGGCTGCGGATCGTGCCGATATTCAGTAAAAATATGCAATCGGGAGATCGGGGGGAGGGAGAGGAATGCAAAGTAGTACTACATATCACACTTCCACATGTGGTTGCTCAGGCTCAAAACATGTCAGCTGTGTGGAAACAAGTGAGTGAGACAGATAATCGGCAGGAGGAGAGCTAGTTAACTTTAGCAGGTGGGCGGCACAGTCCTGCTTAGCTAAATAACGAAGATATCACGAGAATGGGACAGACGTGAGGTCACAGTGACCTTGACCTTTGAAAACCAAAATGATCCAATCAGTTCATACTTGAGACCGATGTTAATTCAGGAGTTATCCTATAGTATCCAACATTTTTTGACTCAGTCATAAGAACATACAGTAGTAGATTTTTAAAACAAAAGGTCTTACGATACCTTAAAACTAACAAGAGTCATCAAGTAATTACTAATTGTCAAAAATGTTCCTCTCTTAACCTCCAGTTCTATCTTTAAGATTCATTTTCCAACAACAGCAGGGCAGTAAAACAATCCTGAGACCTATCAAAGTATTAGACAGTGCTTGAAACACACAGCAATCAAATCCAAAACACTTTAATGTTGGAGATGATGTTACTGAATGCTCGGGTATGTTCTCCACAGGCTAATCAGAGCACAGCCGGGAAAATGTCAACATCGATCAGTGCGATTTTACAGGCAGAGTATTAGCGGCTCATTACATATATATTGATAAGGGTTATAAGAGCTAAATTCAATTAGCCAATTCCTTAAAATAATGAAGCTCCCTGTTCCTTCACAGCAATTACATCCATCATTCAAGCTGATGCCAATAAATAACGCACTTTAATTAGCATGACTAAAGTGGTTATTCCTTTGCATATCATGAAATCCTCATGTCAACTTCAATGAGGATGAAAACTACATTAAGATCAGGCCCAAAACATTGGTCTCCATTTTCTGATATAGAATTTACTTTCGGATTCTTCGGGAGTGCAGTGTGCAGCAAACGTTATATCTATGAAATATTTTACAATGAGTTGCTTTTACTTTAATCGTTTTGGCCACAGATAAGGTGAAGCCTCCAACCCTAACCGCAATGTGGCATTCATTCATTGTCCACTCAGTCTGTTTTATAGGAGATGAAACCCATCCAATATTGCTGAGCACGGTGTGAGAGTGCAAGAGGGAGCAACATAAACAGTATCGACACACAGCTACATGCTTTCTTGATGTCCTCGTCAAACTGTCTAGCTTAAAAGCCAGCTGCTCTAATTAGCTATGGATTCTCCTGTACACCGGCCCTTCCTCATTATTTGACGTGATGTCATTTGTCCAACAACAATAAGTGTTTGAGCAGCTGTTACACCCCTAAGTGAACCTCTAAAATATGGTTCACAGAAGCATCAGTAAACATAGCGGAATTGCTGTCCGAGTTTATGTAGTCAAGGATTTTACTTTTGGCCTGACTTCAATGTCCACTTTGGGTTAATACCTGCAGTTACAGATTACTGCCTGAGGGACCACCAGTTTGTTAGACTGGAATGATAGCTGACTGGAGGATTGTAAAACATTTTTTCATCCTAGTTAGAAACTTAACGCCCTCACTACAATAGGAAATCAGGAGTCACAGGACTGGAGTTCTAATACACAATCCTATTAGATAGTTGTAATGGAGAGGAACATTTTAACAAAGTTGTCTGTAGCCATCTAACTACAGCCACGCTAGCAGCTCTGTGAGGCTGTACTTACTGTAGGACCAGTGGTGCTTTGAGCTAAATGTTAGCATCAGCAGGCAAACATGCTAATATTTAGCAGGTATAATTACTACAGTGTTCACCATCTTAGTTCAGCATGTGAGCATACTAGCATTTGCTAATTAGCACTATACACAATGTCCAATTGTGTCTAAACTCAAAAAATGCAATGTCAAGTGTGAACACATGGGCTGCTTGCTGCCTTTTGCATACAATAATGAGACTATAGAATCCTCTTGAAATATCGTGTCCCAATCCGAGCGTAAAAGGATCTCCCTGACATTGTGTGCTACTAACTGGCCCCGTTTCATCATGTTTGGAAATTTGCGTTTGCTTTCTCCAGCAAGCATTGGGCCTCGACGCAAGCAGCTCATCAAATCTGAGCTGTGTAGTGTTTCCAATTGCATGTACCAGCAGGGTTTCTTATATAAGTATAAGAACATCATTACACTCACTTAGATGCCTTTGTGCGATGATGGAGCTAGTATTGTTTTGAACACTTATGCTTTGAAGTGCCCCAGATGTATTCCCTCCGTCCCTATTTGAGTCATGTATGATGTTTTGCTTTGTGTTACAGTTATTTCTCCTCTGGTACAAGTGAAACTTAAAGAATCCTACATGGCCCAAGAACTAATAATTTTTGTGCTCCCTTACACAGACAAAAATAATACATCAGCAATGTTCATATCAGGCTGCATCCAACTCAGAATATATAGTATAGTGTCAGAGTGTCCCGAGGCTCTGTGCAAGAATGCACTGGTCCAGTCGATTCAAACCTGCACCTGCACAGACACCTGCAAAAATCCCTTGTGCATTTCTGTGAAATGCTTCCCTCAACACAGCCCAAACACACTTTGTGCTTGTTTCAGTAAACAAGATCTTCAAGGTGTGCATTTTCGGCAGCAACCTACGTGGCCTATGTCACCCAGTGTTTCACACTCAAACTAAAAGCCTCAGAACCACTCAGCTCTTTTCCTTCTGAAGAATTGTAATCAATCAGGAAGCCCTCCGGCCACCTCCACAAGCGCTCTCTCATTCCAAGTCAGGACAAAAAAAGACTTCAGTCAGTTTAGAATACAGATAGAGGATGAATACTGAGGCTAAATAAAATGAGTGCCTGAAGTCTAATTATTGTAGATGAAAGCCTGGGAACGTTGTGGCAGAATCGAGCCTTTTCCCAAAGAACCTATTCACAGTCAGGATTGAAATCAAGCACTGGGAAATCAGACCGTTGTTTCACACAATTTCCAACTGAATGGCAGGAGAGAAAAAAATAATACATTTGATTAGCCAAATGCACCGGGGGGTAAACAAGCTGTATGTCTGTTGCTTCAGTTTAATCTTTATGCGTTTTGTGGCAGTAAAATACATCAGCAGACATTTAAAATTTGTTAAACATGGGATAGATAATAAGGAAATTGTCAGTGTGTCATTGGTGATCATAGAGTAGGTAATCATTAAAAAAAGCACTACTATTATGAATTAATTGTACAGAGTAGATAGCTAAAGGGCTAAATATGTGGTCTTTCATTCTATTAACATAATCAATCCAAAATGAGAGTGACATTTTGCTAATATTTAACTGGGATTTCATGTGATGTGATGAGGTTACTGCCTAAACTTGCATTTGTTCTGTGCTCAACTTGGTTGATGGTGAGGCGCCAAGTATCTAAAAGGTGGTCTCACACAGGTAAATTCTGTTTGAATCTCATCTTTGATATTGACATTCATGACGTTACCAGAAAAAATGTAAAAGTAAACTGGAAATTAAACAGAAAATGGAGGAACTTTGCATGGCTCAAATCCATTTTTCATCCATGCTGCACATTTAAGACTTCATGAATGAAATATACTGGTAGGAAAAGCACACAAATGTGATTGGCCAGTGAAAAGCTAAGCCAAAGACAAGTTTTTCAGCTTAAATATGCTCCACACTGGTCGAGTTTCCCTGGTTGTTCAGCTCTATAAGAAATTAAAGAACCTCTGGTGCCATTGCCAACTTACTCTGAGATGGTGATGGCGGGAGACACAGGAGAGGGAGCTCAGGTGGAATTCACCCACAGGCGAGTGGGGAAGCTAATCACTTATGAACTCTATCTGTGTGCACAGGTTGAGGACATTTTTGTGCTAAATGACCATAATGTTACGACTTTTAAAATCAACTCCTGTCTGGAGTAGGGTCACTGTAAGCAACAAGAAACAGCATCTTGGAATCGTGCCATTCAATAGAAGGCATGCAGAAGAGAGTTCCCTTCACAACACATTGAAATAAATAACTTCATTAATGTTAACACTAAATTATGATATTTAAATTGATAGTACCTTGGCATCACAGTCACCGATGAGTGTCAAGATGAGGCGAATTGAATTTGTGTCACTTGTGTTCTCAGAAGAGGTTTGACAACATTTTATAGAAGCTCTGTGCTGCTCTGATATCTAATTCTTTGTTTACTGCCTCGGGCAGGATCCTAATTTTCCCTATTAATTCTATAGTGCAAGGCAAGGGATAACAAATGTAAATATGGGAATCGTGTGATATCTCTGCAAGCAGATGTGCGACTGTCTGTTGTTCAATTACATAGACACAGCGAGTCGGATTACTGCTACCTTTTAACTTGTCGGATTTAAATGTAGATTTCATTTTCTGCATATGAAGTAAATGGCCCATGACGCTGCTTATCATGGCCCTAAGTGCATTTAGGGTTCAGCTGAGCGTGTTAACTGTATTCTTAGTCAAGCTAACTCACTCAGTCATTGACACAACATAGCAATAACAACACACAGTTGTGCATGAACTCACACAAACCCACACACACTATTTCCCCTGTGACTGCTCGCCATCTCTATCTCTGTCTGCTTCTACATAATCAACCATACCCAATAAGCAATATCTAAAGCTGCTTAAAGGGTAATTGTGGTTACAACTTGGGACTTATTTTTGTAGTTTGGGCCATAATTTTTGTCTTTGATAAGAATATTTTACTCATTGCCTAAATTGCTGAAATCTGTAAACATCAACATTATTAAACAAAGTGTGATGGGGCAAGAAATACATTTTTCACGTCTTTTTGGGTACTTCTGGCTATCACTCTTATGTGTGTTAGACCTCTCGCTGTACCTGTTCTTCAAGTTCATTAGTAATGTATTCTGAATATCAAAAATAAACATATTTTTAGGGATGCACCGATTCATTGGCAGAACATCAGTATCGGCCTATCTGTTGTGTTGCATCAATTTTGCGCCGGCTAAATGTTGGGTTGACTATTTGCGGGCGGGTTCGGACAACAGTAATCAGCTGCGTGTTTGGAGAGGAGGCCACTGGCTGGATACGACTCTGGCATGACAGCGTGCAAGCGTGTGGTTCGTTTACAAATAAAAGTGAAAGAAAAAGGTGGCCATGTGGGAGTAATACACTGTCTCGGAGAATTATCAGCAACAAGAACGTTGTTATGTTCAATGACAAATAAAGCAGTAAAACAATGTCTTTGTGTTTCTTAAAAACAACCACTGAAGTCTGGATGGGAATGAACCTCGTGTGTGCATAATGTGTCACTAGAAGCATGTCAGTCCAAACGAGGATGCTGCAGCACCCAGTACGTTACAGTGGGAACATCGTCCATGCCGTGCAGCCCGTGCAGCAGTCTGTCCCCCATACCGGGGTCCAGTCCCGGTTGGGCAGAGTGCAGTAGCACGTCTGGCCGCCGCATCGTAGACCCGCCGTCGGTCAGTCCAGCCCGGACATCTGAGACATTGAGGCCCGAGGCTATCTATCCACTCCCCAGCGGCGTCCTGCCGCTACAAATCCACTAGTTAATCGATCGCGGATGGCGTCTTTCTCTCAGATGGATAAAAGAATAAAAATGAAAAATGCTAAAATGGGTCGCCAAATATACTGAGGCGGCTGTTAATAGCCTATATGGGCAGCCCGCCTGAGTAAAGTCGGTGTGTGAGAAACACTGCTTATGTTTCTAATCGCTTTAACAATTACGTTTAATTTATGTTTCACAAAAGGAATATTGTTGTTGGGCTGTGAAAGTACTGAACCATTCTTCTGCTAGAGTAGGTAGTTGTATAGCAGCTAAAAAGGCTTTTGAAGCAGAATATTTTTCAAGTGAAAGAAGGTTATATTAAAGGTTGTTTCATAAATTTGCATGATTGAATTTGTGCACATTCAAAGACAGTGTGATGAAATGCAGAATGACTTTAAAACAGCTCAGTTATTTTGTTTTATGATGAAGAGGTTTGTTTCCCTGGCACAAAAAGGGAATAAATAACAGCAAAAACAAAATGAACAAAAACATTGGTATGGGCTATCGGCCAAAGTGTTATTTTAAACATCGGTATCGGCCCAGAATTTCAGAATCGGTGCATCCCCACATATTTAATCCCAATTTATCAAAGCAAGAAACACTTCACACTCATACTTGTCATAAGCCTACTGTTCGAACCATTGAGCTACCAACTGCAGAGTACAGTGTGAGTGTGCTTAAGTGCACTTTGCACTGTTTCATAGTGTGACTCTCGAGTATGAATGTGATCATTACTGTAGGTATTATTTTCTGCTAGTGTGACTAATGTGTTATGTAGCCCCTTTAACATGTACTGTATATAAATGTTGTTATTCTTCGTAAAAATGAAATTGCTACATGTTGCCCATTTTGTTCCATTTCCGTTCTTGTCTTTTAACCTCCAGTTGCCACTACAGTAAATACATGAAAAGAAAGTTGCAGCTCCAATCAGTTCACACAGCCTACTATACATTTCTCAAAGTTGGGAACAGATGTCCACATTTTTGAGGATGTCATAAGGCCTGGCAAGCCCATATGAACTGCTAATTAAAAAGCTGATCTAATTAGCACCACTATGCTTGTCAGACTGCTGTAGAGGAAAGTCTGATTTTTCTACCAGCTCTGACAATCCTTCACGCTGTACTTTATATTATGAAACTGGTCAGATATTTGCTAAAATGTAGGCGCAAGGTGATCATTGTCATATTTGGGTGTAGACCAGAAATGAAAAAACAAAAAAAATAGGAGCACTTTCTTCTTGCTGAAACACACAAGGTCAATATGACTTGTGAACTCTTGGAAGGAGGGTGGTCGGTGATGTATGCAAGGACTCATAACCATGAGCTTAAAGCTGCACAGAGATGCAGACTTAACTGTTGGAATCAGCAAAAACAGTAAGCTTTTCACACTACAGGGAGTCATTTGACTTAATGTTAACATCAATAATATCGCCTAATGTACAGTAGCTTTGAAACAGGAAACCTGCTTCGATGGCTGCAGTGAGGAGGAGGCATAAATTCAAGTGGAAAATGAAAGAGAAGAGGTTGATAGCAGTTTAGGGCGTCAGCAGCCAGTTGTGGTGTAATTAAGTCAGCTTGGCATCACTTTCCCAGCAATAGAAGAAGTGGCACTGAGTGCCAGGCCTCCACTGGGCCTGCTGAGCGGATGCTAATATAGATGCCAGCAGGCTCTGTAGATAAAGTTGTTGAATATCAAAGTTTTGGGCAGTCACATCTTGGATTTGAGAACTAATAAAAAAAGTTTGTTGTAACTTATTTTATGCATTACCATATGGATTTCACATAATATGAAATTCTATCAACTCTGTTAAAGCATCTATTGATAACATAATCACAAATACCCTACCCTTATTATTTTCATAATTGTCATGTTTATCATCATTAGCAACATCTGTCAGTTACCCTGATAACATATGGTAATACTAAGGATATTTGTAGTTCAAAAGCGTCAGTGGTTCACTCATTGATATTCATCTTGAGCCCTTGGCTTTCAGAACAGTTTAGCCTGGTCCGGCTGTGTGAAAGATTGATGCATCTTAAACTTAAACATTAATCTTTCACAGCAATATACCCCAACAGGAAGGCTCCATGAAAAATCTTAATTTTTAATTCATTAATTTACATAAGCGTTAATTTGCTGCCATTGCAGAATAATACTGCAGACAAGATGCTGAGGATATTAGTAAGATGACATCAGACCGTGGTGTGTTGTAAGATGCATGGAGGTAATCACCATAATAAAACTATGAAAGAGCATTTCACAACACTGACCTAAATAAAACACTTGCACTGCTAAACAATGTGCAGGCACATTGTAGCCAGCAGTAATCAATTATTTTCAAAGGGGGGAGCGGTGCTTGTGAAACATCAATATCAAAAAGTCTGACAGAGAAATTGGTTATAGTCATTTCACCATCCAGAGCAGTGCCCTGCAAATCAAAGCCTGTTTACAATCATGAGTACTGCACTGAAGTTTATCCATGTAGCGACGACTGCTGAAGTGCTGAAGTCAGTATCACACATCAATAATTTCTCAACACTGCATCATTTGTCATCTCTAGTCCCCATCCCACATGTGCGCTCAGCAGTACCATGAACGCACTCTTCATATAAATGGCTCTTTGCTATTATTCACCACAGAGAAACACAATTAGTTTAAGTACTGAGCGTGCATCGGAGTCATGGCGAGATTTGTTAAAAGGAACACTTTATGGTTTTAATGGTGCATAAAAAGAATTTGCATAATCACCGAACACGAATAAAATATGTATAGTCTCCACTTAAACCTGTGTAGAAGTAAATGGAAATCTTAATGCTGGCTTTTGTGTGTAGACAGTATTTTGTAGAATCTTCCCCTGCTAGAGTGCAAAGAGGCCTGGCTGCAATCATCTTTGAATATCAGTGAGTTCAGACACAAGAGTGACACACGACGGCAGTTGTGTCCACAAAGGATGTCAGTAGTGATAAGACTTCACTTTAATTTCCCCGTACATCCCCACTGTCCACTATTCTAGCTGCTCCCCTTGTCATCTTCACTGTGTAATTTCCCTTTGATCACAATGTCAATATCTATACTGTGCCCATTTCCCTGGATGACTTTCTGCCATTTACATTAAGACATTCATTCAGAAAGTTATTAATGCTTGATCATAAGGGATTCATACCTCAGAGTTCTATGTACATTTCCTGAATATCCATTAGACAGTCTACAAAATTTTAATTTTATTGGCTTATTGTCAATGAGCGTGAGTGCCCAGGCCAGGACACAATGTAAATTAAAATTCTCAGTCTCTGCTCAGGGTGAGAAACAGCACGACACGAGGATATTCAACACAGTGATTGAAATGACAGATGCTGGAAGGGAGCCACCCACCATGTAATTACTTGCACATTGTTATTCCCCATTTATTCTCCTAAAATATATGTTAAATGCATATTAAACACTGATACATTTGCAGTACAATTACATACTGCAGGAGCAGACTAAATGGCACTCAATCCTTCCATAAAATATGCAAATACATGCACATGCAACACCCGGTACATACTGAGACACATCACATGGGATGTCTTACTCAACCTGAAACCTGTGGGTATTATGGATTTATTCACCAGTCACGTAGGTTATGCTCAGTTTATTTAGATATTACAAATTGGTGCAGACTTGTACATCATTGACACACACCAACATCTCAGGCGAGCTAATTCATGTCGCTTTATACCATTAACTATGAATCATTTTTCATAAACAGGTTCTCACATCTGATCTATGTAAAAATATATGAGAATTAGAGGTAGGGTTGGCAGTGTTGTTCAGATACATTTTTGTAATATTGGTTGAAATTCTCATTAAATCCGGACAGCAATCAATAAATCAAATGCTCTGACAAAAATAAAAAAAATCCGGTGTCTCTGGCTGGCAGGACTGTAATAAATCCGTTCAATCATTCCAATCGAGCCGGCCTGCCTGCCTTTCTACATACCTACCAGATCTCACTCTGCCCGTGCACTCATCGCACGTCACCAGAGTCTTCCACTAGCTGCTACCTTGACAGCTGTGAGTACTAACAATAACCATGGTTGTTGTTTACGTTCATTATATGTTTACGTCCATAACGATAATTTTCGAGGAGTGGCTTTGGCGGGAGGCCTGAATGTATGGATGGTCAGTGCTGCCGACTTTCTTGCTAGATTCGGGGACTCTTGGAGCTAGTGCTGCTAGCTACTTTCATTGGAAAAGAGTTGGCAACAATGGGCTGGGTTTTTCGGTTGGATCATTTTTTAAATCTAGTGTACACTTGCTAGTTTCTCAGCATTCCAAACCCTACCTTTAAGGCTGTAACCGTTGTTTTAAACATTTTGAATGAAGCAGATTGACTGTAAACCTGAAAACACACATAATATACAGTAGAAGCACATTTTCATGTCATATCTGCATTTTATGAATACTAGAACATACAGTATGCCTGTTTGGAACGGGTCGATTGCTTGGCTCCTAGTATTGCTGCTTGGCAGCATTGTTGAGTACCGCTCATCACTCGTTGACTCCAGGGAAATGATGAAGAGTTTGCTTGTAATGTTAGTATATCCAGCATCTAGCAGCAAAAGTGAACTGCAGTCAAGTGGCCTGTAAAGGCCCAGCTGCTGAATAGAGCGCTATTGCCTGTTTATTCGAGGTTAATTAATACTGTGTCACGTGTCCAAAGTGCACCAACGTCGACAATGCATGTCCTTGAGTCCCCAGCAATACACTCTCCAAGTTTGAATTAGATCTGATGAACAGTTCTTGAGATATGCAAAGGACACACATACATACAGAGATCCCTTGCTTTATAGTTAGATAATATATACAGCTAAGATGTATAGTGTATTTGCTTCTTATAAAAGAAGCTTAATTAAGATGCACTGTAAAAAATGCTACGGGTGTTTTAGACATTCTGAGCTACATTGTGAAAATGTTATTATAGTCTTGTTGTTGTCTGTAATCATAATGCCTTCTGGAGATAAAGAGAAAACACAATATAGTCTAGTGCCTGCAAGTGAAAGCCCAAACATCCAGGTTCTATGACCATAATGAAACTCTGATACAAATACACATAATTCCTTATTCTAGTGTTTGTAGAGCATTAAATGGAAAACCTGAAAACAAACATCTCTCAACAAGTACCTCTCAACAGCATAAAGTGTTTTCACACTTTGCTAAAATAATGGCCAATCTCCTGGATATGATGGCCGTATTCAGATTTAATTATTCATGTAGACAGTGCATGAGTTGTGGACTATTACGCAGCTAATAGGTAGGTTTATCCAATCATTAGTGACTTTGGCAACTTCAGAAACAAACTATTTCCAATGTTTTCTTTTTGCTTCAAGTAATGACTATCTATCCACCTTTTGCTAATCTATAATCATACAGCTGGAGAATGAGAGAGAGAGGGATTGCACGCACTGGGGAAATGGCCTATATTTCTCCGCTTGACACTCTCCTTTTAAAGCCATTTTACTGAATCTCTTAATCAAAGTCTCGGTGCAGGAGAGGATATTTAGGATGGATGTTTTGCACTTAAACTAAATGAATCGCATCTTTTGTCATTAGTGAGTCCTCCTTTGTTCCCCTCCCCCTATTGACAGTGTTGATGGAGAACCCTGTAGGAATGCGAGAGAAATGTCCTCTGTCATGTAAAGCCATTTGGCTGGGAAAGACGTACCGTGGCCCTTTAGTGAATGACATATTCCTGCGTCTCGTAGACAATGTCAGCTAATGATGAACAATCCTGTAACTGTCAAACTGCGCTTGTATCCTGTGCTCTTTTCCGATTGCATTCTGGTTGAGTGTTATTGTTGGCAATGAAAATAGTCTGGCATAATGGTGGCTAATGGGGCTTTAATAGAGAGTGTCATAGAATAATCAATCTGAGAAGGAGCGCTGATGAACAGAAAATGCATCACTAATGAATTTCTGCCAGACAAAATATTGTTCTTAAAGTAAACTAAGAGATTCATTGACAAATTAAGTCAACACAATAATGTAAAGCTGTGGGGTTTGGGATTTAATCTGTAAAAAGCAGTCGCCATCGCGATAAATATAAAGATTAAATAAATTTGAGTTATGTTTGCTCCACGACAGCCTCAGATCTGTGTACAGTATGAAGCTAATAGATTCAGAGCAGAGCATCTACATTACAGTATGTGCCTTTGCTCTGTCGCATCCTTACTCACAGGTCATTCATGTTCAGAAAAGGACAGAAAATAGTGGTGGAGGCTCTGTGTGTCTGTGCCTGCATGTTCAGAGGGTATTTTTCACCTCCTACTCCCAAACTCCCTGTGTTCCTGCGATAGGTCTGAGTCACTCATCCTGACCTAGATGTCACCCGTCCTTGCACCCTCGCCAGACATTCGGCAGGACCAGTGGACCAAGAAGACGGAAGAGGGGGTGGTGGTGTAGGGGGGGGTAAAAACTTGAATTTAGGCCCAAAGCCGTACTTGATGTGAAAAGACATCTCTATTTATTTCCAAAAACATTTTCAACGGTGCTGACAAACACAAAGTGACATAGCTGCCACACCACGGCTAACTCCAAATGCTGTTCCTGCTACTTATTCTGTCCAAATACTGTGATTCACGCAGGAAATGTTCCACGTTGCTGCATGATGCCAACAGCTTGCAGACTTAGAAGTCTAACTTTCTTTGGATATGGTTGAGCATTATTTTTCTCACAAAATGTGTTTCCTTTACACCCATCTTCCCCCTAGATATTAAATTACTTGATTGTATTGCATTGCACCAGAAATAACTCTTAGACCCTCTATTGGCAGATAATAAGCAGACCTCCACAATGCTGATTGATTCTAGGCTCCCCGGAGGACTCTGCTGTAAGCAGTCATGATGAAGACAGCAAAATTATTAAGAGTAGCTCAGATGAGCCTCAAGAAGATTTTCTATTTGTTGCAGGTTTGACTCCCTCGAGGACAACGATCAATAGTGCCTTGTTGCAGATGCTGAGAGAAAGGACTGTCTGGCCAGATTTGCACTCTCAAGCTGCCACCGCTCTGATATCAACTGCAGACTTTGGAGATTTCTCCATTCTTCAATGAAGACGACAAACAATGTTTGGGTAAATGTTGAGGGAGGATTCATTTGTTTCCTTCGTCTCTTGTAAAGATAATGCTTCAGATGCACAAAGCAAAAGAAATTACATTGTGCATGAGAGGCGTTGCGGTCAGGATATGCAATTTTATAGAGAGCCCTTCAGGATTTGTATTCATCTGTGCTTTTGTTGAGCAAGATGTATTACCCTGGTGCGTTGAGGGATGGAGTAGATGTTTTTGAATCAGTTCATTTCACATTTTCCTGACAAGAATGACAAAAATAGGTTACGGTGTTGTACCATGCACAGTAGTTAAAGGTTCAAGGAAATAACTATTTGTTATGTATAATAATATAATGGACTAATGTCTACCTGAGCAGAGAATGAAGTCACTCCCCCTTTGTGTGTGTAACAATCAAAATTTATCCGTGCTTTGTTTACATAGCCAGGCCGACTGTGCATGCCTTTTAGTGCATGTGAACGTGCCTCAATGGCTGGCTCATGGCCGCTGCTCTGCACTGCTCTCATACGGCGGTTACAGCTGATAACGCCGTCCCTACCCACAGATAATAGATTTCAATGTATCGGACAAATCAGAGAAATTCCGATCAAATATTAGGCTATATGGGTTTATTGAGCTTACAAACAATTGAAAGGCAAGCTATATAAAGAATGACATCATCATGAATGCTCAACATTTTTGTTTCCTTTCCACTAGAGCCACGGCATCTGTGGTCTCCGTGACTTCAAACCACAATGGCGGCTCCAGGCCCGCGCATGTGTCCAGCTGATGCGTCATCTGATCGGCTCTTACGATCGGCCTTTATAGAGACCACCAATCCAACTACTTAGAACAAATATTGGCCGACAACAATCAGTGGCCAATCGATCAGATCACCCTTACCCAATATGCATCATGTTCCGCGTTTGTCTCTACGTCTTTGCTGAACTTTGTTGTAATAGGTAGGTACCGAGACCGGCAGCGGAGTCTTAGTTTCAGCTATGCAGCTATTTCGAACTACCAATAACAGACTGCTAAACGGTGGCATTATCTGGGGGTGTTAAATTTATAATCCTCGCTCATCTTAGAGATCGCAAGTTTATTACTTTTTGGGAGATTTTTATAGCAGCGGCACTAATCATTTAGCAGCGACGCTGCGACACTGTTGAATGCATATGGGGGAAACACTGTACTTTACCATTTTATGTTTTATAATTACTTGTAACATCGAACAGTAAAATATAATGTCACCACTCTTGGTGATGAGGGTAATGGATGATTCACAATTTACGATGTTCATCTCCTATGACCTTTGAGATTTGAGGAAAAAGGTGTGATATAAATGCTCAACACAAACTGATTTGATATTTAGTTCATTTCTGCCTACTGCAGTTCAGCACTTGGTTGACTTCTTTACTCCATTTCTTCCAAATGACTTCAGTATTTCCGTCAGAGTGATCTTTTGGATGAGCAGATATGAGCATTTGCCAAACTCTAAAAACCTTCTCCCTCATATTTTCTAAATGTATGTCACAGGGAGCATTTTTTAATCAATATTTAACCCTCTTCTGTCTGCCCTCTCGGTTTTCAAACTATGGATCGGTCTCACTGTTATACAGTATGTATTGCATTCTGCATGGAAGTCTTCCTCCACTACAGCACCCTCCATCACCACTGAGCACTCTGCAGAGCACAGATCAATTACAAGCGGGCCTGCCAAGCGATCAAGTCTATAATAACACAGTCTCTCCATCTTGTTCTGCAGCAGTAAATTACCTGGGCTGCAGGACAAGCCTCATCTTTCCCTCCCTCAACCCTTGAGGGATCCTTATTAATGCCCAGGCTTTACATCAAATACAGTCAGGTGGCCTGGTAATGAGATCACAGCCAAGCCTGGACTGATTTAAATGCTAAATACGGGTCAAAGTCAACCAATGACCTAAACATACTACACCGGCTGGATGTGGTGATAATCCAGAACCTGATGTCGCAGGAGAAAACCAGACAGAAAAAGGAGAGGACGAGTGTGTGGGTATGTGGGTGTTTGGGCGAGTGGAAAAAGGATGATGATGGGTAAGACGGTAGTGAGGGTGAGAGAGCACAGACGAGGAGATAGAGAAATTAAAAATCTTCAGCTGTGTTTTGCAGATATGTCTGTGTGGAAAGCGTTGCAGTTATAAAACGACTGTCTGACCCAAACTACCTTTGCACATCTTCTGTCTGGCAGACAGAACCCAGACAGACTCTCCCTCCTCATTTTCCTTCACCCCTCCCAAATACACCAATTACTCAGGCCCTGAGCTAAATGTGAGCTGACGAAAAGTTCAAAAAGAAAAAGTAACAGATGAATAAGAAAACAACAAACTTGTGGTAATTAAACATCAAGGCTGTGGAAAAAGGAAGTGCTAATCCGCCCAACTCAGCTGATTCCACCATTCCAAAAGCATTTACACTTTCATTAAAGAGTGCAGCCAAGCAGAACAAAATCATTTAGAAGGCCCTGCATAAACACCAGAAGTGAACCTGTGGCTGTCTATGCTGCACAGTTCAGAATACAATTATTAGGACGAGCTGAGGCCACGACAAGATATTCATAGAGAGAAACTTCAGACAAAAAAATGCACGCTTAGATAAAATGTTCAGAGATACAAACAACTGTTTTCTTCGATGAGACGTCTGAAAATGGAAGAGGTACAATCATTCTCCCTGGTTCCTTCACAATGCGCACAATGAAAATATGATGAATACTGTAATATGACTAAAAGGGTTATCATTATCTCCGCAAGGAGATTATGTATTCGTCGCGACTGTGCGTGCATGCATGTGCATCTCTGTGTCTGTCTGACTGTCCACGGCTCATCTTGCATACTGCTAGACCCGTCAGCCTAATATTTTTTGGTTCTCCTTTATGACTGTATGCTCAAAGATCTCTCGTGATTGCAGTGATTCATACATAGGTAGGGGCAGCAAGTGATCAACAACTGTTTCAGCTTGGACTCTTGTTTCCGCTGCGTATTACGAATGTTCCTCTCTTGATTTGCAGGCCTAGGTAAGACAATTGTGTCTCTAAATGTCTACACACAAATGTGTGTAACTATAGCTTAGAAAATGACAAACTGAACCGAGCGCTGACTACAACGGAGCACGTCTTCTTATGTCGGTAGGAGGAGCGCTAGTTAGCTGATAGCAGCAGCTGGGTAGTATGGGTATTATCGGCGATTGTTTTTTGGGGCAATTTTTGGCCGTTTTTTTGTCATTTTATTTTGCCAATTTAATGGTCTGCCTCCGAAGAACAAGAGGTGCTCAGCCGTTGCTCAATGGGCAGAGAGAGAGACAGAGGGAAAACAAGTGTAGAGCCGGCATATTTTCACATCTAACTCGTGAATTAAGGGTTTAACGACTTAGTAAAATCGTTGAAACTGACAGTTTCTAGAGAGGGGTTAACATTGAGTTTCTTCCTGAATGCATTCGGCTTGCAAAGTGAATCTCCTAATGGCATAGAGAATTATGAGGTGGCCATCAAATTTCATCCCACCTCTAGCTCTCAACAAAACTGACGGGTGTCTTCATGGAAAACACTATTTCCTAACAAGCGATGCACATGTTGGGTTTCTGTTATTTGTAATGACAATTGTGGAATTATGCCGATGTGGTGGTGGTGGCGCTGTATCGTAATCAGCACAAGGAAAAGGAAGAGGCGCTGCCAAACCTGTCAAAGAGTTAGAAAAGAGCTGTCGGTTTATGGTTGGACCGCAGCAAAGCGGAAGCCAGCCCTAAAAACACGAAAGTCTATCACTGACTGACTGACTGACTGACTGACTGACTGACTGACTGACTGACTGACTGACTGACTGACTGACTGACTGACTGACTGACTGACTGACTGACTGACTGACTGACTGACTGACTGACTGACTGACTGACAATCATATGGACCATGGCAAGCCGACATTATTAGTCTCCTATTCCCTGCCGTTTGATGTTACAATATAGTTTTACATCTCCAGCTGCCGTTTATGAACATGTGTGCCTGAATGCAATCTTGTCTTGTACTGCGACTACAATGCCAGTGTGCGTCTGTTTATACTGGTGAAATGTAAGGAAATAAAGTAATTTTTTTTCATTTATTTTCTATATTTAATCAACTTTTTTTTCCACTTTATCGAAATACAAAAGTTAAAACAGACTCGGTAGAACATATTAGTTACATTACAATACATCTCAGAACATGGCTGCCGTAATTAGGCCTACTAAAGCATATAGTTGATTAAAGCAAATAATCTAAATTTGGAAGTAAAATGATCAAAAAGGATATGCTGTTTTATAAAACTGTCTTGTTAAAGTGTCTGAGAAGGGAATTACTTAAAATACAAGTTTTATTTATTCAAATCTACCTTTTGTATAAATAATATTTGTCAGTAGAATCAAATTGTTTTACAAGATATTTAGTATATCAGTATTTGTGGTCATATTCTCAGTCTCAAACCTAGCTTGTCATGATGTGATATACTGCTTCAGTACACTTTAGGAACAAATATTACTGGGACCACTACAGAACTTTGCAAATGAACATTTCATATCCAGGGATTCACATTATAGACACTATCACTGACTATCCCTGTGACAATTAGGCCACAATTTAGCACATTGACCCTACACAGAGCATAGACGATGGTATACGTGCATGTGTGTGTACATGATCAGGATGTATACCACCTCCGACTCATTTTGAGCCAGGAAAAACCCTGAATGGGGATTTATTTTTTAAACCACACCAGCACACCAACTATTTATCTATTAATAAAATTAATAACTTAATTAAATGAGTGACCTGTTATCGGCCTACTGCCTGTAATAATCGTGTTTACTTGTTACTTCCCACACTCTCAATCCAATAAGCACACACATGAAAAGGCTGCTTTATATTCAAGTGTAAACCCCTCAATTCTCCTTTCAAATTCAATCACTACAATATTAACATTTTCAGTCAACTGCATGAAAATGAACCATAGTAATCACACAATACAATGCAATACAATACAACTCTCAACTTCTCAAACTCAACTTTTAAGTCCAGATGTACAAGAAGCCATACTATAAAAAATGGAAATTTGAACATTTACAATTTCTGGTAACTGGCAGTTTCCATCTGCTGTTGAAGATCATGTGATATAATCAAAAAGATCCAGAACAGCTACTAAACAGACTTTTAGGTGAGATTGTTTTGCCAAGTTTTTTTTATCTGTTCATGCTGTGCTTTATTTTACAAGGGAGTCTTAATCAAAAGTAGAGGGAAACTGTATTATTTCACAGAGCAATACA
Source organism: Sebastolobus alascanus (assembly GCA_916701645.2). NCBI lineage: Eukaryota > Metazoa > Chordata > Actinopteri > Perciformes > Sebastidae > Sebastolobus > Sebastolobus alascanus. The sequence goes on from CAKAOJ020000301.1 coordinate 425,028, forward strand.
AGTAAATACATAAATAACATATGTAGGCGGTGTATGGTCAGGTGAGAGTGACACTTACAATGCAAATCCATTTGTTGTAAGAGCTTGTTCGGTGTTTGAGAAGTATTAGTGTCTGCCGGGGCATTTACTGTATATCATGACTACAGCATTCTGTGAAACCACCCTGTCCATTAATGAAATCATAAAGCTTTCAATTATGCATGGAAAACTAACTTATTACTGTCAGCCACAAAGGAAAAGCAGTCCACTAGATGAGGGGAATTATTTCTTTTTTTTTTTCTTTACAGTTCATTAAGTTTTAAAATAAGAAAATCAATGCCTGAAATCCATAAAGTCTACGGTGGTTTTGAGTAAATGCATTCAGTCAGTGGGCAGAAGTATGAGTCAGTCTGAGTCAGTCTGAAGGCTCACACTGCTAACACTCCCACCTGCTTCGCTGCCATCGGCATTATGTATTTATTTTTTAATGATTGTGTTTTCCTAGGGGCTGAGGGTAGGAGAGCATGCCAGTGATGTGTGTGCGGAGTGTATTGACAGAGGAGGTAAAGGGGGGAGAGAGAGCGAGGGGAAACCTGAAAGCGCCAACAACAGAGTTCATAGGAGTGAGTTCATAGCACGTGTGTCTGTGCTGCTGTGATTGGTGCCATAAAAGTCAACACCGTGTTGGTTGACTGACATGATCTGTTTCTGCAAATTGCCGGAGCAAATTGACTTTCCTCTCAGTGCATATAGCACTATCATTTTCAGCATTCTCGCCAAAGCCAGAAAATAACGGCGGTGTGCCATTCTGAGTGTAGCTACGGATTGATCGCTCTGGATTTACTTCTGACAGCAAATCTTTTGCAGATAGATGCAGGTTATCGTGTATGTCGAGATCACCCCCCTGGGGAGTGAAAAATAATAACACTTCAGCGCTGCAGAATTTAGACACACAGTATGTATGTTTAATTTAATCTATACAGCTTTCTTCTCAAGGTGCACTTACTTCCAAGACGGTCAAAGACAACATTGCCTTGCTGGTAGCAAACTGCATTTAATAGTGTGTTGACAGGCACACTGTAGGTGAAACACTGATCCTGCAGATAACACACTGCCTAAAACCAAAAGATGTGTACAGCTGCAGTCAAAGCTTCAGTCTACTTTTAAAGTTGATTTGGTGAAGATAGATTGTAATGGATTGGCAGCCCATTATTCAAACGCCACTACATTTGACTGACTTATATTGCGGCTGAATTTTACACATCACTGTCTCTCTGACAAAATGTTCTACAGGAGCTCTTAAAGGTTGCCTTTTTCTAACTCAAAAATTTAAACGTGGGACATTTCTTTTGAAAAGGTCTCTCAGCGGGTGCTCAGAGCGGAGGCAGCTTTAATGTGACGATAAGTAACTGTGAAAGTTTTAAACTGACAGATTGGACATGATATGCATTTTTTATTTATTTTCACTGAGATCAAAATGTCCAAAGGCCATTGGGGACAGTATATATATATTGTGAGCCTTAAAAAAATACAGTAATATGTAAAAAATGGAAATAAACAAGTTTAGTAAAGACATAAACTGTATATAAGAAGAGGACGTAGTCACCCCTTGGTTTGTGGACTGCCGTTTTGAAGCCTCGAGTTCGGCATTTTGGACATAGCCAAAGAAATCTTGGTTTTTGGCCGTCGCCATCATGGCTTTTTCCAACCAGAAGTGATACGAGAGTGTGGAGCTAAACACAACGCTGAATAAGGTACTTTTAGGTGACTAAAATGGGTCTTTCATGAACTGAAAACACGCTGTGAAAAGGTTAAAGTTTTAAAACGAAAACGCGGACAACTCCCAGACCAGACAACACCGTGGTAGCGACCTGTCAATCACAAGGTAGCCCCGCCCTAAAGCATCCCCTGCTTTATGGTCTATTTTACTCTAAATGGGACCATAATTTACTAAATGAACATCATGCTGTATTGAAGAAGACTTGAAACTAGCGATTGAGACCATAAACTCATGTTTACAATGTTTACTGACGTAGTAAATCAAGTGAGAAGTAGGCTCATTTTCTCATAGACTTCTATACAATCAGACTTCTTTTTGCAACCAGAGGAGTCGCCCCCTGCTGGCTGTTGCAAAGAATGCAAGTTTAAGGCACTTCCTCATTGGCTTCACTTTTCAGACCCGGAGTTGCCAACTGAGTGAAGAGTATTGAGAGTAATCAGATGATTTTTACTGTTTGCACAAATGTCTACTGCTAACTCGTGATAAATACAGTGTCCTTGAGATTTCTGTGTCACTTTTTTGTTGAAGCTAAGTCATTCACATCAACCAAGTCAATGAATAGGCCCTACCATATAATGTCACTGTGGTGTTATTTTAATTTACGAAAGAAACGATTTTTTTTTGTGTGTAATCACCATTTGACTCAATGGATGTTGAAAACATTTAAGCTCAATAACTCAGAACTATCCTGAAGGCAGATAGAATTATATGATTCTCGGCTCATGAATAAACCCAGCATGACACCTCCATTAGTCCTCATAAGCCTGACAGCTGGTGCAAATTGATCCAGTAAAAACAAAAATTGGAAATGGCTTAACTTAACTATTTTTATAGGTAATAAAGGAGTCTGGGTATAGTTGATGTGTATTGATGTGCATGCTCACTGTACCTTCCTCTAAAGATTCAATCATTATTTACAGCCAATATAAGCAGACATGCAGGGCTTCACCTGATCTAGTGACACAAGTGCAGGAGAGGAAGTGAATTCAATTCATTTTCTCCATGTTCAAATGTGGCCTTTGCTACAAGCTACTAATTAATACAGAGTATCCTTGCAGTTGAATGGTCTCATCCTTATCCTCAATGTGCAGGTACACAAACAATCAATGCTTGCCAAGTGCCTGTTCGCTTTTTAATTAGGCCCTGCTTTCAAACGTATTACATCTGAAATACACCGTGTTCCTCTCTGTGTCCGACAACCAGCATGTGGCTAGATTACACCCAACACTTACAGTGCAGCACATCCATCTACAACACAAAGCGGGGGCTCAGAAACTGATATCATCAGTGGGCGCAAACCGCCTCAAACTGCACAGTGTCCACTCCTGTCCAAAAGGAGACAAATGACAGGTAAATACACCAAACGGCTTGTCACCGTACTGATCCGCTGCCCATTTTTCATTTCATAATAACAATGCAGGGGGAGAGTCCTTTTTGTTGGGCCTGCTGGTGCGTGAATGACTTGGGGAGGAAATAGGCCCAGTAATTATTCTTTCCTCCACTTGTCCCTCCTGTCGTGTCCCACCATCGCTCACACACTGGAGATGCAGGCTATTGAATCCTGATGAAATCCCTGCACAACAATAGCTAGCATACTAGTCATGCAGTCATCTCTGTGGTAAAGTGATTGTTCCTGGTTGAACATTGGATCCGACACTCAGGGATTGGCAATTATTGGAATTTCAATCATGCAGTCAATATACAATGCAGCAAGCTGTATGAAGCGACCAATATGTAAGGACAAGTGTATTGAACACGGCTTTCATATGGGTTTCTAGCTGATTGAAGTGATATCAGTCAATCAGGTATGTAAGGTATTAAGCAGTGAATCTTTTTCTGAGCTATGGCAGTGTCACTTTATTAGACAAAGTAAGCATAATGTGAAAATTCTGAACACTATATTTAATGTCAAAACATGACAAAGTCAGGGGTTCACCTTGGACTGAATGCAAACGCCCTATAGCATTAATGCATGTCCAAATCTACTTAACATAAGTGAGTCACAGCGGAGAGATGTGAGAATTATGAAAATCAGCAACACTGACCTTTACTATGCTAATATAAATGTATAGCAATGTCCTTTAAGAGACAGGAGAATGGTTGTGTTTTATTTACTTCAACTTTTATTTTCTTGGCACAGCCGAAACCAAAATAAATGTCTGTTGACCTGTAATAGGCTGTTGTCCTCCCAGCCAGCTACAGAAATGATTCCTCTGTCTGATCATCTCTTTGAGCACATGAAAAGAATACCAAACAGAATAAATATCCATTATTAATATGTTTCGTCCTGTGCACGGACTTTATACCATCAGATGATGTGAGGCTTTCATCTCTAGGATAAACCAAATGAGCCTTACAGTTGTTTGGGTATGCATCAGTGAAAACCCGCTGTCCGCGGTGGTTTAGACCGCGTTTTCACTGCATTGTGGGCACCCTTGCGCACATATTTAAGTGTTTGCGCAACAAAGAAGGAGACAGTATTTGTGTGAAGTGAACAAAAAAGAGAAAACAATAAACAGAGTGGGAGGGAGGATGCTCCAGATGGCAATGCTGCTGTGCATGGGGATGTTGACAGTAGGCCATCGAAAGGCGAGCCAGCTGGGGGAGGTCAGGATATCTTTCCTCTGGGACTCCACAGCCTAACGGGGAGCCGACAGAAGGCAGAAAGACCAGCGGACAGACAGACCGACAGAGCACCGGTGCATGATAGGTTCAAGAGCCAAGGCCAAGGTTACAGCTGCTTCATATCTCTGCTGTGCTGCTTTACCACTTCCCTAGTTCACAATGCATCATCATCTCTCTGACAATCCCATGAATTATTTTTTCAAGGCAGTACCTCTTGAACATTTTCTACATTGCTACTCAGAGCAAAAAGTGATACGGGGAACATATGGGAGAGTTTACTAAGCTTTAACCCTAAATTGATACATGTTCTAGTCTTGTCATGCTTCATCCCTTCCATCACTGTCATGAACTCCTACCACAATCTACAGTCAAGAAACCCCACCAGCGTCCAACACGCTCGCCCTTGCCATGTGTCCTAAGTTCCACATGGTGGTATGAAAGGGTATTTGGGTCACCCCCGGGCAGCAGAAAGAGCCCAGGGAAAGCCTGTCATAAGCAGTGACTTGGAAGGACTTCCAATGCCGAATTGCGTTGGAGGAGGCATGCAGCCAGTCGGAAGCAAACAAAACGAGCAAGAAACGGCATATCACAAAAAGGCCACAAGCAAGCTTTTGTAGATGACCTGTCCTCCTTCCAGGTCATCCGAGAGCTATGTTTGTAACTGGCCTTTTTAATTCATGGTACAGAGGCTGATGAGAGTAACGTAAAAGAATCGGACAGAAATGACAAAGAAGGGGATGCAGTTGCTGGTATGGTAATGCAGCATGTGTACCCACCCTTCAAACACCTCCACTGGTCAAGCTGTGCCCGGGGTCAGGTATGTAATGTGATGTCGGAGCGTATTAGGGCTCAACGGGTCCTCCACCTTTGTTTATAGTCTGCAGGTTCAGCCAACACATTCACTGGACATAAATTCACATCACAGCGGCAGCAGCCTTGGCCACACTCGGCAGCTCTAGTTTTCCCATTCTGCTGCAACTTCGCACTTGTTTCAGTCAAGGTCCATTGACTTTGTATGCCCTTAGTCCTTGTCCAGACAACGTGCAACCTTGCATGTATTACATGGTCTGACAGAGTCTAGCTGAAAGTGAAAAAAAGAAGGTAGAGGGAGAAAGAAAGAGCTGTCAAAAGTCACCAAGGTGCTAAAAACACTACTCTTAAATCTTAATGTCACCATCTTAATGTCACCATCTCCGTTACTTTTTGCAGAATACAAAAAAGAGGATGTGAGATAAGGAAGCCGGTTTTAAGAAATCAGGGACACCTGTTGTATCCTTCAATTTGTCTAAAAAAAAAAGAATTGGGTCTCTTTACATCCACAATCTAAATTAAAAAGGTCAGGCTTTTCCTTCAATGGAAAACTGACAAGATCCTAATTCATTATTTTGAGTCAACTGACATTTTTGTTATTATCAGCTCTGGTTTAAGATAAGATAAGATTAAATGAGCCTTTATTGATCCCCAGAGGGAAAATTCAGGTGTTGCAGTAGCAGCAGCACAAAGACATAAATAAGTACAGATAAATAGAGAAGTAAAAATACGAATAAATAAAATAAGAGTTAAATACAACTAGTATAAGAGTAGACCACTATACAAGAACTATATGGGCATTAAAGACAAAGTTACGATATAAGTGACAAGTTACAGTGACCGACAGTTAAAGTGCAACGTATGATTAATAGCAGTGAGTCTAGTATATGTAAACAGTGTACACCAGAATAATTTATACTGTGATTAATAAATGATACTTAGTGTTGTCTGTATTAATATAGCAAAATGTAAATATAATAGTGTATAACATGGTATGGCAGTATAACACATTAACATAGTATAGTATGATATAGTACAGTATAGTATAAGGTATAAGCTGTAGTACAAGGTGCAATGTAATAGTAGTATTAGTAATAATAACAATATAACAATATAATATAGTATACCATAGGTGCAGCAGTATAACAGAATATCAAATGTAGAGTTGGGCGATAAATGGATTTTATCAATTAATTCAAATTCATGGTTTGGGACGATGTTTAAAAATTAAAATCTTGCACTGGCAGATTGTGGAATGTAAACAATAACAGCAATGGCGTGCGACTCACATGGCAGATAGTATGGTCTCCATCCTACCGCCATCAGTTCAATGTCTAGAGTGCAAATACATTCCTTCAGAGTCACATGTCCGGGACTACACCATTTAGAGTCAATAAAGACAGCAAGACCTCCTCCTCTCTTCTTACCGCCCTGTTTCCCCCGGTGAGTTGAAAAGCAATGAGATAGTATTGCACCTGCATTATTCATACCTCCACTGAATGTAAGAAATGGCGTAAAGACGGTGCCATAACCATCAGCTGCAATTTGTGGGTCTTTTCAGGCTTCCATAAATCTGCAATGATAAATATCTTGACAATAATAGGCGTTTGAAATGAAAGTTATTCATGAACATTTGTATTGTGTTTGTATATGTTTTCATTTGATGCGCAAATTGATTGCTTTTGACGGTAATGTAAAACATTAGCATCACTCTTGTCTTTGTTTGCTGTACTGAACACTAATTTCTGACCTATTGAGTGGCCACAAAGGAGGGAAGCAGTTTCCAATTATGCGTCATTACAACCAGCCATCCCTGAAAATGATCAGTGTGGATCATAAACCTCAGTGAATGTGGCTTTAAGTCTTGCCCAGTGAAGAACGTAACAAATATGACCTTTGCGAGTATGCAAATCCTTAAATCAGTCACTGCAGCTATTAAATTGTTAACAAGCTCAGTCCTTCCATTTGCTCCCTTCGCTACCCCAGTCTGGTTGTAAACAGGCTATTAAAGGGTCTGCTTCTGCCTCAAGCGGCCTCTGGCCTTGGGCTCACAGCACCAGCACTGGAGCTCTTAATGAAGCGGAAAATTAGAAGGTTTGGTCGGACATTGAAAGCTTGTTTCCTTCCATGAAGGGTTAGTTTTTCATTCATCTCGCTTTACTCGCCGCTCGTCACCACAACCCTCCACCCTTATTTCACAATCACACTCAAATAATCAAAGGTCACAATCAAATTAGTCCACAAAGTGCTTCACATGTAACGGAAATGTGGTCAAGTGGCTGAGCCAAGCATTACCACACATGGAAACAAGCCACACATACTACATAAGGACAATTGAAATTACAAAAACATGATAAAGTAGAATGAAAGATTAATATCAGCTTTGGAAATATGGGGCTTTGATTATTTGCATACTTACAGTAAGTCGATTTTTAATAAAGTATCATAGCGATGTCATGCTCTACGTGTTTCTAGAGTTCCTTCGGGTCTGTCACAATATTCAAACCAACAACAAAACAAAGATCTCATCAGATTATTATATCTAGGGGCTTCATAATACGTATTTGCATACTTTAGTAGATGTTTAATAAAGTGTTGTACAGTAGAAGCGGTACGACATGCTGTATGTGTTTCTGTAGTTCCTTCGGGTCTGTTAAATTACTCAAACCAAGCAGCACACTGAGGTCTCATCGGAATTTAATATGTGGCAGCTACTGGTGTACATCACCACAGAAGTGACTGTATGTGGCGCATTTAATCTGTCACCGACTAACCTTACCAGAGGGCCACAGCACAAAAGAAAAACAACATTAACATCCTGTTGACCTATTGCCATGAAATATTTACAACAAGTTTTTCCTGCCTCCATATTATACAAGATCCCACTCACTCACTGTTGACAGACAGGAGAGTGTATTTCACGCTCAAATAACTAGCCAGGTGCTGAAGGCTCTACCAGTAGCACAACCCTATGTCATTTCTAAATGCCACTCTCCAGCTTTTTAATAACTGCAACCACAGATATATATCGTCACTATCCCACGGGATCACTTAAAAACTAAGGGCCAGCTGAAAACATGCTTAGTCTTTATATCGTGCCATTTTCAAGAGGGGGTCTAGAGAGTCTTGGTCTCAGAGAGAACAGACCTGTAAAGAACAGGAAGTACTTTTCCAAAGGGAAATGTGACAGACGTGTCAATATCACAAGCCCACTAGATCTAATTAAATTCTAAGGGCTCAACATTGAGCCTCGACTACTTTTCACGAAAGAAAAGGGCTCACAAACTACTTTGATTGGTAGCCAAGGGACGAGGAATTGTTTGCCAAAGGTAACAGGAACTTTGCTCTGAAAATGGCATGCTGACCTCTTGAATTGACCTCAATCACTCGGCCCTGCTGCGTCCCACAATCCCCTCAACTTTTGGCAGTTTCCCCGCGTTACCACGGTGATGGCCTAATTTGGAGGAGGTTGTGGGAGTAGAGAATGCAGTCAGTCATTGTAGGAAAGGACCTGGGACTTCAAACCAAGGATTTGGCCCTGTGACCCTTGCTTCCTGCTTTGTTTGTGTCGTTGCAGTGAGAGAACATCTAAATTGGCTTGGCTTTTGTTTTGGCTTTGTGTTCCCGGAAGCACTCAGGAAGACGACTTTGTGTGGCCAAAGTGATGCTATTTATCTAGAGCCTCTGTTTGATGTCTTTTTAAAAGGCTTGTTTCATCCAAATTACAAAAAAAAACAATTTCCACATATTGTGGTATGTGGCAATGTAGATAGTCTTCATTTTATGTGCAGAGGTTTACAGATATACACCTCTGAGATTTAAGCGGATACCCCAGTAATAATGGGGTGTGGGAGGAGGGTGGGTTTGGGTGGTGTTTGTGGTGCTCAAATCATCAAAAATGACATTTGGAAAGCTCAACAGCAACAGTTCTTTGCAGAAATAAGGTCATGATTGCTCTGGATAATCTGCAGACTTTGCTGTGAACAGTTTTTATTGGAAAGTGTTCTCTAAAAAAGAACTAGTCTACAAAATTGCCCAGGGAATTGTTTCTGGAAGGACACATTGCTGTTGTTTTTTTGTTTGTTTTTTTCAAAACATATTCAGTGCTTTCAGCAGCACAAACAAAATTTTGTTCTCCTTCTTTGTCTTGGGAAGCAGAATTCTTGGATACCTGAAACCTAGGCGCAACCAAAACTACTTGCAGGGCTAGATACCACAGGAGGATAGTGAGAAAATATATATAATTTTTTTAATTTTAGTTAAGCGACCATTACATTTTTCTGGTTTAGGTGTATCACATTTGGAGTGGGAGCTACAGCAAACTTAAATCATAGCTGCTCGCTGAAAAGAAACAGTCATCGTTTCCCAACATGTAATACATAGCGGATATTTAACATGTAAAATATTCACTCATTTATATGTGGAATATTTAGTTTTTTGTCACACAAAAAAGTCTGAGGTTTAAAAGACGATATGCAATGCATAATTTACACCTAATGTTGCCTTGGGTGTCTCTGGACGAGGTAATTTGACAAGGATATTTGACAGGGAACACTCCTTGCATATTCAGTGAAACAGTTTCCATAAACCATTGCTTTGTCCAACCACAGGGTACAATGATTTACTAAACAATGCAAGTGTAAAAGCTAATTTACAGCTTTGCTGTCTCAAAGGCACACAAAGTACTCTAAATCTCCCTCTAATAGGAAAATTATGATGATTAAAGAGCTGCATGGTTATTCTAATACTTGCCTTGTCACTGAACACATCCACTGAGATTGTGGATCATTTTGAAGGCAAGCAGACATAACTATTTATGACCAGTGTTATCTGTTGGTATGTTTACAGTATACCAGTGCTTAAAAAGTAAATTAGGAGATCCCAGACTACAGAGAGGGTGCTGTTCTGGCGGGTCAGGGGGAGAGAAAAAGTCTTGCACATTGGACATCGCCTAGGTGTTAGCTGTTAAAACTAAACAAAACATTATTTATTTACATTTATTAATCAGAGAAATCGCAATAATCACTCTAAATCAGCAGGAGGAGGCGGTTACGCAGTTTACAGCTCTATCGATCTCCTCCACTCCGTTTCAGTACTATGGACAGCGCAACACCTACACACTCACACGAGATACCGGATACACACAAATAGGTACCGGAACACAGACAATCAAAAACTGAGACGTCCCGGATCCTGTTCGAGCAGGATTAAGCCATGCACTGTACTTGGAATCTATTCCCTGGACCGAGGAAGAAGAGTTCTACTTCCTCATTCTCTTTGCAATTTTGGTCCATTGGGGACCAATGCCATCAGTGCTCCTGGCATTGTACAAGATGTTCCCTTGAGATTTCCTTGCTGTCCTGTCATTTCCTTTCTTGTCGATAATATAATGTGACGGTGTGGTGTCCCACACATCATGCTCTATCTGAGAGGCCTGACAATGTCCCATGTCTCCACCCACCCACACAGCCAAGCTGTGATGTTCTTCAACACCCAAAGCTGTTTTCACTGATGGTGCGAAGTAAAAAAAAAAAATTAAAAAAAAAGAGCCTTTTGCGCTTCTGCACCAGGTGTTATTTAAATATTTTAAGGGCAAAGAGATTCTGCATCTAGTTTACTTGACAAAGACAAATCACAGAGCAGCACCCAAAACCAACATGTGAATGAAAAAGATCATTAAAAAGGCCAATTTTTACTACTTCAAAATAAAAATTCCCTGTTATCTAATAGGGTTGGGCAATTGGACGAATATATCGGCTATCGGCAATTAGCTGAACACATCGTTTCGCGAGAGAGACAGCGGGGAAAAACAGCGTATAGCCAGCATATTTTCACATCTAACTTGGTGAATTAACTTATGCCAACTTGAATGTGGATAAAATAATTCAATCATGCAGCGCTTCTAAACTTTTCAAATGTTATCGGACTGAATTAATCAAATTAGTGATTCAGTGAGTCATTTCACAGGGAGTTGTGACATTCAAAAAGTAGCGACGGAGTAGGCTACTGTTCGTGTAGTGTTCACGTAGGTAGAGGAAAGCTGATTCAAAAATAACTTTATCAAAAGTAATTCTCATAAATCTATCATTATCGTGGAAGATTTTATCTCGACATGTTTTAAGATTGTTTTATCGCCCAGCCCTACTACAACTGATCCAAATATCTTTGGTCTGATTTTGCACTGACTTTTGTGCCTCATGACAAACAATACCCCAAATGTTTCAGTGTTTCCTTCAGAAAATGTATGTTTCATCGTGGAAAAGCCCTTGACAGGACATGTAGATACTATACAGAGAGACACTATACAAAATGTTCAATAATAATAATTTTGCATATTTGGTATTTTTACAGTTTTGTGAGTATGCAGGATCTTTTAGTTGTCTCAGCAGGTCTATGTAAAGGGTCAAGACCACAGGGTCGAGATGTAGTCGACAGTCCAGAAGAAAGAAAAATGCTTGGAACTTAAATTTGAAATCTGATACGCAGTCATGTACGATAAATGTTGTATAAATGTGTAATGAGGCTGTTATAAATGTTAAATTGTCATGTCAAGAAAATGTGATCAAAAATGTCATGAGCCTTTTATTAATGAGCTACACGAACCCTGAACAAAGAGTTAGCCGTGCGCCACTGATTGACAGACTGAAGTTATTGCACATGATCCGCTCTGGCTGATATGTCTCCGAGACTGTAAATATATCTACTGTGGTTGGCAGAGACTACTGTTCACAACATCACTCGCTTTCTTTTCCGCTCTTGATATTTGTGATGAAGCGGTGGGTGTGATAGAAAATCTCTCTCATCCTTTTCCCCCCAGTTAAAATGGAAACCAGACAGGGAGGAAAAGAGAGTGGCGGGCCACAGCAACTTCCATCACTTATCCACCACTCATGCATGATTGAAAGGCCTCCGCAAGCTTGGAGGACTGCATCATTTATACCGGGCTCCTTCAAAAATCAAGAGGCAAGCAGCAGCTATAGTTAATATTGACAAAGCATTGACTTAAAAAAAATTAAAGGCAGACTAAAGTCTAAATAAAGTACAAGTTGATTCCCTCTTGGGTAAAGCTTAGACTTTTGTCTTTTCTTTTTCCTCTGCTCCTGTGCTAATCTTTTAGATGGATTCAGCTAAATTGTTATAGTCTCCCACGGAACATAAATGGAGAGCATCCAGGGATTTGGAGCTGCTATTAGGGAGACAAAATGATCCATCAAAGCAGCTGCTAGGGAAGGAACTGGGAAATAAGGATGATGTGAGAGAAAGAGCTATTTTTGTAGGGATGCCATGTGGTGAGTTTTTTTTCTCCTATTCCCAAGCTTTCTTCTTTCCCCTGCACTGGCAACACCACTGTGGTGAGCTAATCTGTGTTCTCTTGCCCCATGTGTGCTCCATACATTTGGTCTTCATCAAACTTGCATTTGGTAAGAATGCATTAAGCTTAGCCCATCAGACCACCGACACGACCACAACCTCGGCAGCAGTGTCAGCCTCATCAGGCCTCCACTCTGGGCTCACAGATGGACGATCACAGCTAGAGACTTTCTTTCTCTCTCCTGCTTCCCGTCCGAATCAACAGCTGTAGATTAAAGCAGCGGATTTCTGCTCATAAGTCAGAGCCCAAGGGTGTATGATGTTAAATCTGCATTAGATGCCTGGCCGGTGTTGAGAGAGAAAGAGTTGAGGGAGTGGTGGGAGGTAGAGGATGGGGGTCACCACACTGATTAATGACTGAAAGCAGCTGAGCACCAGTCTTCATTTCCTCCGCCTACATCACCATTGGAAAGAGGAGAGATACAGCCTAGCCTTGTCCAGTTGTGTTGCCGATACAAATCCAACCACTCCTCACTCCAAGCAGTGAGTTTTCAAATCAATCAATTCAGCTATTGTTTGAGAAGCTGTTTTTTTCTCTCCCCCTAGTCCCGGAGATGGAAAGCTTGCACCTGTCACTCACAGCTGCAGCTGGGTTTTGATGCCTTTAAAAGTGTGACATCGTGCTGTGATATGAGACAGGAGCACAGGCTCAGGCTGTGGCTGTCGGGCCACTGGGTTTCCAATGGGAAATGGAAACCACTGCAGTATTTACTGTTTAGTTTTTGCAGCCTTTTCCGCACACTAAATAAATCCCCCACAACCGAAAACAACCGTGGAAAAATAAAGGGAAGCGTCTCCATAGTCTTATCTCTAGAGAACAAGAATCATGAATCAATACTGATTTTCTGTTTCAAGTCCTGCAATCTGGCACAACAAAGGTCATGAAGACTCACGAAATACTGGTGCTAAATTCAGCTTGAGGTTCAGTAGCTGAAAAAAATTATCTGGAATAAAGATCGCAAGATAAAACAGATAATTAATGATTTAAAAAATGGTCTCTGTCCCCAAAGCTGCATGCAAGTCATTACATTAATCAATATCTTTTTGCAAAGAGATAGATAAGCCTTAATGAAAAGAGATGAAATGCAATACTCTCCCCAAAAGAAACAAAGTCATGTAATAAACACACAAGCAGTGTCGCAGATGCAAACACACACACACACCCCCGCTTGAAAAAATGTGTTCAGTGCTAAAACACAAACCGTTCTTCTCACCTTCCCACATATTTTTAGCAAGAGGTTGGCCCCAGCGTCCTCAGGGTCCCGTCCTTCAGTGCTGTGCAATTCTGTGATAAGGCTGGTGATAACATCTGGCCACAAGATCAAGAATCAAAAGGGATGAATCCTGCCAGGTGGGGAGAAAAAAACTGATAAGATCAGACAGAATGTTTAAGAAAAAACTACATTTAAGCTTCCCTACTGCTCTTATCAAATATGTCTTTAATATCCTGTGAATTTAATTAATGACTCATACAGCTCTGGCAGGACTCCTCAAGCTGTTTTGTGGTGAAAGTACCTATTTTTAAAGTGTAATGTCAACTGTTTAAGAATGTCGATCAACGCTCATCGTTACAGAGTTTCCTGGACATAGGGGAATGTTTTAGACCATAACTGTGAAGCCTTATTATACCCTGAAAGTGAGGGAAAAAAAGACATACATTATACATAAAACAAGCTAAGTGAGATGTGTCACTGTATAATTTACATCTCATTGTCATACTTACAGCCAAGCAGCTTAATTACACTGTCAGACAATTGAAAAAGCCTTGCTGGGAGTTGGAACGGAGCTCTGACAGCCTCTGTGCCTTGACCTTAGGTCCCCGCTCTCAGATGCTTCATGGGTACCGATGCAGAAGCAGAGAGAGCCCAAAATAAACCTGTCGGAGATTCAGTCGCAAACTTTTTCTCATTTATTTTTCCTCTGCACAACAAAAAGGGGCTCATCACCCGAGCTTCACGCGGGAATTATCTGTGATTGATTGCTGCAGCCTAGATTTTCAAGGACTCACCAGAAGGATGCGTGAGGGGACAGGTATGCTTAGCTGACCCCTCAGGCCGTTGATTAATGCTGTGTGTACTGCTGATTTGTACCACTCTGCCAGAGAGCACTGAGAGACGCTGTGGAACACATGGTCCTCTCTGCGTTGATAAAAGCCGAGCAGGAAGAAACACACTCCTCCGTCCTCTTAGAAGCAGTGGAGGAGTGATTTAGATGGTAGAAACACTGCGAGCAATCCACCCCGGTGCTCTGACAATCTATGCTGTTGCTACCAACGCTGCTTCCAATAAGTGGCCGAGACGTTGCCCGGAGGCTAGCTACCGTAGCAAAAGTGGATGAAACAGGGCTTGCTGACCGACATGAACCATAAAATGAGAAAAGCTGGGTAACTTTTGTGCAAACATAACAAAATGTTTTTCATAGGCACCTCCAGGGGGGGTTTAGCTTCACATCTCTCCTAGGTTCCAGTGGATAAAGAGGCCCATGCTTAAAATCACATCACAGCACCCTAAGTAATAAGCTACTGAATGGAAACAGCCTGGGAACATGTGGACAGGGCGAGGCAGGCAATCCATTTCATGTGTTTATACTCAAGGCCGAGGAGCAAGACAGGTCTGCGCTGTCTTTCCCCAGGCTATGGGTTTTTGTTTGACACAGATCGGCTCAACTTTGTTTACCGTTTCCTTGATTTTCTATTTGGTTTCCTATCTGCACAGCTGCGGGGCTAAACACGTGTTTGTGTTGCAGAGCTCGGTGCGAAGCTGGAAGTCCCTTGGTTCAGAGTTGAGGCTTTTGACTGATGGACGGGTTCCCCTCTGGCCATGGTATCCTGCCTTTCTGCCTAATAACACACACTTGTGTAGCATCAGAAGAGAGTCTGGAAAACCTCAAGAGGAAGGGTTGAAAACTGTGGGGAATTGCTTTGATTAAGTTGGAAGTATTTTCTTTTTTATCTTTTTACGTTTTAATGTAGCCCGTTCTGCTAATTACATTACAATTGCAGAACTATTAATAAGGCATACCAAATGCAATGCCTAGTTTATAATACAACATGTCACAGTCTGCAGCCAAGTCACACTTTGCCCAGCATTTTTTTTCTCACATGGTCTATGCAAATTAAGTGTTATCTCACGTGTAACACTGTCCAAAGATGGAAAATAAACATTCAACTCTATTTGTATATTTTCTCCTCACCATAGCAGACAAAGCAATTTTCACCTTTATTCGCACTTCTATCCAATTTTCACCTTTCTATCCACCTTTTAATTTCCTTCATCATAACGAGAGAGACGAGCGGAGGACAAAAGCACAACACAGAGCATAACCCTGCAAATTGTGTTTAAAAGAGCCACTCTGTTATGAGGCGATTTAAGATGAAGAATGGCAAAAGATGAGACAAATCGCTACAGGAGCGAGCACGTCCCCCGGGTGCATGTAGGGGTGGTAGCCCAACTAGAGCTGCGAGCGGAGGTCAGGGATTCACTTGTGTGGGCATATGCAGACAAGCGCGCGCATATGTAAAGCCTACGGCAGCACCAGCAAAGTAACAAATGGCCTGTGAGAATGACAGATTAGCGGCGCAGATAGGATGAAATGGCATAGAGGGTGCAGCGGGGGGATGAGGCGCCATCCATCCCAGTCCGCAGGTGATCCATCAGGACGTGCAGGGGTCCGGTAAAGGGCAACCCAGGAGATGTAGCAGGAGACAAAACCCTGTCCACCAGATGTTGAACGCTATTCCGGGAATGGATCATCTGGCAAGGGTGCGTGTGTGTCTCTGTGTGGGCGCATGAGAAAGAGCGAGCCAAATGATATGGGAATATTTGAATGGTCGTGCATGTGAATTAGGCTGTGGGCGAGATGTGAGAGATCCAGCTGTGTGTATCTGTGTGAGTGTATCTAAGCGAGAGGCACAGCATTATCATGGGAATTCAAGCGTACTAAAGGTAGATATGAGAGATTTGGGTGTGTATTTGTGCGAGTGTGCATATATTCTAGAGAGAGCCAGCAATAACGCTTAAGTGTGTTTGCGGCTGAGGTGGAGGGATGCTGGAGTACAAGCTGTGTGCCTGAGAAAGAGTCTGTAATACAGTGGGAAATTGGAAAACTTGAATATGTCTATGTTTGACTCCAGCTGTGTGTATGCATGTGTGTACGATGTGTGTTACACCCTCACAATTCAAACATGCTCAAGGTTATCGCAGTGCATTCAGAGCTATTGTACAGTTGTACCACCAGCTCGGCACAAAGCTCGGCATCCGCGCTCAGAGCCACATAACAAAGGGTTAAAACAATATCCTCTCTGATAACTCGGGGCTGAATGGGAGTGAGATTTGCTCCGGTGATTATGCAGTCAGACAGAGCAGCCACTTTGATGCGTGATCATACTGTTGATGGCTAGAGAGTGCACGGATGAAATGACAGTTTTGTATTCACATATACACCGCCCACCTACCGCCACCACTAAGACAACACACACACACACACTCGGATATACACACTAATCCCCAGACTGTTTGCCCTACATGCTAGAGTAAAAAGTGTGCTGAAAATTCCAATCTGGGCTTCGGCTTCGAGATGGACCTCCGTTACTCCAGGTGCCTGAGGTCGTGAAACCAGAATGAGATGCCTCCGGAGAAGACTGTTTGTCAAACATCATTTTACATCTCTGTCTTCTCCAGCTTTGGTGTGCTGAGGGGGACCAGAGGTGCTGAAACAGACAGACACGTGCGGACAAAAAGACACACTGGTTCGAGGGCGGCGCATTTTGGTTGCTGCTGAACAGCACTAAGAGACAGAACATCAAAATGCAAGATCACATCCAGCCTATGGGTCTAAGCTTCAGGCTGCCCATGCAATATTTCTAAGAGCGCGGCTTCCGCTTGCATTGTATATGTCATCACATAGTAGGGAAGGCACTGATGACACAACAATAGCAGCAGCAGTGAAGCTACAGATGCTTTGCTGCTAAACATTTCTTGAGGGGAAAAGGTGTTTTAATCATGTTTATATTAATGCTGTCAAAGTTAATGCGATAACACATGAACGCAAATTTGTTTTAATGCCAATAATTTCTTTAACGCAACTTGCGATTTTTAGGTTGTAGCGGGCTCAGTTTTATAGCTAGAGTGAAGATACTGGCATCATATGAAACTACAAAACCTAAGGAATCCATTGGTACCAACCATGTCATACTAGCTTGGCTAAATAACGCTTCGAACTTATGCTAAATTTTGACAAGGAAAAACTGGCATGGCCATTTTCAAAGGGGTCCCTTGATCTCTGACCTCAAGATATGTGAACACTGCACACTGACACACTGATAGTTGTTGTTGCCTGTTGGAATTGATTTCCAATAACTAATATATACATAAATGTGCATAAAGCAAGCATATTTGCCCACTTCCATGTTGATAAGCGTATTAAATACTTGACAAATGTCCCTTTAATTTTTTTCCCTTTTATTGTTTACAACTTCCAGAACACTTTTTTTGATTTTGATTTTGCGTGGCAACATTTTGCATTCCCCGTAAGTAATATAAACAACAAACGTCTCGTTGACAGAAAAACTACAGTTTGTAGGCTGCAGAAGATTTAGAGACTACAGTTACCAGTGGATACAATAATAATCTCTCCTCTAGCACACCTGAACCGGCCGATGCTCAAGCCCTGATCCAAAACATAACGTAATGAGTATGTCATGAACTACTATTGCTGCGTTAGTGATTTATTTTCCACTGTTCGGGGCCAATAAACTGATGACGATGACAGCGGTTAGTACGGTAGATGGGCTATTTTGAAAACACAGTGTATAGAAAATTTACATTTATAACACATGTAGCGAGAGTCTTCTTGTACATATTCGCCAACTACCTCGCTATTTGGCACTCATTAGTGTGATGAACATTGTTTTATCAGTGCTCATCATCACACATTAGTAAACAACCAGTTCTAGCATTCTAACAGAATAACTGGCAGATGATTCACTCTCATCGGCAATATTATGTACTACTTTTGCAAGACGTGAAAATTGTATCGACGAATTACTGCACCCTCGTTCTCACCCCCTCACCCCTGTGTCATGCGTCGGCTCGTCCAGATGCTCTCCACATTGTTTTTACGTTCGTGCGGCTCAGACAGGGCGCAAAAATGCTCAGGTGTGGTGCCTAAGCCGTAGAATGGCAGGGAAACCCTGGTTAATAAAGCAATATAACTTTAAATGCAGCCAAAAAGGCACTCAGTCACTTTTAGCTGGTTACAGCAGTGGAGCAAACTCATATCTTTTGACAGCATTAGGGATCTATGCACTGGTTAATGGTGCCTCCAGATTGCAAAGGGCTGATTAATTGATTAGGCCCATTAGGAAAGGAGCATTAGAAGTGCTATTAATTTTGCAGCAGCAGCGCCCCTACGCGTGCTGCCGGAGAGCAGATGGCAATGAATGATGTATTTTGTTAGAACAGTAAATATTGACAGGTGTGCCTGGGCGCCTCCTCTAGCTCCCCACAGATGATGCAGAGTGAGAGCTTTCTAATTGGCTGTCTCCAGTGAGGAGACCTCTGGAAAGCAGATGCCCTAACCCACCCTGGCCCAAAAAGGGCAGATGAGGAACCGAGCAGCTTCGAGCCATGTGCTTTACCCTCTATTGTGAATGTATACTGTGTGTGGAGGGGGAGTATTGGGGGATGAATGGGACAGTTGAGAGGGAGCTGATTCTGAATCTGAATGGCTTTGGTTTGGCTTGGGGAGCACTCGATAATAGGTCCTTGCCTGGCTCCACTTTGCTTCCAGTCACAATGGCTCCGCGTCATTTCAATCGGAAAGCCAAGAAAACTCATTTCTGAGCAGCCTTGACATCAATTGCACTCTCCCGCTCAGTGGCAATTTTAAATCGATTGCTTCACACAGATCCCCTCCCAGACATGGTGAAATTTAGCCAATTTCAGACACAACACAGACACTGTAAAGCAATGGAGAGACCCATGAAAGGAACAATAAACTTATATTAGATGTGATTAGCTGATCTCTCTCTGTCTGAGCATCACATAGCAAATTTTAGTGACTGACTTGTAAGGACGCACCTTTGGAAATATTGTTTCAGTTATAAAGTGCATTAAAGGACTCCTACACTGTAAAAAAGTTTCCAATCCACCTGCATGTCTTTGCGCTGTGAGAAGAAAGTAGAGTATGCAAACACAGCAAGATGTCCTTATTTAGTTATTGATTGTGGGTCTGTCTTGCTGAGAGGAAACGGTACTGCCATGTGAGAGAGGCATCAGTTACTAGCCAGGAAGGTGGCCCCCGGGGGGTTAGACACCATCAAGATGTTAAGTTAACCCAGGTCAGCGGCTCCAAGGTGGCAGGGAGCCACATCATTGAAACTGTCCCCAGCAGGGATGCAGAGTCAGGAGGGAGGCTGTGGAGATCATCAATGCTACAAATCTAACAGTGGATACTTGATGAAGACAGATTAATATATTAGTGGGACAGGTTAACAATAAATCTACTACTACATACAATAACTTCCATTTTTGATAATTGCGTTAATTATTTAATTATTTGAGTAACAGCATAATTGTGTAGTCAATTAACATCAGTAAAATGTCAGCAAATACTAAAAAATGGGAATAATCCTCAATTTGGTTCCTTTGTGGCACGAACACTCCAAAACTCAAATATATTTACAATTATATAAAACAAAGAAAAGCCGAAAATCCTCCAGTTTGAGAAGGTGTGAGCAGGAAATAGATAACATTTTTGTTAATAAATTACTTAAAACGAATATGCAGTTATCAAAATTGTTGACAATTAATTTTCTGTCCAACTACTTATCAATTACTCAACTCATTGTTTCAGCACTTATCATTTTAATTCAATCTACAACATGCTGGCTTTCCTCCCCTATCACGCGACAACACAAAGGATAGAACACTTCCCCGTTTCCCTGTTACACAATACACTGCGCCTTTTACTTACATGACAAAGATAACTGGTGTGTGTGATAAGAATATGTTTTTGTCAGGCAGCGGCTTTCCCTTCCAGAGAGATGTGTTGTTATTGTTGTTAGCCAACCAGTTATAGCCCCCAGGAGAAAACCACAGATGACGCTCAGATGAAGTCTCTTTCCCGGAACTGTGGGAATAATAGCTCCCCTCGTTCTATCTCCACTCCTGCGCTTCCTCTATCTTTCTCTGTATTTCGGTCCCTGAGAGCCAGCGGGCCACTGTACCTACGATTCTACTCCTTCATCCATGAAGGCACGGGAAATTAGATTATCCTCGGTCTGTGTGCACGTGTGGGTGTGAGTTTAAGTATGGAGGTGCTGGTTGGCGGAGGAGGTGGGGGTTATTTTTCGGCAAAAATTTAAAGGTATACTCATAATACATCATTTTCTCCTTAGCAGAGTGAAAAACACTCTAAAGCAGCACATGATGAGATCCCTTTTCTCATTTCAATAGCATTCTTTTGTTTTACCGTATATGCTCTTTTAATCTCCTTTAGTTCATTGTGACTTGGTTGACCTTCCTCTCTTTTCTTTCTTGGCCTATAGCTTAACTATTACCTGCTGTGTTATTGAACTCTACATTGCCTTTTACTGCTGCATGGTGGTGTGTGATTCTACTGTAAAGTTCTTTGTAAAGTTGTTTTTAAAAGTGCTATAAAAAAAAAGTTGTACTGAAGGGAGAGATAGCTGAAGGATAACATATTGAAACTGGGTGATCAATACCACCTACTCAATGGCAGGTTAAAATCTGTGCTACGATGGACCTTTGAAATATAATATTGCATAACAACTTCCACCACCGTTTCACTTGCACACGTCCATACAAACACTTAAATCTTAAGAGCTACGATTGATGGAGAGCGTCCTTGGCTGTTTGACTGTGCAGGACTCTTAGGATCATGCTGAGAGTTCTTTCTTGCCTTGCCTTGTGCAGAGCAGAAAGGAGAGAACGGCAGATGGAAAGTCAAATCCTTCCAAAAATATGTCAAAGAGAAGAGCAAAATAAAGGTAGTTAGACTCAAACATAATGTTTTCCCAGTGAATCATTAGCAGAGCCAATCTCTGACGAAGAGATGCTTTCCAGCGGTCTCTCTTTCTGTTCTAACATTAAAGACAAATGCATTCTGGGTATTTAAAAAAGGTAACCTGCAGAGTTTTCTTGTAGACTCGGGTTTATATTTAGCGCTTCTCGCCAGAACCCTTGTGTGAACGCATTTCCTTCCTCATAAAACATTTACAAAGCCAATGTTTTGATAATTTTGACAGCTGTATTGGTAACATCTAAGTTTGTTAGCTAGCGGTCTTTTCTTTGTCTTTCGCTCGTTTTTTGCTACGTTTCTTGGCACGTTATCACCAACAACTGTTCAGAGGAATGGTTTGAAATGGACATTCTAGAATGTATCATGTCACCGGCATGTTTTTGAGCGTGCATTAGGCTTGCTGTGGTAGCTGGTGTTACCCGTGTTGCATGGTGTTCGGGCACACACCGATTACTTGCCCACCGCCCCCACCGTCGTTTTGCTTTTTTTTATAGAAATAAAACACATTTACTTCAATTTCGTAATTTCTAGTACGGAGTCAGATTCACACACACACAGGAAGAGGGAGCGTGAACAGACAAGACTAATTAACTATTATCTATATGCTATAAGGGAATCTTAACGTTAATGAGACAATCGGCGTGCAGAGGACGGAGCTGTCACAGCCGGTGAGTGCAGAGCCGGGAGCAGCAAAAGCTCCACCGGAGAGGCCAGATATACAGCCATCCAACGTTAAAGCGCTACATATATTGAGCATCATCTTTTCATGTAAAATGCCCGGTGCAACCGGTGTTGTCACAAGTTTTATTAACCGGTGAGAAAATTTCCGTGACATCACTAACATGCATCCTTGTCAATATCCTAGCAGAGCATGAGATACAAACAAAACATGGACCTGCTCATCATAACATTGCTCCATAGTGCTACTAGTTGTCAGCCACACGGTACCTTTATGCGTTCATTTAGTCCATTACATGACTGACAGGATTGTGCTTGGATTCTGTGTAACCAAGCATATTATGATGCCTGGTTGCATTTCGGCCCCCATGCCTAAACGCAATTTGGGCTGCCTCTCTGCTGATGTAGTACACCACACACGTTCATTATTTAGCTGCATAAATGCAAATCAAAGCACAGGCGCTCTGAGGCAAGGCTTGTGGAGGACAAGGTAAATTGAGGTGAAAAGGAAGAGGTGAGCCATTCTTCCAGTGTCCTTCTCTAAGCCTTATTACCCTGGAAGAAAATGAACACAACTGATACATTATAAGGGCTGAAAAACCATGGCTATCTCTAATACAGTCTTTTCCCTCAAACAAAGGGAATGAAATAAGGTCTTTGTCAGCAGTTAGGGCATCTGTCTTCTTTCCCTCCTGCTCGCCTTGAGATAAAAGAATCAGCAAAGTAGCATAATGATTGTTAATGGGATCTTTATTAACCAAATTATTGTCTCGCTGATAATTGCTTTCTCAATGTCATGTAACTGTTTTACACTGCCATTGAATTAATGTTGGGCATTTATGGAGTTTATTAGGCAACATCAGCGTGGCTCTCCATCACCTCTTTGATTAGGATAATCATGACGATTTTACTAGACTGAGTTATGCTGTTCACATCCCACACAGTGCATTTGCACAGCAGTGCAACTGCAGCATTTCCACGGTGAAATCTAATGATAATTAATTCTGTGTTTGCATGTGCACATGCATGTACATATACGCCTGTGTGTGCATTAGCAAGCGTAGGCATCCATCTAAAATACCATTGTGTTGCAGAGACAGAGATGAGCTTTGCTTCTTTTTAATTAGTGGCCCGGCAGACTTAACCCCAACTCATCATTCTGCCTGAACTAAGGCCCTACGATTAATTGACTCCTCGGAGTTGTCATGGAACTTCATTTCCTCAGGACACTCCCGAGTGTGCCTCTGAGTTCACACCACATTTTGCTTGCACAAATATTGAGTCTTTAGTAATGACATATGGTAAAGTCCTACAGGGCTTTGATGTTCCATTTTTCCATCTTCCTCACAGCCGTGAGATGTATTCATCTCTCTTAGGCTGACTACAAGCTTAACAACTTATCATAAAATGTACCTTTTTTCCTCATTTTTATGCCCATTTCTCTTTTCCAACTCGTTACAGGTTTAATTGTTCTTTTGAACTGCCAGAAAGTTGTGTGCTGCCCTCAGTTGGTGACTCTATTACTGTTTCCATCCAACTGTCAAGAGAATCTGAATTGCACTTTTGAAATGTCAGAAAAATAAAATGCAAATTAGGTGCATTTTCATTAGCAGGGTTGAAGGGAATAAATAGTCGCTCAGAATATAACTTGCTAAATCAGAAAATAGACCCAGAAGAAAAATGGAACCAGTCTTAATGCTACGTTACATATAGAGATGCACTGATAGCAATTTTCTTGGCCTTTCCGATCGATCAAAGATTATCTAATTACATACTACATTGTATGGAAAAGTCAACGCTTCATCAGTTACTTTTTTGCTGACAGCAAACGTTAACTGCCCTCAGTGTAAAAACCCACATCACAATCTTCCATTTCCATACAGCCTCTCTGAATAATCTATCATAGTGTACTGTCTGGAATCCTACATTTATATATTTTTTAACTGAACACCTGCACTTATTTTGATCAGAACTAAACGTGACCTCACCAGAATATGCAAAAAACTTTTGCATAGCTTTGCATGCTATGATTAGAAATGCCAGAGATGATGTATGAGGTGTACCTGAGATGAGAAGGTATCATGGGATGTAGAAAGCAAGCCATGGCAAATAGGCATGCTACTGCCTTGGGCTATACTTATATATATATAGACTTGGGTCCTTACAATTCCCCAGCAAGGAGTAATGGTTCTCGTTTTGCTAAGAAATGTAGACCTCAAAACTCACGAGGGGATCTTCTGAATGAAAGAAAAGGGCTAAAGTATAGAATAACGTTTCTTCCATATGGGTATTGTTGGATAAACATTTTCACCTAACAGCTATACACCAGATGAATACAAACATCACTGGAGCTTTCCGAAGTAAACTTTGCCCAAATACTTTATCCCTCTTCGCCTTTTCTTTCCAAAAGCTTATCGGCTTACTTTGACCTGTAGCAATGGTCCAAACAAATAATAAATAAAAATGTATTAACTATAAATGACAGCAAGGCCCCAGACTAACTTTTTTCACCACCATCCTGAAAAATTATTTCAACCGTCCTTAAGTCAGTGTAAACCATCAAAACTTCTAAATGTTATCCTGTTACCTTGTTATTTGCATAAAAACACCATTCAAACAATTAAAAAATAAATGATTGTATTTTTATTTAAATAGGCCTACTTGCTTTGATTAAAAAAATATTAGCGTTAGTAGTTTTATAAGCTGCTTAGAGCTGGTGTTAGAAAGTTAAACAGGTTATAATTCCCTCTCTAATATCTATTTTATTTTGCTGTGAAAACATTTCCTTCAAACAACTGTATTTATTCAAGTTTCTTGCCAAACTCTAAAATCATGATAACGTTATAATTTACCTACGCCCAATACTGAATAGAACTTCAATGCGTCATAAGGCAAGTCAACACAACCTCCGTTAATGTTAATGTTAGCTGTTAGCGTGGTCATAAGCAGATTTTCCATGTAAAATATTGCCAAATTTCGGACATTTTGCTAGCTCTGGCGAATGTTACACTCTCCGCTAGCACCTGCCCGATCAGTGCTGTGCATGTGCAACCCTTAACAGAGATGAGAAAGAGGCGAGATGGCTCACGCGTTAGCTACTTCCATCGTCGATTTCGGATGCATCGATCGTTTTTTCCGGAGCTGATGATGGAGGTAGCTAACGAGTGAGCCATCTCGCTTCTTTCTCATCCCTGTTGAGAGCTGCACATGCACAGTACCAATCGGCATTATCAAGCTTTGGTTACAATATTTGTAGGAGTTGGGTCAATTCATTGTTCATTGTATGTTTTCATGGATTTGTTTGCAATAACAAAAATACAGAATATCACATCACCAGACTTACAATTCAAGGCCCTGGTATGAAATTGTTGTATTTCCCATTTCCACCCAACAGTCTCTACACCAAAGGGGGTACAGTCTAATAAATTACACTGTAAACCAATAATGGCTTTGGGCTTTAATTCCTGCTAAATGGTGGCCAAAACACCAGTAATACATTTCTTTCTTCAGGTATTGGCAGCTGCACCCTGTTATAAATGTCTCAGCAGAATTGTAGGCCGGGTGTAACAGAGGAATTAGTTACCTCTATTTAAGGTCTGCTGCCTATGCTCCTGTTAAGCTTACACCCACAGATTTATAGGGGAAGGAAGGATGTACGGCTGTTGTGGTGCAATCTTGATCCTGCAACACTGAAACTGGAGCAGTGCCCTGTGAACTCAGCAGGAGAGCAGCATTTATATTGAACCTCATCAGTCATACCTGGCTACACACACACACACACACACACACACAGAGACAACTGCTTCTCACCTACTGAGCATCATCTCCCTGGGATGATCATCTCTTCCTATAAACTCACTGGAATGAGGATGTCTTTGTAGAACATAACCATTAGACAGTAAGTACATCTGCACCACCTGGGGACTGATCTCAGGATGCAACTAAAGATGCTGTGATAACCTTATTGACCTACAAGTTTATATAACAGGTACAATTTCTGTATGTTTTATATTGAGCTGTCACACATTGTTACAATTTTTCCCACAGAGGAATGCTGGAGACGGTTTTGCAGAGTCAGTTCTTGTTATAAAAGAAAGACATATTAGTCATATTTTTCCGCACTCCACTTCATAAGATTTCATGCTCAGCTGAATATTTTAAACATTACTGGTAACTATCAGCATAAGTTCCTCCAGGAACTCTGCCATGATTTATTAGATCTCTTCTCATATTGTGTATATTTCTCCTGACTCATGTTGTCACCCATGAGTTCATTTATTTATAAAGTGGACAGTTTTTGGTCTTATGCTAAACTCTTGGATCATGCAGTGGACTATTCATCAAACATACTTCGGGGAAGTTAAAGGTCAAACTGTGGACTGTTTATATTTTCGGATACAGTGACAACTATTAAAGAATTTCCCTTGATAAATCTTTCACCAGTGAAATAGTGCTGTACGCTCCAGAAGAAACATTTGAAAAGAGTGAACCAAGTGTAGCACTGCCAGGAATATATTGTCATTGATTGATATTTGAAATGAGCCTTATCACTTGTGTTCATCCAGATGCTGATGTGACAAGACGTCATTTCAGCTAAAAACCACATGGAAAAACAGTGCGTGTTGCATTTTCTTGTATTGTTGCCCATATGGCCATTCTCTGTGGAGAGAAGAAAGACCATTCTGCTTTTCCTGGACGTCACCTAAAGCTGCACTTTAAAAGGCTTTTAGTCTAATACGTTTTCCCACCTCCACAACTATTTCTTCTCAAATTAATGGGCCCCTAAACGTCTATCAGCTGAACACATTTAGCTGTGCTTTACTTTGCCTCAATCACTGCCAATGCTTTCAAGCATTATAATTTAGCTGCTTTGCATCATTTAGAAGTATTCGCCCTGTGCATTAACTACATTACAATTTTATTCAGAGCCCAGAAGACTCACAAAGGAAAAAAGGAAAATTGGCTCAGAACAGTGGCACTTACACAAACTTTATGATTATGTCTTTGTCCCATTTCATGCGCTAACACAGGAAGCTTAGATTAGCAATGAGGAATTGATGTCAATCATTACTACTCCGTGTAGCATCGCTGTTGCTGTAAATGTGTCTTCACCAGTTATAACCCAAGGAAAGGAGAATTGTCAAAAAGAGTTCTCTTCAACTGAATAATATAGTTTATTAAAAGCGCTGTCCCAGGTTGTTTGGACTGGCATCACAAGAGGACCAGCTTGAGGCACAGGCACAGTCTCATTAACAACAAATCCCATCGCATCACAGCTTGCAATAACTCAGCTTTTAAAACAAGTTTCAACAGATCAGCTGGTGCCAAAGTCTAACTCTTTTCCATGTGATTGTTCCTCATTGGTCTCAACTGTGCCGCCCTCTCTACCTTACCACTTTCAAACCTCAGCAATTTAGCTAGGTAAACAGCTGGCTGAGAACAAAGACTCGGAAAGAACAAAAGCTGTTTGAGTCCAGCTGGCTCCTCAGACATTATCCGAAGGAAACACTGCTTTCACCTTCCAGATAAATGCAGACTCAACTTAGGTCAGACCAAAAACGTTTTGGAAATAATTAAAGCAGTCGTGGAGCTATGGGCCGTCTTGCTGCCTCACGGGCAAATTTGATTCAGCCAGCGCATAGGGAGGGAGTGCAACTGGCTGTCGTCGAGACCGACATCCGCTTTGTTTCCCCTTTTGTTGTGCTGTCATGTGAGGATGTCGCAAATCAGCTCCTGCTTGTTTATGCCAGCATCAAGCGATGAGAGCCCGGGCGAACACTGTGGTGATACAGCTGGTCTGGGATTGTGACACAAACGCACACGCATACATAAATACAGCTGCTTCCTGGGCTTCTTCCTCTCAAACACACATGCACACGTATACTCCTACGGAGAGATAACACACCTGCAGTATCATATTGCAAACATAGCCCACAACAAGGATAGGGGCAATCAGATACCCATCTCTACACACACACACACACACAGGCAAACACACTAAATGTTTGACAGTCCAGGAAAAGGCCCAGGAGTCTCAGTATCCCAGAGACCAAACTAGGCCAGGACCATTCTTTCTCTGTGTCTCTGCCCTTTGTCTGTCCATCTCTGGTTGGTGTGGTGGCTTTTGACTTAGAGGACAGAGAGCAAGGAGCCTCTGCCAGGCAAGAGAAGGACACAAAGCAGCAGCCCTGACAACCACACAGCCCTTCATTCCCTTTCAAACCAACTCCCATTCAGCCACCAGCCTGCCAAGATCCGGGACAGGAGCAGAAGGGAAAAGTAATTGACCCCGAATTAGATTTGATTAGAGCATATTGAATATGATTAATTGAAAATACTAGAATAAGACACACAAGACAGAATTATCCGTTCATGATGCCCTGGAGTCGTGCTACCTCTTAATCGTTCCCTGGGTGTAGTTAGAAATGTATCAAATAGATGAAGAAGTCAATGTTCATCTGGATAAGGGCCAATAAAACAGTCCTCCTGGCTGAAATCATATTTAGCATTCATTGCGTTTAACTTTTTACGAGCAGATACTTTGATATCCGCTCAAGGCTGCGTCAAGAAGCAAGGCCAAATATGAGCTGAGCGTGCATCCCATATTTGCTGCAAGACTGAACAGGTTTGTATCGATCTCCAAAAAAGTTATGCAAATATTCAGATGATGCATTCGGAATCCTCCAAGATCATTAAGTCCGCTTTGAAATCAAAGTTTAAAGATCCATGTTAAAGCCCTTAGAGCTCAGCTCAGGCTAAAGCCAAGTATAATTGTCTGCTTTTGTTTTGCGGTGTTGGCCATTTTATATGTAATTAGCTGTCAGGGATAGTGAAAAGGGGCTAATTCCCTTTCTATTTTTGCCTCCCTGAGTGGAGGCTATCCTCAAGTCTGACACTGACAATAATTAAAACTCTGCCTCAATGACTCTCATGTGCAGCGATACATTTGTTTTCACCCGTGTAATGTGTAATATGGCCGGGCATCACCCCCCACATTTCTCTCTGAGTAATTTGTTCCCCCTGAAGGGTTGGACCGCCTGACACCGCTGGGCCATGATACTTAACCGTGCTATCACTCACAAGTCTAGTTAAGAAGTATCTGAACTTGAGAGCTTTCAAAGTCAGCAGAACGTGCACTCGGTTCATGGGGTTGGTGAAAGACGAACTTCATTATTCATGGTGACACAATTTTCAACTTTGGCAGCTCAGGAGGTTAGGGGATTCAACAGTGCTCCAAAACATGTTTAGTTTTTTTTCATATGTTGTTTCCTCCTAATTACCAAATACCTAAATACTGTATGCAATGAATTTTAACATTATAGGTTATTCATTTTCACATTTTGAGGACACAACGAGTTGCGGACCAGTGGAGGGCTGCAACTAACGATTATTTCCGTTGTTGATTAATCTGTTGGTTATTTTCTTGATTAATCGATTTGGTGTTTGGTCTTTAAAATGTCAGAAAATGGTGAAAAATGTTGATCAGTATTTCCCAAAGCCTTAGATGATGATGTCCTCAAATGTCTTGTTTTGTCCACAACTCAAAGATATTCAGTTTACTGTCACAGAGGAGTAAAGAAACCAGAAGAGTTGATTACTGCAATATTTCATTTTGGCTAATTTTTTCTATCAAAGACACCTCACTGATGGGAAGCTTAATTCTACATTCTACATTGTATCTTGAATTATTAAGGAAGTACAGCAATGACGCACTGACATGCACAGACTTCGCAAATTCAATTGGAAATTGTGATTAGCCTTTAACTAGAGGTATCAATAAAAATAATGAACACACACAACAAACAGATCTGAAATGAATTTTCTTTCCAGCCATGGCACGAATCTAATTATAGTACACAGAATTATGCATCTGGGAACTGACAGCTGTTATAGTAATGATTATCTTTCCCACTGTTATCAACACGTCATCATTATGATGATCATGATCATCTTCAACAACATCACCACCATCATCATGTGTATAGCAAGAAAAGGAATCAATGCCAACATACTTTCACCTGGAGAAAACGGCCCTTTTAGAATAGTACACCATTGCACCAGCCAGCGTGACAGTGACATGGTGATATTCACATGGCGAATTGCAATCACTTAATCCTATTAGTACCATATCGTAGTCATGGTAACCCTTACAATGAAGCACCCGTTTGATCAAGATGTCCTTCTTTTGCAAGGGAGGTGCACAGATGTTTGCACTCAGTAAAATTCAGCACACATATTGCTTATTCCTCCATCTCAGAGCCACAGATTATTATGTAAATTTCACCACTCCTGTTTGCATATCTGAGTGCATTTGTGATGAACATCATCAGTACTAGTTTACAGCTAACAGTGAGGTAAACAGTCAAAGTAAATGGAAAACACAACATAATTACTGTATTTACTGTTCCAGACTTTTAAGTGAAAAGTGTTGTCCTTCCATAAAGAGTTTTTGCCTCCCCCTGATAATGCACACAAATCCTACTCTGGACTGATAAGAGACACACCCACTGCGTTTAGAGAAAATTAAGGTCGAGACTGACAATCAAGCATGTCAGAGTATTTAAAAAAAACCTGTATTGTTTGGCAGCAATTCTCCAGGCAGGTGCAGCAGGCATCTCTTTTTAATTTGGTACATTCTCAGTATTCAGCCGCATGGATCAAAGGGACACTTAATTTTCCTCCCCTCTCCCCATTATGTGCAGTGAGGAATGAGGCGGACCCTCGCGGGAGCAGATTTGATTACGGTTTATCATTACTGTCACTCTCCATGGTGACAGAGGGGCTGATCCCGGGCTGCCAATACGCAACCAAACAGATTAGTACGAGGACCCTTATTTTCTGCTGTAATTTTATGCATCACTTGTACACTGAAGTCTTGTTAGATTTTAATTGTTAAGTGATTGTAAGGCCTGTTTCCCAGCAGCCACGGCTACATTTTACAACTTTTTATTTGTGCTTAAGCAGTGGACAATTATCCTGAAACCACTTTAAACATTAGCCTGAAAACTTAAATAAATGAAAATCATAAAAATGTGTAAATCCAGCCTGTGCGGTTGCCAACAACAGCATTGCGGCCGACTGCAAATGTTGATATATGCTGATCACTCTGCTGTTCAATGCAGGGGCAAACTGTGGGCCTAATTATCTCCTATCCAAGTTTGCTGTTGTCTGTTTCCCATCTCTCTCCCTCTCGTCCTTTAAATCCACCCCAACTCCTGCACAATTGTGAATATTTCCTAACTACACACTACAACAGCATTCATTTCCAATTAGAGACACTATACTTTCATCCCTCAAGTGAAGCTGGTAATTTTTTATCCGATTTGCTTTCCTCACCAACTTTTTTTTCTTCTTCCTCCACTTGTGTGATATTTTCCTGTGTCTACATTAGCATAACTGCAGCAGTGATCTGCTTCAGGTTGACGGTTTTTAATGGGGCGGCATTTCCATTTCACAGAGGACACATGTGGCGGTGGGATGTCGGGGAGGGCCGGGGGGTTGTGGGGGGGTAGCGGGTAAGGGGAAGCAGTACAAAGAGAATGGTAGAGACACTCTGCAATGAGTCCTGTCACCCTTAATAATGCAGCACGGATGGGGAAGGAGCAGTCATCTTCATCCCTAAACGGCAGACGTAGGTTGTAAGCCCCTGGATGCCACTGAGCCTAATTATAAGTCAGAGCATCATCTCCTGTCCATGGGCACGCGAGCGCCAAATCTGAACCACAGGAGAATCTATAAGGTCCCTAAGGTCCTCTCGAAAGGTCTCCAGGGAGCACAGGTGACGCATAGGTAAGTCCCAGAGCCTCGGGGGACAGTGGCACAGCCCTCATGGCAGGGACTTGTCATGGATGTCACAAGGACTTGACCCAGTTGCTGGATTGAGTTCTGGCAGCTGTCCCGTCAACAGAGCATGTCAGTCCGCTAACTCACTATGCAACAAAATGTGCTGGAAAAGGTTCCAAATTCCTGACTTTAACCTGAATTTCGCAGATAATGCGTGAGTGTGTGCCTGTGCGCCTGTGCTTACTATGTGTGAATGTTTAGAAAGAGTGAGAATAAGCCGAAGAAATGAATAACACTCAAAATGGTTTTATAAATATAGAGCATATTGTGCAAGTCACCAGTGGACTGTGCATTTTAAACCTCTGCCTTCAATGAAATTATCTGTGAAGAAACAATCTCCATATCACAGACACAACACTCCACTTTGTTGTTTTTTTATAAAATCCTCTTACACTCAAAGCTTTTCACACTTTTATGTTTGAAAACAGTTCTGAAACAAATCGATTTTGACCACACTTCCATCTCCCAGAGTTAAACAAAGGTCAGCCTGTCAAGAGGAGACATTGCGGATGGCTGATGTTAAACAGCACACTGATTAACCAATCAGGTCTGTTCTATATAGGATTATGCAATTAATAAAAAAGTAGCAAAGGTCATATTATCATAGCAAACATACTCAAACTCATAAATCTTCACATCTAAGCTTATTTTAGCTGCAATTTTTCACATTAATACCATAATCCTCAGGGCTTTCCTTAAAAAGTGGAGAAATGAGGCTCCACCATCATACTCTACTGTAGCATTAAGTGTGTCAAAATGCTTATTTAATACAAGTACACAATATACAACACATGTTAATACAGTTTTTTGATTGCACCGTCACACAGGAATTCTAGGAAGAGCCCTAAATCTTAATTTTGTATCTCATTTTATGATATTGAATAGACACAGCACTGCCATATTTCCTTTCTATTATTTAGCATTGACTTCTGTTAGTGATATTGCAAATAGGAAACATACAAATGGTATATTAACGAGTGTTTGTGATATGACATGTACTGTATAAGCTTTTAATATTAAGCACAGTGACCTCACTGCGCTCTAAATAAAAGAGATGCCATCACTACAAAATTACCTGCAAGGAAACACCTTAATGATGATATTTTCCTTGATAAAACAAACAATACTGTCACATTATCCAGTTACAACAGTCGTATTTGTTGCTTTAAGGCGCACACACACACAGTTGTTGTTGAACTGTGAAAAGGCGTTTTTTTGGGCACCCATTCATTTAAGGTCTATCACTTAAGTTTAGAAGTTTGTTTTTTGTCCAGAAACAAGGGGGAAATCAAAATTTGACTGATTAAATAGTACTGGTCCTCAGTTCTGATAGGCTAGAGTAAAGTCAAAAAACAATATAAAATACCAAACAAAAACATGATCAACACTTTTAGATGAGTGAATGATTTATGAGTTTATTTCATTTCGATGTTTTGTATTTTGCATATTTACAGTATCTGATGTGATGTTTAGCCTACGTTAACTTTGATGTTTTGCTTATTTATTGTTATTTAGACCAGATTCAGACTAAAAATAAGGGTACTTTTGTTTTTGTGGTTTTGTGTTTCATAAAAAAATGGTAATGTATGTAGGCCATTTGTATTATGCCATCTTTATGGATTTTCAATAAACCATGTTTTTTAATAAAATGGCTATGGTTAATGTACCTACCTCCACCAAATGTCCTAATTAATCTACCAAAATCCAAGATCTGATTGATTCTACCATGGCTTTGTGGTTTTCTTTGTACAAATGGCTTTTTATACTCTTAACTGTCTGAATTCTTATTTTGCTAAAATTTCCCATTTAGTAGCTTAAAAGTAAAATGTATTATGTACTGTATGATGCTGCATATACAGTATGTCTTGAATCTGTTCCATGTGTTCACTGAAGCTACATGATGCTCACATTGAGACATACCTGGTTGCCTCTTGTGCGTCCTTTTTTACCCATTTCCCTGTAATCCAGCCTGACATATTTGGTGTCTTTGAAAATGTTTGTGTCGTGACTAGAATCTAAAAGAAACTTCTGCGGGTTTGAACAGTGCATGTCCTCACTCCATGCATTTTAATGACAACCCCCCCTGGTGGTTGCTGCAGGGTTTAGGAGGTTAAATCTAAGGAAACCTGATAGGGAAAGTCCACTAGCAAGAAAAAATTCACTTGCAAAGTTACAACCTCTATTCATTTGGACAAGGACACATGTACTTATGTTGCAAAGGCTTGTGGGAAGGTGAGCGTTAAACATTTGCAAGCAAAACGGCGAGAGGGACGCGTTGAAAGGACAGCTCAAGTTGTCTATGCAAATTTAAGCAGTCTGAAAGAACCGTTGACTAATGAACTGCCAGGTGTCTTTTTGATTGACATCTGCTAAAACATCCTAGTCCCACTTCCACCTGCTTCACCCAGAGTCTACAGTTTCACCACAGGAAAGAAATCCATCACAAAAGGCTAAATAAATCTCTCTGCTTTCAGTTTCCAGTTTCCAATAATTACAATACATAGAAAAAGCGAAGCCCCTGGGCTTACTTCAGGCACACTCACACCAAGCCAAGGATGTAGTTAAAATGATTAGTTTAGGACATATCAAAGTTAAAAAGTACAAGGAGAACGCCGACTGGTTTCAACCCACACTGGGTCTTCCTCAGGGCGTTACAATACGTGCCTTTTTAAGCACAGTGACAAATTAAGGCATGCAGCAGCACGGAAGAAGATCTGTGAAATTGTGGGAGTTGGTGAAGAATGGAGAGGATGTAGCAGTACTGCTCCAAATCTAATTTAGAAACAACACACGTGATTAAATTAGTACACTCTTTACATGCCACTGGAACATCTTAAATTTTGAGAGAAGCCATGTCAAGTGTTGGGAGCATCATAATATCATGGACATGTGGGCCGAGACTAGGCTCATACTGACCATATGGTCTGGTTTGCAGACTTGCCTTATGTGCACTCTGGCAATCTGACATCTCTCAGTAGCCTACACACAGTATGTGTGCCTGAAAGCCCCAGTAGTGGTGCTATCAGAAAATTCTGCTTTTTGAACCTCTTCAACGAGACAAAACAATAATCCCTTTGGAATCACAGAATGCTTCCCGTTTCTCTTTGTTTGGCCAAGCCTGGATATTTTGGCACCATAGACATTGTTTCAAAATATCAGGTGGCACTCAGCCTTGTGCAGGATTCCAATTCCCCTAGTCATTTTTAGCACAATTGTTTAATTACGAGAGCCATGCAAAAGGGAAGTTTGCAAGGGTTGCAGCAGCGAGTTGCTGTCGGACTATTTGTAGAAATCACAAAAGCAGCTTTATACTGGTGTGCGATACAAAGACACCTCTGGCTGACAGAGCTGAGACCACAACTCTAAAGTGAGGTGAGGTCAAGACAGCAGCTAGGTAGGCACTGGCTGCTATGAAAGCCAGATTTACACATAATAAACCTTGATTATTACTAAATAATTTTAGGAAAATCATTTTACATGTGATCCAACATGTGATTTACATGATCATGTGATTTCACATGTTATGTATGACTGTGAAACACGCTATATAAATAAATTTTACTTACTTACATGATCCAACATCAAACTCTGATAACCAAGGAACATGATGTCCAATACAAAATAAAAATACAAAATATTATGTAATACACTCGCATACCCTTGTCAATAAACTTTACAGTGTTGTGTTTAAGATAGATAGATAGATAGATAGATAGATAGATAGATAGATAGATAGATAGATAGATAGATAGATAGATAGATAGATAGATAGATAGATAGATAGATCAATGTCAATGTGAACTATGGTAGGATTTGCAGTTTACAGCTCCACAGACCAAAGAATGAAAAACAAGAATTTGTACCAGGTTTCCTGTAAAGATCTACAGCTTACAGCTCAAAGGCCACAAGCGACATAAGCATACTGTACTACACATAACGGTATATAAGCACAGTGACGGTACAGCGGCCAATACAGCACAAAGAGCACAACATAACAGAAGCATAACGCAATGGATGACTTGCAGTGAATGCACCACGATGCAAAAAAATGACGTGTACTTACTGGTAGGAGAGAAAAAAAAAAACACTTACTGTTTGGAGGTCAAATTGAGAGCGAAGTCCATTATGCACAGATGTCCATGGCCTTGTAGATCTTTTCAGCTGTCTGCAACATTTCTGGCCTCTCTGGCCAGAAATGTTTACCTTACCTTCACCTTTCCCTTTTTCTTTGAACTTCCTTTACATTCAACTAATTACTTCAGAGAGAAACACCCAACAACCCATCCAAGATGGCACATGAAATGACCCTTTAACTCCAAGTGCATACAATCCAACTGTATGCCTTTAGAAATGGCTATAGAAAATATTATACAACTCATCTAACTTTCCTTTGCAATCACCCAAAGGACCATTTAAGGTGTGTTAAATGGTTTAATTAATTCTAAAGTCACAAGCATTATAGGCTTAGTGACGACCACAACAAATAAACCTACTGTAATACAAATACAGATCTAGAATTTGTATTACTATTACTTATTCATCCAACCACACTCTGACAATGACACACAGTACAACACTGTAAGAGAGACCTACTGTATAGTGAGTCTAATCATAACAGGCTATGTAACGTTAGCTTACAGCTCCACAGGCACAGGTGAGGTCAACACGCCATCCCACCACACTAAGTTCAATAAAACACAACTTGAATATATGAACCGTGTGGAAGAAGGCTGCGGTCGAAAAGTAATTATGATGACTGTGTAAAAATAATATTCAAGATAAGCATGTCCGTGGCCGCGAGGAATTGTGGGACGGCATCATCTCCTTTCCTTTCGTAAAGGATGGTCCAGTGTATCCTATGGTAAAGGAGATAATAAAGGATGCATTGAAGCACCTTTCCTTAGTATTTAGAGAGTTCAAACAGTTCTTATCATGGCTGCTACTTCGATACTTCCGAGTCTTTTCACTCAGTTAGGAACCTTCCCAAGTAAAAAAGAGTTTTCGACCGCAGCCTGGGTCTTCAGGTTGCAGCTCCACAGACACAAGTAAAGCCACACATACATACTATACATGGCACTGCGGCCATCCCACCACACTCACTTCAATAAAACACAACATGACAATATGAAAAGTGTGAGAGAAGGTCCTCAGGTTACAGCTCCACACACACAAGTAAAGCCACACATACATACAAGGCACGGCAGGCCATTTCACCACACTCACTTCAATAAAACACAACATGACAATATGAAAAGTGTAGGAGTATGTCCTCAGGTTACAGCTTCACAGACACAAGTAAAGCCACACATACATATGACACTGCAGCCATCTAACCACACTCACTTCAATGAAACACAGCACAATAGAGCATGGCAATATGAGTAGTGTGTGTAGGTGTTCAGATTACAGCTTCACAGACACATACTCACTTCAATAAAACACAACATGGCAATATGAAGAGTATGAAAGTAGGTCTTCAGGTTACAGCTCCACACATACATGGCACAGCAGGCCCATTCAACACGTTAAACACATAGCATAAATCAAACAATGACTTACTATTTGAAGGTCTTCTTCACGGTCTTTAACTCCATTCTGTGCCAGGACCCTCCTCCACCATTAATGTCCTTTATGGTTGTTGAAGTCACCTGTAAAGATATGTACTTGTTAGCTAGGTTGGTGTGGACTTTTACCTGTAGAAAATGTTTCTTTATGTCCATTTTACTACTCACCACCTGTCCTTGAGGGCTAGATGTTTTCATCAGTTTGAAAGCCGAAGAAGTCACCTGTAAAGACATGTACTTGTTAGCTAGGTTTGTGTGGACTTTTACCTGTAGAAAACGTTTCTTTATGTCCATTTTAGTACTCACCATGCGTCCTAGAGGGCAAATGTTAGATGTTTTCATCAGTTTGAAAGCTTGAGAAGTAACCTGTAAGATATGTGCTTCTTAGATAGGTGGACTTTTACCTGTAGAAAACGTTTCTTTATGTCCATTTCACTACTCACCATCCATCCTTGAGGGCAAATGTTAGATGTTTTCATCAGTTTGAAAGCTTGAGAGGTCACCTGTAAGATAAGTTCTTCTTAGATAGGTGGACTTTTACCTGTAGAAAGCATTTCTTTATGTCCATTTTTACTAGTTACTCACCATCCGGGGCCTAGAGCATGTAGGATGTATTAAAAGAACGGAATGACGTCAGGAGTGACGCAGCTGTTTTCAAAAACGTCAGAAGTGACGCAGCCGTTTTCAAAAACGTCAGGAGTGACGCAGCTGTTTTCAAAAACGTCAGGAGTGACGCAGCTGTTGTTTTTAAACATTCTCTGCTAGCAAAGTTAGCAGAAAGATAGCTAAGTGTTGATAATAATAGGAGCCCATAACAATAAAATTTAGCGTTACGTTTCGGTAACAGTTCGGCAGGATTCACGTCGACGTCGGACGTCAGTTAAGTGATAAAAACGAGAGTTATTCCAAGAGAGCGCAAGGAAAACGTAACTAACGTCCGAACACTTGCCTTAGTCAATCAAAAATGTCGCGAAGCGTTTCTTCTTCGCTTATGGAATTCGGAGCTGCTGCAGCGTGCTCGGTGCTGCCCCCTGCAGGCTGAAGGCCATATCACAACAGGCTGTACTCCCAATAGATAGATAGATAGATAGATAGATAGATAGATAGATATTTTATTGACTCCTCTACTTCATGTTTTTTTTTTTTTTTATTTATTTATTTATTTATTTTTAACATTTATCATTATATATTCCAATATATTATTAATTGTTTCTATATATATTGTTATTTGCTTAATGAATTGTATATATGTATATATATATGTTTTTGTTTTTATCTTGTTCTTTTTTTATTATTATTATTGAATTGACGCTTTGGCAATATTGTTCACCTGACATTCATGCCAATAAAGCATATTGAATTGAATTGAATTGAATTGATAGATAGATAGATAGATAGATAGATAGATAGATAGATAGATAGATAGATGTACTTTATTGATCCCAAATTGGGAAATTCTCATGTTACAGCAGCAAATTATCCAGGCAATGCAGTAAATATACAATAAATATACATATCAACACTAGAGATAATATCTATAGCATACAAAATATAAAGAATATATTAGAATACACTATTTCTATTCCAGACTACTAGCTTATAAAATATAAAATATGAACATAGAATTACTATCTTTCTATGTGTGCTTTATTGTATTTATTTATTTTTCCTGTACTCGGTTCTGTTTTAATCTCTTATTTTCACAAAAAGCATTTCTAGGGACAGGTGTTGCACATTAGCATCCGTTATAAGCACTATGATACTTGCATCAGATTTTTAAGTTGTCTATGTACATTATATTGGTCCCTATCAAATAAACCATGAAATGAAAAAAAATAACAATAACATACTTTATACAATAGCAAAGTGTGCAGTAACATAAAACATATTAACAAAGTGTGCAAGTAATAAAATTAAATGAGGTAATAAACCAATGTGAAAATTCCACGTGTGCAAGATTATTACAGGACTAAAACAGAATGAAAGTGTGGTTGTGATCATGTGGTTGATGAAAAAAGCTTTAACATGTAATGCCACTTCGATTACCACAGACATTGTAACCTGAGAGCTAAATATAATGCAGCACACCATATTTTATCTGTACTGAACAACTGTTGCTCATTGGTACTTCTACCAAAACGGTGGTGCTTTTTGTCCTGCGTATTTTCACAATACATAATGCTTAAACCCTGTGTTGCGGCTCCCTCACAAGTTCATTTATTATTTATGAGAGAAATGACTGTTAAGCACAAAGGGAGCCCTATTGTGTACTTACAATACTTTCCCATAGTTTAATGGACAGGTTAACATTGGGGGATACAGCTATTGTTAAAGTCTCAATGCAGAAGAAACAAACATTTATTTCAAATTTCTGGAGGCTGTAACTTCCCAGGTTGAGTTGCCATAAATCACTGTATTTTGGAATAGCCCATAAATTCATACTGTATGATGATAACTCAGATCTAAGTAGGTAGTTGGCAAAATTTTGCTCCATCTCAGCTGCCACTGGTAGCCTGGCAGTGTCGAGCAGATGGCGCTTTATGTATTTATAATTGTCCAAACATTGTAAGAACCTCTCAGTATTTGGATCCTGTGCACACTAATTAGCTTGATGGATATAAATAAAGTGCTTAAAATTTAGTGCATCGCAAAAAACTGTGTGTCGGGGTGTGTGTGTGTGTGTGTCAGTGTTGACATAATGTATGGACTCTGCTTGCAGATGAGTGTTTTGCATCAGTGTGAGTAAGCCCCTATCTGTTTCTAAGAGCCAACTAATGTCCATTATCCTACTATAGAACATGGTACCATGAGCCTGGTGCTCTCAGCGGTGCCAGAAAATCATCCAAATATTTACAATCGTTCCCATTAAAGCTGTAAAACTGCTTAAGATACAGACACTGTATATTTGTTATGATTTGAGGGGGCCACAATTGACATATCTTGTGAAAACAGACCATCCTGAGCAGGCTGTAATACGCATTTTACATATATTGCTAGACTATGGTATCTTCATATTAGACATGATGTCCAACAGTTAAAAGTAGGATATGGCTGATTAAAATACCATAAAATGGTGAAATTAATCAGTAAAAACAACTTTGATGAGCATTATTACTGCAAATTATGAATCAGAGATTGTATCTGCAGCTAATGATGCATACCAGGATTTTCTGGATCCCTCCTTGTATACAAGTAATTATACAAAATCAGTCATGCTCTTCTGCATTGCTTATATTTTGGCTGATTTTCATAACGCTGGTGAGAGTGGGACACCCGTCAGGTCCCCTGGAAAGCCTCCGGATTGACATTGCTCGGTTAGACGCAACACTGCATAAATTAGTAATTTGAGAATGACAGTAAAATATAATACCAGCTGCTGAGAGGTGAGAGGAATATATCAGAAATGAAACAGATCAATCCCTCTAGCCTGACACAAGGGGGATATCTTCTTGTGGAAAAAATAAACAAAAGTGGCATAAAACTAATTTCTGGAGACATAAACCAATCTGCGAATGATTTCACCTTGGTGGTTAGTGCTTTAATAAGAAGTGCTAGACTGTGACTGACTGCTGATGTCACTGAACCAAGATCTTACAAAACCAGTAACTGCTTTTGAGCATGGCTTAATCTCAGAAAGCTCCAGCTGTGCTCTGACATTGACACGCTGCTGCTACAAACTCCTTAAATTTGGATAAAAGGCTCAGACACAAGCGCAGGCGACGGGTGCAGATGTTGAAGCCATGAATGGTGCAAATTCAGGCTGCAGTATGACATATGGCACCATAACACAATATGTCTTGTGAAGAGATAAGCAAAATAAGGTTGACTTCCTGAAGCTTTTAACCACATCTCCTGGCCTTCCTCAGCTGATGGAAATGGTTTAGTTAATATCATATGACATGGACTCATGATAAGGTGGTCTTTAATGGGCGTCTTGGAGGGCTTTGCTGGTTGCCTGGCAACCTTAGGAGTCGCTGCTCACCGCCACGGTTCACCAAGAAATAGTTAAAGCACATAACTCCCCGTAAAATCACAATTTGGTGTTTTTACATTCCTGTTTGTGTACGGATGACTTGTTACTTAGTGGACTTTAAAGGTCCTGGTAGATTTCTTTATCTTTGCACAGAGCCAGAACAGCCGTTTCCCTGTTTCCAGTCTTAATGAAAAGCTAAGCTAATCGCCTCTAGCTGAATACTTTACACACAGAGTGGTCTCAATTTACTAATTTTTGGGGCAGCTATGGCTCAGTGAGTAGAGCGGGTTAAGCTAGTATGACTATGGTTGGTAACAATAGATTCCTTAGGTTTTCTAGTTTCATATGATGCCATATCATCACTCTAGCTTTAAACATCCATCAGTTATGGAGAAACCTAAGCATTATTTTGGAGTTTGTGTCCACCTGACGGAAATAAGTTCAATATTCACTCTTCTTTTAGCTCTGTTTTGTTCTCCACTAACTCCTGAGGGAAATATCTGGCTCTTTAGCTGCTAAATGTTTCACTGTGTTCACCAGCTAGATGCTAACTGTGTTTTTTTCTGCCTTTTGGTGCTGGGCAGGTAGCGCACACTGGGTTTAAAGGTGTTCTCATTACACAAAAGTCCCATGTGTATTGTCATCAGAGAGACTCGTCCAGCACCCTTCAAAAATCCACCATAAAGTAAAACTTTACACGTATTAACTGAAGTAGCAGAGGATCCTAACTCATCAGCATCATCCGGTTGTTTATGTAACATGGGGGCCGCAGTAATTATGCGAGTACACCGTTGTAATTTATGGGAAACGTGTCCTATTTTGATGTAGAAGGATTAAGAAGCCTCCGAGGCTTTTTGACATCAATTCACGCAGGAATGAATGCAAAACATTCTCTGCATGTCACCAACAGGCAGATCTGCATCAACAACATTGTGCTGGGTAAAAGATTACACTGATGGTGATGATGCGTTCACTGAGTGTAGTCATCCAAACAGTTTGTTACCTTTTTTTTTTTCTTGATGTAAAGCAGCGAGTTGTCTGGCCTCATTTCTCCAAAAAATGTTCCCATTCCATCTGTCTGATTACAAGATTGTAAAAAATACAGTCGTTTTAAAAATATATGAGTGAAAGCACTTCAGGTGAGACATCCCGTGAAGCTTATTAGAGCTTCTATTTCCTTCCACTACCTGTCATTTAAAGTGTAGAGACCTTCCATCCACCTGTAAAGCCCTCCTTAGTAGATGTAATTTTTTCTGTGTAATAAGATGTGGGATCCGAGACAAGAACTTGCTGTACTCGACGCCATACTGAAATGAAAGAGCTGTTTCAAAAGAAAGTCCTCATATCAAATAATTGCATAATAAATTGGAATGTCCAACACAAGAGTGACATTAAATATTCAGCAATTTAATTTGAACATTCTCTCCCACCAGTTTTTTTATAAGAAAATCACCACTTCAAATTAATATAGATTGATGCCGGAGGGTGGGCAAGATTTATCTGGAATAAACAGACACTGCTCTTTGGGCAATGAGTCTCTACTGTCATCTTTTCACAGGGACTAAAAATCCTTCTGCTCCCACTTAAAACATCAACAACTCTAACGGGCATGTGGGCAGGGTAAATAAAACGCTCTGACAGAATGATACGGCTTTTTCTAGCCTGACCCTGAACCCCAGCACTCTTGTTTTCCTTTCCTGGGAACTTTTGCGTAGGTCTGGTTTGTCGGCTTCCTGTTGCATGTGTGGTATTTTTTTTCTCCAGAATTAACATCAAACCAAAGCAAACACATTTGTTTTTATGATATCCTGCTAAGCAGTGCACAGGCTCCCCTTCGGGAGACACAAACAACCTCCCAATATTTGGATTGACACAATAATTACATCAGAACTGTGGTTCTATTCATATTAGTATTTCTGCAAATTCTGACAGAAATTAACAGAGTTGTGAGCACGAAGGTTGATATTGAGCTCTGAAGTAACAAAACAACAATATTCAACATTTTGCAAAAGTGAAAGATGAATGAGGGGAGACCACATCTTTCATCCAAGGACCTCAGCGCCTCATGATGACACCTCCACCATGCTGAAGTGACCCTGAGCAAAAACAAATTCCTTACTTTTCTCTGACTTTCTCTGTATTATATCAGTGTGAAAAGATTTGTGGAGAAATCTGTGTGTCTCCCCAATTTATCTTTAATTTGCCATTGCCTTGGTTTGCCTTCCGAGGACAAAATCCTACAAATGAATTTAATGACCTAAAGTAAAGCCCTCAGCGAAGCGTCTAAGCATTTCAAAAACATACAGAAAGTGGAGACTAGTGTATTCTGTAAGCGACAACCCCACAGAA
This sequence comes from Sebastolobus alascanus, assembly GCA_916701645.2. NCBI lineage: Eukaryota > Metazoa > Chordata > Actinopteri > Perciformes > Sebastidae > Sebastolobus > Sebastolobus alascanus. Next base: position 469,042 of record CAKAOJ020000301.1, read on the forward strand.
CCACGCTATTCAGAGTTAAAGAGGACCCATGATGCTTATTTTCAGGTACTTGTATTTTGGGTTTCTACTAGAACATGTTAACATGCTTTAATGTTCAAAAAACACTTTATTTTTCTCATACCGGCTGTGCTGTAGCACCTCTTTTCACCCTCTGTCTGAAACGAACCCGGTCTCACAGGAAGGCGTATAAATATTACGACATTCCGCATTTGTACAACATGTATCCTGCAGTCAGTGCAGGATACATGTTGTACAAATGACACGCGGAAATCAAGAAAGGCGTACTTATTTTGCACGCTGAACGCCTTGAGCATTATCGTGGCATTTATACGTCTTTTCGTGCGAACGGGCTGCTGACTCTCGGACTCCGCTCCAGCTCCGCTCTAACTAGCTTTGTTTGAGGGCGTGCCAAACTATTATGCAAATGTGTTACTTGGTGACATCACCACGTTACGGAAGAAAAGGCGGGACTTCAAGCGAGGCGTTTCAAGCAGTTCAGGAGCAGTGTTTCTGTGGGGGACAGTAACTCCCTATGGCGTGGACTTTGGGCTTTGTAACTTTGCAGACCTTTTACATGCACAAAAACAACTACATAACATACTAAAGGAAAGGGGGAAGAGGCACAAAAGCATAATAGGTCCTCTTTAAAGGAATAGTTTGACATTTTCAGAATTATTTGCTTTCTTGCAGGGCGTGAGATGAGAAAATCGATACCACTCACAAACACGAGTTATATAGATTTTATCATTATTTTGAAATTGAAAGTTTACTTTTTTACACAACTTTTTTTTCATTTCCATTGCTTTTATTTATTGTTATAAAACCAAGCTCTATATTCATTAACTGTCATATGAGGACGGCAAAGATATTTTTATATTAGCGACATCATAACAATCTATGCTGAGGTGGTCTTGCTCAAAAAATGGATTTGAGCTGTAATGGAGACATATATCATGTTCTTTTAAGGTTCATAGTACAGAGATAGACTGAATGAAAGTATGTCACGCAGCATAATCCCAATGATTGTGTGCTCTGCCCAGGATGGTGCCATTGTTTCATGGATCTGTTGATGGCTGGTTTCCAGCACAATCTCCTTTGTCACATCTCCAGCTCATCATCCCATCTCTCTCTCTCTCTTTTTTTTTCTTCCTGGAAGCAGCTCTCTTATCTGGCTTTGCCTCTTCCCTTTCTTCCATTTCTTTAATGCATCTTGTCAGATTGAGTGTCTCCGAGTCACAGCTCTCTCATTTTTGGATTATAGAGCCCTCGAGGGTTTGTTGTTGTTTTATTTTCTTTCTTCAGCCCTGCCTCCGCTCTTTTTCCTCTTCAACTTCCTCTTCTTTATCCTCTCCTTCTTTTTCTCCTCCTGAGATAGTAGGCCGGTATTCTCAATAAGCTTCTTACTCCAAACCTTCACCTTCATCTTTCTCTGTGTCCTCATGCACCCGATTCCACTCTTATCAGGCCATTAAATAGGCGTTATCGGTCTCTATAAGCACCATATATGTGGGTCAATAGGGGCCTACTACGCCTACTACGTTGTAAAAGTGAAAGTGACACTTAAAGCAACACGTTCTAACACGTTGTAAAACTGAATATGAAATGTTACGTTTAGGTTTAGGCAACAAAACTACAACTTCTTTAGGTTTAGACAACAAATACACTTAGTCGTGTTTTGGCTTAATATAACTACGTTTCATAAGTGAAAGTGAAACTTAAGGCTTGTGAACACGAAGACAACTATATGTTGTTTCTGCTCTTGTCATAATTACACTCATATTTCTTTCATACCTTCTTTCAGTGTTCTATCATGTGAATAGATGATAAAACAATAGACTGTATATAAGATCTGGATGTAGTCACCCTGATGTCACCAACTGGTTTGTGGACTGCCGTTTTGAAGCCTCGAGTTCGACATTTTGGTCGTCGCCATCTTGGTTATTTGCAACCAGAAGTGACACGAGAGGGTGGAGCTAGGCGATCAGTTAAAAAATTAAAACTAAACTAAACTCATGTTCACAATATTTACTGAGGTAATAAATCAAGTAAGAAGTAGGGTCATTTTCTCATAGACTTCTATACAATCAGACTTTTTTTTGCAACCAGAGGAGTCGCCCCCTGCTGGCTGTTAGAAAGAATGCAAGTTGCCCACTGGATAAAACCTAATATTGGGTGTAGTAGGCCCCTATTGACCCACATCGATGGTGCTTATAGCGACTGATAACGCCTATTTAATAGCCTGACAACACGCTGCCTCATGATTGGAGCAAGGGGTTCATGATGTTTATATGTCACTCAAACAGTTTCTATCTCTATGCACCCCCAAGGGCGGAGGTCTCCACAGCCTCGGGGTTTTTCTACGACCGCCATGCACAGTTATCAGTGGTTACACTTGGCATTCAGCTGCGCCAAGTGGAAGCACGTCTATATCACAATCTCTCCCCTCTGCTAAATCAACCAGTATGTGTGAGGCCAGAGCACAAAAATAAAGCAACAGCTCAGCAGGAGTGGCCTACTTAAGCCGGCAGTTTGCCGCGCTTCCGTCTGACTGATTTCACAACTGCAACTTCCACAAAGACTTGGCTTTTAAACCCCACTGAATGGTCTTGAGGGTCCAGGCCTCACAAAAAGATCAACTTGATGTCTTTTTAGCTTAAATGTTTTTGGTTTCACTGTAACAATGCATTTAAAATATTCATAAAGGGACTGAGAGCTACAGAGGGCATTCATGTTTCTGCTTCAGTAGACCCAAGGAATTTCCTCTTTGTTTTTCAGCTACAATAATGGGATTTGTATCATAATGTAACTGGTTCAAACTACAATCACCACCAGCTTTTTGTTTGTAATGATGTTCCGAATGAAATCAAACACATAAGTCACAGCGAGATGGTTTGTTATCTTAGCGGTAGATGCTGATTTTCTGAGCGAGTTCAGTGAACCGCCATCATTTATTAGGAATTTTTACTTCAACCTTTTTTCCGTCTCCGCGGGAGGCTGTGTTTGTTAATTTCTCACATCTCTGCACAGGATGGAGAGCGTTGCCGAGATGAAAAAAAGGAAGCCATCTCCTCCTGTCTTGTCCCCCGTTCTCCTCCTCTCACTCAGCTCAGCACCCTACGGCGCGGCGAAGCTAAGCAGACGGCTGTCCAGACTCCCCAGATCATTACACAGGACTCATACTGGGAGAGGTGTGTGGGAGGTGGCCGTGACTCAATGTGTGCACCAGTGTTTACTGACAATCATCTCCATATGTCACGACCCAAGCCAATCAGAAAGATGGACGTGGACTTGGTTTTGTTCTATTTTTTGGGGGGGGGAGGGGGGTGAATGTACTTCCCTGTGGTAGCTACATGTTACACATTTATTAACACACCAGATAAGATTGTATCTCCACAGACACGGCTCATTTACATCCCCTATCTGATCTACATTTTGCCCGTTTTGCACCATGCACTCTCATCTAGTACAGGCAGGGTGAAACATACTGTTTAGACGATACAATTCACATGGAAAAAAATCCCAAACCCTCAAATCTCAAATGAAAACGACCGGCTCTTGTACCGACTCCAATTACATTTTGGCATATCAGTATGAGAATACATACTCCAGAGCAAATTAAACCCCCTTGCTTAACCAACCTCCCCCCCAGCAATTCAATTCTATGCAGCGCTGAAATCACTTCCCTGACTGCACTGCCAATCTCTCCATATGAGGGAAAAGATTCACTCCAGTCTATTTCTGAAAGTCTAATAAGATGAACCCTCACACTCGCCATGCTCAGATAAGGAGTCGCTTGAGTGTGTTGAAGTGTTTACCATGGCTCAGGCTTGCCTTCCATACACAATACCCGCTCCAGATGTCTTAACCCGTTCATTTCCTCAAAAGTGATTCTAGAGCTAATTTGTCACAAAACGGCATTTGAAATTCATGGCCTCCATACTTTTCACTGAATAAACTATTTCCTTTAGTAACAGCACTTTTACATAATGGATAATGTTTAATTCCAGTCATAGCCAGTGTGTAGGTTGGTCATTCACAGAGATTCAGGGTAACTACAGCAACACTTGAGGGATGACCTAAGGGAAGATTGACTAACGATGAAGAGGGAGAAGATAAAGAGGTGGTTGAATTGGCGTTCTCTCGCCTTGTATCTTATTATTAACCTTGTTATCTGCCTCAAGGCATACAGTTCCACTCTGTTTATGCGTTCCCTTCTATTATCGAGTGCCCATAGGCCATGCTGCCATTTCATCATAGCCTGGTAAATTGCAGAGTTGAAAGATAGCCCACCCCATCAGTGAGACCGCTGTGAATCGCTTTTGTGCATAATGCAAAGCAGAAAATGTCATCGGCGGTGTGATCCTCGTCCCCCCCCCTCCCAGAGAGGCCACATCCACCTCTTGTTTCAGATGCATCAACTTCTCCTGCTCTCCGACTCCCACGCGAGCACAGAACTCACTGTGCGATAAATGGCATTTAGTTTGTTTTGAGGAGGCCGTGTAAAGTGCACGGGCAAAATGGAGCCTGTTGGTTATTCATTGATGAAATTATTTTTTTTTCAAGTGAGCAGGGAAAGGTGCCTGTACTTGGTAATCTCTACACAAACTTGCACTCGCATAAGCTCAGAAGTTTAACAGAATGTCCTCGCAATACTTATCTCTCAGTGTGAGTGATTTAAACCGGCAACAGGCAGAATGTTTTTGGCATCATTGGGCAATAATAACCTTTCAGCATATTGTAATTCAAGTGCTCTGAGAGATAACTAGACTTCTGCACCTCCTCATGGCTCTGTTTTAAAGAACCTAGCCCGTGAAGGGAGACTTTGGCCAATCACAGGTCATTTCAGGGAGAGTGTTCCGATCATACGGTCAAACTAGGCAGCGCTGTAGTGTACTGTTTAGCTGTAAAATGAGAAAGTGTGCTCCGGCTGCTGGGCGGTGCTTGGTATTTCCTCAACTGATCAAAAATGTTCTCATTTTACAGCTAAACAGTAAACTACAACATGTTTCTGAAAACATTTGAGGCGAGAAATAGGCATTACAGTAACAGAATATTGATTCATATTTGATCAGCGCTGCCTAGTTTGACCGTTTGATCAGAGTTTGCGAGCGATTGACAGCTGCTCAGAGACGGCAGACTCCAGATCAGCTCTGACTGATTGTTTTCCTCCGGTCTGTGAAATCCTGCAGATGCCATTAGGAGCACCGGAGGACACCGGAGGACACCGGAGGACGCCGGAGGACAGAGAGACACATGTTTTTTTTTTCAGATTACCTGTCTCATGCACTACTGTCAGGATATTTTTTATAAAAATAACTTTTTTAATCATATTTGTTCCATTTCTACCCACTGCAGCTTTAAATTATAGAAATAAAACACACAAAAATGTCTTTTCCACATCTCGTATGTTTTCCATACATCATAATGCTCATCCACTCTTCTTTGAATGACTTTTCCTGATGAAAACATCAGTCCCATCTTTTGATATATTTTTAGAAAATACATTCCAGCAATGACCAACGTCTATTTATAGCCATTGATTGCATGATCACCACGAGAGCACAATCAGGAGGCCCTCGTCGACGTTGCATTGGTTGATTGTTCTCTTTGAGCTACTAGTTCCCTTTGATTATTTCTGGTGATTGCTACAGAGTGAGTGCAGTCACACACACACACACACACGTACTCTTCATACTCTTCAACTCCTACAAAATGTGACCTGTGGTAATCAGTGTAACCGTTGAGTAATCACTGTGCGTGTTGAGGATGTGGATGAAGGAATGAGTTTAAGCACAGTATAGTCAGCCGCTGTTTAATCTACTTGGCTCCTCGGTTGTAATCCTCTTCCTTATACCCTGACCTCCAGGGCTTAGAACAAACCATTCAGATGATATAGTAATAATAATCGTCTGTCCTCCTCCTCTCCCGTGCCTGCAACACATGCCACCATGGATCTATGTAATTATCCCCACGCTGCAGATGGCAAAATCTGATTAAAATCCTCCCCAAAAAAATCACGCTTTGTGCCCATTTCTCCGGACAACAGGATGTAATACTCCGCCTGAACATTCAAAGGTGCAGTAGCTGCGAGGGGGCCGCCGTGGAAGTGGTTCATCAGTATAATTGGTGCTTTTCGCTTTGGCCCAGGGTGTGGAGCGGAAGGTAACAGATGTCTGTCTGAAGGAGATGTAGGTCACTGAGTTTCCTGCGCTCCCACTGATCCCATCAGATAAAGAGGAGGTTGCTTCTCAGGCTGCGTCCCGCCATGACACCCTATCAGATCCCCGTCTTACTTCCTGTGTTTGAGGAAAATCCATGTCTTTTGAGACTGCTGGAGAGGCCATGTCAGAGTAATTACCGCACCATGATATAATCTACCCCCACTTATCCTCTAATGGCAATGAAAGCTAAATCCCAGTATTGTGGCCTCCTTTCATTTGTCCTTGAATGTGACAGGATTATATTTTGAAAATTAGTTTGATTTTTAGGAATAAATCAGAAATAAACAAGGTGATTCAGACAGTACCAGGGAATCCTTCCCTCTAAGCATCTCTCGTGACATTTAGGTCTGTTTCGTGCCAGAGGGTTAACAAGGAGCTTAATGGTGTAATCCTCATCGGATGGCGGTCTGGCAGACTGTCCTCTTAGTGACGTATCCCCTGAGCCACAGGTCAAAGGTCACGGCCCAGGTAATGCCATCACACTCCAGATAACTCCATGACAATCTGAGTTAAAAAGTGCCATTTGCAAGTGTATGAAATCACACCCTCCCCTCCCCTCCCCTCCGCTCTCACCGGCACACGGCCTGCACAACCCCTCGCCATCCATGATGGATTATGGGAAGGCCCCGGGGCGTTCTGACTGGCTGGTTTCACTATCTGCCGGGTGTGACCCACATCCCTCTCTCTGGCTAATCCTTTTGTTCCTGCGAACTCTGAGTACCTAGCCACATCTAATCCTTTGTGCTGCTTTATTTCGGCGTTAGATTTCATCTCATCCGAGCGTCTTCCTGATGATACCCTTCATTCCCCTCATCAATTGGTTTTGGATGTGTGTTGAATCTCTATTTGCCACCGGTTCATATGAAGGGAAAGGAGTTCTGGTAATTGGAAGTGTTATGTTCTGATCTCATCCTACGTTATCACCCAAAGCACATCAGATTAGTGGACAAGGAGTTATTACCCTGCATGTAACACTAGACTTACCAACTGTATATGTACTGTTCATACCCTGAAACTGTGCACTTGTTTTTTTAAAATCTGATTCCTGCAAACTCCAGACAGCGTGTCAGAATACGCCACGCTACAATAACCACCAACAATTGATTGATCAGTTCAATACAGTACAGTTAATACGGTGTGAAGCATCGATGTTGACATTTTTATTCCTCCTCGTGAAAGGGCGAGTTCGGGGATGAAATACGGAAACATTTTTTGGTGTCTTGTTTTGGCTACAGTAACCTGACTGGATCTCACATCTCTGATGGTGATTCAAATCGTGGTGGCTTTCAGGTTTAATGTTTTTTTAATGTTTTTTTAATGATACTACAAAGAGAATACGCCGCATTTATTCTCATCTCTCACTCACACAGACTCATTTATGCGTGCACACACAAGAGTTAAATTGGTCAGACCCCCTTGAGCCATTTGGAGCCCCTCAGCAGCTAACCCAGTATCTGCCTTACTGTAATAAATAAATAAAGCTTTCTGCATCTATTATACATGGATATATACTATATGGGCATACGGAGGAGATACAACTACGTATTAAACCAATGCTGTTATAAATATGTATGATGGTGGAGAATCAGTTGTTCACTTCACAGACTGATTTAACCATAAAAACAATGATGCAACAGCAAAACAGATAATTACTGTGCACCATCCTCCACAAATACACAATTCTTCCTAAATGTTTGACCTGATACTGAAAACTGAAGCACACCCTATGCCAACCATACCTTTCATAACCCTCTGAAATGTTCAGTCCATGGTATATCTTTCTCCTCTACTTCTCTGTTATACCTGTCAGTAAAAATAGCCCTTCTTCTCCTCTTCCCAGCTCTTTTATTACCTTTTATGACCTTTTCATGACCAGTGGAGGTGAAGCTACTTCCACAGACTTTAACTCTCTCTTGATTAAAATATACTAAAGCACTAAATAAAGCACCTTTTTCACCTGCCCCTTCGACCGGTAATGATCTAGCAATTTCTTGTGTCATTGTCACAGCATATGGGAACAGATTTTCCATGTAAGACACAAGACGAACAGAGCTTACAGAACCTATACAGCTAATGGATCCTGTTCCCGTATACACATATACATAGCCTATGCATATACACGTGCAGTATAGAATAATACCAGTAGCAGATTTACAACTCACTGTAGATGAATGGCATACTTAAATGTTTATATCTGACTCATTTTAAAATGGGAACCCCATAAAAGCGTCTTAAAGGAACAGTGTGTAGCATTTAGGGGGATCTATTGGCAGAAATGGAATATAATATTAATAAGTATGTTTTCTTTAGTGTATAATCATCTGATAATAAGAATCACTGTGTTTTCGTTACCTTAGAATGAGCTTTCTCAGGTAACGAGTTTGGCTGAGGCCAAATCTAATAAAGGGCAGGAGATGCTAAGATATAGTAGCATATATCATATCCAGTAACCCCACAAAATAATGCATGTTGAAATGCTTCTTGGCTCAGAGTTAGCCTGGGTTAGGTTGCTACTTCAGATAGTACGCTAGTTAGCTAGACATGCTAATGTGTGCAGCCCAGAGCAGATAAACACTGGCTCTTGTATTTCTGGTTTTGGAAAGCTTGATTGACATGCCTTGTTACGGTTGCTCAGCTATGATTGGACGACTGTTGTTTGGTGGGAGGGGTTTAGTCAGCTGCAAAATGAGTTTCAGTCAGAATTCATTACTTTTCTGGTTTCCATATTTTCCAACTCTTCCAAGTTGGAACATCTGCTTCTTGCGAGTAGCAAGATCATTAAATCTGTGATATGAGGTCAGACTCGACACTCGTTTTTCGCTTGTGTGAAACCACTGTGTGAATGCCGAAAATCACAATTTCACCGAACCCAGCGCTGTCACAAGTTAAAAGGAGTCATAACATTTAAAATAAAATAGTGTGAAATGTGAACGCTGAACAGATTTACTACACAACAGGGTGTAAATACCACCTAGAGTATCATCCTGCACGGCCCTAATTATTCACCTCAGCAAAGCCTGCAGTTACCCTCAGCACCTTTTTCTTCTCCTCTTCGTTGCTGCGAAGTCTCTGATTGGCCAGCCAAGATCCAATTTATGCAGTATCTCACTTTCAAGGTCAGACTTTTACACTTCTCTCCTGTGTGCTCAAATCTCATTTTCCCTCTAACTGTCCTGCTGGTTTTAACACCAACTTGCAAAACATGGAGAAGGAAACATCTGGAGCTCACATTTGACCAGAGATGAGCAAGAGGATTAATAATAATGATGCAATTCCACCAATAAGTGTCTATTATCGAGTTGAAGAGATGAAAAGAGTTCTTTAACTACCCAATATTTTTTTCAAAGCCTTAAATGAGTGTGTGGGCTGTTGGTGGAGGAAGACAGAGGTCATGTTTTATCTCCACATGTGGACGCACTCACATGCCCTCTCCCTTTCTGTCTCTCTCTCTCTTACACACACTTACGCAAAAAGGAAAACTTGGCAGTCAGACACCGTAACTACTCAACAAATTGCTGTCCAGCCTGCTGTTGGCCTGTGCGCATCATGTCTCGGCATTCGAACGACAGCTTTGAATTGCTTATTATGCAGTTTCTCTGGAGTGCGCTGCTTGCACATGCAAGCCGCAATCTCTGTGCAGCAGCAGCTGACTAGGGAAACTGTGGAAATAATTGTCTGTCGCTCCTTGTTGGCCGCTTTGACGTCTGGCGAATCCCTTTGTGGTGCACTAACAGAGCTGTTTGAAGTCTCCGTCAGTGTGCTGGGAAGTGGCATGGCGCGAGTGTGCGCTACATGCTAGTTTACATCTGCGGTGCATTCCACGATCCACAGACTGGCTGGTGGGCAGATGAGAGGTTGGAGGGAAGAGCAGGCCGACATAATAGCTGCAGGTTTGACCCCGGCAGATGGACAAGACAGCTTCTGAATGGAGATTTTTTCTTGTCTTCTTTCCAAGACAGGCCAAACACCCAGGCAAGCTGTTGTGTCCTCTCAAGCATTTGTTACCATTTAGAGTGTGAAACCTGCTGCTTGATGTTGCACACAGTGAGCGCTGTGCAAAAGGCACAATTGGGTGAATATAGTGATGTTTTAGACACTTGTATTTTGGCTGAAGCATTAAAGTGAATGTATGTTAGTTTTTACATGTTTTTTAATTGTTTTTTAATGCCAATGTGTGAACAGGTTGTTACCTAATCTAAAAAATTAGGCCTTCCGCGACTTTCTGGGTTTCCTCAATCAGCCTGTAGACTGCTTTTAATGTGAAGAATGTGACGTCTTGATGGTACGTGTCCACAGCCTCCGTCCTTTCCATGCTTCCCATTTATTTCCTTTGTAAGCAGCCATGCAATGCATTCTGGTAGCGTGGCGACACAATTCCAGAGATGGGGCGTCACGTTGGGCGCTCCTCATTTGCATAAAGTTGAGGTCTAGGCTGATTTATACAAATCACAGGCGTCCGACGTGACTCGCCGCCTCTGGAAACTCCAGAGAAACTTTAAACTGAGCGTTGTTGATCCAAAATAAAGAGAGATTCAGCAGCTGCATGGCTTATTTCTCGCAGAAAATGTTTTCAGAAACACATTTCGGTGAACTATTTTTGTGATATAAGAGAAGAAAGTTTCCAAACAAGCCGCCATGTTGGTTCCGGTTTGAAAGCTGGGAGCAGCAGCCCACGGAGGGAAAGCGTTTGTCTAATCAGGTGCAACGATAGCTAACGTTCGGTTAGAAATGGAGTCCGCTAACGCCAACAAACAACCAGCCACCACCACAACTCAGACTCTGACAGAAACTCCACGGAAGCAAAACAAAAACAAAGTTATATTTAGTGAAGCCCGTCTTGCAAAACAGAAATGTGACTGACGTCGGGACTACGATCAACATCGGCCGGGCCTTCGATTCGCGGAGACACCTTCGCTTGGTTTTGGGTATCAAAACGGTCTCCGTGCTGGTAAAATTCCTATTGGACAGGTAAGCTAACATAACTGTCAAATATATAGTGATATTGTGGTTTTAGCTGCCAATCACGTTCAGTCTTGTGTGTGTCGCCTCACTATTTTGACCGATGCTCGCTCGCGTCTCCGTAGTGCGAGCACAAGCCCGAGCGTCAGAACGCTGGTTCCAGGTTTCACTGTTAACAAGCTATTTCTGATTCTTAAATCTAGCCCCTTTAATCAAAAAGTAAAGAAAATAACTTAAAAAAGGTCTAATATCGACCTTAACGATGGATGTGAGTGTCTAGTGTTTATTCGAGCATTGTTTCTGAGATGTTTACTCCTGTTTTGCTTCAAATCAAAGATGTAGAGCGCAGGGAATCTTTGAATAGCTGCAATCAACTTTTCATCAATTTTGCACTTGTCAGAGGGGAACTATTGTTCATCAAACAAATGCACATTAGTAGAAAAACAAGGGAGGGTGCATGTTTTCACATTGTCCCTGGTCACGTTCCTCTATTGGAAATAAATAAATTTGACAGCCAGTAACTTTATCATGTTGCCTGCAGAGTGGGTGCATGGTGAAAGAGGATGTGGTGCACTGCGTTCGTATTACATGTGCAATGTTAATTCCTTTGTACAAGCTCACATGGAAAATTCTGCAAGAGGGACATAATTCTGGGCAGAACTTTCCATCGTGTTATCAGCTTTGGCCGTACGTCACTCAGCGAGGGCGACAGTCGTCAGGGAAAATGTTCCCATTTTGTCCACTCAAGTGTCACTAAGTGATGGATGCCTCCAGAGTGAGCCGGGCTGCAGTTCTGCAGCTGCCTGCCGAGCAAATGAGAAAAGCACCGAGGATTTTAGCACTGCTTTTCACAGGCAGAGAGGAGATGCCATGTGAGGTCACGGAGGAGTAAATATAGCAATGAGAGTGTTAAAGACCTCAGTCTGGGTCCAGGCTAATGTCAGATGTATTGTCCTTTTCCACGCTCTGGAAGGCAGAGAAACTAAGCATTTCATTTGGGTGCACCAACAAGGATAGAGCAAGCAACGGGACCAATAGAGTGCTGCAGGGATGACGTATTTTTGTAGGCCAACCAGGAAGTTAGCATCGCGCCGGTTCCCTCGACGATTGAATTATTGCAGAAAATAAGCTCTGTGACAAACACACGTTCATGATACTTATACGTTTCAGCAAGATAATCTCCACAAATGAACACCACTTTTATGATTATCTAAGTGTGAATGCAATCTCCAGAAGTAAAAAGCTAACGTCAGGCTATAAACGAATTACACCACAGTCGCATGACTTCAAGTCAACACCACTAAACTAAAGGCGGACTTGTGTTCGGCGTGATAACGTTTAATAATCTCATTTAGACACTTATTAGCAACCGCCTTTTTTAAGACACATAAAAGCTTAAAAATTCACGAGTGGGATATTTCAACATGTTCTCACCCATCGGCGTCACTTTTCTTTTTTAAACACATGCTTAATGTTGTGAATTAAACAAAAACACTTGCTTATGTTTAGGCAACAAAACCACTTAGTGACCACTTAAAAACGACATGGTTGGGCTTAAAACTACTCCGTTTGTACAGTGAAAATGTGCCTGGATGTTGTGAACACTGGACACGAACGAACAGCTGATTGTAATATGACAGTGAAACTCCTTCTGGATGAAAGCCTTGTGTTTGTTGGACCCGTCCACCTCCCCTCCCACTCGCCATGTGTGTCTCTTTTGCTCTGTCTCTCTGATATCTGCCTTGTGCGGCGGTATCGAATCCAATGGCCACGACAAAGCGTCTGTATTTGACGCATGGGAATGAGAACGGGCTGGATATTTCTGCACGTATTTCATGTCGTAGAACAAAACGTTCTGAAGCTTGTGTTAACCACAGACCTTATTTCAGGCATCTAACTAAAAACACACTCGAAAAAACCCCATCGACTTCCAGACGAGAGAAGCGGGAGTGCTAAAACTCATTTCCTGGTTTTAGGACTCATTCCAGCAGCACTCTATGCTATAATGAGTTATAAGATGCTCTATCCATGTAGTTCAGTCTGTTCATATAGACATATATGATCTGTCTTATCTACAGTATAGTGCTGTGGTAGCGGCGACAACATCCTGCAGCCTCCCTCTGAAGTGGAAGCGTGAATAGTCGCCACAGTCAGTGCAAATGTCACCGAGTATCATCTCCAACTTGCTAAATGCTTATTACATCTTGTCTGAGACACAGCGCACCATATGGCGAGTGCTGAGATTTAAAAAAAAAAACTTATCTCAGCTTCGCTCTGAAAAATACATCGAAGTAAAGCCTCGATTTTGAACAGATGTGCACATCAGAATTTGATTCATTGGGCGAGGATGTGCGATTGGCATTCTCTGCTATCCGGCTCGCACTGATCTGCGTGCACAGTGGATAATATGTTGTCTTTAGCGGGGATGAATACAAGCCTGGATAAGTGAGTCTGCTGAATAAATGATGTTTATAATCATAGCCCTGGGTGTCAGCTAATGTGCCTGGGGAGACGGGGGGGGATGGGGAGATGAGGAGTTCCAATCATCTGTCCAAGCAAGCCCCTCCAAGGCGGATGATAATGTGGGTCTAAACTGCTGCACGGGTGGGTAATGGGATTGTGTGCACGCTGGCCTCCTGCTGGATAAGCTCCCCTGATGGCGTCGCTGACCTCCTCCCTGATAGCTGCGACTGGGAGTCACTGCACAGCTCCATTTGTGTGTGTTTAGGCTGCAGGTATCATATATGAGACAAATAGGCAGCGGTATAGGTGTCTGTGGGGGAAAAAGGTAGGAGGAGGTGCTCACATTTCCCCAGCCAGAAAGAGGAAGAACAAATAAAAATAAGGGAGGTCAGTTGGGGGAATGGAGGCTCGGGAGGGGTCATATTTGCTGTTATTAAATGTGCGAGATTCGAGTTCAGGTCTCACTGAGTCACCACTAATCAAAGTTCAAGGAGGATTCTTGTTCTGGTGACAACAGGAAGACTTAATTATAAGGATTTTCATTTTGAAGCAGTAAAAACACCATTTCAAAACTGTTATAAAGGTGAGTCACATTAAGCTGCATGCAAAAAGAAGCAGCTTTCGTCACCCCTCCTGTACAAATCATTTCTCTGTCGGTTAGTTTCAACTCGTGACCATTGTTCCTCTTTGCGAAGGCAGTTTGTCTCAGTTGGCCAATGTTGCAATGACTTTCCAGACAGCTCTTCTTGACATATTGAGTAATTTTTGCAGTTTTGTTCTGATTTTGGACACAGATGATTTGTCCTCTTTCTCTGCAGCTCTGTTTGCCGCCTCGTGTTCTTTTATAAAGTCGCATATCAAACCGCTAGATTGCCAGACCTCCTCGAACGGCTGACAGTTAATAAGCATTCAGCTGAATATGACGCACTTCTTGCAAATGTGATTAATTCAAAGTTAGTCATTTTTCTTGAACTTATAAAAGGTCATAAAGTGAAGACTGCCAACGAAGCTTGCAGCGTATGTATATGAAGATTTATTCATATCAGTATCATCAAATTCAGCCCAAAGCTACGATGATAGCTGGCTGACACGGTTCAGGAGAGATAATAAAGATAAAACTGCACTTTGAAGGGGAACTGTTAAGGCCCTCACACACCAGGTCTGCCCGTGTCGGAGTTCGGCCTTTGTCGCCGCTACTTCTTTGATGTCGGGTTGTTGCGTCTGGGCCTTTAAAGAGGTGTGACCCATCCTCAATGCCCTTGGTCTTTAAGGCCCAGACTCACCAACCTCGCGATGAAGGTCGACCGTTGAGTCTCCTCACGTCGCCTTTGTCTCGGCCAAAAAGTTGCACTCGAACACACCGTGAAGACTACAGCTGACAGCCAACTACCACGTACGTTCTGCGCCTGCGTGAGATGAAACCGGAAGACCGAGGACCGCGGATATACAAGCCGTTGTTATGATACGTACATGAAATAAAGTGCTGTTTTTACCGACTATTTTCACACCGCTCTCACTCAGCTTCATTCAAGAAGTCGCTGTGAAAATATCCGTGTGTTGGAACGATCAGATGAGATGAAGATGAAAAATATGTGTGTCCTCTTGACTTTACTCACTTTCGTTTCTCTTCTCTTGCACTGATTTGCTTAAGCTGAACAGCCAATCAGAGTGATTTCTCTCACAGACGGCCGACCCTCTGCTTGGTGTGTCGGGGCTTTTAGTGACAAGATTGTTGTCACACTGCTGTTTTTCAATGAATCCTATCTTGGCGTTCAGATGTCAAACTGTGCAGGACGAGAAGATCAAACTAAAACCAGATTAACATACTCAGAATTCAAACAACCTGGCTCCCACGATGCTTCCTTTTGGTCCTTGTCAAGCATACTGTCTCTGTGTTTTCAAACAACGAATAACTTCAGCAGTGGATTTTTGTGTTGGGCTGAAGTGTGCGACAGCTTTTAAAAAAAAAAAAAAGAAAAGCTTCAGAGCTCTATCTAAATGAGGCGAAATAGATGTGAGAGTGACATAACCATGTTGAAGAGATGTAAGCAGCCTGACAGGAACATTGCTTCTAGCAACTCCTGTGTTGCATTAGTGATGATTTTCCAGGAGGCGCTCACAAAGAGTCTTCAGAGCGGTCTCTGCTGAGCCACAGCCAAACCCGGAAAAGCCCCCAAAACAACGGGCCATGTGCACACACGGGCTCCCCGACACAGCTTCACACGTTGTTATTCACAACCCGCCCTCGACACCGGCCAAATCTATTTCCCCCCCAACTTCTAAAAAAAAATATAGGTCATTCTAGTTCTAAAAATGGCTGCCTTCCCCTGGGGCTTGCCAGAGCATGAAATAGACTTTACATCACGTTAGCCGAGCAACAGCAACCAAGAAACTTCCCTTTTTTTTTTTTGCTCATTTTTCATCCCCTTTTGTTGTTGTAATCTAACATATGGCGGCTCTCTCTCTCACCTCCTCTCTTTCAGTTTATGACCTGAATAAGATATCAGCAGTTTGCCAGGTTTGGAATATGACAGGCGAGGCTAAAGTCATGTAGAGATTTAGATAATATGGTTGCGGGAACACTTTACAATGCTTTTCCACCTCTGCCTTTCAGACTCCCTCCACGCTGATAAGCAGGAATTCGGGGGTGGATTTCAAAAACGCTTCGGATTTGCAAAGTGGCTGCTGATATGGGCGAAGGGACTCACATGATAGACAGCCCAATTACTTCCTACCTGTTTATAATGCTAACCAGTGGCAGATGAATTACAACTATATCCACTCTTCCTTTTGGAAGCTGCACACAATATGCAGAAATAAGCCGCTCTCGCCTCCATTGTGACAACTTTGGACTGTAATTTATGGAGGCAAACTCACTTGCAGCAAATTGGATAACGCGGTGAGGAAATTTCTGTAGTTTACACATTTCCAGATGCTCTTCCTCCACCATACTGTCTCCTTTTTAATTTCCACCTCCTGCCTCTCCATGTCCAACGCATGAACTCCCTGGTGGCTGTCCCTAGAAACAGCCTCATGTTTATTTAAACTCACAGGGCGGCAGCGGAGCCCCATTCGTTTTCTGTGGTGTTTTCTTCCAGCCAGCCAACCTCGGAGCCATTCATCAGCCGGGCTAAGTGTAGCTACAGCAGCAGAGGGCTAAACAGCACTTCACCACAATGAGTGTGACATCAACTATCCACACAAACCAGCGGGTGTGTCAAAGAGAAGCACAATTACAGAGGAGAAAAGAGAAGGGAAGAGGTGAATAAATGACCATGGAGAGAGACGGAGTAAAAAAAAAAAAAAAAAAAAAAAGAGAGACAGAGAGTGTGTCAGTCATGCAGCTTCTAATTTTGGTTCTGGCTCGAGTACTACTTTGTTCCACCACGGGCTTTTATGCTACGAGCATGAGCTGGCTCAAGACAGACAGAAGAGCTATTGAATTAGCAAAGACCACACTCGGCAACCAAAAAACACCGTGCACACACAAAATAATGAGAAGGAAGAGAGTTGAGATAAAGCATAAAATCCAAGTGGTGAGTATTTTTGCATGTGCGTACACATACCGTTTGCCTTTTGTCTATCTTTATAATTAAAGCTCCTCCATCTTTTTATAATGTAATCTAATTTCCTTGTGAAAATTCAACGCCGATACAAAACTGATCTCCCCAAATATGGATAAAAGAGAGAGAAGGACTCGCATCCTAGTTGAGTGGAGAGCACAACAAAGGGAACTCGGGCTAGGATCCAAATTAGAGGAAAGATGAAGATAAGAACAAGATCAAAAACCGAGGAGAAAAAAGGAATAGGAATTGGCAAACACTCACATCCAGCTGTGCCACACTGAAATTTTAAAAGGCGATATGAACCGGAGCCAAATCGCCTGCACCTCACATGGACAATAATATAAAGACAGACAGAATCAAGAAGAGTCCACACAGAGAGTAAGTGTATATATCTATATATATATATATCTTCATTTATTTTAATATTTAAACCCACTAAAAGTTGTAAATACAACTTTTGAATGAAAGGCACAGGAAAAATCAGACAATGCTGATATAATACTCAAAAAGAAAATTACAGTACAAAAGTGGACAGTTAGTTACGCACGTACAAATCCCTCCAGGTTCCTCCGTACGGGGGAAAATATATCCGACACAACAAAAAGGAATAGGGAGGGGGGGTTCAAAACCAGAAACCATTAGCCAAACTTCTCTTTATTGCTTTTCCTAACCGACAGAGGTCACGTCAGCTCCTCGGGTCTCGCAGAAGGCCAGAAAGCAACTGCTGTGCTTTCTAGTTTCCCCCGTAGACGGTGTGGCTCGTATTTACTCGATTGTTGGGCCGTGCTACACGACACTCCACTGGGCCTTCAGCGTCCGATTCACAACATCAACATGAAAAACATATGGAGGTTTATTTTTTTTCAAGGTTATCCGAGTTAAGATGTCTCACAATCCATTACCAAATGAGTATTTGTGATTACGCTTTAATTCGCCGGTCCGCCGAGTGTAAGAATCACCCCGACCTCTAAGTGGTGTTTAAATATTCAACAGAAATTTCTGGGCTGCGAGATGTAAAAGTGCAGGTCAGAAAGCCGTTTCTGGAGCGAGGAAGTAATTTAGGATCTCTTCGTTCCCTTCTTTAACATTTACTTGATGGAGCTCGCTGCGTTCAACACTAGTGGGAGAAGTTTGACAATAAGATTCATTTATCAATTACAGACATTTAGAGAGAATCTGGCGCTGGAGGCCACTACTGCGCCGTTTTAGTGTGTTTTTCCAGCCCTCCGAAGAATCACTTCATTTCCCACTTTCATTTTTTGTTGAGGAAAAGCACGCTTCGGCCTATCTGATCATCATTTATCAATCGTGTGGGAGGTTAACAAAGCAGTGGGGGGGTTATGTGGCATTAAGTATGCCCAATCTTTGACTCGCATACCTTCTGGATTTTATTGAAAAAAATAAATCAGATAGCAGGCCTGCCAGCTCATATAGGATTGTGTACACATTACCTTTGGACAGCTCTACTGGGGAACGACTGGAGGGAAAGGTGCTGTCACTCTGTACTGCTCTGGGTTCTTAATATTACATATAGCCTCTTTGGTATAGGCACATCTGCATCAAGGGACCACCACTGTCCAATTATTCCCTTCCTATTTCCTATGTGCAGCTGTCTCACTCTCTGTTTCCTATTGAAAAGGGGGAACAAAAACACACAAAGAAGATGATTGCCACAATCCTGGAACCTGGAAATCAAGAGATTGATTGGAGTAGCAGGAAATTAGACTTATATAGCCGTCAAGGGTTTTTTTCTTTTCAGCCCCCTGCCTCTCGTCTCTACCTGGCCTGACAGCAGGAGATTCATGCTACCTCCGTCTCCACTGCAGCCATGCTACAGAGACAAAAAAAAAAAAAAAAAGCCATGGCAAAGCAAAAATGTAAACGCACCAATGTACTTAAATTCAGCCCTGAATAAAATAAAAAAAAAACAACAAAAAGATCCTGGGGGCAAAATGAAACAGGTGTTAAGATTCAATGTTCTAAAACACAACAGCTGTGATGGATTGAGTGAACGGGAGGATGGATGTGGTCAGGGCATTGCGGCGGCGCTGCTCTGGTTTGCGGTAGCCTGGGTCCAGTGGATGCGTTTACCAGAGCCCTTTCTCACCTCCCCTCCCCCCCCAAAGATGGCAGCCCACCCTGGGAGAGGAATGGTTACCTCTATCCCCTCTCCATCCTGGTTCTAACCAGAATCTTAGCGCCACACTTTCGCACGGGAGCAAAGTCAGGTTAAAAGCTAGAGCTTTAACAAATCTGCTTTGAAGTTTTTCTTACACTTCCTGATGCAAGACCTCCAACGCCTCCCTGCTGCGGCGCACAAAGGGGAGCGAATGACATCATGTACAAGAACCAGGATCTCGAGAGTTCGAAGATAAAGAGTCTCTCCAGTCTGTCAGTGCGTCAGGCTAGAACGCCGACTCCATTCATTACCTGGCCGTAGCGGAGGAGGACGCGGCGGCTAGCTGTGTGAGGTATTCACGCAGTTCCTTGGCCGCTTGGAAGCGGCCGTAGCGCTTTTTGGGTCTGGTGCACTCGTCCAACAGGGTCATGAGTTGTCCATCTTTGGCTATATGGGCGGGGGGGTCGTGGAGGAGGCCTCCGGTGGTGCCCCGCCACGTAGCGTAGCGCGACAGCAGGTTCTGGCACACGGCGTAGTAGTTGTGGTCCACTGTGACTCTGGAACAAAGGGAGTCCTTGGAGAAAGACAGGCAGGCCTCCCTGTCGCACTCCTCGAAGCGGCTCTCGTACCACACGTCGTAGCTCTCCGGCTTGTCTGCAGAGAGACAGACACGCAGTTACATTTACAATAAAAACATACTGATCATAAAAATGGTCAATAATATTAACATAGTTGTAACATTCATTTGAAATATATAAAAGCATTTATTGGGTCATAAACTTGTTTCTTACAGCCTTCATCGGGTGAATATGTAATAAGGTCGGGATATGTGGCTCTTTGTCTGATTAAAATCAAAAAATCACAGAGAAATATGCGTTTATATTAGGGCTGTCAAAATTAATGTGAAAACGCGTTAGGGGAAATTCGTTTTAACGCCACAAATTTCTTTAACGCATTAACGCAACTTGCGGTTTTTAGGTAGCAGCGGGCTCAGTTCTAAAGCTGGAGTGAAGATACTGGTATCATATTAAACTAGAAAAACTAAAGAATCCATCGGTACCAACCAGGTCATACTAGCTCGTCACGAAGGAGGATAAATAACGCTCCAAACTTATGCTAAATTTTGTTGAGGAAAAAACTGTCATGTCCATTTTCAAAGGGGTCCCTTGACCTCTGACCTCCAGATCAGTGAATGTAAATGGGTTCTATGGGAACCCACGAGTCTCCCCTTTACAGACATGCCCACTTTATGATAATCACATGCAGTTTTGGGCAAGTCATAGTCAAGTCAGCACACTGACACACTGACAGCTGTTGTTGCCTGTTGGGCTGCAGTTTGCCATGTTATGGTTTGAGCATATTGTTTTATGCTAAATGCAGAACCTGTGAGGGTTTCTGGACAATATCTGTCATTGTTTTGTTGATTGATTTCTAATAATAAATATATACATATATTTGCATAAAGCAGCATGTTTGCCCACTCCCATGTTGATAAGAGTATTAAATACTTGACAAATCTCCCTTTAAAGGTACATTTTGAACAGATAAAAAATGTGCGATTAATTTGGAGGTGGAATACCATGGCAACGGTCAAAGCCTTTTAAGGGATTCCAACCGACTGTTTGACTGCAGATCATGAAGGAAAACTATCTCTCAAAGGTCTGTGCAATTTATTAGAATAGAAAGAAATCCACCTAACCAGAAGCTGGCGGAGCGGAGGTGCCTTATTTGACATCCCACTGGCACTAACAGGAATTTCCTTCTCAAAGCACACGGCCAAACAACTCATCTACGGTTTCATTTGACAGAAATGAACCACTTTCCAGATTTATTGAGAAAATAAAAAAAATCTTTCTCCAGCTCATTTCACATTGCTTTTTTCCTCTTTAGAGGATTGTGCTGGGAAAGGAGGGAGCCAAGAAAATAACCTGGAATGATGAGAGAGCTATCGGTTTGTGCATTAAAAAGCAGATCAATAACATTGTCGGAGAGGGGGGGGGACCCAGAGGATGCAAACACATAATCAGTGTATCAGCATTGTAATGCACTTCTTCTCCTCTGGCTCATCAGAACAACTCAATCAAACATCCAGCGCTGCCCTGTTAGCAAGGGGGCCCCCCCGAGGAGGCGGGGCACATCAACCTCAATCAGCGGGGGGTGATGGAGATGGATCAGTGTGTATGCACGCCACACGCGCGCATATAAAGACGTACGCGTGCAAGCAAGCAAGGTGAGGTGAAAGCAATTAATGTTTCAGAGCCGGGCCATGCATCACACCTCGGCACTGATTGACAGATGGCATCAGGAGAGTGTCCCGCTCTTGTTCGCTTGCACTGACGGACACACACACACACACACACACACACACACAAACAAGTCAGACAGACAGAACGCCTGAAAAGAACAAGCAGGGAGGAGGAGGTTCATACTCAAGGACAAAGATGAGCACAGCAAAAAAAAGTACTTTGAAAGTAAAGGCTAAAAGAAGGTCTTTCTACTTGCACCCCGATCCCTTCTGTTCTGTTGCACTCTTACAGCGAGCCTCAGAGAAACAAAGCTAGGACATTTCCAAAGCAAATCAAATCACTTCCAATTCAAATGAGCGGGAGAGCGGCGGACGAGGCGCGCCCGCCTAGCCTCCTGCACCTTCCATGTTAAGGAGCTCAGGTCGGACTTGTATACATTCACCTCACTCCTCCGCCTTCCCAGAGCTGCACCGAGAGGGACGCTGGGCCTGAAATGCTTGTTAGCGTGGCCTTACTAGTGGCATTCAGGAGTACGAGCCCGTTTTAACAATGCATGCCTGTGAGAGTGCATTATTGAATATGAGAGAAGGACAGCGTGTGTGTGTGTGTGTGTGTGTGCGTGTGTGTGTGTGTGTGTGTGAGTGTTTCAAGTGCTGTTGTGTGTGTGTTTGTGTGAGCTTGTGTGAGCCGGGGAGTGAAGAGAATGAGTGCAGTGTGTGTTACATTATACAGCATGTGTTTCTAAAAACCACTGGGGGTGAAACCATCCTCAAACACTATAAAGTCAATGATGAGGAATGGCTTCTTTCGCACCGCTGGACTGTGCAAACACACAACCTGAACACGGCATGCGTTTTATCTCGGCCGAAAAAAAACCCCGCCGCATCAATGTGGATGCCCCTAACGAGAGGGGCGGAACCGCGCGTGGCTTTCTGCGTGTTTGATCTGCAAATCAATTGGCCTCAGTTTACACTGATGAGATTCGACACCGCGCACTTTTAAACTCGCTTTCAATCTCGGGCTCTAATTGCGGGGATTGGATTCTCTTGCCCGCGCAGCCTTTGGGGAGGTTACCGCGCCTATTTCCTGCCGCTGTCCCGACACATGGCCGTGACCTCGTAATACTCATTACCGCCGTCGTCCCCTTCTTGGCACACACACACACACACACACACACACACACACACACACAAACAGATCAGAAGCACGTAAACATTCTTGAGGCTTAAACTCTGAATGGCCGGGGTAAGCAGCTTGAGTCGTCAAGCTCTAAATGTGTCGGCCAGACAAAAGAGAGTCTCAACCTGGATTGTGCTTCGGGACTCGCAGAGGGCTACTGTGACGGGGGGGGGGGAATTGCAGCTACTGGCAATACGGTGAATATACACACACCAACATAAACGCACAGGACATCAAACTGGAAAGGGAAAAACTACAGCGCACACTGGAGTAGCTTGACATGTTTCACATCTATATGCGGTTTTCTGGCGTCAGATCTTGTAATTTGGCAAAGCGGCACTTAATCTCAGGATAAATTCATCACACTTCCCCTCCAAGTAAAAAAAAAAAAAACTACACACACATCCAGACAATACTTCATATCTGTCACAGGGCACAATGGTGGGACCTCAACACCTAGCGACACAACAGTTTATCACTTTAATAGGATTTCTGCAGGAAGGGATAAATCTAAGAGCCTGACCGGGTGGTCGTCCCTCTCTTTGAAGTAGCCCCAGGAAGGAAGGACTGAGGGGGAGCAAACTGCCACGCTGAGCGTGTGATGTATAGCTCTCTCTGTCCTTGTTATGAGGTTTATTCTGAGAGGCAAAAAAAAAAAAACTAGGGCAGCGGAGATGGCTTGTTATCTGAACTATCTTCGCTTTGATGGGGACGAGCGAGTCGGAGGCACAAGGGGTGCTGGAGGAGTGTATTCTTAGAAGAGAGGACGCTCCGAGCTCGTGCAAATTTGCCCACGGCCATCTGTCCCTCGAGACCTTTCCTCGAACCTTCATGACCGCCTCGTGAGCTACGGTCGGTGGTGATAGTTTTGACGTTGTTTTCTAGAGAGCTCAAACTGTGAGCGGTGCTCGAATCACTTTGGCTTTCGAGGAACTCTGTGATAAACAGTTGTTAGAGGAGGAACAACCGCTGCATGAGTGGATGTGTTATGAATACAATTAATGCTTAATTATCAGTTACAGTGTTAGAAGTCATTTGAGGGTGACGTCGTCTTAAGTGTAAATGTAAATACTGAAAAAAAGCTCCAGAGGTGGTAAAGTTTAAAGGTGTAACACACATGGAATTGTCATAGCAACTGGGGGAATAAGCTGCGCTGGGCATCACTCTCACATACGGACGTGCACCCACACACACATACTACCGCGTTCAGGTAATGACACTCACTCTGCTTGATCAGCCGTTTGTCCGCCACGAGAACGTTCTCGGCATCAACAACGATGACCTTTCCGTCTCTCGGGCCCACCGCGAAGTTATCGAAGCTGACGTCGAGCAGGTAGAGGGCGAAATCAAAGTCGTTGTTGGTGAGCTGCTCGGCGATGTCCATGAGCTGGCGCGCCAAGTCCACCCTCTTCTCCCAGGGCGCGTTGTAGAAGCTCCACAGCTCCTCGCCCACGTAGTTGACAGCTACCATGCGCCCACACGCTCCCAGGTACTTGGCGAACGGCCACCCTTCGTCTGACGGGAAGCTCTGGGAGGGAGAACAGATGAGAACAGAAAACGTTGAAACAGATGATAAAAGAAGTCAGGCTGTGTGATACAGCACAAAGAAAAACAGAAATACCCCATTGGCTTTTAAAAGCAAAAGGCTAACACGTAAATTGCGAGAAACCTTCACACTGTCAGAAAATATTTGTTTAACTTGCAAAGATTCTAAGTAAAAAGACAAAAAAAAAAAAAAAAACATGAAACACAAAGTTGCTGTGCTGCCTTGGGTAATATTTTGATACACAATTCTAAAGCACCATAGTTGAAAATCTGCCAAAGGATCACGTGAAACGGAGCCAGCGCGGGGTATAACGGATTAAATTTAATAAAAGAAAAGAGCCGGTTTGTGTTAAAGCCCCAAAGCTATGAGCTGATGTACGCCGCAGTGCTTCCAGAGAACTGATAGGAGGTGATTTGTGGTAGCAGCAGTTAGCAGGAAAGCCTTATGTGTTGTGATGCAGCAGCGGGGCGATTTAAACTGCTGCAAGATGTTGGCTAACCGAGTAAATTCAGTTTGGGCATGCTGACAAGAAATCGCTGTGTATTACAAGGTTAAAACTGATTAATAATAACAAGGTAATACCGCTAGCAGGAAGTGGTATCACTGCTGCTGCACAAAACCCCTAATCTCCCTCAGATTTACCCGACTTTACTGAGGTCAAACAAAAACAGACACACATGCACCATTATCTGCAATCACTCACAGTCGAGAGGTAACTTCTGCACAAGCAAACACACACAACTTAAATGAGCTGGGCGTGAAGCAGCTGCGTTTGGCGAACGTGCCGGGCTGCTAAGGGACTGGATTCTGCTTCCATCTCTCTTTATGAGCTCAGGTGTCTCACACTTTCCATAATACATCACTTTCTTTTCTCCTGGTCCAAAAATCCCCCTTTTTTTTTTGCAGCCCACATGAGTTTCACTACAAGTGATAAGCTCCCATCTTTCACAATAAACCCTTCTGCCATAGGCCTCCATCTTTTACAATAAACAGCCAGCCATATGCTAGCTTAATGATAGCCCACCATTCCTACGTAACAAATCTCTCCGAGGCTGCTGTTCCTGGCAGGCAGCCGCCGACACAGACGGAGAATGAGGAGCGCTCACGTTTCACAGGAGCCTCAGTAAGCCCCCCCCCTCTCTGAAACCCACGAGCATGGGTGATATGGCAGGAAACACGCCGTGTCACTGCAGGTAAGGTGTGAACTACTATGACTGCTGCGTCTCACTTTACACTCGTGGTAATTCAATACTTCACCAAGTTTCAATTTATATCGAGAGGGGGGGGGATTTTTAAATATGCATGGCTGCCCTAACTCCCTTTAAATTTTAATGAAATACAAATTATTTAAAAACATATATTTTAACCCCCCCGCCGGCCACGCAGCTGTTGTATCTCAGACAACAGCTGGACCGCTGCCACACAGAGACGGTGGCATTGAGAGGATGAATGTGACAAAGAAACCGCGGCTCGTTGAACGCGCAGCGATTTGAAGGTTCATTTGTGCAGCGTCGGCTAGCATTGAGACATTTTTCCGGACACTCCTCAAACTATACTTAAGCTCCTTTATTACATCCCTCGACAAGGCTATAATTCGCTAAGTGTATTGAAGGCTAAAAGCAACGGATCCCACCTGTGCTACAGTACAACAAGCTGAATGCAACTCTAAGTGAAGGCTGAGGATGGTCCTTGACTGGATAAACAGCTTTGGAATTATCTTTAAAAAAGACAGTATGTCAGTTTTTACTTGTATAAATGTTTTTTTAATCGTTTATTGCCAATGTCCCGTCCCTCCCCAGCAGGGAGAGAGGGCGCAGCGAGCACTTTGTCCACGGCCCCGGAGAGCACCTTCGCACCGAGCCTTTCCAAGCCGACCTAGAGCCGGTCGCAGCGCACCGCCTCGTATGTGGGACTCGCTCACACCCTCCAGCTGGCTGTTAACGAGGGTCTTTTGGCACAGAGAAGTACTCGTATCGGTACTCGGTATCGGCGAGTACCCAAATGTAAGTACTTGTACTCGGTCTGAAAGAAAGTGGTATCGGTGCATCCCTAGCAATGATTATGGAGTCCACTAACGCCAACAAACAACCAGCCATCACCACAACTCAGACTACAACACAAACTCCACAAAAGCACAAACCCCCCCCCCCAAAGTTATATCTAGTGAAGCCCGTCTTGCAATACAGGAATGTGGAAAAACTAGGATCAACATTGACCGGACCTTCGATTCATGGAGGGACCTTCGTTTGGTTTTAGGTATCAAAATTCCTATTGGACAGGTGAGCTAACATTACTGCCAAGCATGTGAAATATACAGTGATATGGTTTTGTCTGCTAATGTTGTTAACGTTAATCAACGTTCAGCCTTGTTCAGCGCGAGCAACAGGACGCTGACTGACGTTGACTTAATGGCCACAGGTTTCACAGTTAACAAGCTATTTGTGATTCTTACATATAGCCTCTATAAAAGGATGAAAAATGAAGATGTTGTTGCAGCAATGACTCACAACTTTTTACAATCTACACCAAAACGCTCTAAATCTATACCATAGGCGTATCTTATGTTCCCATCAGTCCTAAGAAAGATCCACCACCACGAGGGGAGGACAATGATAAGTTGCACACAATGCAGTCTTGGTCGAGCCCATTTCTCCGAGGTGACCCAATCAATTGTGGGCCAGACAAAAGTCTGTCGAGGAAGCAGTACTGTCTTCCTGCAGCCAGCGGTCTGTCTGTCTGTGCCTGTCATCCTTAGACTTGGCAATGACTCACCCCAACTTCCCCAAAAACTCTTCGCTTAATAGCCTACCTCATTTTCTGATATAGCAAACTTGACGGGAAGGAGAATCTGAGGAAGTAGACATGTCTCAAAAAAAGTAAGAAAATCCAGCAAATACTGGAAACAAAGCAAACTGGTGGGCTGACAGCACTCCAAAATACTGAGTACTGGCTGGAAATGAGACAATCCCAGACTACTGAGAAGCTGCTCGCCAATGGGCATTCCTACATAAGAGATTTTAGGATTAGAGACATAACTGGCTAAATATCTAAAATGGCTTTCTAATTTTCTGAAGTTGGTATATAGAACGATTAGGTTGAAGCCGGATCAGTTGGCGGTACATCCCTATTAGTCTCGCTTCCCTTTGACCCAGATTCAAACCTCAGATCGCTTTATGTTGCTGCAAATCTAAGCGGCTCTTGGTCTTGTTGACAAAACTTAGCCTGTCCAATGCTACGGCTAAACCTGCTTTGTAAAAACACCATCCTCCCTCTCTCACCCCTGCAGGGCGGATGGATAAATGTGGTGGGGAGACAGAGAGCAAAGAGAAAGAGAGAGAATACGATGGAGATAGCAAACAGCAGAGACAAACAGAGTGTCTTTCACTTCTCCGCTCCAGTGGACAGGAGGAATAAACCAGCAAAGACCTGCCTGCTAAACACATCTCTCTCTTTGTTGTCAGGTTGCAGCCTGAATGGGAGCGAAAAGTAGAGCGACGGCAGATGGGGGGGATGGCTGATGGGAGGGAGGAGAAGGATGAATGCCCCACGGCTACTTTCAGACACTGTCAACGGCTGTTACGAGAACGCCTTCATGTCTGTCCAGCCCTCGTCCGCGGGCCTTAACATAGATGTCGCTCATTCACTCGCTCTGACAGGCTCATTGCGCTGCGTCAATTACCCAGATCTTGACAACTCGCACCCGGTTTTATGAGCTTCCCGAGTTTCATATGCAATAAGTCTAAAAAGTACTCAACAGTGTAGGCAGGCACGTGGAAGTGGGCACCTGAGCTTTGGATTCAAACTCCTATTGCAGAGCTTGATAAATACTCTACGTGTCCTACCAATCATTCTCCCTTAGCGCTCTTTAAACGGTTACTCTGCAGAAGTCATTAACGTCCGCAATGAGGCGTTGAGGGGGGTGGAGGGGGGAAATAAATTGGAAAGCCCAGCCTAATGCTACACCCACTGCACTCCTCTCAAAGCAGAATTGGGAGATGTGCTTGCATGTGTGTGGGGACTGCACAGGTAGTGGATTTTACCAGTCGTCTCTCAATGATGTTGAAAAATGCTGAGGGGTGCAAAACTGGCAATGTCACATCTCAGCGACTTTTACCGCTTAAAAAAAAAAGGTCTTATCACTTCTTGTTCCTGTCATTGGATAAAAAACCTTTTATCTCCTGCTTAGCAAAACCTTTAACTCATAGAACCTGGTGCCAAATGCTCTTCTTATTTCTTCTTATGCTAGAATTTCTTGCAGTGTTACGGAAATAATGAGCCTGGCCCTGGAGACAATGAAAGCGAGGGTGGAAAACAGACCAAAACAGAATCATCTCATTACCAGACGACCTCCCAGTGACTTCTAGGCCCAAAGTCTGACTAATCTAATCTTAGAGGTTGTGCCAGTGCACAACAGTAGCGTGGACCGGAGGGGCGTTTGTGCTCTCCAATCCCCTCCCTGTAATACAACAGACACACTGGCATCCTCTTGGGGGGGAGCTTGGAGTAGGCTGAAATGAAACAGGGCCACAGACAAATGGGCAGCCTCTGGAGAAGAGGATGAAACGAATGGAGCGAGAGACGCAGGAACACACACCTGCGTCCTGACATCTGCTGACAAAGGCATGCCCTTCTACTGGGCCACTCGGGGGAGGGCGTGGGTGTGTGTGTGGGTGTGTGTGTGGGTGTGAGAGAGAGTTCGAAAGAGCCTCTTTGTGCATGTGTGTGTGTGTCTATGTGAAACTGTATCCGAGTGCGTGTGAATGAGAACATGCAACGTGACCAGGGCTGATAACAACCTCTATTCAGGGGCCGAGTAAACATGAGCGGCTCCCAAGATATTGCCTTGGCTGGTCTGCAAAGAACGCTGGTCCATCAAACACATATATATATACGATGGACACACAGAGCGCTGTTTATAAATGCAAGATTTAAAGGAAGCCTTCATCTTGCGACCACAACTACTTAAAGCAAAAAGGAAATTAGTAGTCTGCCACGGAGGTGTTTCATGTGTGCAGCTTGTTAAAGCCCTGAGCAGGGTGTGGTGGAAATTCTCAACATTTTCTATCCTCAACAGAATCCCAGCGCTTCACAGCAAACAAGTCGGGACAGGACTCGCCGAGAGTCCGGGGATCAAACGGTGGAGTTGGGGAAGCGTGGCGGGTAGACGCATTCAGTGAGACACAACAACAGCAAAAAAAAGAACCAACCCTGATGTTGCAAAATGAACATTATTCAGCCGGTTTATCAAAGGGGGCTTAGCGTTAAGAAGGAGTCACATCTGCTCTGCGAGGCAAGGGCTGCCAAGCTGGACTTGAAACGCTGCTTTTCTTTTCTGTGCAGCAGCTCTCCTGTTGACCTCGTGTCTGGAGGATGTGTGGCAAACCCCGTCTGGCATTTTGCTGGCCATTTAAGTTTAAAAATCCAGTTGGTTAGGTCACAGCGAGAGCTCGGACCCCACAGGGGAGCGGGCGCTAACTCCTCATCCCGGCAGCACACATGGCGCTATTTCTTTCTTCTCCTGTGCTCTCTTCTCCTGCTGCTTCTCCTGCTAACCCCGCTTTTCCCCCCCTCTCTCTTTGTTCCACCCCCAAAAACCTGCAGTACGGGGCAAAATGATGCTGTCTGTTCCAGACATGGAAGCCAGGAAATGCCTAGTCAGAGCACCAAGCGGAGGAGAGTGTCTGTCTGTAGAGGAGAAAGAAGAGCAGGGAGAGACAGAGACTGTGTATGTATCTGAATTTAGAATAGGCCCTGCCTCTTTCTTTACCAGACATGCGGTTCAAAGAGTGCAAAGTCACAGTCTGTAGAGCTGGCAGCAGGCTTGGGAAACAGGAAAAATCACTGAATGAAGAAGATTGAAACTCGAAAGTACTGGTGGGTGCGTGGGTGCTGGAGCTCAGATGAGAAATCAAAACCAAGAGGTCACGTAGATAGAGCGCGTACAGTCGGCTTGTGCAGCAGCAAAAGAGCGTGCACATGATTCAGTGAGCTCTGCCGTGCAGTGATAGAAATGGGTTAGCTGGGTCTTTAGTTCTGCAGGCTTGTGCTCTATGGAGAGAGAATGAGAGCAGGAAGAGGAATGAGAGCACAGGACCCGTGCAGCCAGGAGGCTTGCTGGTACACACTCCGCCGCTAGCTGCTCGCCGAAACCCTTCGCCGACCTGAACCCGAGCCGCTGCGCACAGAGCCACCTCATAAATCCCCACCACTGGAAGACGAGGAATGTATTAAGTCATCGTCAGCGGTGTTGACTCAGTCTAGGTGGTATTGCCGCCCACATGGCCGGGGAGGAACCCAAGTGAAGCTTGGCTTCAGACCTGACGGCTGTGGGTTTGAGGCCTACATCAAGGGTTGTGTATTTCAGGGCAGGCGCCAATTATGTCGGGGGCATCCGGGGGGCGACCCTGCACTCTGACCTCTCTGCAGAACAGGGCAAACTAGGGCTGCTTGATTATGGCAATAATCATAATCACGATTATTTTGGTCAATATTGAGATTATTTCACACGATTACTCATTGACTTTAGAAACATCATCCATTTAGAAAGAACATTTTGTAGCCTACATTTTAAAGATAAATGCATCAATCTGGTGCACTTTGAGAGCGACATTAAGAGGCTAGATCTATGAAGAACGTTATGCTCTAGTAGGGCCGTCCCTAATACCATTTGTTTTTGGGCTTCGAAGTGCCACTGCCACACTACTGTACACACACAACGATATCCATCTGAGAATAACTAATAATAATTAATGTTGAATAAAGATAATTAATAATTATCCTTATTTCATGGGCTATTTGGGGATTTATACATTATTATTACATACTTATATATACATTTTTTTTTATAAAAATGAAGCATTCGAATAGTGATTTGGAGGTTGAATACCACGGCAACAGTCGAAGCATTCGGGTCAGCCCCACGCTCTAGTAAACATTTTAATCTCAAACACATTGGTTGTATAGATATTTATGGTGAGGACGCAGCAAACAAAAGCATGGTAGGGTTAACGAGACGGGGTCCGTGTTTCAAGACGTGAAACGAGAAGAGAGGGCACAGCGAGCACTCAGTGGCGAGGTCCGGGCGAGGGCTGCCGTAAAGCGCCACCTTCACCCCGGGCCTTTCCAAGCCGACCTAGAGCTGGTCGCGGTGCACCGCCACAGAGGAAATACGCCCGGCGAGGGCCCGCCGGCGCCGGGGAGAGGTCCCACGAGGGGATCCACCCACACCGAGTGGGTTTGGATTTATAACACGAGACAAAGCGAGAGCGTCATTGCGTAACGGAACGCGGCACAATAATCTTTGCATGTTGATTATCTTGTTTTCATAAATCGCTGGAAGCTGGAAATTCAATTAATTGCACAGCCCTAGGGCAAACTGAGAGAAGTTCTCCTACAAGGAGCGAATTAAGTATCTCAAAAGCTAGAAAAGGATTTAAACTAACATCCTGAACCGGTTTAAATAAAGTTGTTTTACCAATTACAAGGGTGAAAACGCTCAAGACTTGAAGATGCTCCGGTACGTCCCTGACCTCTCATATTTTCTCTGACAGGAACTAGGTGCCTGACGCTTTAATGCAGTGGACAATTTTATTACTGCAGACGAGCTGATGTGCTAAAAAGCATATTCTTGCTCCAGCATTAAGCCCCGGGCTCTCCAGGGGACGCCGCAGAGTAAAGAACCACTCGTTCCCGATCCATATTGGCCGTCTTAAAGGGTCCGGGGAGAGTTGTGAACGGGGTTAGACTCTCCAGCGTTGCAGAACTAGCTTGGCATGAGGTGGGTTGGGGTGCGGGCTGTAACAGTAGGAAGCTGTGGGGGTGGAGGGGGGAATCTAAAAAAGGAGCTGGTGGGTGGGATGAGTGGAGGGGGAGGAGGGGGGGTTCAGCCACAGGCATTTACCTAACCAAACACAGCTGTCATGCATGTGTGTGTGTGTGTGTTTGGAGAGCGGGAGAAAGAGAGAAAGGATTATGGTAACACAAGCAGTCTGGCTCATTCAGATGGGGGGAAAACACCACAAGGCTCTGGTTTGTACAACACACACTCACACACACAATCCCTCCTCCTCCTTCTCTTCTCCCCTTTCCACCAGGGCCTCCATCCAGCGAGGCCAGCCAAGAGAGGGGAGTCGGGCCCAGATAACTCCCTGTCTTATCCTAACAGGATTCAGTCTGTACACAAAGGCCTATAAGAATAATGAAAGGGGGTTTGGGAGCACTTGAAGCAGGGTTAAGCGGCGTACACAACCTCCTCTCTTATGTGCTAAGAGCGTCGCAATCCCCCAGACCCAAAAACAAAAGGTTCTAATCACAGACTAGTGCCTTAAACACTATTTACCGGTGGACCTCAGCCACTGAGCCGGCCTCAGAGACAGAAGGCTCCCGCTTAAGCCGGGATAGCATGCAGTGTCTGTGATTAAATGAAAAGAAATAAATAAAACTAAAAACAAAACAGGCTTTGATCCTCTTTGTGAAAGAGGCATGACCCAGAAAGCCAGAGCATAAGATTGCACAGTCAATATAAAGGCTCAAATGCTGTGCATCCTTTGTCAGAACAGGACTGTTTTATACATTATTGTAAACATTTTGTGACCACTAGCATCTATCGTAGCTCGCAGAAGTCGCATTTCACACTTATTTGACCACTAAAAGACAAAAATATGTTTTAGTTTTATGCAAATATAGCAACCAAACTACCTGTGTAGTCTCAAAATGACAGAATAAAACAATTCATCTTCATAAAAAGGCTTATCGCAGCGCTTTTTTATTGCAATGAATTAGATTTTCAATTAATATTTTATGCACCATACTGTAAAAATAATTGCTTTTGTGTTACAGATAAGGTGGTATATAAACATGTTTTCTTAGTAATAATTATTGTTTGTCTAGCCTCTTTATTGTTTCATTTAAAAACACACAAAACCATTTTGTTCAAATTATACAGTTATAAGATTATTCAACTGACTCAAAGGCTCAAATTCTGTGCATCCTTTGTCAGAACACGACCACGTGGGCAATAAGGAGAGTTTTCAATACATTATTTTAGACATTTTGTGACCACTCCATCTACCTTAGCTTGCAAAAGCCTCATTTCGCACTTGTTTTTCTCATATTTGACCAACAAAGACAAAAATATTTTTTTAGTTTTATGCAAATACAACAAACTACCTGTATAGCCTCTGACACAGTACAACAATTCATCTTCATAAAAGGCTTATCGCAGGGCTGCAATGCATTAGATTTTCTGTTTTTTAATTAATATCTTATGCACCATACTGAAATTAATGGGTTTTGTGTTACAGATAAGGTGGTATGTAAAAATATTTCTGTGTAGTAATTACTGTTTTTCTAGCTTCTTCTAATTCAAAACATGTCTTCATGAGTATTTCCATTTTATGCTACTTTATACTTCTACACCACTATACGTCAGAGGCCAATATTGTACTTTTTACTTCACTACATGCATTTGACACTTTAGTAGCTAGTTACTTTTTTACATAAAAAACATATGATATGCTTTTATGATAGGATGCAGCGCTGTACTACTAAACAGTAGTATATAAACTATCTAAATTGACTCCAAATCGAAGAACTACAACATTAAAATGTATTTCTTAGTGATAAAAACAGAAAAATATAATATTGTATAAGAATATAACACCGTGAGTACTTTTACTTTTGATACTTTCAGTACATTTTGCCGTTAACACTTCTATACTTTTACTTAAATAACATTCTGAATTCCGGATTTACTCGTAGAGTATTTTTAGACTGCGGTATTTGTACTTTTACTAATAAGTAAAAGATCCGAGTACTTCTTCCACCACTGGTTATGAGATCGTCCGACTGGCTGGTGTACGCAGGTTGCACATCTACTTAAATTTATTTTCCTATTATAAAATAAATCAAGGTTCAGCAGGTTACGGTCGAGGAGGAACCACCTTTGCCTCCCTTTGTGCCAAGAAACACCCTGAATTTATACTATTTACTTTGGCTTCGCTTCCCAAAGTGGATGAGCGTCGCAATAGATTATGCAGAGCCTCATTAAATCAACAGCGTACCAAAGAGGCATTCCCCCCCACCCCCCATTTTAGAAAATTCAAACAAGCTGCTAGTGTGTTTGCTCAAAGCGCTGTGAATGTTTACTTCACATTTGCGTTAAAATGCTGCTGTCAAAAATCTTAGGAGGAACGGGAGATAAGGTCATCCATCTAATCTCTCCTCTTCGATTTAGCATCCGTGTCAAGACGTCTGGGGAAAACAAGACGGCGTTGCGTGAGAGGGTTCGAGACGAGTATGTCTTTGTGTCAGGTGAGGGCGGTGTGTTGAACGAGGAGGTGGATCTGTGGAAGGTGGGGAAATTAAAAAAAAGGGGCAGAGGGGTGTCTGGGAGAGAAGCAGATCTGAGTCTGGAGGAGATGACTGAGTTAACCCCACAGGCCTGTCTCATCCTATTCTCAGCTTCACTGAGCAAGACGGGAGCTGAGGACCAAAAAGGGTGCAAGCGCAGTCACATGCTCCTGGCAAACTCGCCAAGCTTAATGATTTGGAAGGGGAGTACTAGGCTAAATCAAACTAATTTAAAGGTTGGGCCAGATGTAGTCCATCAAACGCAACCATCACCTGATGAATCAGTGAGTCATCTAGCCGAAGGAGCCAAGGATGGCAAATAAGGTTCTAGCCGGGGAAAATGGGGAGAATTTATTACTCAATTTTCATGCAAACCAAGTTACTGTCGAATGAGAGTTAAAATTAAACAGCATCATGCAATTTCTCTGGTTGGCAAAGAGACAACCCCTCGACACGAGTAGATTTATTATCATGGTAACAGAAGGGCCTTCCCGGGTCTCTGTGAGACTGTAAGAAAAAAAAACAGCCTTAAGAGGAAATAAGAGAGAAAACAGATGAAGTTGCATAAGGTGCCTCTCATTGCACAAGGATTTTCTTGTTTGGCTGTCGTCATTTTGTCTTCCAAAAATATTTATTCCCCAAAGCCAAATTGTCTTCCACGTGACGCAGCGGTGGGGGTGGTGGTGTTGTGTGTGTGTGTGTGTGTGTGAGAGTGCACGCTTGTGTACAGCAGAGCGCACTGAAAAAAAAAAAAAAACGCGTTGTTGGACAGACCCGAAACAAAACAGCAGATTGTTCCCCGCTGACAAAGAAGGTCTGGTTTCTCATAGTGAAACAGGGCCGATTTACTGCCTGTGGCTTCAAAAGACTGGAAACAGAAGCCGTTCTATTCTAGAGAGTGCAGCTCGCTGAGCAGACGGCAGCAATGTTATTGACATTATTCAGCCAGAGGAAAGAGATAGAAACCCAAAACCACAGCACGGGCGACCAATGACAGTAAGAAATCATTTACGCTAAATATAGCTCAACTTAAATTATACACCGAGTCATACCGGCTTCTCTGAAGAGGGGTTTGACTACAATCAAGCAAAATGAAGCATTGCTCCAGGCCTGAGAAGGAGGCGGTGTGTGATAAACAGTCCAAATAAGGATCAGGTTTCATTAAATAACTGGTCGTAAAACTCACATTCCTCTAAAACCAGTCCCGAGGTGTTGAAGTACAGCAGCTCTACTATTCAATATCTATAGACGCCATTAATTCTTTATGGTCTGCTGCTGCCCAACCTTGTGTACACGGCCTCTCAGTCTCTCGGCAAATTTTCTCCTCGTCTTTTGAGCTCAGTGAAGCTGACGAACGGTCGAGGCGCTCTCCGAGATGTCTGGCACCTTTCTTTGTACGTCACCCATCCCGTGCCCACAATGCGGTGCATACCCTAACAGTCGTTTCTTATACCCGCAAGTCACAAGTTCAGCGTGAGATCAACAATTCATGAGTCCCTGTAAACATGCAAAGGCTACGCCGTGTGCAGGGAGTGAAGGGAGCCGTGGACAATGTGTGAGCATTATGCGTTTGTCTGTAGATAAGGATGGGGATGGGGAATGGGGGTGGGGGAGGTGATTCATCGAGCCTCTGAACTGGGGCATAATGGCATTAAAAACACTGATGGAATTATCTGGCCGGAGTTTGTGGAGCGAACACAAAACGGACAGGAAAATATAGGAGAATGACACAGATAGAAGAAAGGCAAAATGTGAAAGAGGAGAGGAGAAAGGAAGGAAGGGGGAGGGAAAGAGACCACACAAGGCTAATCAGATTTTATAGATCAACAGGACTAAAAGGCTGATCTCGCCTTTTGTCCTCTGAAATGCCCGGAGGTGTCCGGCCCGATGTGTAGAGGGGGGGGGGGGGGGTTGGAGGTCAACATAAGTTATTGAATGTCTACACGGGCCATGACCATTGTTGTTGTGACACGACCAATGTTAGATAGAAATTGAAATTGACTGGCTGCTAGTAAATCAAGCAAGAAGAGAAAAGGATGAGGACATATGTGATATACAGTTCGCCTGCTTTGACATGAAGGATGACAGAACGGAGACGGGTCCTAATTTTACTCCTGACCTGGTGTCAAAGCGAGACAATTACATTTAACAGGCACCGTTTTTTGATGTTGGCAGCAAATTTACTCTGTCAAATTAAAAGGTTTGTAATGTTGCAGCGCAATATTATTAGACCAACTGTATTAAATCTGTCGCAAGCTGCGTTTCTAGTCAATTGTCAAGCAAATTTTTTGAAATGTCGCGAAAAAAGACATGCGAGTTAGGTGCGTTTACACTCAGCTACAGCGTAGTTTGGTCAGAAGTTACCAGTAAACAGAGTAGAAGAAGAAGTAGAGGTAGCAAACCGGAAACAAAACAAGTCGACTTGGTCATCTAACCATCTAGAAGAGAAAAAT
Organism: Sebastolobus alascanus; assembly: GCA_916701645.2. Classification (NCBI taxonomy): domain Eukaryota; kingdom Metazoa; phylum Chordata; class Actinopteri; order Perciformes; family Sebastidae; genus Sebastolobus; species Sebastolobus alascanus. Next base: position 506,144 of record CAKAOJ020000301.1, read on the forward strand.
GGAGAGAGGCAAGTTTTAATAGTTCTTCATGTCAGCTAGTATTGGCCATGTTTCATGCTGTCTGGAGACGAAGACGAGCAGTAGCACATTACGGGAATATCCGTGAACACGCCGACAGCGGAAACAGCTGATCAGTCACGTGAGCTACGTCAGAATTTATTCGACAAAGGCGTTTCCATAACACATTTTGCGCAACTCTTTTTCGATAAAAGGCAAAAACCACCTCAAGCTAGCATAAAAACTTACTTGTGCAAAATGTGCATAAAAATATGTGAATGAAACCACGGCTTCAGTCTCATCAAAACTAAACATTTAAAGCAACAAGAAAAGTAGTACATTTCAACAAAATCTTGGTCCTAGGGTCAAAAACAAGCTTTTAGTTTGGAGGATTAGCGAAGGATCAAGAATATTGGTCCCGATACCACTTAGCAGCCCCGTAAGAGATCCCTCCACGTGCCGTCTCCCACAGATGAAGAGAATCCAGTGGACGCAGACGTATATTAAAATTAAAAACAACTTGGACCATTTACAGATGCGTTCTTGAATAATTCAAAACTGCCCTACATATAGTGTTAAATATGCAGTATTGCCGCCAGCAAAAATCTCTCATCTTTCGGGAGGCCACGGCTCTTAAACCCTTCTCTATTCTAAGCAGAGGAGTATTCGTGCTCCAGATAGCGGACCCGTGGTCTCGCTGTAGCCTGGAGTTTAGGGTGAGGGTGTAATGGCTCGTCTCAGCTCTGTGGAAGAGGAAGGAAAGGGAGGATTCCCACCCTGTAATTTACTGGGGGCTTTGTGGGCCAACACCCTGGCTCGCTTACTGATGCTCTTATCCTCTTTGTAGCAAAAGGCAATCCGGGGAGCCGCGCCTTATCAGCAACTCGGAAAACACCTGGGGCCACAGATCAGCTGACAGGCACCTCGTTATCAAGATGCAATATTTTCTTCAGAGACAGAAATACTCAAACATCACTCAATAAAAAAAACCTTAAAAGCCTCAAATGGTATCACACACACACACGTGTTGCTTTAAAACACTAAAAAAACTAACCTGTAGTACGAGCGGCTCCGGGTTGAACGCCAAGGTCATGAGCAGCTGCATTCTCTCCGTGTCTTTGAGGTTCTTTAGCAGGAAGCTGCCTGAGTCTTTGGTCTCAGCGTACCGGCGGACCACGCGGTCCAGCAGCCTCTGAGAGGGGCAATGCACCAGGTCTGACCAGCCCTCCACCACCTCTGGAGTGAGCAGACGAACATCGCCGTTGATCCGGGCGAACTCAGTCTTGTACATGGCCTGGATGAGGTCGCAGCGCGGCCGGCCCGTGGCCCTCTTGCAGATCTTCTGGTCTATCTCGGCCAGCTCCTGGTTGGAGCCGAGCCGTTTCAGCACCACGCGACGAGTGCCCTCCCTGGGCTCGCCGTACTGAGCGAAGTAAACATTCTTGACATTGAAAACGTCCAGGAAACGCAGGCGACCCCAGGTTTCGAAGGAAACCTGGCCGTTCATGAACTTGCGGCACCAGCTGGTTCCAAAGCAGGCGGGACACTTGTTGAGGTTGATGAAGCGTCTGTCGGTGAGCTCATTCTTCTGGAAGGAGGCGAACAGGTTGTGGGTGTTCATCAGCAAGATGACGAACAGCCCCACGACCAGTAAGAGCTTCAGACAGCGGTACAGGCGGCCAAGTTTGAGAGGCAGGAAGCGCAGCATGATGGGGACGGGGCCGGGGTAGGGAGGAGGAGGAGAGGTATTGAGACGATCGTCAGGGAGCTAACCTCAATGCCTCTCCGTCATGATGTACCCGGGTAGCTTCTAAAGCGGCAGGCAGGGGCGAGGTTGGCACAGCTGCCCCGTGCCGGTCTCTGGCAGAGGCCAGTGAGTCATGTTCTCCCTTCTTGGTGTTTGTGTGCAACCTCGAGCCAGCGGGCCTGAAATCAAGCACAGAAGGGGAGAGGGGAACTCATTACATCAGGGAAAATCAAAAAGATGCGTTTCACAACACGGAAAACATGCATAACAAAAAAGGTTCATCTCATTTTTCCTCTTCTGGGTGAGCAACTTGATCCCCTAAGTCCTTACATGCAAAAACACTTTCTCTGGCATATGAAATTGTTTGACAAATTCTAATTGTTTGGGTCATTTGAGAGATTTCATTACTTTTTGAGCAGAAATGAGATGGCCCACAGCCAATTCAATAAACCCGCCTGTGCCTGTTTGTGCATCTTTCTCTTTGGGAAATCATTTCTTGTATACTCCCCCAATAAAAGAAAGACAAATAAGAGTAGGGGAAAGGGGAAAATAAAGTGTCAGTGATCAAATTAAGAGGAAATGTACAACATCCTCTCCTCGTATAAATAAAATGTACTGCACTGCGAGGATGATTCCTCAGAGGGCCTTCCTCTGCCGCTACAGAAGTATCCATCACTTTTTCTGATGCACAGCAAAATAACACGCCGTCTGCATACCTCAACAGTTACACCAAGCTCAGAAATCTCAATTTTTTTTCTTCGTCTTGCTTCAAATGGAGAAATCTCACTTTGCATTGTGAAGGGAGTCTCGCTGTGCGTAGTTTAACCTTTGATCAGAGTTGCCCTGCTTCGTTTTAATCACGCTTTGAAGTCGTTTCTTTGAAAACGGCTGGTGTCACTAAAATAACGTCCGTGGTTGAGGGGGCGAGAGAGAGAATCTGTGAATACCTCTATTAGGCATATCGATGTCAGCGGAGAAGGGGATGGTGGGAACTAAGAGTGGAAAAAAGAGACAACAATCTGGGTTCACAAGCCCCCCCGTAGTCTGCCCACGATGAAGCCTCGTCAGACCCCCCAATCAGCTTTTTGGCAATGAGTCTTGTAAGTCTTCTAAGTCGCTTTGAGGAAGACAATGACTCGGGCCATGCAAATTAGCAATCCTCAATTAGAGCTCATTAGGACATGCCTATTAGGACAGCAGACTTGAGAGGGCACGGCTAACGAGCGGGCACGCTGGCGTGATTAGCGTGCGTGTCGATGGGTTCCTCGCGTTTTGCTTTCAGATCGAAGCGGCTGAGATGTGGAGAGACACGGTGGCTCGAGGCGGCCAAGAGAGCAGCAGCGGCTGTGGGAGATGTGCGGCTGTGGAGTGTCAGATAAGAAGCTGAATACACTAGTTCTTAGCTCACACCTCTGTCTGGAAATACTTTGAGCAGATCAGGCCGACATCAGTAATGTAAAAATAGACCAATAGGGGATCTACAGACGGCTGCACCACATGGATTTTTTTAAGGAAAAGAAAAATATGATTCATGCATTTTTGCTTTTCTCCCCACAAATCTAAAACTTGAGCAATGTGAGCGTTACTCCTCTGTACCATAAATGAGATCGAGATACTGAGACTTTACACCTTTTAAATAGAAGCAATCATGTTTTCAACTCTGTATTAAACTAAATAGCTTCTGTAAATCTTAATGGTAATGCGTCACTATTCCCCAAGACATTATTAATTTATTTTATCATTATAATGAACAGCACAGTGTTATTTTATGCCTAAGAATTCATCAGAGGACACCTTTTGAATATCCTACTTCATGCCCACATTACTCATAAATCTCAGAAGCAAAAATCTGTACAAAACGATAATTCTTCATGGATTTAGTCTGAAACAGCATTTCTTTGGGCATGCTAAATAAAGAAGCTGAAGGTCCACATTCAGCTGACTTCATCAAAACGCTTCAAGCGTGATAAATGAACAATAACCAAGTAACCTCTCCGCCGCATTCACAATGAGCTAAAAAAGAACGCCAACACAATAATTTATTAGTGTGAAAAATTCATTCAAATTCTACGAGATATTAAATTGGGGAGGGAGGATGGCTTGGGAGATGGGAAATAAAGAAAGTCTGTGTGAAGAGCTCCAAAAACAACAACTTCAATAGCAGCCAAAAGGATGTGTGCCTCGTGTCTTCTACTACGGGGAGCGAGAGGGAGCTGATTGCTTGAGGGGAAAACCGAATATCCCGTCGCTATAAGATCTCGATTCAAGTGCCATTTAGCATCTAACGCAGGCAGTCGCAGCACAGACGTGGCTGCGAGATCGTGGGAGCAGAGATTTAACTAGGATCAGTGAAGGGGCTCAAAGAGGACAAAACATAACCTCAGTCAGGCCGAGAAGATGATCACCCCTTCATCCTTTTTAGAGAAGAGAGCCAGGGCGGTCTGGAGCGAGCCCCGAACAAGACCTGGCGGAGTAATGAGATGCACGAGCTAACGCGGGGAGGAGACATGGCTTCTTCCTCGTCTCCAGAGAAACTGTTAGGCCTCAATTACCTTTGCAGCGTTACCTAGATTATGTCAATGATCGTGCTAATTGTGGAAGTGAAAAGGGTATAAGCAACACGACAGCATTTCGTTTAAAGAGAGACAGCCGAGGTGTTAAAACGCTTAACATGTTGACAATGAAATGCACGAATCTGCCACCGATGGCTTATTCTTGATCCTGTACTTTTGTTCAGCATGAAGCAGGAGAGTGTAAGAACTGAAATGCTACTACATTGGAGTTTGTATAGCCTGCTGCTGCTACACAGAGTAATAGTGTGAATAAACATTCATCTTTATTGGAACGACACTTATATAGTTTTACGTGGTAATTATAGGGCTGGTATGATACACCTATCTCCCGATTCGATACTACCACGATACTTGAGCACCGATTTGATATTTATTGCGATTCGATATTACGATTTATTGCGATTTTGTTAACTCTTTTTAACACAAGACCATGAAGGGAAAAAGTTGAATCAGACACTTCTAGGGACTTTAACTTTGGAAAATATCTAAATTAATACAGTAAAAAATGTTTAATTTTCAGCATGTATGTAGTCAGAGATGTCCTGATGTCAAATATATCAGTCATTGTCAGGAATTATTTATTACATTTTTTCCAGCAACCCAAACATCAAAGAATAAAGACATTTCCCTCACAAATTAGTGGTATTTCCTTTTTAATGTATAAGGGACATGTAATGTTTTATACTTCTGGTGAATATAATCCAATCAATCTTATTTCCATAGATGTGTTTTGTATACACAGTTCCCTTTGTTAACACCTTATTTTGAAAAGCGGACGTAGTCCCACGTGTCTACTTCCTCTAACTTCTCCAAGGTGGTCTCTAGCTCTCCCGTCAGCTCCGTTCTCTTTATCCATCCATGGTCAGCTCCATCGGGGCCGTTTCAATGCATTTAACATAAATGTCAGTATATGGATGCTCTACAGTTGTAGCGTCGGCCCATTTGACCACGGAGATGAGAGCGACGGCCGGCTCGACCGCAACGTTACCGCGATACGATAACGTTTCCTGTCCGTGACAGAGTTAGCATGCAGCTTTAGCCGTGATGTCTAGCTCTGCTTTTCCTCCAATGTGTGAAACCGAAAGTGTTTCCATCCTTTACTGGATGTGTAGTGTTTACCACTTTGGATTTAAAATAAGAGGGTGCAGTTTTGCACTTACTCGTTGCGGCCGGCTGTGGTTCGTTTTGGTTGACGGATACGGAACAGATATGACGTCACATTACTCAGACTGTAACAATAAAAGCAGTAACTTCCTTCAACCTCCGCATAGACTCAAATGAAGCAAATATATTGATTCTGGTATTAAAAATCGATTTCAAAATTACCTCACTAGAAGGCTTCTTGTGAATTTTACACCTGCAAAACCATTTGTTTAACTCCCTCACTGTCTATTGCTGTATGCGACCCCATGGTTATTTAACAGGACGGGCAGAGAGGAAGGCAGACTGTACAGAGCTCAAGGTTGCCTATACAGGTTTTTGACAAGGGTAAAGTTCACTTAAAGCTCTAAATTAAAGCCAGATGCTTCATATTCTAACACAGATGTTACCCAACGGAATAGAAGGGCAGTGAAATTTAAAGCAGTGTTTTCTTTTGGACAAACCTCATCGTGCCCACAGAAAACGTAGGTTTTAAATTACCTCCCCCTCCTCCGCTCCTCCCCCACGGTGCCTCTGCGAGAAAAGGAGGGATGCACGATACCAAACAAGGGGAAAACCTTGTTTTGGAGTAAGCACCAAAATTACCTCTCATCGCTCACGGCCCCTTGCCAAAACTGGGGTAAGAAAGTTTCTCAGCGTACTCTCGGTCTACAAAGTACTGCGGTGAGCGCTTCGAAAGAGAGGCGAAGAAAAGAGGGCAAATCAAAGGATGCCTGACTCCTCATGCATGGGAGATGAGTCTCGCATTCGAAATGTTCCAAGTTTGGCAGATGTTAAGAGCCGCAAAATGGCTCATTACTGAGACAGAAAAGGCACCAGATGAAGCAATGGGCCCCGTGTTGGCTTAAAACAGAATGACAAAGGTCGAGACGGAGGGAGATGATATCGTAATATCCCAATATTTCAACTTTTATTAAAACTTAGATTTTGACAGAACAACGCAGATAAGAAAGAAGGGGTTGAAAAGAAAATTTCCGCCTTGAATAATCTTCTCCACAGCTCATTGTGTAAAAGCCGGTTTCAGATAATGGTGTTCGAGGGCAAGGCTACTCTCAGGCTAACCCATTTCCTTCGCTGCACCTGAGGCTAAACTTCATTATGATATAATGAAGTCAAGCCACACATGAACACGCTTGATTAATTCCACTGGAAATGCAAAAGAAGAAGGGCCGGGATACAGTGGAGGAGTTGGAAAAATAGAACCAATGTGCTAATGGACAGCAAGGTGAGAGAAACTTTGAGTTATTGCTCTTGTGATGGAAATGAATGGAAAGAAGTGATCACTAGAATACAGAGCAGCAGATCTCTGAATGGACGCACACAAACACACACATGAACACCGGTATTACCACCGAGCTCTACTCAAAGCTTGGAAAAAGCCCCCCTCCTCCATTGCAATGTCTCTAGCTGGAGAGAGGAACTACTGTTGCCAAGGTTATCGACCACGGGAGTCAATAATGTTTGATCAAAAAAACATTCAGCCAGCGCCGGATCGCCTCAGTACAGCAAACACGTAGACAGTGATGGATAGATACAAATGACAGTAAGAGTCGCGTGCCTAATGGGAAATTGAGTCCTCACAATATAAGCACCAATTAGCAGCATCCCCCCACGTGAACATTAGTCCATTCGTCTCTGGCTCGAACCAAACGGCGGAGCTTTTAATGACAACATCAATGCTATATCTGCTTTGCGCCAAACTGACGCAGCTGTTTGGAAGGACATACTCGAACTGGGGGGGGGGGGATTCGCTCTGGATTGTTCAACATGATAAACATGTTTGCTTTGTTTGATTTTACACAGCTGTACATTTTCACACGAGCCAGCGTAGAAAAAAAGTTGTCATACATTTGAATCTCACGTTAAGGCCACTGCAAAACAAACTAAGTGAAGCTACACTCGGACTGATTAAAACAAGCTGTCAAAACAAGCTTAAACAAATGGGAAATATGTTTTGGAGTGTGGGGAGGGAAATAAAATTGATTACCTGACACTGCAGACATTTATTATTTCATTTAAGGTCACTCCTATTGTGGCTCCATCTGTTGCAGAAGTTGCTTTTATCGGAGTGATTTTAGTGAGTTTGGAGGTCAAAAACAAAAACGTACTGCCGCTCCGGTGGGAGCTTTTAGGCTACAATTACGAGACGTTCCCCTGCTGAGCGCTGGGAAACATTCAAATCAACCACCAGCAGAAAGTCTGAAGTGTATCAGTCTATTTTCATAGTCCCCTTGCAGAAAGACTCCACAATTAGTCTCCTGTTATGGAAAAAATGAATTCTGAGCAGCCCGCTCTACTCATTAGACTGTAAAGAGAAATTCCTCAGGACTTATTATAGACTGTCTGGACCAAACAGCATAGGACTGTTGTGGTAATCTATTTTTTCTTTGAAGAAATCAAGGGCAGAAGTTTGCAAAGAGCGAGAAATCTAATGGCCAAGTCAATTTAGTGATTATTGCAAATTAAACGCTTTCATTTTCAACGCCTGAGCCTGTCCGTGTGATTTCTCAACCTGCTTTTTGCTCACACCAACAAGGAAGACAAATCAAGTTGTGCAAGTGGAGACCTGTTGAGGTGCATTAATTTGAATATTCAAAACTACAGTGCTAAGTATGATAGACTGCAATGCAAAAACATTGTTGAAGAAATGCTTTCAATTAGGGCTGCAAAAAGGCTGCGATGTTGCACATTTTGAAGTGCATTTTACTGCTGATACTCTCTTTCAAGTAACTCAACCATCATTCTTTTATTACTGGTGCCTGTTATGCTCAGTTCAATTTGTTAAATAAAAGAATGTTGGAAAATATTTCCTTTTTTTAATTCAACAAGCAATTTCTTGTATTTAAGCAGTATACTGAAGCAGCAGAGAGGCAGACACTTGAATATCTGTTTGCAAGTAATATCGTTATCGCAATATTCAACATCATTATAGCATATTTTTCTCATATAGTGCAGCCCTACTTTCAATGAACAAATCAAAAATGTGAACGCATGCATCTTGACACCAGTGTTGTTGCTATAATATCATATGTTCTGCATACAAATGGCCAAAGTAATATATGTTTAGAGGTTTAAGGGACACTCTTGCATTGTAGTTTGGTGCATTATATTATTTTGTAAGTTGCGTTCAGGTACCAGTGGTGGACATAATGTTCTGTAATGACAGAAAGAAAACTGCACAAAAAGATAAGAGGACTAACTGTAGGGCAGGTTATACACTAAACGGTTATTTTGAGATGCCAAAGATAGTTGTGTTGTAGCAAAACACCATCACCATCACCAGCAGCTCTAATAGTAGCAATAATAAACTTCCTGTCACCGTTCAGCGGATGTGGGCATCTGATAAGACACTTTGTTTCTATAAAAACACTCTTTATCTTTTCATTTCTGAGGCAGCAGCAGTGACGCTTTAAGAGTCAAGCATGCTCTCACGTTATTAGGGTACTTACTGGAAAAACTGTGCTTTATTAGATAGATAGATACTTTATTGATCCCGAAGGAAATGTAGGCATCCAGTAGCTTAAACAACAAGACCCAACACCAATACACCTTAAAAAAGATATAATCGAATATAAAGTGAAATAAAAAAAAAAAAAAAAATTAAAATAAGATAACATAAGTACAGCAGTGAAGTGTCAGTGTGCCAATTGTAGTGCAAATAGTGCAAGAGTACTGAGTACGGCAGAGAGGCAGTGTGTCTGTCTATCGTCAAAGATTATTATCTATTATCTATTAGTCACTTAATCAAGTCGAAGTTGCACATATTATCCTTAAATCCACATTATTAAAGGCTGAGTTCAACGTGCTGCAAAGAGAATAAAGTGTGAAACAAACCTGTGAGACTTTTCCTCCTCTCCGGGTCCGTAGTAGTGTAAATGTTCAGCGCTCACTTCATATCATTCTTTAAAAGTTGCGGCTGCGGATACTTTAAATCGGTGCGTAAAGCGCGCAAACAGCTTCTCCACCGGAGATCTCTATCATGCAAACTCACACGGGGCTTCCCATATCTAGCTCCTAGGTATGTAGCCAGCTAGCCTGCTAGCTGCTGGAATAAACAGTTGGGATGTCGAGTCTTAACTCTTCATATACCGGATCTTTCCGACCGGAGGACGCGGTCCTCCTCACAAAGGACACCAGCGTGCGCGCTGTGCGTTAGCGTCCATATCTGTCCGCTCCTCACGAGTCCCTTTGTGGTCACGGAATTGCCTCTTTTTCTTCTTCTCTCGGGCAGCAGCTCACTCCTCTCCAACACCACAATGGGTTCTGGTTTCGACTCTTTTCAACACCAGCCTCTCTACCCTTTACGACACCCGCTGTCTGTTGGCGGCAGCGGTTGCTAGGCGATTATTCTAATATTGTCTCGTCTCGGAATACCGCCCCAGAGCAAAGTTTGCCCAAATTTTCTATTTTTTTTCTCTCAGTGACTCCGTCAGTCTAAAAGCAACCTTTGATGGAATATAGTAACATAATCTAAAAATAAACTTTAAAAAACTTTGTAACAAAATTACACTGATCCCAAATTATGACGAGATCTTCCTGCAAAAATAACGTAATTGACATAATGTAAAGTTAGACTTGTCTATACATCATCGAGTGTAATAGGAACAGTGGACCTAATTCAACCATGTTAATTGTTTAATTTTACAGCCTAGGGTCAACACTGATTGACATACAGTAGGCCATATATAGGTATGATTATATGTTTTTTTTTTCTTTTAATACATTTGTATTATTTTTTATATAATAATAATAATAATACATTTTATTTTATTATTAATAATAAAATAAATAATGTATATAATAATAATAATGTATATAAATATGTATATAATATATATTACATACATAATAAATATAAATAAATATAGTTGTATAACAATCGAAGTAAACTGAAGAGCAAAACAAGTAATCACTATAGAACAAATTCAATTAAGTAATTGCTAATTAAGGCCCATGGCTGATTGATTTAGAGCTAAGGGACAGAGTGGAGATTCCATCCGGCCTCGCGCAATGGCCTCCTTTACGAGCTCCGCGTGCATTAGTAGGCATTAACTGCCATCTGCTGGAACTTTCTAGAATGACACCCAACGTATGATGCATTTACGTGCTTTGGGAAATACCGGAATTATTTAAAAAAAAAAAAAAAAAAAAAGCATAGTAAAGATATAGGCCCAATTCCAATCTGGTGCCTACACCCTCCCGCTTTTGCTCCCAATCTAGAATAGAAATATAAACATAGAGAAATCATAAGAAAATATAAATAATAAATATGTATAATGACCTGGGGTGAATTAATGCACAGGCTGGCCTAGGCTGCAGCCTAGGGGCTCCAGATTGGCCTGATTATTCTTAATTATTTATATGAACTTCAGAGGAAAAATACTTTACCCCTATTGGCCCATAAGAAACATTAAAAAAAATGTAAGGCTGACCTTGTGAACCTGGCCCATGATGTGTCCAGGCTCATAAGGTCAATTTGGTTTTCAAATAATACGACGCTACTTAACAGAATAGTGGCAAAATGTCAAAAAGAAAATATGATTATGGAGCATAAAAATGAAAAGTACAACGGCTGAAAGAACACCGTGACCAAGATCTACTAAAGAAAATCCCTAAATTGACTAGATATTTCAAGGCTTAGATTAAAGGCCGTCTCAGTGTGTGTGTATGCCAGTTGTCCCCAAGTGTGTACGTGTGGGCCGTGTAATATTCCTAGCATGCTTTTATACACTAAATTACTTTTTAAAGCATGATGAGCAAGGGTGGGGGGAGGCCATACAAAGAGTAGCATAGGGGCCCCTGACCACCTTAATCCGCCAGTGATAACAGTGCAAATAATAATGCTGTAAAATAGGATCTATCATTAAGTGTGTAAAAATGCAAGAATAGTATAAATAAATACGAATGTTAGTTTAAATGTACTGTATAAATAAATGCAGTGTTAATGCCCCAATAAACCAGAATATTGCACAGGTGAATTATTGCACTAAATCATTGTACTGTTAAGTCAGTATTGCACAGGTGAAGACATAAATTATGGGGTTATAGCAGCTGATAGGGGTAAAAAATAATAAATATATGTCTGAATATACAACACTTTACAATCAAATGAACATGTTTTCTAGACTAGACAAGAATATATTTGATCCTAAATACAATGTGTTTACTTTGAATTGATAATGTCTGTATGACAATGAAGTAGAATAAATTAAATTAGTTTGAGCAGTTCATGAGTAAATGGTGGGTGGTTTGGAATTGGGCCATAATGACATGAGCCATGTCATTTTGAAAATGTGATCTATCTTGTTTTTACATGGCTAACAGGCTATAATTTGGCTTTGGCAGACACACTGCCTCTCTGCCTCTATTGTATTGTATTCATATCCATATTCATATTTGTTATTGTTGGTGTAGTTGACATTGTTTACATACCCACCTTAGTACTTGACTGCTTTTAAATTATTATACCATTACATTGCACTACTGTATCCTACACCATAGTATACACTGCTATATTCAGTACTGCGCAAGAGTACTCAGTACTCTTGCACTATTTGCACTATTTGCACTATTTGCACTATTTGCACTATTTGCACTACAATTGGCACACTGACACTTCACTGCTGTACTTATGTTATCTTATTTTTTATTTTTTTTCACTTTATATTCGATTGTTTCTCTTTTTAAGGTGTATTGGTGTTGGGACTTGTTGTTTAAACTGGATGCCTAAATTTCCTTCGGGATCAATAAAGTATCTATCTATCTATCTATCTATCTATCTTCTAAGTCTATGGTTATCAGATCTTGTCCAGTTGTTATACTCTTGCATTTTACTTTTACTCATTTGTTGCGTTGACACCATAGCAAAACAGTTTTGTATCTCTTAATTATAAAAGATAAACTCATGCTTATAAAAATATCTTTACTAGCTACATAAACAGTTTGGTTGTTTCCCATAAATGGGGCAAAAAAAAAATATAGGGCTATTTCACCAACGTGTGGAAAGAGAAAACAGAGATTTCCGTGCAGCCCTGAAGGCAGCACGGGCTCTCGAGCTGCTGCTGATGCGGATGTTGCTGCTGCTGCTGAATTGATACAGTTGTTTCCGATAAGTTTGACCTCGGCTTTACTTTGAAGATGTCGAACACCGCCAAGAACAAGCAGGACTCTGCGACATTGTTGCCACTCATAGCAATTAGCTTAGCACTTGTAACCATTCTCAGTGTGTGGAAGTTAAAACAGTTTAAATACAGACTCATAAATGAAACTGGAGGTGCAATGTTTTATGGTGAGTAGCCTGAGCTGAGAACCAATTTAGAGCACGGAAGCCGTTATTTGACAGCACTTCCGGTACTCAACAGTTTGAATAATAAATCAAATAAAGTCAGATTTGGTCACAATTTGTGGAATTTTGGGTCTTAGTAGTGGCCACATCCATTTAATGTTGCTTTATTCACCTTTTTTGTGTGGTGGGATGTAACTAAGTGCATTTACTCAAGTGCTGTAGCCTACTTAAGTACACATTGTAGGTATTTACTTGAGTATTTCCATTTCTGCTACTTTATACTTCCACTCCACTACATCTCAGAGGTAAATATTGTACTTTTTACACACAGTTTTCAAGTGCTCCTTTATGTGTTGTGAATATTCTATTTCTTCTTAAAGGTCCCATATCGTGCTCATTTTCAGGTTAATACTTTTTTTGTGTGTTTCTACTAGAACATATTCACATGCTGTAATGTTTAAAAAAAAAACATTTTATTTTCCTCATACTGTCTGCCTGAATATACCTGTATTTACCCTCTGTCTGAAACGTTCCGTTTTAGTGCATTTCAACAGAATTGTTACAGAATTGCAACAGAATTGCAACGGAATTGTAATGGAATTGCGTTGCTAGGCAACAGTTTGGGTTCATGTTTACGTCCTGTCAGCTGATGTTATTTACACACACACTGCAACAGGAAATAAACTGGGACACATTTAGAATGTTTATGTTTAAAACCGTGTAATGGTCTAAATATTGTATATTTGTGACATCACAAATGGACAGAAATCCTCACGGCTTGTTTCAAACGCACAATTTCTGAATACGGGCTGTGTGTATTTCTCCGTGTATTGAGCGTTTTTTGATAGTTTAACAGTATTTATAAAGCACTTAAACCTGTTTTATAATATAAAAGACCTGAAAATCTCACTTTTTACAATATGGGACCTTTAATCTAAATAAAGTCTTTAAAAAGCCTGGAAAATGCATCATCACAAAGCTGAAAACTTTTTCTGAGCTCGTGAAAAGTTGACTCAGTGGTTCTCACAGTACAGAGACAATACAAACATATGATGATCTCATAGAATATGATGCATTGCTGTACATTATACTACCAAACAGTATATAAAGGAGTTAAAATGAGCACAACCATAAACATCTCTAGCAGTTAGATGCAACATACACATTAATGCAGCAGTAATATTGGTCCAGAAACCTCATATATAATAGTAAAACACTGACGGGGAACATTTCACTGCACAATCAATACTTTTACTTTAAGTTCATTTTACGGATAATACTTGCATACTTTCACTTAGTGGATTATTTTCACTGTGTGGTATTTGTCCCTACTCTTACTTCGGTAAAGGATCTGAATACTTCTTCCACCACTGAATTAAGGATAAGGATATTTTTAAAGGTATGATACATATAATTCACTTTTGTATATGGGTGGTTATCTGGCTTTATGTTGATAAATGACATTGGACTCAAACCTTTCATTTAATTTCAGTACACCATGTCATAAACTATGTTTCCCAAAGCCCAAGATGACGTCCTCAAATATCTTGTTTTGTCCACAACTCAAAGATGTTCAGTTTACTGTCCCAGATGAGTAAAGAAACCAGAAAATATTCATATTTAAGACGCTGGAATTGGAGAATATTAACTTTTTTTTTTCCTGAAAAATAAGTTAAACCAATTAATTTATTATAAAAATAGTTGCAGATTAATTTGATAGCTGACAACTAATTGGTTAATCGTTGCAGCTCTAATTTATTCAGTTCTGGGATGTTTTTGCAATATTTTCCATTGCTTTCATTACAGCAGCTTTGTCTTTCTTGTTTGTGCTCTTCTGCAGGCATGCTTGTGGGGTTAACAGTGAGATACTTGTCATTTGGCTCGGGAGAACAACATATGGACGATATGGAGACTGCGTGCGTTTGTGATGGTCTTAACAGCACTCCTCGCCTCTTGACGGTCAACATCACGTCACACTTCCACTGTTTTAGACATATCGGGAAAATCAACCATCGATGCCCACCGGTCTCAACCCCTCATACGGTAACTATGGCAATTTGACCTGCGCTTCAAATACATGTTACAACAGTGAATTATTTATGTGGATATGCGCTGTAGGTTGTGACACAACATGGCCTCTAATGGAAAGTGAAACAACTTGTCTTAATAAAACATTTGGTGTATAGTCAATATTGCAGAGGGGAATATGTGAAAACAAACCGCACTGTACAGGATGCTCTCTTTTCCTCTGATGTTGTATTATTTAGTCTGAAATAACATATTTTTCTTCATTGCCTTTCCTTTGATCACATCTATATTTTGTCCCTTGTGTATGCCGGGAATTTACATCAACAGTCTCCTCTGATGGTGCTTAGTTATTGGTTTTCCTTTAAATTACTGGCATGGTCTGTTTGTTACAAGGGAAGCAGTAGAGTGGCGATACAGAGACAAATAGGGTGAAAGAGCAATTTAACCTATATTAGGGATTTATTAAGGAGTAGATAGGGGAGGTTATATTTTCAGGTGTGTGGAGCGGACAAGAGGGAATTAGAAGACAAACACAGAAACCAATAAACACACTAGATACATAGACTCTAAGTTCGAGTTCTTTATTTTATCATGTCCGCAACAGAGAAGCAGTCGTTGGCAATGAAAATCTTAGGCTTCAGGCACCCTCCAACAATGCTCCTTAAATATTTATAAAAAGAAAATCACGCAAGTAAAAGCAAAAATCTGAATCTAAGACATAAAGTAGTGCAAGTTAAAATATAAAGCTAAAATATAAACAACTAAAATTGAAATAAAGTTGTATAAATTTGTGTAGATAGTATTGCAAATGAATAAACAGAATGTAAACAGGAATGTAGTAAATGTATATGCACAATGAGAAGTAATAAATATACTGTATACAGAGGTGCAAACAGTTGTAAAACAGAAAGTAAAAGTATATAAGGGTAAAGTGACAATAGTGTTGAGCTTAAGAGTTTAGAAGTTTTAAAGGCCTGTGGGATGAAGCTGGTGATGCGGGACCGGATGCTGCGGTACCGTCTGCCAGACAACAGCAGGCAGAACAGTTTGTGGCTGAGGTGGTTGGGGTCCTCCGTCCTGGTGATGTGCTGGGCAGTTTTCACCACCATCTGTTGAGCTTTACATTTGAGTGCCGTGCAACTGCCATACCAGGCGGTGATGCATCCGGTCAGGATACTCTCGATGGTGCACCTGTAAAAGTTGCTGAGTATCCCGGAGTCCATGTTGAACCTCCTCAATCTGTGGAGGAAGAAGAGCCGCTGTCTTGCCGTCTTGGTGATGATGTCTGTGTTATGAGTCCAAGTCAGCTTCTCATTGATGTGAACCCCGAGGAACAGGACGCTGCTGACTCTCTCCATCGTAGTCCCGTTGATGACGATGGGGGTGTGTCCTCCTCGGTGTCGCTTCCTGTAGTCCACAGTCAGCTCCTTAGTTTTGCTGACGTTGAGATGGAGGTTGATGTCTTGGCACCAAGATGTCCGGGCTCTGACCTCCTCTCTGTAGGCCGTCTCGTTGCCGTCGGTGATCAATAGTGATGCAACGGTTCAACAAACCCACGGTTCGGTTTGTTTTGCACATTAGGTAGAAGAAAAACGTAACCTTTTCCAATGTGTTTAAACTCCAAAATATGTAAATGGATAGTAATAAATAGATCTTATTATGGCTAATGATTTTTACATAAAAAGGAATATAATATAAACTTATTTATTACACTCAAAGTTATTATCCTTGTTTACAGGGAAATTGTTAATCCATGTTATTTGGATTAGGTTATTTATTTATTTATTTTATTGTTATTTCCTTGTTTTTTATTATTTGAGGAACTTTTGTGTTGTCTGTTTTGGTGTGCATTGGTCTCTAGGTCCATTTTTAACATTCGGCATTTTGTCAATTGTCTGTACAGCACTTTGAATTGCATTTAGCTTGTTTGAAAGGTGCTATATAAATAAAGTTTGATTTGATTTGATTTGATTTGATACTCTCGATGGTGCACCTGTAAAAGTTGCTGAGTATCCCGGAGTCCATGTTGAACCTCCTCAATCTGTGGAGGAAGAAGAGCCGCTGTTTTGCCGTCTTGGTGATGATGTCTGTGTGATGAGTCCAAGTCAGCTTCTCATTGATGTGAACCCCGAGGAACAGGACGCTGCTGACTCTCTCCACCGTAGTCCCGTTGATGACGATGGGGGTGTATCCTCCTCGGTGTCGCTTCCTGTAGTCCACAGTCAGCTCCTTAGTTTTGCTGACGTTGAGATGGAGGTTGATGTCTTGGCACCAAGATGTCACGGCTCTGACCTCCTCTCTGTAGGCCGTCTCGTTGCCGTCGGTGATCAATAGTGATGCAACGGTTCAACAAACCCACGGTTCGGTTTGTTTTGCACATTAGGTAGAAGAAAAACGTAACCTTTTCCAATGTGTTTAAACTCCAAAATATGTAAATGGATAGTAATAGATGATATTTTTATATTATATGAAGCCATAACACTGATTTCATACATGAAATAAGGCAGGATACTTAATGGTCAAGCATGCCTATGTTCAGATAATTGCGTCTTCTGTCTCTCTGGTACCTCAGCAAATAATTAGAAGGCGTATATTTAATAGAGGTGCAACGGTTCACCAAGCCCACGGTTCGGTTTGTATGTCATTGAACAGTTTTTTTGTTTTACAGTTCGGTTTTGCGTCCCTAGTAATCAGGCCAATGACGGTCGTGTCGTCAGCAAACTTGATGATGGTGTTGGAGCTGTGGGTGAACAGGGAGTACAGGAGAGGGCTAAGGATGCAGCCCTGAGGGACTCCGGTGCTGAGAGTCAGGGTGGAGGATGTGGTGGTGCCTATCCGCACTGCCTGGGGTCTGCCCGTCAGGAAGCTCAGGATCCAATCACAGAGGATGGTGTTGAGTTCCAGGCTGTCTGAGCTTGATGACCAGCTTGGAGGCCACAATGGTGTTGAACTGATGATGCTGAACTATAGTCTATGAACAGCATTCTCTAGTACAGGTGGGAGAGGGCAGTGTGGAGGGCTAGGGTGATGGTGTCGTCTGTAGTTCTATGGGGCCTGTATGCAAATTGAAGTGGGTCCAGTGAGTCAGGGAGAGGGTCAACGGTGGTTGTTTTGAAACATGTGGGGACTACCGACTGGAGCAGTGAGAGGCTGTAAATGTCTGTGAAGACATCTGCCAGTTGGTCTGCACTCTGCACACACCTTGAGAGCTCGGCCAGGAATGCCATCAGGTCCAGGTGCCTCTCCTGGGTTAATCCTTTTGAAAGATGTTCACATATCTGCCCTGGATATTGCTAGCGGGCAGGGGTCCTGGGCCTTTTGTTCTCCCTCAGCCGGATACACTCTAGTAGATAAAGCAGCACAAAGAACAAAAAAGGCGTTATACTAACATTTCTTTAAAGTTCCTGCCAACAACAATTCCCATAATGAGATGCTCTTGCAAGTGATATTGGTGCTGGATTGCTTTGCACTGCAGGAAAGATGTGAGATAGTCGGGTAATCTCAACAGACGCTGCAGCTTTTTCCGCTTAGATAGAGGTGGCCATCTCAACCTGTGACACTGAACTCAATAACGGATGTGAATATCTACCATCTGATATTAAGTGCAGGGAGCTATGATACTGTGAGCAAATATTCCAAATCACAAAATGCTGCACATACTGTATATCAACAATGTTTTCATAATGTAGTAGAGAGGCACTGCTGCTTGATGCTGAGCCATTATGTTTATGAACCCTGCTGTCTCAAACAGACGTTTGGTCAGGACGGTGGTTGAATTGTGATTTATCTTTCACAATTTTATAGAGATATAACATCATTTTTTTTTCTGTTGGAAGCATGAAATCGAACATCTTTGCTAATTTATGTTACACTTCTATATATAATACATATAAAATAATATACTCTATCGTATATAGTATATTGGTATATTAATGTTGTGAAAACTGCACTGATAACATTACGTTTTCCCAAATACTTGAATATTTCTTAAATAATAATCATCCAGTCAAAAATGTGTAGTCAACAAAATATTTTAGATACTTATCACTTTAAATCAGAAGAGAGCTTTATGTTTTTTAATGCTGAAGGTCTCATTTGAATTCTACATACAATGATTGCTAAAAACTTTATCAAAGTACAGTGTATTTGTGTTGTTTTTTGTCACTGAGGCGTAACAGGAATAATGTTAGAACTGGACCTTAAAGGGATAGTTTTTGTGTTTTGAAGTGGGGTCATATGAGGTACTTTGGTTAGTTCGGATTCACCAAAGTCACACAATAACACAAACAAACCAACCGATCGAGGCAGCGGTAAACCAGCAACCCCCGTGTTCTGCGAGGTAAAATTTCATTTTTTTTTCAAAGGAGGCTGGTGGCTTTGGCGGCCCCGTCCACAGCAGCACATTGCTTTGGTTCCGTGCAGTAACTCCTGACTGCTTCTCCAAACTGGGGGCGTGCCGACCGTCATCTACTGTAGGTAATACACCGACTATGGATAAGTACTTCATACAACCCCACTTCAAAACACCCGAGCTACCCCCTTTAAGCCAGAGTGCTGCAAACTACTCACAGCAATAATTTGTTAAAAAAGGAATTACTCAGAGACTCTAATATCACTGCTAAGTAGAAGAGCCTAAGCCTTGACATGGGCCTCTGGTTGTTATTAGTATTATTACCGTATTCTGGCTCGCTTTCATATTTTAACGGCGCTATCAGGGAGATTTGTCGTATCAAAGAAGCCAACCAATGAGCCAGGGAGCCACGCGACAGCGAACAAGCATGAGAGGATGTGGAATGAGCATATTTGAAAATGTATTTCTTAATCTCACAGCGATTTTTCAACCCGAGAGAAAGGGGGTACGTGACCTGTGAACCTTGCAAATCATCCAGGCAAAAGTGTAACTCTTCACTAATGGCTCGGACTCTTTGGCCCCTTTGAATGCTGGGGTCTCATTAGCTAACCAGCAGAGGCTACCACAAAGGCCATTACGTCGGTCGGACCATTCTGTGTAGCCTTCACGCCATTAAGCCTGATACATTTGGGGGACCTAGCAGGGAGAGATAAGAATTTCATTGCATTACTGAGTCCATTATGTGCCACTAGGGAGTAAAGCATTAAAGTTTGTGGTCTGATTAAATTTAGTGCTGCTCAGCTGAAGAGGCAATTAGTGTATACAACACACCTCCGTCCTCGACTGTGTGGTGCAGGTGGCCCTTAGAATAAAACCACTATGCATAAATTATTGATTACAGTGTCTGTATTAGTCTCCGTTTTGTGTTTGTTATGCACAGCCTGCACAGATGAAAAAATACATGTATATTGTGCTGTGTGGGTAATTGCAGCCGCAAAAAAACTAATTTATATTGAGCCGAGTGATGGTGGCAGAAAGATAGGAGCAATTTGTAGCTTTGGCAACCATTTCAAGTGTGAATTACTGAGAAAGCATGGTAACTCTCCAAACACTATAGGGGGCTTTCCAGCAAATGACAATTGAAAGAATGCAATCTTCCACATATCCACACATTGTTTTTTACATGTGTAAATGTTAACAAAGGACATTTAAAGAGGCAGGTCTATTTTCATTTGTTCAAATATTCATGATACTCAGGCTGCTTTTAAAAAAAAAAAGCAAAATCTCAAGTGGCCCTATTTCAGCAAGCATCATCACCACATCTCTGAAATTTAATTGAACTGGAATTTAATTTTCAGCAATGTAATGACGAGACCTTGTGGGATGTAGGAATCAGGAAAAAAAGTTTTTGATCTGAATTTAATATCACTGCCGTTTGATCCTCAGAATGTACCCACAATAGACATAAAATAGATTCAAGGATGAAACACATGAAAGGCTACCTTTCTGAGCGGCTTGTGTTGCATCACGTTTGCCGGGATGAGAAACAGACAGAGAACGTGCACGGTATGTTAAAAAAAAAAAAGCCTTGCACTCTGGCTGTTTGTGTTGGAGGTAATGCAGGTTGGTGTGATCCACAGCTTTGATTTTGTTTGATGTTAATCCAGCTATTGTCTCAACACGTGCTGCGGCTATGCCAACGGTGCTCGCTTATTCCCGTTCTAATGAACGCTGGGAGCCTCTATGGTGAACGCTTACACAACCAGTTAGACTTCTCACTTTGCATTATGCTTTGCTTTAATCAGCTGAGGAAGTCTGAGTCAGAGCACTTAGACTGAATGCTAATGCAGTACACAGTAATTATATTATAGGCCTCTAAGGTGATGTAATAATGCATCATCTAGTGGCCTTACTGAAGGTTCAAAGTCTGCTGCTCTTTTTGTTTTTTACCTTTTATTTACTGACTGACTGTTCTCCAAGATACATAATCATTTAATTGTACAATATCAATGAATAAGCCAGAGAACATGCCATAACATAATCAAAAATCCAAAAGCAATATTTTTATGTGAGGGGAAGGAAAACAATAAATAAATGGATAAATAAAAATAAGAAAAGGAAGAGAAAATTAAAAAATAAAATAAAATAAAAGCAAGGGGAAACAGCCAAAATATAATAATAATAATAATAATAAAAATAAAATAATTATAATAAAAATAATTGGCTGTTTCCCCTTGCTTTTATTTTATTTTGTTTATTAATTTTCTCTTCTTTTTCTAACAATAATAGAATACAATAATAATTCTGCTACTACTACTTATAATATTGATGATGATGATAATAATAATAATGATGATAATATTAATACTACTAACAATAATGTAAGTAATTGAGTGGAAAATAAATTGAAATACATTAAAATAATAATAATCATGATCGTGAATCATGAAGAGAAGGTAATGCATAGTATTATGAAAAGAATTTGTATTATTTCCTGACATAGCATTTAAACACTCAGTAACCTGGTTAATATTCGTGATGATTTTTGTAGTTGGAGCGTACTTTTTGGTAGCTAACTCTGTGCAGTGGTACGTTTTTAATGTTCATGAGTGGGAACAATAAAAAAATATAAGCCTGAAATGTTTTTCCTATTCTCAATATGCAATAGTTTTCTTATTTTTAGTAAGAGAGGACAGATAAGGCTGTCGTGGTACCTGGAGACTCTTGTGACATTGGGATTCAAAGAGAAAAAATAACCTGCTGCCTGTCTGCCAAAACAGAGCTGCCGAAGTGAACACTGTGTGTAATATCTGTCAGTCAGTCAGTCAGTCAGTCAGTAAACGGAGTCCTCTCGCTCCCCACGGAGGCCTGTCAGTCACCAACACAACAGCTCTGTCTTTTACAGGAGACCTTTGATCCCGAGGTCCTGTTCAATCTGTTCCTGCCACCCATCATCTTCCATGGAGCTTACACCCTTAATCAGGTGAGACTGCTGTCCTGACATGCCTCAGAGTGTAGGTGGGAAAAGACATCATCAAAGGACTGCTCCTGTTGTATGGATGCTCCTGCCTTATAGTATGTGCTGCTGGAGTTTAAGTAAATGTGTTGCATATTGTTGTTCATTGTTTGTTTGATGTTACTAATTGGTGTTCATTTTAATTTCTGTTCTAGAGACGATTCATTGAGAATCTTGGATCTGTTGTGACCTTTGCGTTTCTGGGAACCATAATCAGCTGTGTGACTATAGGGTAAGCATTGTTTTATTTGTTCATTCACACAAATGAACACATCGAAAATACAATAACACACGAGTCCTTAACAAGTCATAATGCGTTCTTCACCAAATGTAAAGCCATTTTAACAACCGAGTAACTGGCGCCAAACGGCGCTCAGTAACGTAACGTTAGTTCTTCATGGTTTTCTCCTGCGACTTGATTGGATGCTGTCGGATTGGTTTAAACCAGGGATCAGCAACCTGCGGCTCCGGAGCCACATGCAGCTCTTTAGCCCCTCTCCAGTGGCTCCCTGTGGATTTTTAAAAATGGAAATGAATAACTGTTCTTTGTTTACATTTTTATTTTTATTTATCATTGTTGTAGGTCTAAGGTACGACGGTACGATGGAGTATTAGGGCCACATTGAGGAAAAAAAATAAATCTGAGATTTCGAGAATAAAGTCATAATATTACGAGAAAAAAAGTCATAAGTTTCAGAGAAAAAACTCGCAGTATTTTGAGAATAAAGACATAATATTATAAAATAGTAATTTTACATGTTATTTTCTTTTTTCTCGTAAAGTTATGACTTTATTCTTGTAATATTAAGATTTTTTTTCTCATAAAGTTATGACTTTATTCTCTTAATATTACGACTTTTTTTCTCGTAAAGTTATGACTTTATTCTCGTAATATTACGACTTTTTTTCTCGTAAAGTTATGTCTTTATTCTCGTAATATTACGACTTTTTTTCTCGTAAAGTTATGACTTTATTCTCGTAATATTACGACTTTTTTTCTCGTAAAGTTATGACTTTATTCCCGGAATATTACGACTTTTTTAATAAACAACAAAAGATAGAAATTCAGTTTGTTCATTTTTTTCACCCAGCGAGTAAATCCTCTTCCGAAACAAATCAATAAAGGATCTCTCAAAAAGTAAATAAACCCAACATCTCCAATGCTTGATCGTCTTCGTGCACACACTTTTTAAATAATATACTTTTTAATCTTTGGGCTTGGGGGTATACATGTGCCTACCAAATCTCGAACATCTAGGTCAAACGTACCGCGAGGGCTGCTTTGTTGAAATTTTGTAGGGGGCGCTATTGAGCCCCCTTACCACACACAAGCACCAAAACCATATCTGTTAACATATTTTAGTGCCGTTAATGAGTGTGCCAAGTTTTGTTTGTTTTTAAGCAATCCTAGCACCTCAAAAGCAACTTCCTGTTTCATGGCGAACAATACGTCGCCACGGCAACGGCATTTCACGAAAATACAAAACCTTCGCTGTCTGGCGTCATGAAGGTCTTACCATTGTTGTGACCAAATTTGAGGTGGATCTGGTTAACCTGCTAACAGTAGTACACCAAAATATGGCGACAGTAACTTCCTGTTGCCACTAGGTGGCGCTATGAGTATGATTGAAAATTAGACTGTAGATGTCTTCAGGCCGGGACGATCATCAAATGTTATTAATTTGGATAAGATCTGACCATCTGGAGTTGAGTTACAGCGGTTTGTTTTTTCATGGCGACTCATCGAAATTCGCCATACCACCACGACGCCGCCATTTGATGAAAACTCACAATTTTCGAAAGGAAGCATCATCAAGGTCTTAAGGCTTTTCTCACCTAATTTGGTAAAGATGTGATTAATTTCTGAGGAGATGTACATCAACGTGTACAACATGACATTTCCTGTTACCACTAGGTGGCGCTATGACTGAGAGTCAAAATTTGCATGTGGATGTCATCAGGCCAGGACCCTTATCATACATGTGACATTTAGAGCAGATTGGAAAAGGTATGCCAAAGTTACAGCAACTTCCTGTTTTTTGGCGAAAGGCGCTTTTTCGCCGCCACGCCACGGTCAGATTGTTCAATGAAAACTCACCAATTGAATAACTTTTCATCCTTAAGGTCTGAAGATGATCCTGACCAAATTTCAAGTCGATCTGATGAAATCTGGAGGAGAAGTTCGTTAAAGTACACGGCCTATAAAACGCAAAAAATGGGCAAAATTGCATATAAAATCCAATATGGCTGACTTCCTGTTGAGTTTTGGCCATATCTCCAAGAGGCTTTTTTGTGCGTCTCAACATGTTACATCTGTGTGCCAAATTTCATACTTGTAGGTGAAACCGGAGCGAGGGGCTCAAGTTTGCCAAATTTCTAGGGGGCGCTAGCGAGCCATTTTGCAACACCCGAATCCGAGACCCTTAAAATAGCAAATTTTTCACCGAGTCTGACAAGTCTGCCAAATTTAACAACTTTTCGAGCATGGCAAAGGCCTCAAAAACGCGATTCATTTGAGAGAAAAATAATAATAATAATAATAATAATTAAAGCTGCAAGCAGCGATGAACGGGCCCGAGCACCTCTCCGCGCGTCGGGGGAACTGGCGGGACGCCGACCGACGCGGCCGGGCACAATGAAACCTGAACTCTGACGAGCTCAACGACGTCTGCCACAAGACTCTACGACAAACGGAGTTATGAAAGGGGGCGGGGCTTATGTGTAGGGGGCGGGGTTAACATCCACCAACTTATCAAGCACTCTCTGCTGAGTGATATGACACCTCTCACAAGAGTCTACGACAAACGCTTCATTAGTTAGTCAAGGGGGCGGAGCTTATGTGTAGGGGGCGGGATTAACCTTCACCAACTTATCAGGAACTTTCTGCTGAGTAATATGACACCTCTCACAAGTGTCTACGACAAACGCTTCATTAGTTAGTCAAGGGGGCGGGGCTTATGTGTAGGGGGCGGGGTTAACTTTCACCAACTAATCAGGCACTCTCTGCTGAGTGATATGACACCTCTCACAAGAGCCTACGACAAACGCTTCATTAGTTAGTCAAGGGGGCGGAGCTTATGTGTAGGGGGCGGGAATCACCTTCACCAACTTATCAGGCACTCTCTGCTGAGTGATATGACACCTCTCACAAGAGCCTACGACAAACGCTTCATTAGTTAGTCAAGGGGGCGGGGCTTATGTGTAGGGGGCGGGGTTAACCTTCACCAACTTATCAGGCACTCCCTGCTGAGTGATATGACACCTCCAACAAGTGTCTACGACAAACGCTTCATTAGTTAGTCAAGGGGGCGGGGCTTCTGTGTAGGGGGCGGGGTTAACCTTCACCAACTAATCAGGCACTCTCTGCTGAGTGATATGACACCTCTCACAAGAGCCTACGACAAACGCTTCATTAGTTAGTCAAGGGGGCGGGGCTTATGTGTAGGGGGCGGGGTGAACCTTCACCAACTTATCAGGCACTCTCTGCTGAGTGATATGACACCTCCCACAAGACTCTACGACAATCGGTTCATGACTTATGAAAGGGGGCGGGGCTAACGTATTGGGGCGGGGCCATGAGTCAATATGGACATGTATATTTCTTCAGGACTGGACCCTCATCATGCCTGACAAATTTGGGGCAGATCGGATTATGTACAGTGTAGTTACAACAACTTCCTGTTTCATGGCGAGTAGCCCAAAATGGCCGCCACGCCACGGTCAGGTCGTTCAGTGAAAACTCACCATTTTGATAACTTTTCATCCTTAAGGTCTTAAGATGGTCCTGACCAAATATCAAGTCGATCGGATTAAATTTGTAGGAGGAGTTCGTTAAAGTACGCGACCTATAAAACGCTAAAAATGGGCGAAAATCGCATATTATATTCAAAATGGCTGACTTCCTGTTGAATTTTGGGCATACCTCCCAGAGGCTTTTTTGTGCGTCTCCACATGATACATCTGTCTGCCAAATTTCATACTTGTAGGTAAAACCGGAGAACCGATATCAAGTTTTCCAATTTTCTAGGGGGCGCTAGAGAGCCATTTTGCAAAATCCGAATCTGAGACCCTTAAAATATCAAATTTTTCACCGCTTCTGATAAGTGTGCCAAGTTTAACAACTTTTCCAGCATGGCAAGGGCCTCAAAAAGGCGATTCATTTTTGTGAAAAATAAAAAGAATAATAATAATAATAATTCCTTCAGTTTCAATAGGGCCTTCGCTGGCCCGACGTTGTCGGTGCTCGGGCCCTAATAATAAACCTTACAGTTTCAATAGGGTCCTCGGACCCGACTTCGTCGGTGCTCGGGCCCTAATAATGATGATAATATTAATACTACTAACAATAATGTAAGTAATTGAGTGGAAAATAAATTGAAATACATTAAAATAATAATAATCATGATCGTGAATCATGAAGAGAAGGTAATGCATAGTATTATGAAAAGAATTTGTATTATTTCCTGACATAGCATTTAAACACTCAGTAACCTGGTTAATATTTGTGATGATTTTTGTAGTTGGAGCGTACTTTTTGGTAGCTAACTCTGTGCAGTGGTACGTTTTTAATGTTCATGAGTGGGAACAATAAAAAAATATAAGCCTGAAATGTTTTTCCTATTCTCAATATGCAATAGTTTTCTTATTTTTAGTAAGAGAGGACAGATAAGGCTGTCGTGGTACCTGGAGACTCTTGTGACATTGGGATTCAAAGAGAAAAAATAACCTGCTGCCTGTCTGCCAAAACAGAGCTGCCGAAGTGAACACTGTGTGTAATATCTGTCAGTCAGTCAGTCAGTCAGTCAGTAAACGGAGTCCTCTCGCTCCCCACGGATGCCTGTCAGTCACCAACACAACAGCTCTGTCTTTTACAGGAGACCTTTGATCCCGAGGTCCTGTTCAATCTGTTCCTGCCACCCATCATCTTCCATGGAGCTTACACCCTTAATCAGGTGAGACTGCTGTCCTGACATGCCTCAGAGTGTAGGTGGGAAAAGACATCATCAAAGGACTGCTCCTGTTGTATGGATGCTCCTGCCTTATAGTATGTGCTGCTGGAGTTTAAGTAAATGTGTTGCATATTGTTGTTCATTGTTTGTTTGATGTTATTAATTGGTGTTCATTTTAATTTCTGTTCTAGAAACGATTCATTGAGAATCTTGGATCTGTTGTGACCTTTGCGTTTCTGGGAACCATAATCAGCTGTGTGACTATAGGGTAAGCATTGTTTTATTTGTTCATTCACACAAATGAACACATCGAAAATACAATAACACACGAGTCCTTAACAAGTCATAATGCGTTCTTCACCAAATGTAAAGACATTTTAACAACCGAGTAACTGGCGCCAAACGGCGCTCAGTAACGTAACGTTAGTTCTTCATGGTTTTCTCCTGGAACTTGATTGGATGCTGTCGGATTGGTTTGAACCCGGGGTCAGCAACCCGCGGCTCCGGAGCCACATGCGGCTCTTTAGCCGAATAACTGTTTTTTTGTTTACATTTTCATTTTTATTTATCATTGGTGTAGGTCTATGGTACGACGGTACGACGGAGTATTAGGGCCACATTGAGGAAAAATAAATAAATCTGAGATTTCGAGAATAAAGTCATAATATTACGAGAAAAAGTCATAAGTTTAAGAGAAAAAAGTCGCAGTATTATGAGAATAAAGTCATAGTATTATAGTAAGTACAGTATAGTCATTTTACGTGTTATTTTCTTTTTTTCTCGTAAAGTTATGACTTTATTCTCGTAATATTACGACTTTTTTTCTCGTAAAGTTATGACTTTATTCTCGTAATATTATGACTTTATTTAATAAACAACAAAAGATAGAAATTCAGTTTGTTCAGTTTTTTCACCCCACGAGTAACTCCTCTTCCCAAACAAATCAATAAGGATCTCTCGTGCACACACTTTTTAAATAATATACTTTTTAATCTTTGGGCTTGGGGTAAGGTATCAAGTGTTTTCAAGTCAAAAGGCTCAAGTCATTGTTGTTACAGTCCAAGTCAAGTTGCAAGTCTTTTTTTTTATTTTGTCAAGTCATCAAATTTGTGAGTCTGACTCAAGTCCAAGCCATCGGACTCGAGTCCAAATCTCTGAGCTGAGGTGCTGGATATCAGATAATGTCCTGAAAACAGTGACTTTTCACATACTGTAGTTCACAGTGCATAATCTAAAACAATTAACTGATTATAGCATAAACATTTTTTTTGGTTTTGTTCAATGATAACATTCTAATTTACTTATAAAATACAACATACGAGACTTAGTCAGGGATAGGACATGTCTGACATTAAGAAATATTAGATGTAGAAACTTAAAGTCTAGAAAATGTAATCATATGCACATAATGTTGTATTTCATGTATGTAAGGTGCTATCACCATTAGTAGTAGTAAAATATGCAACAGTGTTGTATTTGCTGTATTTTCATATACAGTATGTGTTTATAGTTTTGCTAATTTTCAATAGATATGTTGCTTGATTTCAGTCAAATGAATTTTTTTTTTTTTTTTTTTTAAAGTTACTTCTGTATTGTGCCATTTGTGAATTCATAAATTTTGGGTGTTTTTGCAACCTCATACTATACTAGCAGTACGTACTGATTTGGCAAAAATGTAGCATGTAGTATGTAGTATGCAAACAAAAGCAAAATCTACAGTATGCCAAAAATATCGGATGTCATACTGATGTGGAAAAATGGAACGGCACAGTCTATGGTCAGTCTATTTCATCACTATTTCATCATTTCTTTTTCTTCTTCTTCTTCTTCTTCTTCTAAATTCAGTTCCGAGAATTTTTGAGGCGAGAAATCAACTGTGTTGATTTCAAACATTGGCAGTTTATGAAAATCGATGGTGAATCGAAAATTTACAGCCTTTACTATGTCACCAGTTCCTTACTGTATAATGTTAGTATGCAGTATATACTAAATACAAACTGTCATAGTAAAATGTTTCTGCATTTGGCATACAATACATAAAAACAAAGATGAAGATCTTTTGGGAGCTGTGTCATCACATCTGCTATTAATTCAAATTCTTTGCAGCTGTGAGTAGCTTCTTGGTGCATTTATGCATTGTGTTACAATAGGCCTTTGTCTTAGCAGGAAAAGCACAGGTGTAACTAATAACATGAATTACTGCTCTGTTTCAAGTTTCTCAGTGAGCTATGACAGTGAGCCAACATGCACAATAGCAAGGCCCTGGAACATGGAGTGACATGAAAAAGAGCCAAAAAAATGGAAAGGGATTTAAAAGAAATCCTTTGCATTTGATTGGACCTCTAAAAAGTGAGCGGGCTCAGAATGTAGCACAGATCGATTGATGGATGGATGTCATAATGTCATCACGTAAGCACACGTCATATTTTGTTTTACAGGAAGAAAAGATGATTGGATTTTGATATAACAAAACCTTTTTCATATATTGTTAAATTGGTGCACAATATGACCAGGGATGTGATCTAAAAGGGTTAAACTTCAGGGTTATTAATCACAACGGTGCTTTTTCTATTATGATAAGTCAAAATGTCTGCTTTGAACATCAACAGCACACTTATAATGATCAAATAATCAAAACCTGCTTAGCATTAGCATGTAGTTACTGGAACAGGAACTGGGTTGCTCTTCTGGTCTCACAACACTAGATGGCTCTCTCAGACTTTGGAGGAAATCAAAGATCTTTGCAAACCAGTTTATTTCTGATGCATTAATTCGCTGCACACAAAGACAGAGAGAAAACCTCACTCCAGTTGTTGTTGTTTTCGTGATGTAACTCCAGGATCCTCTGTGATCAGAAAAACACTCCTTGATTTTATGAAACAATATTTCAAAGGATTACATAGTTATTATGTATATTTTTCTTTCTGACGTTTTGGAGATACAAGGTTTTCACTTAAAACAATAAATGTGTTTTTTCACCCACAGCAATATACACTCAGTGGCCACTTTATTAGGTACACCTGTACAATCTAATGCAATCCAATACGCCTTAAAGTCAACATTTGCTCTATGATGCCTATAATGTTCAGTATTGTTGTTGACACTGTCACAGGGTGTTATTATATGTTTTACCACTGAGGTCATAGTGACTCAATTATATTGAGAGGTGTTACTAATATTCTGGCCCCCTTCATGTATGTAAACAAGAAGGACAAAAAACTAGAAACACTTCTGTACTTTGTTAAAAAAAGTTTTTTTTTCACAGTTTTTTCTAATATATTTTACAATTTTTTCCCTGTATTTCAAAATGACAGGCTCATCATAATAAAATTACAATAATAAACTGTTAATTGAAATATATCATGTGATTTAGCAAAAAAAAGGTATAAATGAAATACATTAAATATGTGTTTTTTTTAACTGTGTTTAAATTAAAATTTTAATGAAAGTAACCGTAAAAATAATGTATTTTTTTATTGACAAAAGTAGCTGCATTTTATATAATTTTACAAAAAATAACTTTTGTTATGGCAATATATCAAATGTCAAATACAATGCTGTCATTTAAAAAAATTATAATTGCAAGAAAAGACTAGCTTAACCACTAGTCTAGTACAACGCCGCCTTTAACTATGACCTCAATAATAAACATACGATTGACATTTCTGATAGTGCCACCAAAAACGGAGCATTATGAGCTTTGTAAAAATAGATGTTATGGCAGCTATTGTATTGGATTGTACAGGTGAACCTAATAAAGTGTGTTTAAATTCTTTCCTTTTTCCTAATAACATGTAATATCAATATTTTATCATATTCTGATACTTTCTGAAACTGCTACTGGGTTTCAGAGTTACTTAGTGTTACTTGTTGTTTATTCATGACATTATTATATCAATTTTTATTATTATAATCATGTTATTGTTCACAATGTTTTATATGCATAGGAAAGGTCTTGCCCTCTAGACATTATAGCCTATGGGCCTCTCCGACCTCCTTAAACCCAGTTTAAAGATCTTGTCTTTCTTCACTTCCCGTACCTCATCTCTTCCATACGTTAGTCCTTCCCCCAGGAACGCCCTTTTGTCAAACTCTCCCCCCCCCCGTTCCTCTGGGAAGCAGGGCACGGTCTGACATGTTGGGTCACGTGCACATTCTCTGATGCTAAGGCAAAAGACCCGACCAATCCTGTCACTTGTTAGTGAGTCTGCAGTATCCTATGGGGGAAACAGAGTCTCATGGGAGTGAGTGAACCTTAATGACTCAGCTGACAAAGTACATCCACTTCCTCTCTTTCTCTGTCTGTGTGTACACCCTCTCTTACTGCCTCTGTATCCCAAACACACACACACACACACACACACACACACACACACACACACAGACACACACACACACACACACACACACACACACACACACACAATGCATGTCATTACCACAACTCCAAATCTCCCTTAAAGATACATGAATAAGACAGCTTAGCTGCCCGACCTGAGGGCAGTACTTTAAAACCGTGGGCCTTCGGGGCAGGTCGGTCGTGTGTCGTCACCATGGTAACCGAGTTATGCCAACGGACAGAAAGGTTCCCCCAGAGGACATGCTGGCACATTGATTATTATGGGATGCTTCACAGTAACAGGATTAGTTCTTAACATACATCATTTACCAGTCAAGAGCTGGACCGCAGTGTTTTGCAGCAGGTTTTTGCTCATAGTGTGGTATTTTTTTATAAGGGAGGTGCATTCTGGGACAGTTAGATTTTAGATTTGTTTTATTGCCAGGCCCCAGAGCGGATAAAAAAAAATACTGCTTCTGTTTTATTTCTGTCACAATGCCCTTCACAAACTCTCCTCGTGGTTTTTAGTCTTTCGGGTGAATCTGTGCTCACACAAACACGCATACTCATAATTCTGGTGCCCTTTTATTATGTCTGGCTATTTATAATACTGCCATAAAAGGATGCCGCGGTGAAGATGGATAGGTGCTGAGATGAACAAGAGTATTTGTGTGTGTGTATTATGCAGGTGGGATTGGAAGGGAGGGCCATGTAGATCCACACACACACACATATACCAGTAAATGTTAAATTTAATGCTACCCAGCGTTGTCACAGCTTTGTGTGTCCACCTGCTCTAAGCAGCCGCTGCCTGGAAACGGGTCAACTCACCTGCTGGTAGCATCTGGCCCCATTACCCAGACTACTCTGGGGGAAGCCCTGCTGCGGTTAGAGGGATGACTGATAGGCCTACTCTGGCTGGCTGCTCCCTGATGACCTCGCTGTGTGTCCTTCTGTCTGTTTGTCCTCTATCCCAGGGCCTGCGTCTACGGCTTCACCAGACTGATGGTGCTGTTGGGCCAAGCAGCAGATGGAGACTTCTTCCTCACTGATTGCCTCCTGTTTGGTGCCATTATGTCAGCCACGGACCCAGGTACTTGGCCTTATAAAGGAACTCGTAGAGAAACTCTTAGGGGTGGGCGATATGGACAAAATCTTCCATCACATTAATTTTTAGGTCTGTCAATTAATCGCACATTTTTTATCTGTTCAAAATGTACCTTAAAGGGAGATTCGTCAAGTTTTTAATACTCTTATCAACATGGGAGTGAGCAAATATGCTACTTTATGCAAATGTATGTATATATTTATTATTGGAAATCAATGAACAACACAAAACAATGACAGATATTGTCCAGAAACCCTCACAGGTACTGCATTTAGCATAAAACAATATGCTCAAATCATAATATGGCAAACTGCAGCCCAACAAGCAACAACAGCTGTCAGTGTGTCAGTGTGCTGACTTGACTATGACTTGACCCCAAACTGCATGTGATTATCATAAAGTGGGCATGTCTGTAAAGGGGAGACTCGTGGGTACCCATAGAACCCATTTACATTCACATATCTTGAGGTCAGAGGTCAAGGGACCCCTTTGAAAATGGCCATGCCAGTTTTTCCTCGCCAAAATCTAGCGCAAGTTTGGAGCGTTATTTAGCCTTCACGACAATCTATTATGACATGGTTGGTACCATTTTTGTAGTTTCATATGATACCAGTATCTTCACTCTAGCTTTAAAACTGAGCCCACTACAACCTAAAAATCACAAGTTGCGTCAATACATTGAAGAAATTAGTGGCGTTAAAACGAATTTGCGTTAACGTGTTATTTTTGCGTTAACTTTGACAGCCCTAGGAATTTTATATCAGGATAACGGTATATATCACGATACAGTAATTTCTCTGTGAATTCAAATAAGAAATGGTTTAAAATAACCGTGCTTCATTCACATTTCATTATTTTCTTCTTTCATTTGGAACTTCCATACAAACAAAAACAACTGCTTCACACGAGACAACACTTGAGTTAAAAACAAAAGACTCAAAACTGGAAGGTTCCTGAGAACAATAATTTCAGTGTTACAGGTTTTAAGGTTAACAGGTGCAAATTAATACGAGTCTGAAGGGTATACCAAAATGAAAAAACTACTTGACCTTTCCTGCAGGATTTGCTCATCTTTCATTTCAAAAAGCGGAAAAACACTGTCAAAATAAACTAAAGTGTGCGCATGTCTGGTAATCATGTACCCAGAGTTCTTCCTCATCTTGGGTTGGTTGGGATGCCTCCTCCTGCTCTGTATTTACAACTTCATTCTCCTCCTCCATGTCTGCCCAAATCACGTTACCTTGTGAGGCAGCCGGATCACGAAATCACGCGAGAATTGCTACCGCGGTGGAAACGGTGTTGACAAATCGGTATTGACACATTTCTACCTTTGCATGCTATATACCGTCATACCGCCCAATCCTAGTAACTCCCATTAATACTAGTGGCAACATTGATTTTTTTCTACACTGGTTTTATACACATATATAGCTCTTGCGCAATTCAACTCTCACTTTATTACTTTACATCACAAGCAAAATAAATTATTCTGAGGAATGTTTGACACTTGCTCGCAGTGAATGTGTAATAGACACATCACAGGGATTTGCCTTAGGTAAACACATACAAATGAGTTAAAGAAAAAAAAAAAACACCACGTCAAAAAAAATATCAAAGTCGCATAACGTGTTAAGACTGTTCAAGCAGAAAGCAGATAGATGTCTCATTTCTGCAGTTTCTCGGTTTTGATTTGGCACAGCGGAGTCCTGCAGTTCTCTGCAGAATCAGAAAACACGTGAGATAACATTTTTAAAAAGGTAAAACCTGGCACATGCTGCTCTTTCACACCTCTCTGCACCCCTTTTCATATTGCACACATGCTAGTGTCAGGTGTAAACGTATGTTAAAGTAAGATTTAACATGGTACTCCACTTGGATAGCTATGTATGTATTTATCTCTACTTCAGTGAAACACCCTTCTTGTTTTATAGCCATCCTTTTCTATGCCTGTATTGCAAAGTGACAGATAAAAGAGATTGATAGCCTAGCCTAAATGCATGATCAAAGTCACAATGCCCTCTCAGTCGACGTAACTGCTTTGAATTCGGTGCACCTTTTTCCTATGCGGAAACCACAATATAAGCAGTGTTCTTCAGGAAGCTGTCAATTCGGATGTCATAAGGCATCCCGCGACGCTGCGACAGTGATAATGTTGATGCCCTCATATGGTAATGAATTATTTATACCAATAAGTGGTTGATCTGAGTGTTAAAGAGGAGCTGTAGATTGCGGTGCAGCCGTCAGTCTGGCTGACGTTATTCTCTCCTGTGCCACGCTGTGCTCATCCCCGGCGCCCTCGTCACTTTGATTAGAATCACACCGCAACGCATTGATGGCCCAAACACCAAGACCCCGTAGCTTCCTCCATCATGCGCTGTCCAAATATAGCGTTTTTGGATTTTATGAAAGGGAGCCATTAAAAATGTCCCCGTCCATTTTTCCTCCTTTGTACATTTGCATTCAAAGCAACAAAACACTCCAGAAATAGGCACAGACTTATTTTCACACACACACAGAATGTCTCTCAGAGCAATTTAGTGTTGAGTAATGAGACTTTTTTTTTTTTCCTGATGTCATAACCCTTGTGTGACAGCTCTCTGGTTGTGTCGATGACTCATTGTGCGGGTGCAACTATGTCACGTACTAACTGAAATGATGGAGATCTTGAGAACACGGTGAAAGTCATCACAGGCTCGCAGCTTTTGAGTGAAATGGAATTTATTTGCCACTTTGCTTTCACTGGACTATGGAATAAAAGAGAGATATTTGATAGGCCAGGCTCCCATCGCAGCTATAATGAATCTGTGAAAGCTTCCTCTGAGAGCAGCAGATAGTCTGGCACATGGGGAGGTTGCTATTGCTAGTAATATATATTTTGGATGCTGATTTAGGGCTGCAGCTACCATTGAAGACACTAATGTCATCTCTCTATTGTTTCTGGGAGATTTGGAGGTTTTAATGACCTGAGGAGTTAACATTTTACAAAACAGACAAATTACACCTGGTGGGCTTTTTAAGGCTGATAAAGATGATGTTTGTAGAGACAATGGGCCTCATGCAAGAACCACTCGTACGAACAGATTCGTTCTTTAGTGGCCAGATTCGTTCTTTAGTGGCTTGTACGAGTGATTTGGAACTTGAATTTTCTCTTAGGTACGAACACAATTTACGAGAGGTCCAGACATGTCGTAGGAGTCGTGCAATTAGTCTGCTGTTATCCAAACCAAAGTTTTTTTACTAATTGATTGTATATTTCATTACAAATAATGAAAAAAAAACATAATCATGTTGACATTATCCTGTTTGACTCTGCAACTTGAATTATAATGTAATTATTAATGTATTTATATAGCCTAACGATATCATCATTAATTTAAATTGGCCATTGATACTATTGTATAACACTACAATATCAAAATGAACATCTCAAACTGCAAAAGGACTTAAATTATGCACTAATTGAAGGTTCATTTGTCTGTGATATACAGTAATAAGGTCAACAGGAAGTGTAACCAGATGCATCATGGCTGACTTACTTCTTTTGGATGTCTTTGGACAGCGTGCTGATATATTCGCAGAGACAGATGAATGGGGTAGGATGCGTAGCCTTATATGGTATCGTTGGGGTATTAATTATGCTAATTCACAATACTCATGAATGCACGCTCTTTTAAGCACAGGTAGCATTCATCATGTTTACGCAGGTCATTTACACGGTTATCTGAAGTTACTGACGTGGCACACTCGTACGAGCCCGCGGTACATAAAAAAGTAAGAGAAATTCAAACCATTATATAGGGAGATGTACTGTATATTATATTTTTTTTTTGCTAGTGCTAAGCGGGTGAGGTGGCACTATAGGGGGGGATTTGGAGTCATAATTTCTATAATCCTGGCTACGGGCCTGATTGCTTCTCATATTCCAAAAACATGATGCCGGACGGGTGGTTTGCAGACTCTAAAATCAATGTCAGTGTGAGTCTATCGCTCCTATATGAGCGAGGGATGAACTCCATCTCCTGCTGACGGTTCAAAAGATTAAACTGGTAGAGAAAATTAGTGAAACAATTCCTAGTAATGGCACCAACAGATCTAAAGGTAGATACAGCTGTGAACAGCATCTGTAAGTTTACATTCCTTTTGCAGTGTTTTACATTCTCTTGTAACGGATGGACGAAAGCTATCTGAGCAATTGTGGATTTTATTAATCCGTTTGTTGACAGTAGAGACGACCAATGAGTAAAAGCCTTTTAGTCTGTATCATCTCTATTTGAAAATATGTAATTCTTGAGGCACAAATGTCTCTAGCATATTTGATCCTTTCAGCGTGCATCTATTGATTTTTAAATTATTGGTTTTATACAAGCCCCCAAAGCTCTGCAGCCATGAAACCTGTTCTTCTCAGACTCCGAATAAGACACATGGTTCAGGTCACAAAGTGGAACGCCTGCTGCGCTGCATCCTCCAGCCTCAGGGATGGTTACAAAAGGTCGGCGAAACCCTCACTTAACTTCTCAAAGGAAAGGCTTTTTTTTGGGAGGTGGTGGGGGGGTGCTGCAGTTTTTCCTGTCATGTTTGAGATTGTACTTATTTATTTATTTCCTTTTTCAGGAGTTCTCTCGACATGGACACAGCACATACATATTTCTCTTCATATGTCAGAGCTGGAAATGATGTCAGAGCTGGAAATGACTTGTTCACATCTGCAGTCCCGGGCCAGATGTTAGCAGTAACTACCAAGATTTAAAGTGAATATTGAAAACACATTTATACATAGGTGTATACTCTATATGCACATGACTCGACTTACCAGCAATATTACAACATTATACACAGAACTAAGGATTTGTATTGCAAAAGAATAGTAGCAACAGAACATTTAGGCAGAAATGACAACAGAGACGGACCGCAGTGACTATTTACTAAGCACATATATAACAGGCTTAAACATGGACAAAGAGAGTTAGGAAGTCAATCCTAGTGCTGTCATATTCTCATGACCTGCCTGTCTGTTTTTTTAGGCCACTGCAACTGTTTTTACCATCAGGTCAGACATTTCAGACATGTGAAAACAGAAACTGGTTGTCAGTAGTGTATAGGTCTGTCTGTATAGCCCCAAAACACCTCAGCTGTCAATATTACGTCATTCCGTCAGTCTTCATTAACTCTTAAAGGAACAGTGTGTAACATTTGTGTAACACACGTTTTCTTTAGTGTATAATCACCTGAAAATAAAAATCGTTGTGTTTTCGCTACCTTAGAACAGGGGTCCTTAGAATTAACGGAAATGAATAACGGTTATTTTTTAACATTTTTATTTATCATTCTTGTAGGTCTACGGTGTTTCCTACATTCTCCAGTTGCAAAAATCTGTAGCCTATACACCGAATACATTTTTTTTTAAATAATTTCAGTCAACCAAAATGTGCGTCATCTAACGGCCTGGTGCCTTATTCTATAATTTTGCCCAACCTCAGTAGCTCAATAGGCTAGCTATGGATTCTAAATCCAAAAAAAGAAAAAGTCTCAGAGGAAATTAGAGAATTTAATAGTGCATGGACAGATTCGACAACAAAACAAGTAATTGAAAGACATTTCCAGAACAAGCACACTGGATTTGCTGAAGCCAGCAGCAGTTTCCAGCCAAATGTCCTGAAATGTTTCTTCAGTGTCCTGCCTCTCATTTGCACTTGGGCCCTCACTGCATTAGACTTAATAGGCTGTGTTACCTTCATTACAATGTTCAAATGTTTTGTGGCTCCAGACAGATTTTTTTTAAATTTTATTTGGCCTAAAATGGCTCTTTTGACAGTAAAGGTTGCTGATCCCTGCCTTAGAATGAGCCGTTTATATGTACAAAGGGAGCGGGTCCTGTTCATGGAGCCGGCCGCCATGTTAGATGATCCTGCACATCCTACACAGATCCAGCACACTGCACCTTTAAATGTCAAAAAATCTCACAGGTCATAGATTTATGGTGCAAGACTGGCACCGCTAACTAGAGAAAGACCAGCATGCACAGTAGTGAGTTATTTGGTATCTTCTATTTCTGTAGGTCTCTAATTAAAAAAGGCAGATTTACTTAGCTTTTAAGTAAATCTGCCTTTTTGAGAGATTTTAAAAAGGCTTCATGCCGACATCCCAAGGAACTACTGTGAAGTTCAGAGTAAATAAAACCAAACTGGAAAACTACTGATTATAAAGTGCTTCAACTTGCTTTCAAACTGTATGAAAGTCTTCTCCGGCTGCAGTCTTGTGACCTCTGTTTGTGCACTTGTCAATGCCTACAAAATTGAGCACTTTTTACGCGGATCCGGTGAGATTATAGTAATTCCCTGTTGACCGTTATGTCCTCCCTAATGCATCACTTTCAGAATTATATCTGCCTAATTTGGTCAAATCAGCGGCCAAATCCCACGCTCTCTGACTGAGACGGCCGTGAGCTTTGCCTCCGCTAAACCTCTGCAGCGGGGTAATTTGACCTAATAAGGCTTCCATTCGACCCTTTCAACTGTATTATGTCTGAAATAATTGCCTACTCTCTCCACCTTATGGTGTTGCTGTGGAAACTGATGAACACTTGACAGCTGTAGGACGGGGTTGCCATGACAACACAGCCAACCAGCACCCGCGTATGTGTGCGTGGGGTGGGCTCTATTTTTTTTATTATTTTTTTTTTTTATCCGTCTTGCAGTGTGAGTAGTGCACGACATGCTGTCATCAGCCAGGCATTATGAGAGCAGGGAGATGGAACGATCCTGACTCCAGGACCTACCTCACCCTCTCCAGATAAAGGATTCTCCCCAACCAGGAAGAGCTTTAAACCTGTCAAAGACCAAAGAGCCTGATATGTCAAAACAAGTCCTGAGGCTGCTCTCTTGCCACTGCTCTTATTATCAGTCTGGTCGTATGCTGGCTGCGATGCCCTCGCTGGCCTGGTATTCACTACAGGTCCAAACACCGCTATCAGAGCACGCTCATCATTCACATCACAAATTTCCCTCGAACTAATTTGTGGGATTGTTTTTGCATCTTGGTCTCAACAGGTGGGATATTAATCTACCGGGAGCTGTTATTGTTTTGAATACGATATATTGTCTGGCCTTCAGAATGGCACCGCTCTGAGTTTCTGTTTTCCTGTCCATGCCTATACCCTCATGAATGTGTGTGCGAGAGTGCATTTGTGTTGTCTTTCTCCATATCTGACATTGTTTTTGTTATATGATAATTTTGTTTTGCTTGTATGAAACTCATCCTGGTTTCTCTTGTGGCAGTTAAGGGTTTGTGGCTGCACCACTGTATTTATCTGTCTGTCCATCTATCCATCCAGCGTGTTATATTATAATCTAATCTAATGTAATCCGATCTGCAGTATCAGTAAACATAGAGTGAACAATGCTACAGCCGATATCTTGCAGGAAGACACTTGAGGTGTCACGAAGTCCTGAGCTGACAGGCACGTCACCGCCTCGTCAATGTCAGTATTCTCCTTGTCACTCAGTGTCAACACTTCGCCGTCCTGCGGTGCCTTCAAGCATGTTGTGTTTGTGTGTGTGTGTGTGTGCATGCGCTCATTCATATGCTCAGCATCCTCCGCTTGATGTTTACTGTTGGTGAACTCACCGTGGAGTTCAGCTCATATTCCTCTAAGCAGATGCAGTGTGTTGAGAGAGACTCAGCTGTGTAAACAAATGAGTAATAAGTTGTTTGTATTTTTCACCACAAATTTGAATTTCTTCATAAATGATGTGAAAATAAATAGCTTTTCTAGATATGACGTGGGACGCAAGATAAAGATTGTATCTTCATTAACGTAGCAATAGACACGTTTTTTTACTTTAACTTATCATTATGAAGTACATGTTGATTGCACGATGTGATGGCAGTAGAATAATGACACCATCTGCGTTTAGATTGGTTCCCTATAAGCCGGGTACGATCTCCCAGAAAGATGAAGGTTTGATTTATGGCACAAAGGAAATGCGTCAACCATTGTTCAACCAAAACAGGAAGAGTTAGCACTTAGTTATCAGTAGCTATCCCCGCTACCAAAGAGGCATAAGGCAAGGAGAGCACACCTCCTTGCCCTTCCATGTGCACACATGGAAAGCCAAAGGCAGGGAGAGCAGCAGCAAAAAAACCCTGGGTGCAGAACAGAGCCGGCATCAATGACAACAGAAATGACATTGATTAAGTCAGACACAGTATTAAAAGGAGTTGGTCGGGTGGAGGTGGAGGTGGAGGTGGGTTGCGAGCAGCTTGTAGAGGAAGCAGCAAAGGTAGGCAGGCTGAAGCAGCTTAAATAAGGCGCCCTGTATGAAATTTTCCAATGAATGCATAGAGGGGAATCAGCTGATTGGGCTGGCTTAAGATCGGCTGCTATCAGCTGATAGCTGTGATATGAGCAGAGCTTGACTTCGTAGTCTGCCTGAACTAACGCTACGCTCGATATGATATCAACCTTGTTTTAAGAAAAACATGTTTTATTCACGATGTCATGGAGAAGTACTGAGCTACTCACAATTACTCACAATCCTAAGTTAAACAGCGACATCTCTGATTGCCCGAGCTCACTGTAACCATGGAAATGTGTACCGCACCCACAAATGTCAAGTGAGGGTACGCG
Organism: Sebastolobus alascanus; assembly: GCA_916701645.2. Taxonomy (NCBI): domain Eukaryota; kingdom Metazoa; phylum Chordata; class Actinopteri; order Perciformes; family Sebastidae; genus Sebastolobus; species Sebastolobus alascanus. Next base: position 547,324 of record CAKAOJ020000301.1, read on the forward strand.
CTCGTACGTACTGCTCCGTGGTCATCTCCTGGATTTCAAACCGGACCAACATGGCGGCTCGTTTGGAAACTTTCTCTTAAAAAAAACGAAAATAGTTCATTGAAATGTGTTTCTGAAAACGTTTGAGGCGAGGAATAAGGAATGCAGGTGTAGCTGTCTGTATGTCAAATCCAGATGCTCAGTTGTAGTTTCATCTACCCATTTTGTCCTTCAGCATCTTGGCTCATCAGGGTTTAAATCAAAGGCAATTGGACTTGCTATATGGCCTTCCAGTGTGTTGCCACCAATCTAAGAGGTTTCATCAGCTCTACAGATTGGTTGGGGGTTCCCAGCATTTAACCTCTGTAGATGATTCACCCCATGATATCACATAAGAGTTGAATCATCTACAGAGGTTACAGTAAATGCTGGGCACTCCCTCCCAGTCATCAGTTCTGGTAAAACAGATGAGACTTACGGCAAGACCAACATCCATTCTTCTCTCAGCTCTCGAAACCATACAACATTTCCTAAGCTAGATGGAAGCTAGGATACAAGTCCAACTTTGCAGCTCACCCCAGATCGTACCAAACATTTGTATTTGTCTCAACACTGTGGTAGTTTGGCATTCATGTACAGAAACACAAAACAGCGGTGCTCAATGCTATTTGTCATTATCAATTTGACAATGTGTGTTTCTTATCATAGTTGATAGCATAGACTGTATATAAGAGGTGGACATAGTCAACATGCATCACCTATTGGTTTGTGGACTGCTGTTTTGAAGCCTCGAGTTCGGCATTTTGGCCGTCGCCATCTTAGTTTTTTGGAACCAGAAGTGACAGGAGAGGGTGGAGCTCAACTGAATGCTGAATAAGACATTTTTAGGCGACCAAAAAGGTTTAACTTTCATGGACTGAAAACACACTGTGAAAGAGTGAAACGCGGACAACTCCCAGACCGGACAACGCCGTGGTAACGACCTGTCAATAACAAGGTAGCCCCGCCCTAAAGCATCCCCTGCTTTATGGTCTATCTGACTCTAAATGGGACCGTAATTTACTAAATGAACATCATGCTGTATTGAAGAAGACTTGAAACTAGTGATTGAGACCATAAACTCATGTTTACAATGTTTACTGAGGTAATAAATCAGGTGAGAAGTAGGCTAATTTTCTCATAGACTTCTATACAACTAGAGGAGTCGCCCCCTGCTGGCTGTTAGAGAGAATGCAGGTTTAAGACACTTCAGCATTGGCTTCACTTCTCAGACCCGGAGGTTGCCCCCTGGTTGATAGTCATAAATAGCTGTGGTTAGAATGCTTAAAATTGATTTCATCCTTCAAAATGTTTAGTTTATGATTTTAATTTTTTCCCACTCCAAGTTTTCACTGTGTCTCTGCTCTGTGTTAGATTTGCTGTAAAACGTGAACGGTACCATTTATGCATCAAACATATGTGATACAAACACAACTCCAGGTGCTGCCTGTGTAAACGTCCATGTCCACAGGAAACTGAATTATGTGGGGAGGAACTCTTTGTGTTGCTGAGCAGTGAGTGAATCTTACATTATTTAAAGCTTGGAGCTCTCTGCCTGTAGTTCCCCTACATTAGACTGTAATTGGCTCCTTTTGGATGTTTTAATCAGCCGCAGCATCTTAGCTCCTAATCTCCCCCCTTCTCCCACCAGCATCCTCTCAAGTCTCCCAGAATCCTAGTCGTTATCTCCCTCTATAGTGAAAACTGCAGCAGTGCTCCAACCTAATAAACACACTCCCTCGTATATTCATGCTCAACGAACACGTATGAAACAGAAAAACCTGCAGTGCTAACAGTAAGGAAATGTAACAGCCGTTAACTACCAACGGTCAAATATATGCAAATCATATCAAGCAATGCAGTTATTTATTTTACTCGGATGATTTGCGATATCTGCCGTTGCTACTGCTGCCAGCAAATCACAGATTACCATGTTATGACCACAGGAAATACCCTAGTAAAATATAAAGTCACACACGCAAGATTTTGCTTCCTTTTTTTGTTCATTTTTACTTAAAAATGTGTTGATGGATTTAGACTCTTGACCTGAAATGCTATTTAGAGTCAAGTTGTTTGATTTGTGCTTCTTTATAATACACATTCATTCAGTGATACGATACAAAGGCCAAGAATTTATATTAATGTTTTGTTCTCTTGTGCATTTGCGTGACAATCTCATCATAAACACAGAGAAACATCAAATTCCAGATATCTTGAGTTTGCTACTACAGTTTCAAATATGTAAATACTTCTTAATGAGTCAATAAAAAGGACAATGATCAGCATAGCATTTCGTTCTGCTCTGTTTCCTTCCTGCAGACATAAATATTGTCTCTTCCAAAGCTTTGTGTATTTTCTTCAGCTCAGGCTGAACAAGTCTCTGCTTGGTTTAGTTACTCTGGCTGTTCCAAGTGTCAAAAATCCTCTTTCCAGAGCTGTCAGTGTGCTGACAATTTCTGTCAGCTTTCATTGTTGCACAGTAACATTAATTCCCCTGTTTGTAGCAGAAGAGGTGATACTCCTCACCACTTTTTCTGTGTGATTAGCAGACGAGTTGTTGCACTTCCTGCAGTCTTCAATAGCAGTAACTCTTGTTTTCTTTTTTCTTTGTAGTTGCAGTTCTTGGCCTGTTGTCAGAGCTGCGTGTGGACCTGGATCTGCACACCCTGCTGTTTGGCGAGAGTGTCCTGAATGATGCCGTGGCCATCGTCCTGACACAGTGAGTACCTCGTTTTAGGATTTTTTTCTCTGCCCTCAGAAAGCGATATATTTCTATGTCTAATTGTGTGGGGCTCAGTCTTTTCCAGTTGGCATTATGGGGGTGGATGTGTGGGCGAGGGGAAGGCTGGATGGATGCTGCCAGCTTTAAGGAAAGGGTGTGATTGGCAAAACCGCATCAGCGCCTCAGATGCTATGCAGTGGACTGCGTAAGCGAGTTGCCCCTGGCACTGTCAGCATCTCATTAAGGTACTCAGTGGAGAGACTCACTGCCAGGGTAGAGACACACGCTCCCAGCTAACGAACTCGGCTACTGTCAGATTCAGACAAAATGCAGCACAAACCCCTCGGAAGCTCAGTGAAGTCGCCATGATGCAGTCATGCCTTGTTCATGCATCTCAATTGCTTCATTCTTTTCCCTCTACTTTTCTCCAGCATTGCACTCAAATATGCACGTTTGTCCTGCTCACACATTGCAGTCATTGTCTGCTGTATTTACGCACTGCTAGTGAACAAAGCCATTCAAGAAGACGTGCTAACAGATGGCAAGTTAGGGAGCAGAGAGATGGAGACAGAGATGGGAGAGAGCTCACACAGGTCCACATTCGTGGCCAAGCAGGCAGACGGAAAATAATGGAGGTGGAAGGGAGATGTCAGGGATAAGATATGTGTCCATATTTGCATATTGTACTCACACAGACAGACGTACAGTACCTGCAAACTCTGACATCTCTTTCTCCGATGGCACAAATGGGCCCAGACAGGCAGGCAGATGGAGAGAAACGGAGGCGAGATTGTTGTGTTTGCGCCGTGGCTGCCGTCTCCGTGTACATTGAAGTGCAGAGGAGGGAGCCTGCACGTCTTCGCGAACAAATAGTCAGATAGTGCCGTGTTTGTTCCTGGAGTGGCGTGACCGGCCTTCATGCCATCTCCTGTCACTTGACTGGCTCGCTAGCCTGCCGGTCGCCCTGGCTCCACACACAAAGCTTGCCCTTATTAGTGAGCCACGCGGGGCCCTGGCACTGGAATTTTAACAAGCTCCCAGAGCAGCTCAACCTTACGCTGATGTGCCCTCTCACAGGCACTAAACTTCCTGCTCCAGCAGCCCCGACCCAGCCACCAGTCAGCCAGGTCCCGTGTTGATATCTTGAGATTCTTGACTGGGAGTTAACGGCCAGAGATGCCTGAAGATACAGTCTCTAGAGGGTCACGCTGACCAAGGACGGACTAGTAGCCACATTCAATGTGCTAACACAACTGGAGTCTTTATTTTCACAGAGGGGATAATAGATTTCCCCCCTTCAGCTTGCTGAGCTCATTAGCGACAGCTTGATTGATTCTTCCCCCTTTTTGCTATGCAGATTAAGGCATGTTGTGGTGTGTGCTAGCTCATTTCAACCTGACAGCATGAAAAGTGGAGATACATTACAGGTTAATTCATCAGATATTTTTAAAGGCTCTCCAACAAACCATTTTCATGGTAGCTGGAGTATAAAGTTTGTGAGTTGTATCCTGGTTATCAGAAGGTGTATCCCATTAAATGTAGGAAGCAACAACAACCGCCGCTTTCACTTTGTTTTGCTGACTCAATGGTTTGACATTCATTTAAAACAGTCTAAGGGGAGTACATGGGAGGGTCTGTGGTGGGTAGAGAAATGTTGTCATTCCACAAAGGCAGCCAGCTCCATCAGCCACTCGCATGGGTGCCTGTCTCTGCTTGCTTCTCCTCAGGCTGTCTCTTTCTCTCTCCTCCCTCTCTCCTCCCTGTGGGGCCTCTTTTGCACTCAATGACTTCCATGTGGAAGTCTCCCCTTCCCCCTACAAAGTAAATATTTATAGCGGTGTGAAAAGCACGATGCTGCTGTCTTTGTGAACAACAACAGTATTTCCCCTGTTTCCCACTAACTACTAGGGGACGTCTCCAAGGCAAATAATTCAGAATGGATTGTTTTTCAGGGAAGGATTTAACTTCTAAAGGCGGCCATGTATTCTTAGGAGTGACTCCAATAAATTGCACTTAAAGGCTTAGCTCAGCATAATAAGCACGTGAATTTATGCTCGCTGCTGCATACAGGTTTACACCAAGAACCAAGTGGGCCATATTTCTGACGGCTGCATTTGTTTTTCTGAGCCGTAAACCATGTTGACGCTTTAATGTTTCAGCATCTGTAACACTCGTATTTACTTCTGTTGTAATTGTGCTTTTTTGTTCATGCATATAACCCTTTTTTTCAGTCAGTTGTGTCACTTTGTCTTCCAGTGGCATCACCAGCTATAGCCAGACGGGTGCAGGACACACCTTCGACCCCCCTGCCTTCCTCCTCTCTGTTGGTTATTTTCTTGGAGTGTTAGCCGGCTCCTTCCTCCTGGGTTTCATATTCACAGTCATAACAGCCCTCATATCCTTTCATCCCCTCCCATCTCTGCCTCTGCACCCCAAACTCAATTATCACCTCAGCATCCGCCGCAATCTATCCACTTCCTCGACTTGGTAATTGCCTCTCTAACAAACCCCTACTGTACCACCTGAACAAAAGCCACGCAGCTAAGTCTAAAGTGCTCCTGCGACATTAACGGCTGCAGAGAGGTCGTCAATCAAGCCAACAGCCTCCGATGACGTCTCGACTTGCGCCGTTGTCCAGCATTTCCCTCCGATCTTCTAGTTATGAGACTTTAGGATGAAAAATGAGCCTGTGTCAAGAGACGTTTGGGGGCACAGCTCAGCTCTTATTTACAGTGACTAATCTCTGGGTGCGAGCAAAGCACAAAGTGAGCATTTATTGGATTTTGCTGATGCTAACCGTAGCAACAGCCTGCTCTTTTGTGCCGTCTCAGGCTCAGTTTGACGTACAGTTGCTCAGGTATCTTTTAATTACTTGCTGTACCTGTTCTTGTTAATTACAAAAACAATCCGACCTGAGAAGGTGTTTTCATTGTTGTAAGCCAACAGGGTATTCAGTAAGGGGGTTGGGAATGCAGAGCGGCAAAATTGTAAACAATTAGCAGTCCTAATATTGTAATATTTACAGTAGTGACTCTCACAAATACTGAACTTCCAACCTGTAAATACGTACTGTATGTTTTATAAGGAAGCTTTGCCTGAGGGGATGTGGGACGGTGAGAAAGCAGGAGTGGGGTTGTAAACTTGTCTGTTGGAGAACTCACAGTAAGGATCTCATTAAGACCCAGTGGGTTACTGTAAATGGCAGATCCCCTGGCTTAGTGAGCAGCTTCTGCAGCTGCTTTTTGTTTGCGGAGGCTGCAGAGAAACACTGAACTGTACATGTAGTTTGCTGCAACGGTCATAAATTTGTATTGCAGTTGCAAACTGTAGCAAAGTGTCACGTACTGTTTGGTTATCTTCTTGTATATCTTTAACTCTCTTTCCACCTCACCAAATTCACTCGGCTACGTGAGAATCCACTGCTGGAAACATCCGTCTTCCTCCTGCTGTCCTGGAGCAGCTTCCTCTCAGCTGAAGCCTGTGGACTTTCAGGTGAGCGCTGCACGACTTATATGTCGTGTGTTTGTATGTGTGGCCACGTCAGTGCTGTTGGCAGCGTCGAGGTCAGACAGAATACAAATCCAGTTGGTGAACTGCTGCCCTTTTCCCCTCAGGCGTCCCTTCTCAACTGCATGCGCCGACTCGCTCGCTCCTCCACAATATCAGTGGCACAAGCAGCTGTTTGATTGGCAGGCTCTGCTGCTTCGATGCGTCTCGGTGGCTATTGGCACTCCGCAAACCTGGGAATGATGTGTGCGTGTTGTCCGCTGTCCAGACATGACCATCTGCACAATTCCCTCGCTCAAGAACAGATGAAAACCCACACCAGCATTAGAGGAAGGCCTTTCCCTTACATACACAGTTACCCTCTGAGAGTCCTTGGCGTTGTGGCGAGTCAATAATGTACAGATGAGAAAGTATCACCTCTCTCTACAGGGAACTGCAGGTACCAATCACATCCTGGGCTCAACCCCCATAACTCATTTTAAAACGGTGTCCGCCCTCCTCCGTCTGAGCGTGTTTGTACCTTTAGTTTGGAGATATCACACAGACAGGCAGCAAGCCATAATAGCATAATAGCATTCTTGCCCTAGCTGTTTGCACAGATTTCCTGGAAATGAACACGACCTTGCTTTGCTTTATCCATCACCAAGGGGAGGTTGCGTTTCTATTAAACTGTTAGATTTTTTTTTAGTGATTCATATTATCTGGAATCTCGGGTAGCTTGTGATTGGGAAAAAAAACAATTACGTGGCTCAGCTGCCTGGAATTGTCGTCATCTATTTCTTCGCCGACCAGTCGTAACGTAGCTCTGAAATATGAAGGTAGTGTACATATGTACACATTAGTGTTGTTGTTGTTCCTCCTGGCCTGATTGTGTCAGAGGGATTCCACTCATTCAGCTCTCTCCTACTTGGCAGTACTCCCTGTGGCCTGTGGAGGAGGAGAAGATGTTTTTAATGAAATAGTGTAACCTTTGCCTATTGGACCCAGATGCCCTGTCTATAAAGTACACCACTCTGGATGCTGCCCAGTGTGGGAGGCACACCGCAGCACAACCAAGGGCGGTGATTCTCAGTACTATGTGATGCAGAGCATCGGGTATTTTTAGTGCAGATACAACTTCTCTGTACTGTATTAATACCATAATAGAGTCCTGCAGGGAATGATGTATTTGTGTAGGCCAACCAGGAAGTTAGCATCACCCTGGTTCCTTCAACAAAAAGCTAATTTTTTCATTGGGTTTTGGATTATTGCAGATAATGTGGCAAACACACGTTTATGATATTTACACATTTTGGTCAGCATGTGAACACTTTTATGATTATCTAAGTGTGAATGCATACGACAGAAGTAAAAAGCTAACGTTAGGCTATTAACAAACTACACCACGGCTGTATGAATGCAAAAAAATACACAATGAGGCTGTAAAGGCGGACGAGTCGGCGTGATGACGTCTTGTAGTCTCATTTAGCCACTTGTTAGCAACCGCCTTTTTTTTACTGAAGTGTTTTATGTCGTAGAACAAAACCTTTAAATCATTTGTTTTAACCACACACCTTATTTCAAGCATCTAACTAAAAACCCATTCAAAATACCCACTGACTTCCAGACGAGGGAACCAGAAGTGCTAAAATGCTAACTCATTTCAAGGTTTTAGGACTCGTTAAGGCTGTGACGGTGAAGGAATTTCCCCTGCAGTAATAATGATTGGCACAATAGCACGTTGTAGCATAGTATAAATATATGGCACTCCCATTACAAAGAATTAATAAAAAGAAATAACAGCGGTTGTGGCAGTTGCTTGTCATCCCCTGCGGTTGGCTTGTCAATAGCGCGGTATTGCAAGATTGCAGTTATTGCGACGGCCCTACCTGCAGTGTTATAAAACAAATTCTGATGCTGATGATTTTTTGTCACAGTAATCTAAAAATGAGTCCTGTTCCAATCTTCAATGTTCTTGGTACAAAATTGCACCCTACAGTACAAAACTAATCTGCGGAGTGCTACTCTGTTCAAAGGCCTTTACTGGTCCATTTGGGGTGAAGCGGCACCTCGTACCGAGCGACCCAGTGAGCGATGGGAGTCCTCCCTGGTGTCCTTTGGTAATCAAGGCTCTTTCTGTCTCTGTTAATTGCTGGAGTTTAGTGAGGGTGTGCCTAATGACCCTCAGCCTCGCAGGGAGCCCTGCTATCATTAATCTTATGCCCCTCACAACTGCTCATTATTATGGGATGCATCTCATCTGTTGCCAAGAGTCTTTATGTGGATGGTGGATGATGTGTTACCTCTGTCAGTGTTATGTAAACCAAGGAGGATGTCGAAGCCCTAAACCAAATGGAACCAAAATGAGATCCGCCACGCTGGCATGCTCCATTAGACTTTGTTGAGCAGTGCTGGAGAGGACATTGTGAGCAGGGATTACTGGAGCTAGAATAGTGCAGGTACAGGTCAGCATCCTGGTGTGAAGGCGCATGGTGAAGAGAGAATAATGGACTGGCTTCACTTAGCAGCCTGAACCACAGGTGCTATCTTTTCTCTGCTGCCGTATTTATTACCGCCAGCTCCGTCCTCTAACTATTGCTCCCCATCACAGTAATTTCATATTTTTTTCCATCTTCTGTGATTCTCTCTCAAAGTAGAGGGAGCAAAAAATGTGAAATTGGATGCAACAAAGCAAGCATGTCCTGTGAGGCAGCAACCCACCTTTTATGCTATGCGTTTCAAATTCCAGCTCTCTGCCTCCTCTTTACCAGCAGGGGCCCTAATCACTCCCCCCCCACCCTGTTTCCTCTCTCTGCAGAGCTGCTTCTCTTTCTCCTTCTCTACTTTTGCTTGTTTTGCCTTTTGTTAATTTCTGCTCCTCCACATCTGGCACGATCTACAGCGGTGACGTCATCCCTGATCATTTATCATTCCCAGAGCTTCACGTCTCTGGAGTAGAAATGGAAGTAATGTCTTAGGCCAGAAACATGAGGATGCTTGAATTGGGTTGGACAGCACATTTTGATTAAGTTGTTTATACAGCTGGACTTTACTGGAACCAGGACAATAGGTGGATACTGGGTTGGGCCGGTCTGATCTGGTGTCACATACTTCATACTCAAATGCAGAAGAAGCTGCACTAAGGAGGATTCAATTGGATTCTTGGACTTTTATGTGAATGCTACATTGTTCTGCTAATATTTCTCATGTTTTAATCATCATTTCCAGATTTAATTTGAAAATCATGCATTTTTATCTGTTCAAAATGTACCTTAAAGGGAGAAGTATTTAATACTCTTATCAACATGGGAGTGGGAAAATATGTTTGCTTTATGCAAATGTATGTATATATCTATTATTGGAAATCAATTAACAACACAAAACAATGACAGATATTGTCCAGAAACCCTCACAGGTTCTGCATTTAGCATAAAACAATATGCTCAAATCATAACATGGCAAACTGCAGCCCAACAGGCAACAACAGCTGTCAGTGTGTCAGTGTGCTGACTTGACTATGACTTGCCCCAAACTGCATGTGATTATCATAAAGTGGGCATGTCTGTAAAGGGGAGACTCGTAGGTACCCATAGAACCCATTTACATTCACATATCTGGAGGTCAGAGGTCAAGGGACCCCTTTGAAAATGGCCATGATAGTTTTTCCTCGCCAAAATTTAGCGTAAATTTTGAGCATTATTTAGCCTCCTTCTCGACAAGCTAGTATGACGTGGTTGGCACCGATGGATTCATTAGGTTTTCGAGTTTCATATGATGTCAGTATCTTCTCTCTAGCTTTAAAGCCCAGCCCGCTACAACCTAAATATCACAAGTTGCATTAATGCGTTAAAGAAGTTAGGTCGTTAAAATGAATTTTCGTTAATGCGTCCGATCAGTTGCTCTGATTTAAAAAACTGCCGGGTTGAACCGTGCAAACAAAGGCTCTTTTCACAAATCATTTTCCTATGAAGGAAGAACCTCCTACAGCATATTCTCAACATGAGAGGCCCCAAGGCTCCGTGTGTTCACCAGCACACGAACATACACAGCCTGATTACAAAATATGTGCATGTATCAGCCATTTTGCATACTTTGTTCTAATTAGATACAGCACATTGTTTAACTCCCTCCTGTTTATAGAACACTCCTCCATGAGCCTTTCCAAAAAAATGTTGATGCTACAACCCACAGATGTCATAGATGTTTAATACTTCATTGGCTATTTTATGGGCAGAAATATGTGACACAAAACTGAATTTGAAACATTTATATTTGAATTTCTATTGTTATTCCGAATAATTGCATTGAAAAATCTGAATAGCATAATATGAAATTGAATTTATTAGTTTGGAAGTAAATTCCAATAAACTTGAAACTGAATGTAATATTATGAAACTGAATTCAGTTACTCCGAAACTGTATTTGATCCTCACTAAAAAATTCACCTCTCTATACTTCTACATTCAGTTCTCACATTTCAAACTCAGTTCTTGTAATTCAGTTTACTGAGACATGCATTCGCAATCGAGTGCAGATTCACAGAACTCCGGCCCGTGTAGCCTGCGTTTGTTTATTGATTAAATCCTGAAACCAAAGTGGCAGAAAGGAAATATGACAGCTACAGTAGCTTGGAAAATAGCGATACGAGGCACTGAATTTGATGAATTTGCTGTTTATCAGACCACAAATGAGACTAGAATTAGCGAGCTGCAGCACCCCGCGGTCCCCTCTGTCTAACGTTATCTCACTCCCCGCCGCTGGAGAACCGGGAGGAGAGCAGGCTGCTGCTGCTGATTCAAATTCAGTTTTTTAATGCAATTATTCAAGTTGAGCAATTCAAATTCGAGCATAAATGATTCAAATTCAGTTCCCAGTGACACATATTCCTGCCCATACTATTTGGTTATTTTCATTCATTTCACTTGCGTGTTTCTTTATCTTTCAGGTATTGTGGCGGTGCTGTTTTGTGGCTTGAGCCAGGCGAGATACACAATCTACAATCTATCCTCGGAGGGCCGGACCAGGACCAAGCAGGTGGGTTCATGGAGGATGATTGAGGCCTGTTTCACTGTTGTTTTCAAACAGCATTTGTCCAGTCACTTTGTGCACGTTGCCTTTTGATGCCAATGTTTGTGTCTGGCGTGCGCAAGCAATCATTAATTGCCATTAGTGCTGTGGTTGTCCGGTGGGTGACTGTGTGGGAGGCCGGTCTCCAGCTATCTGCTTAAAAGGCTGAGCACACACAGAGGCCAGCGCACTGTCATACTGTACCGGCAAGCTTCACAGAGGAGCAAATAAATCAGAAGTACACACATATACTCATATATGCATTTATTATTCATTATCGGTGCCACAGTAGAGCTAACTGTTTATCACAGAAAAGCCTTTTAAAAGGCTGCGCAGCACAGCCGTAGCCTTGCCTATAAAGTGGATTGGCTCAATGCATGTGTATGATGCAGTGTGTTTACTTGGCAGAATGCCTTTATCTACATTTTTATGATTTATACATGCAGCTGCAGCTCAAAGGACAAGACAAAGGGATTTAGTGTATGCAGACACTGGTTGAATAGCTAGTAGGAGAAATATTTCTCTCTGTGGCAGCTCTTGTCCTTGTGATGTGAGACTCTTAAGGGAAAAGGTACTTTTATTCAATTAGATAGCTTTTTACCAAAGCTGGTTTAAAACAGAAAATAATAAATCATTAATGAAATCATAACATCTGCTCTAAATTACTCCAGATACAACATAAGGACCTTAATTAATATTTGATTTATTATGCAGAAATGCCCCATTAAAATAATTCAAATTCTATTTTCTTTCACAGTAAATGACATCCAAGCTCTTTGGATCATTACAGGAACTGTAGGACTCACTTGTAATATTCCTTTAATCAGGAAGCAAGGAAGCAAGTCCGGAAATCTGCTCTTTCCACATTTCCACAAACGACATGTTTCCAATAAAACTCTTTAACAAGACAATGATGACAAAAACATGTCTGGTGCTACGTTATGGCCTCGAGCTGTAGATGTTTGCAGTTGCAACCTCCAAAAGGATCAGGGAATAACGTCAACACTGGATTTGTCATGTTTGTGCAAATCTAAGCCTGTTTACTCATTTCAGATATGATCCGAGTCCTTCACTTTCACCCCGCCACACACACACACCCTGAACCCCTCCCCATCCCGGATGACCTTCTCCCTCATGATCCTCTCATACCCTTTTTATAATTTGCAGCTCTTTGAAGTCTTCAACTTCCTGGGGGAGATTTTCATCTTCAGCTACATGGGATACGTATTGTTGGCGTTTCCTCGCCACGTCTTCAAAGCCCTCTTCATTACTGGAGCATTTGTATCCTTTTCTGCTACATGATGGAACGTCTTCCCTCCCTGCTGTGCAGCCTTTGGATCCCACTCGGACCCCAGAAATGAGGTTCGGTGCCTTTTTTGGTCTGTCTCTTACACACATTTCTCATCTGCCACTTATTTGACCTGAGTAGTTACCCTGTTTTCTATCTTGCCTCTCTGCTGCAGTGCAGTGCAGTAATTTCCCCAGTCCTTTAAAAAAAAAAAAAAAAAAAAAAAAACCTCAGCACTTAAATTGTACAGGTTTGATCCGGTGAGCTCTGCAAATGCCATTCAGTCGGTCTCCCATGATCACCATCTCTGCAGATTAAGATGCTGCAGTGCAGCGTTTGCTCTGAGGAACGCCTATAAAACAGAAATTTAAATAGGTCTTTTATTATTGTTACTGCTGCCTTGTTTCCGTTCTCTAGCAAAGCTCAGCGGAATAAAGATGTTTGCCTGTTTGAAATAAGCTTACAGTACTTTAATTTGTAGTGGGTTTAAGCACCGTATCCCTGTTGAGGTGGAAGATTGAATCTTATTAGTTCTAGATCTCCAGTGAAAGAGGTTTCTGCTCTTCTTTATGGTATTCCCATGTCGTTAAAGGACTCTAAATGCTTTTAAAACTGTTAAACATCTGATGAGGCATATTTGCTTTTGTTGCCCAGAAATGAAAGATATTGTTTGGTGGTGTATTTATCTCACTAATTTATCATTTACTGGCTAAATGTAGGAACGGAAATTGAATAGAGAAAGATTTGTGTTAATTAATTGTTTAAAGGACCAGTGTGTAACATTTCAGGGGATCTATTAGCAGAAATTGAATATAATATTCATAACTTTGTTTTCTTTAGTGTATAATCACCTGAAACTAAGAATCGTTGTGTTTTCGTTAGCTTAGAATGAGTCCTTCATATCTTCATAGGGAGCGGGTCCTCTTCAAGGAGTCCGCCATGTTGCTTCTCCATGTTTCTACAGTAGCCCAGAACGGAAAAAACAAACTCTGGCTCTAGAGAGAATTTCACGTTTTTATGTTACCTGAAGGCCACCGTAGTTCTCCAACGCGCTTTTGAAACTGCGGTAACGTGAGCCGCTGAGTGCAAAACAGCCGTACCGCCAGCCGCCGTCTGACTACCGTTGCTAGGATGGCCTCTGAGTGAGTTTTGCACTCGGCGGCTCACGTTACCGCAGTCTTGGAAAGGGAGGAGTGAGTGGAAGGGTACTCAGTTGATTGCAATCTGCAACCACACCACTAGATGCTGCCATATCCTACACACTGTCCTTTAATCATCATATATCAACAAAAATGCAAAACATTTTACTGGTTCCAGCTTCTCAAATATAAAGATTATCAGTTTTATATCAGTGAATATCCTTGAGTTTTGGGCTGTTTCTCAAATGAAACATGTAATCAGCAGATTAGGCTCTGGGAGATAATAATGATGAGCATTTCTTTCACAAAATGATTAATTGAATAATCAGAAAAAATAATGATGATTAATTAATTGATGTAAGTTTGACACAGTTTGACATCCAGATACGTCCAATGTATCTTCAATGTACAGCCATCTAAAATCAATCAGAATCAGAAATAATTTAATGTACAGTTGCTCTCGTATAAAAAGCATAAATAAATGTAAAAAATAGAAATAAAGGAGTTTGTAACAAGTAAATTACGTACATAATACTACAATATATAACACAGTATATGTAGTGAAATATAAATAATAATGAAAATAAGTGAAAAATATGTGCATCAAACACATACAATATATAACCACAGTGCAAAATAAGTAAATACAATGCAAGTTAAATATAAATGCAAGAATAGTATAATATTTCTTGAAATGTACGGTATAAATGCAGTATTCATGACAGAGTATTGCACAGTTGAATTATTGTACAATTTATGGTACAGTTTAATCCGTATTGCACTTGAGAATAATTATAAATTATGGGATAGCAGCTGCTGAAGCAACAGTTAATGCTCAGAATCAAAGGGCAAGAGCTTCTTAGACTTGATATTTTGCACCTCGACTCAAAAACCATGCAGGCAGAAATCCATCACAGGAGATGCATTAGTTCCTCCTCTGACTGGAGTCTCTGCAGACCAGAATGCAATGCAGCTACAATCCATGTTACGTTAACAAAAAGCCATCAGTTTCTTAATGATACTCATCACATGTTAAAGTTATACTATCATAACAGATGTTTTCATATCACAGCTGTTGTTGTATCCGTCAGCTTTAGCTCCTGAGGGGGGAACCGAAGGGTAGTAATGGACTGCTGGTTACAACTGTCCTTGCCTGAGAGCTGGCATGACCATAGCAGCGAATGCCTGAGGAGAGAGTCTAGTGGCCGCACTCCAAGGGGTTGTTCTTTCACAGTCCAGTGCCCAGATGGCCAGCAATTATTATTACAATCCATCTTCCACCATAGGGTCAAAGGAGCCAGAGAAAGAGTCCACTGAGCAGATTCTTTTTCCAATGCTCTTATGTTCAGCGTGAGGGGCTGCCAGGGAGAAAATGTTTGACTTGAGCTTTGAGCCTGTTTAGCTTTGTCCTCAATTGTGCTCCCACAACAAAAGCTCAGAGTGACTAACTACACTCACTGGGAGCTGACCCGGATGTACAAACAGGAATAAATGGAGGTCAAAGTCCTCTTGTACAATGTTAAAAGTGTCTATAAAAATGAAATAACCCCTGCGATTCAACCCTGCTAATCGCTCTTTGGTTACGCAGTAGATTTTAATCACCATAGCCAGCCTTCGCCAGTGACAATGGAGATGGGCTTTATTGGAAATGAGGCTGAGATGAAAGTGCTTAATTACCTCCATTCAAATAGCTTAGAGGCCTTTGATAAAGAGAGATGACTGCTTTTGGGAGCAGGATATTGCTTTTGAAAATCCATAGGGTGCATGAGATCTAATATTGACTGCAGGGTGCGAGGGAGCTCTGTTTTAGTAATAGCCCTGTCAGACTAGGGTCCCCCGCCTAAAATATTGTTCCCTTTATTATTCCAGGCATCATATTTGGACTTAATGTTGAAAAGCTATGATGCTAACGCAGGGGTGCCTACCTGCATAAATTATTTTATGCACCAAAACACAATGAGTGGCTGAAAAAGTGTAAAAGAGGATCTCAGGCTGCATTCAGGCTCATATCAGGTTAGGAGGATTTATGGGGCTCCAGTAACTTCTTCTAAAAGTATGACAAAAGACGTTAAGTGTAGCAGCTACGTCCCCGATAATCGTACAGATATCCTCTCCCTAACTGCTGCCCGGGACACTTAGCATTCAGTGCCATCCTATGTGAGACATCAAAGTGTGTGTGGAGGGCAGAGACAGCTGGCAGAGCCTGATTGGCTTCATGCCTCGGCATGGTGCCACACCGCTGTGTTTGCATCCTAAACAGCAAATATTCAGAGATTATTTTTTTGATATGTGTGCGTGTGTGTGCACGTGCATATATGTTGATATTCATGGGGGTATTTTTACAGCCTGATCTTGCATAGAATTAGTACTTTTGTATTTAGTTTGGCATTAACTGTCATGTATTTTGTCTCATATATATTAATGGATTATGATTATGATTAGAATAAATGAAGCAAGATCTTAACTTATCAGTAATTTACCCAAACCTTAAACAAGACTGCAGACTTTGGGACTCAATCTCAAACAGCTTAAAGGATAACTTTGATATTTTTCAACCTGGATCCTATTTCCCCATGTTTTTATGTATGTTTCTAACATTTTTTTATTTATAACGTTAGTTATGTGTCCAAGTCCAGCTCAAGGAGAAGTCTCGTGGTGAAATCTGAATATCCGTATACTCTGGCTCAAATAAAAACGGGCAAAAGACCTCATCCACATTGTCGAAATCATCTAAATATTCAGCCATGACATTGAAAATGTTTTAGATAACACGAAGCTACGCTTTCTGTACTCCAACATAACAAACTCTGCCTGGCTGCCACCTGCGTTTCCACCATGGATGTATTCCACTATTCCACCGTTGTCTTCCAGGCAACACGTCACCTCGCCAGATTTCAGAACGAGACTTCTCCTTGAGCAAGACTCTTTCCATAATGCTGTCAGACACTTTTAATAACAATCAGAGCCTGTCATGGCAAAGACGAGCACTTTTAGTGGACGTAAATGACGATGCAAGCTTGCCCCAATAGGACTACATTGCAACTAGGGCTGTCAAAGTTAACGTGATAATAACGCGTTAACGCAGATTCATTTTAACGCCACTAATTTAACGCATTAACGCAACTTACGGGCTCAGTTTTAAATCTAGAGTTAAAGACACTGGCATCATATGAAACTAAAAAAAACCTAATGAATCCATTTGTATCAACCATGTCATACTAGCTTGTTGCGAAGAAGGTTTAATAACGCTCCAAACTTGTGCCAAATTTTGGCGAGGAAAAACTGGCATGGCCATTTTCAAAGGGGTCCCTTGACCTCTGACCTCCAGATATGTGAATGTAAATGGGTTCTATGGGTACCCACGAGTCTTCTCTTTACAGACATGCCCACTTTATGATAATCACATGCAGTTTGGGGCAAGTCATAGTCAAGTCAGCACACTGACACACTGACAGCTGTCTGAGTTTGCCATGTTATGATTTGAGCATATTGTTTTATGCTAAATGCAGTACCCGTGAGGGTTTCTGGACAATATCTGTCATTGTTTTGTGTTGTTGATTGATTCCAATAATAAATATATACATACATTTGCATAAAGCAGCACATTTGCCCACTCCGATGTTCATAAGAGTATTAAATACTTGACCAATCTCCCTTTAAGGTAGATTTTGAACAGATAAAAAATGTGCGATTCATTTGCGATTAAATATGGACAATCGGGATTAATCGTGATGAAATATTTGAATCGATTGATAGCCCTAATTGCAACTGAACTTAACTTTAACTGAAACCATGCATTCCTAACAAAAAACATGTCTCTGGGACTGCCAGTTTTTTTTCCTGATATGATTCCAAGAAATTGTGATTTTTTCATGGAAAAATATTCAGATTTCCATGGCAACTTGTTGACTCATGAGTGTACTTCAACCTGTGAGTGTGTCTCAGTCACAAGTATTCTCCTTAATCTGCGCTCATAACAGCTCTCCATCTTCGTATCAAGAGCCTTTAACATCTACCCCTTCTCATTCCTCCTAAACCTGGGACGCACAACCAAGATACCCTGCTCCTTCCAGCACTTCATGACGTTTGCAGGTACAGTTCTTGATTTATTTTTATTTGTAGCAACATTTTGCACTTTTGGACCTTGCTGAAAAATTCTGTCTGATCACATCTCTGGCTGCTGTTTTGATAAACGTTGGGTCGGTGCTGCAAGAAACTCGAAAATGAAAACTTTTCCCCTAATTTATCCTATGAAACCTCTTTAATTATTCCATTCTCTTCACTGCCTGCAGCTTATGGCATTAGTGAGGATGCTGAAAGATTGTGTCCCCTGTGGAAGATATGTGTGTGTGTGGGGCATTTTTGCATTAATTGATGTCGTCAGAATCTTAGATTTCTTTAAAAATAATTCACTCTCAGCCTTTTCTATTTTTGCATCTGTATTTTGGAGAAGACTAAATAAGGCATCGCCTCACTTTGGAGTCTAATGGTTGAAGCTCTGAGCAGTTTGATGATGCAGTAGAAAGGAATATTCGATGTGAAGTGATGTGTGGTAGTGCAGCAGCAGCATGTTTCGCTGCTTGCCTGACCCACTTTACCTCTTACGTAAGAAGGTTTCTTTGTAAAAAGCCCTTGTCTTGCTATTTTTCAAAACTCCCCCACCACCACCACCACCTCCCCCATCTGTTTCACGTTGTGGCAGTAAAGGATTTACTCTGGGAATTGTTTTGGCTTTAGGTATTATGTCATAACAGCAGTCCAGAAGTTTGCTTGCTGGTGAGCAGCTGGTCAACGACAGTGATACTCAGGGTGTAATCTGTTACCCGTGGACAGAGTTATTAACCGGATAGCTCTCTCCTGTATATAATTGGTTGGTAGGTGGTTGTCTGACGGCTTGATGGATGGCAGTAATCCAGCTGTTTAATCAGAAATGTCTTCTCTGCTCTCAGGTTTCAGGGGGGCTGTAGCGTTTAGCCTGGCTATAAGAGACACATCAACGGAAGTGAGGCGCACCATCCTCACCACCACTCTGCTGCTGGTTGGCTTCACCGTCTGGGTGCTGGGTACGGCGGCTCAACCCGTGCTGCGGCGCCTGAACATCAGGTTAGTGCAGCGGTCTGCAACCTGCAGCTCTTTAGCCCCTCTCCAGTGGCTCCCTGTGGATTTTTAAAAATGGAAATGAACAACTGTTTTTTGTTTACATTTTCATTTTTATTTATCATTGTTGTAGGTCTATGGTACGACGGTACGACGGAGTATTAGGGTCACATTGAGGAAAAAATATAAATCTGAGATTTCGAGAATAAAGTCATAATATTACGAGAATAAAGTCATAATATTATAAAGTAGTAATGTTACGTGTTATTTTCTTTTTTTCTCGTTAAGTTATGACTTTATTATCGTAATATTACGACTTTTTTTCTCGTTACGTTATGACTTTATTCTCGTGATATTACAACTTTTTTTCTCGTAACGTTATGACTTTATTCTCGTAATATTACGACTTTTTTTCCTTTAACGTTATGACTTTATTCTCGTAATATTACGACTTTTTTTCTCGTTAAGTTATGACTTTATTCACGTTATATTAGGACTTTTTTTCTCGTAAAGTTATGACTTTATTCTCGTAATATTACGACTTTTTACTCGTTAAGTTATGACTTTATTCTCGTTAAGTTATGACTATATTCTCGTAATATTACGACTTTTTTTTCTCGTAAAGTTATGACTTTATTCTCGTAATATTACGACTTTTTTTCTCGTTAAGTTATGACTTTATTCTCGTAATATTCCGACTTTTTTTCTCGTTAAGTTATGACTTTATTCACGTAATATTACGACTTTTTTTCTCGTAAAGTTATGACTTTATTCTCGTAATATTCCGACTTTTTTTTCTCGTTAAGTTATGACTTTATTCTCGTAATATTACGACTTTTTTTCTCGTAAAGTTATGAGTTTATTCTCGTAATATTACGACTTTTTTTCTCGTAAAGTTATGACTTTATTCTCGTAATATTAGGACTTTTTTTCTCGTTAAGTTATGACTTTATTCTCGTAATATTACGACTTTTTTTCTCGTAAAGTTAGGACTTTATTCTGGAAATCTCCGATTGTTTTCCCCTCAATGTGACCCTAATACTCCGTAGTCCATTTACACTTGGGCCCTCACTGCATTAGACTTATATACTATATACTTAGACTTTAGGCTGTGTTACCTTCATCACAATGCTCAAATGTTTTGCGGCTCCAGACAGATTTCTTTTTTTGTTTTTTTGCCTAAAATGGCTCTTTTGATAGTAAAGGTTGCTGACCCCTGGGTGTCACGCCGCCGAGTGACACAGTCAAGTCAAACGTATCGTCCTGTCTCTCTTCTCCATCGTTTGTGGTTTCACACAGACAGACACAGCTTAATTGGACTCTCACATTAAGTATTCAGCCCTCTTAATATGCAACAGCTCTTGGTAAAGCTTTCCTCTGCATGCTAGAGTTCTGCCTCCTCCCCCTAGCTGCTCAGCCTAACACAGCCACTTAGCACACAGAAACCACACAGTACACACAATACTGTAGGCACATATAGAGAACACACAGTCCCACACAAGTCTGCGTACTATCTGGGATTCGAGGCCAGTGGGCGATAATGATTAAGGAGTGCAGAAGAGGCGTGAAGGATGCAATGCCATAATTAGATACTTATGTTATTAAAGTGTAATCTATGGCCCAGATCACAGTGGTATAATTTTCTGCCACGGTCTTTCGAGGCAGTGCTTTTGAGTCTCCAGTGGTTTTCAGTTGCGTGTGTGTGTGTGTGGGTGTGTACATGTCTGTCAGTGAAGCCTATTGTAACTGTAAGAAAAATATCTAAAATCAGCGCAGACAAAGCAAATGTCTTTTATTGTGATAGAAGAGCAGAAGAAGTAAATAAAAGCATCGGTGAGAAACAAGAAGCAGTTCAGTAAAACATTGAAGAAGCCCTAATTGGATATTTCTAAACTGTATTAAAAGTAAGAACATAAAAAAATATATCCAATATATCCCAAAGTGCACACCCTGAACTATTTTTGAACATTAAAACAACCGCTTTCAAAGCTGCAAAACACAGACAATGAGGCAATTTGTGATGTGAAACCAAACCTGGAGGAGCTCTATTGCAGATTGGCTTTTGGTAATTCAATCTGCCAAGTTGTTGGTTTGAGCTTTTACAGCCAAACAAGCGTCATTTCATTGTAATGCTAACGTTTATGAACCGGACAAAGAACCAATATCTCTGTAAAATCGCCCCCCCCCCCCCAGGGTTACTGGATCTATGTCCACAAACATGGGTCTCTTGTTGTGTGTCAGTTGAGCAGCTTAAGGAGTTTTTGCTCTGTTGTATGTAGATCCAATCTTCACCAGGACTGAACTGTGTGAGAATTCGGGGTCACAGATTACACAAAGCAACTTCCAAATGCTGATGAAATGTGAAGATAGATTCCTAAGGGCTATTAGTAGTTTTTTTTTTAAAACAATAATGTATGATCGCCTTTACTGTTACAGTCTCTCTGGCTCCTGATTGGCCCGTTACTCTGCCTCTACTTCACTTCATGATGAGTTCATGATCCTTTGTTGTTGTATTTCTAACCAACATTAAATATTTGTGACTGAATAGGCAGCAAAGTTACACGAAAAGGTGTATGAATGATAAAATAATGCGCAAGGCATTTAGCGTGCAATAAGAACGCCTTTCTTGCTTTTGGCGTGTCATTTGTACGCCACATAGTGCAGTGTAAACACATCCGCGTAAATATGCGACGCTCAGAGCTAGTGATGTAGAATGAAGAGCGAAGCAGGTGGGGACATACAGGGAAACATTGTCTTTACGTTGTTTCAGTACGTATTTTACTTGTGTTTTTTAGTGACGTTTGTGACGCGTTTTCCGTACTTATGTTACGTTGTTTCCATACGTATTTTATTTGTGGTTTTTGTGAAATGTTTTCAATACTTATGTTACGTTGTTTCCGTACGTATTTTACTTCTGTTTTTTAGTGATGTTTGTGACGTGTTTTCCGTTCTTATGTTACATTGTTTTAGTACGTATTTTACTTGTGTTTTTAATGACGTTTGTGACGTGTTTTCCATACTAGCTTTACGTTGTTTCCGTACGTATTTTACTTGTGTTTTTAGTGACGTTTGTAACGTGTGCTCCGCACTTATGTTACGTTGTTTCCGTACGTATTTTATTTGTGGTTTTTGTGACATTTGTGACGTGTTTTCCGTACTTATGTTACGTTATTTCCGTACGTATTTTACTTGTTTTTAGTGACGTTTACTTAGTTTACATACTTAGTTTAAGGCCAACCATGACGTTTTTCCTAAACCTAAGTGAGTGTTTTTTTGTTGCCTCAACCTAACTGTGAACGTTACCGTAGTTTTGTTGCATGGCGTACAAATGACACGCGAAAGGCCTAAAATACGTCCTCATGACACGTGGAATGTCTTTGTAATCTTGTGCTGTTTATACGCCTTCCCCTGAGACCGCTTAGAATAACACATAAATTACAGAAATTAGTTATTGAAATAGTAAATGTAATGTGAAATAGAAATGTAAAACAGCAGGCATAAAATCATGTTGGAAGGAACCCATTTCTTATAGTAATAGCTTATTGAGAAAATTGGTTTCCAGGGCCTTTAAATTGGCACACAGTGGCCGATTGTGCAGCCGAAATAATAATGAAAATGCATAATGTGACAGGTATTTTATTAAAATATTTTATTAGTTTAATTACTCTTTTTTTTATATTACTGTTTTACCTCATGCCTCCTTGCATGTGTGTGTGTGAATACATGTGTACCTGTGTATATCTGTCCTGAATACTCCACCTCTACTGACTGCATATTTCTATCCCCATGATACTGCCGTCTTTGTGGGTAGTCGTTCCATCTCAGGAGCCCATCACAGTACACTGAGTCGAGCCTTCAGGCTTGTCATGTTTCACAGAATAGCTCTGTTTTCCTCACTTCCCATCCCAAACTCCCACCTCTACTTCCCTCCTCGTCTCCCTTCCCTCAGCCGATTGTATGAAGTGAAGGGACAAGTAACAGCTTTGAAAGACTTCATTTCGGTGAATAATACATTACATCTTCTTCACCTGGAGCAATTTAACTTCCATTCAATCTCTGAAATGGCTCTGTGGAGGAGTCTTGTTGTACTCTGTGTGAAATTACTCCGCTCTTTTTTTTTTTTTTTACCCCTATAGCTACCTTAAAAGACCTACCACCGCAGGCGTCAAAAAAAAAAAGAAAAAGAGGTACTAAAATGTCTTTTGTTTCCACTTTGTGAAATTTCCTCAAGAAAGCTGATATATCACGGGTAATAAGGTGCTGGGTGTACGTGTGTGTGGGTGCAGTAAAGCAGGCCAGTCTGCATTTTCATACACTGCAGACAGGAAATGATGATGATCTCTCTTTCAGCCTGACATATGTGTTTTGAATTTTCAATTCCGGCCGCTATTCGATCTTTTCGAGGTTGTAGTGAGCTCAATTTTAAAGCTACAGTATAGTGAAGTTCTAACATCATATGAAACTAGAAAACCTAATGAATCCATCGGTACCAACCATGTAGCTTGTCGAGGAGGAGGTTGAATAACGCTCCAAAGTTACGCCAAGGAAAAACTGGCATGGCGATTTTCACAGGGGTCCCCTTGACCTCTGACCTCCAGATATGTGAAAGGTTCTACGGGTACCTACGAGTCTCCCCTTTACAGACATGCCCACTTTATGATAATCAAGTGCAGTTTTGGGGCAAAAAACATGCAGTTTTTTGCATGCAGTACAAATGTGTTTTTTTTTTGCCTATTCTAAAATGGTTTATTTCTGGTGTGTTTTTTATACTATGACAGTTTTCTTAAAATTAAATTTAAAAAAAATTGTAATATATTCCCTTGCTTACAGTATCGCGATATATTGAATCGCAAGCCCTGTATCATGATACGTATCGTATCGCCAGATTTTTGCCAATACACAGCTCCAATATTTAGGCCTTTCCAGATAAAAGTAGATCTTGAAATTAGCTGGGAAAACTCATTTTAAGCTACTGTATATCTCACTAGTATTAGGAGGTGTTGTTAGTCATAATAAGCCTGTAATGCTAAAAAGAAGTATTTTTTACAAGATATTCAAGATGCATTATCTGAAAACAAGTCCCTATATCTCACTGAAATGTTACTTGTTAGGTGATCGTGTCTTATATTAAGTGTTATGAGATATTTTGACTAGTTATTAGACAAATATACTTGGTGATTTTACGTTTATAGGAGGGCAGTCATGCGTTGGTGTTTGTATGTACTGAATATTGTGGTGCATAGGTCTACTGTACGCTGGTTTCATCACTATCACCCCTGCCGAGTGTAACCCAATGACATAGAACAGCAAGAAAGAAAGTTTCCAAGCACAAAGGCTCTAGAATTCATCTATTTTATAACTGAGGCTCAAAGGAAAAACATATCATGTCAATATAGGATGCCAGTGTTTATTCCACGCTGCTATCATAAGACTCTCACAGCCAGCAACGAACATGCACAAACACATATATGCAAACACACACTCAGAAATGCGTGGCGTACGGGGGTGAGCTGAGCTGAGACGTGATGAGCCGTCTGTCAGGCTGAAATGTCAAATTCATATCCTTCATGTTTAGATAGATGCTTACGGCTCAAACCAGACGAGAACTACATAGTAAAAAAAAACACTGCCTCCGTATTCAGGAGTCAGCTCACTGTTCAGTCGGACACAAACAAAAGCAAAATGCGCTTTTAAAGCCTAGACTGTCTGCCTCTCCTCCTCTCACCAGTTCCTTTCTTTTTCTCTCCACTCCAGTCTCAATTTCAAGGTACATTATTGCCCGCACTTGAGAGTTTCATCATGCCCCCGCAAAATAAAAGTGATTATTTACACTCAGATGCATACAGTAATGAAATTGTTATGTTCCTGTATTGTGCAATTGATAGTAATTATTGATATATCTCAACACAACTTGACCATGAAACTGTATAATGGTCATTTTTCTTTTCCTCTGGTTCTCGTTTTCTCATGCACTGTCATGCTTGTTGCTTCAGACCAATCCCAACCTCCAGGGTCGTCTCTGCTTTCCGATGAATAAACCCACACACTTGTCAGTTAATGGTAGTTTTACTCCGCAGGAGGGAAAAAAAAAACCGATTATACTCATCTGAGAGAAATGTCTGAAATAAAATTTAAAAAAATATGAGAAAAACAGTAATGTAAAAACAAACATAAAGGGGTCTATTATTATTCAAGCGTAAATGCAAGCTCAACCAACCGACAAGCTTTGGTGTCTAAGGATGAAAACTCAACCTTGGTGCAGTGCAGCACAGTCTGGAAAAGAGAAGTCTTTTTTTAGCTGTGCTTTATGTATACATGTTGAAGATGAAATGCAAGCCTGAGATGTAACGGTAGGGACATTTTACCACCGGTTGATAAACTTGTGTTACCGATTACACCTGATATTTTACAAGAAAAGATGACGCTCAATATGTGCAGAGCGCTGACTTTGACCTTTAACGTTGGATGGCTGTGTGTCTGGCCTCTCCGGTCCAGCTTTCGCTGCGGTGCCGCAGGTTTCCACCTGGCGCCGCTGCACCGCCCACACCGGCTGTGAACGCTTCGTGTGGTGATTACCTCATTAACGCTATGGGTAAAGCATTGGGTTTAAATCCGAAATTTTTCAACAACACCGGTAACACCGACTACCGCAGAAAGCCTACTGATATGTTGGAAAATTTTGAATTTTTGTAACTGGTGCCTTGTGGAAATGAGAAATATCTCAACTTTGGCAATATGTAGTATGACTCTTGGATTATATATACTGTATAATGAGTTATGGGATAAGATTCTTTTAAATAATCTTACATGTAAAGGAACAGTGTGTAACATTTCGGGAGATCTAATGGCAGAAATGGAATATAGCTTACATAACTATGTTTTCATTAGTGTATAATCACCTGAAACTAAGAATCGTTGTGTTTTGGCAGCTTAGAATGAGCCTCTCCTCTTCACGGAGTCCTCCATGTTGCTCCGCCATGTTTCTACAGTAGCACAGTCAAACTCTGGCTCTAGAGAGAGCCTTTCACGTTTTTACGTTACCCGAAGGCCACCGTAGTTCTTCAACACAATTGTGAAACTGCAGTAACGTGAGCTGCAGAGTGTAAAACTGTTGTAACGCCAGCCGCCGTCTGACTTCCGTTGCTCCCTAAAGTAGTGTTATTATGGTATGGATGGCCTCTGGGGGAGGCGAACGGCGTTACCACGGTTTTGCGGCTCACGTTCTCGCAGTCTTGGAAAGGGAGGAGTGAGCGGAGGAATACTCAGTCGGTTAGTTGCAATCTGCAACCTCACCACTAGATGCTGGCAAATTATACACACTGTACCTTTAATCTTTGGAGTATATGTGATGATTTAAGAGATTTGGTTTTATACAATGAGTATTACTAATGGTGTATTTGGTGGCTCACACCTGGTGCTAATTAATGATTGAATATTACTGGCTGTTTGTCCACAATATTCAAGTTTTAACTATAGGTTAAAACATGTGAGGCTTCATTTTTATAGATAAAAGATACATAGAAGAGGTTTATGTGATAGTGAACAGGTTTTGTGTGTGTGCACGTCACCACTTTACTGTTACACGCAGACTGATTGTATTTGTGCTACTCCATTCTTGTGTGGAGCCTTGAAATAACTAAACAGAGTCATGAGGGTAAAAAGTTGCCTTGTGCCAGCATCTGTTCTGCACCAGCATGGAAAACAGCCGTGTTTGTTTCTGTGTTCAAAGCCACTATTTGTGATTGGTCAATAATTACAGAGTGTAGATGGTGATACGATCTCTCCTTAAGGCTTTATCAGTCTTTACAGTACTGTAGTATTAGTTTAAATTCTGATAATAGGCCACTGTTGTCTGAAGTCTACTACAATTAAATCTTTTCATACCACTTTTTATTAGTCTAGTTGAGAATCAGTCATATGCCCAAAAATATAGAGTGTATAGACTCATATTTCCTATTTGTTTCAAATTGACGGGGACTATTCAGCTGAAAAAACACGTAAATTATAACAGATGACACCACGTCATAGTGTTCTGTTTGTTTCTGTCTTTTCTTTTCTTTTGCTCATGTAAGTCTATGCCCAAGCAGCATCACACACACACACACACACACACACACACACACATCGTCACACTGGCGGTTCTCAGTCTCGGTCTGTCTCCTTGGCTTTGAGGAGTGCTGGAGGTGGCAGGGCCCCCCTGGGGAGATCTGAGACCCGGTCACAGTGAGCAGTCTGAGGCCCCTAGGCTTTGAACGTTGGCCAGTCATGTCCTCTTCAAGCCCTTTCACTTTGAATATCATTATTTCTCCTCGGTCCAGCTCAGACTAATAGTTTTATTTTGTGCTTATTATTCGTAGATGTGCAGAAGCGGTCACAACGTCTGTGGACTTACTGCCTCTGTGTTTACTGCAGTTTATAGCTTTGCCCTACATTTGAACACACATTCCTGCTTTCCATTCTTAATGTCATGAAAAGGGCAGATACTGAGTTCTATGTATATTTTTAGTCACTTTGGCCGCATGCTTCTGTGGATGGCAAGGTTGGTCGGTTGTTTGGTCTTTACTTACCCTTACTTACCCTTAATTAGCACTAAAAACACAGTACATATATGTACTGTGTTTTTAGTGCTAATTAAGGGTGCTTTCACACCTGTTTGGTTCAGTTAAAAAGAAGTGATTTCAAAAACTAAACTAATAATAAATCCATCTGCTGATCTTGAAATGTTCAGGAAGCGATCTGTATTTAAGGCCATGTATGTATTTTCCCTAATTAATAGGTCAAAAGATGTTAAAACTGCTGTGCTTGTATCCGACTCTGTGTACTTTGTCTGTTCATTAACTCTATTAAAAAGTCTGTGACAGGGATCCCACAGTGATGATGCACGTGTCTGTGCGCTCCCTGAGGTTCGGACTATGTGTTCACACCAGTCATCTGGGAGCGTTAAAGTGCTGCATAAACTTCTGTCAGACTTTGATTTACCCACGTGGGTCCTGATGACAGTTACCTGTCAGTCTGTTTAACTTCATGTTAACTCCTCTGGTTCGTTTGTAAAAAAGGCAGTGTGAACAGGAACCGGATCAGAACTAAAATGCATAATTTCTTCCCTTGGTCCGGACCAAATGAACTGAGCTAAAAGTGTGAAAGCACCCTAATAAGTGTTAGCATGCTAACAGGCTAAACTGTGATGGTTCCCCTGGTCAATATAATATCAGCATGTTGTCACTGTGGGCTTGTTAGCTATGTTGATTTTTGCAATAAAAGCACCGCTGTGCCGAAGTACCGCCTCCCGGAGCCGCCAGCATGGCTGCAGACTTTTAGTCTTGTTAATTTGCATGCTCCACGGAGTGAGAGCGATGAGCACGATGAGAAAATGGCTCGCATGCAAGCCACAGTTTTGTGAGATGATGTCATGCTCATCATAGTGTAGGACAGACAGTATTTGTGTGTGTGCACATGTAGATGAGCAGTGTTCAGATCTTGGAGGCTAAGATGTAACAGCTGGAGCCTGGCTAATGACTGGCCTTTTTGTTTTGAGTGGACAGATGGACGGGTGGAAAACCATGTCTCTGATGTCACTCACTCTCCTTCATGCCCCACTGACCTCTTATCACTATCTCTCTCTCTCTCTCGCTCGCTCACTTTCTGACATCCATCTGCCTGTAGAGCTTTGATAACATTTTTTCCCATTGTGAGGACTGCGTAATACAAGAGTAAAGCCATACACACACACACACACATTTACACTCCTCCTCCTCCTCCCTCCTAATATATAGGCATGACAGACTGAAGGAGAGAGGAAAGTCACCCACATATCATCATGTACACAAGCAAATACACACTGTCCATAATAAAAGGTTGTCAATGGATGGAATATATTTCACTCCAAAGATGAATGGGTCCCGCATAGGTTTGCTCCTACTGATAAAGGAGGTAATAAGAAAGGAGGCAATAAAACAGAGGAAGAGAAATGCTTAAATCCTGACTTCTCCTTCATTGGTATATTCTTTATTCTGTCCTGTCAAAGTTATTGCTTTGTAACAAATAGAAATGGGGAAATATAAGAGAAGTGTGAATTAGAAGAGCAATCTAAAACAAGGGATGACTTTGGAACTTAGACAGGGAACAGACGCTTTTCTTTCTTGCTTTAAAAATGTAAGATATTCTCATTAATGGGCTTTCCAAAGCAATCTTTCAAGTTTTCTGAATGTGGAAAATGATCCATCTTTTTTTTTTTTTGCTGCGACCAGCAGCTCTATAGTTCACTCTGTCGTTCGATCGATCGGTCTACAAAAATTTCCCCACCCTTCGGCGGCCACAGTTTTTCGTACTATGGGAGGCTTAAGTTTGGGCATGGAGGTCAAGCGTGTGGGTGTGAAGGTGTGTTTTTGTGTTCATACTAATTGGCCAAAAAGGGGGTGTGGCAGTGAGAGTGGCCTATAACAAAAACGTGCATAACGTCTAAACAGATTCACGTACCATGGCATAACTCATGAACCGTTTGTCGTGGTCATGTCTAGAAGGTAACCCCCAAGTTGCAAATCTCTCGCGAGATGATTAAGGTTAGAAATTGACCTTGAATCGTGAGGCTGAATTCACACCAGAGTAGCAGCAAGGTGCAGCCTGCAGCGAGGAGCCATGCAATGTGCAAAGCCATGCAAAGTGGGGCCAGAGAGGACCCGCAGCCAATCAGTAAACAGACACTCTGACAGTTTGACCTATGTTACGAACAGTTTCTTCCCGCCTGAAACACACGAATACGCCTCCCGGCCGCTGAAAAGTTTAATTATTGTAGCAAGTTGCACTTCGCCGCTGCCTGGTGTGAATTAGGCGTTAGGGTTAGACAATGACTTCGAATGTTTAAGGTTCAGCAAAGTCGTCGAGTCTCGCAAGACATTTGCACATTTTAGCAACTTGGGGGTTACCTTCTAGACACGACCGTTTGTCGTAGACTCAGGTTGGAGGTATCATTGGTATCAGCAACGAGTGCCTTTTTCATTATGACATGTAGGTCAAGTGTTTGTGAGGTTGTGTGTGTGTGTGCATGGATGCATACGTGGTTGCAGCTATTGCGAATTCACGCTTGTTTTTGTCCCTTCAGGAATGGATCAAGGTGGTCAGGTGACTGTTGGTCCGATTTGTCGAGCAAAACGCAACTTTCTGATTTGTACTTGGAAAGAGAGATAACTGGTTGCTCTGTGTGTTCAGTCGTAAGGCAAAACGTATCGGGTGCTCTTGGAAAACGGGGAAAAAATCAGAATAAACAGGAAGGAAATCCAGGCACTCAAAAATATCAAAAATATGAAAAAGTAGCAACGAGGAAGAGAATATATTAAAAAGCCTTTATTGTAGTGGCTAAATCATTTAAAAAGCCGACATGTTTCGACCACTGTAGGTCTTCTTCAGAGCTTACAAACCTGTCTGATTTGTACACTGAACATTTTATGTCTATAAAACACATTTATTATTAATGTAGTCTGATGATCTGGTGATGGATTGGAGCTATAACTCTGTTCCCAGAACACTTTGTCGCTGTTATTTATCAAAACAACCTGCAGTTCTCTTTTTCTCTATCCTCCTCTTTTCTTCCTTAATTTTCTTCCTCCCCTCTTCCCCCTTGGGTAGTTTTCCCTCCCTTCACTGTACTGAAAGTTAAGTCTCATTTCTCATTACATTGAGCTCAGCTCCAGTTGGGCGACGGGGTTTAGATGTGCAGCACTAAGTCACAGCGGAGCCCTGCGAGTTCAGCCAGCCGCACAGACCATTGATTATGTCTCCCGAGTGTTGAAGAACCAAGCTTCATTTTAACATTTCAGACGGTTCTTTCAGGGAAAAAAGGCTCCGCCATCAAAATTCAGCCTGTCCTCATTCGGCAGTGGCTCTCAGCTCCAAATCGGCACGACCCCAAGCCGTCATTTGCCATTTCTGTCTACGCCAGGCTGCACAGCATGTCACCACTCGAGTCTAGCTAACTCTGTTTTGCTAAGACTGAAGTTGCCATGTACTTCACACTCATTCTATATTAATGAAGGGGAAAAGAGTCAGTCGGTGCAACTTGTAGGCTAGTAGGGTGTTAATGAGACTTAAGTGCTATATTCAGGGTCTGTGAACAGGCTTGTTCCTGGAACCCTAAGTGGAGATGTTGCTGTTGGGAACATAATGAGAGAGGTGGAGGCTGGAAGAGGACAGTGAATTATGATTCTGATGCTGATCAGACGTGAAACGTTATCTCTTCACATTAGCGTGCCGCTCTCTGTGGCACCAGATAGTCCTCTCTCAGCTCAACTATCAACACCCCTATTAGTGTTGATAGTTGAGCTGTGTGTGTGTGTGTGTGTGTGTGTGTGTGTGTGTGTGTGTGTGTGCAGACAATACACAGGTGAGAGCTCATAGAGTGCACGTGCTACTGTTAACACACTGCTCTCCCCTCTGACACACAGTTCATTGGGTTTCCTCTCACAGAGGATTGATAGTCATGGCGGTGTGCGGAGAGACTGAACAGATTGCCGTGGTAACCGCTTCTGTCAGATCGGCCAATGCGGCGAGTTTATCAGGTGGAGATTGACTCTGGATGGGGGTCTCGTACATTGGAGTCCTGTGCTCCACTAAAAAGGCCCAGAGGCACTGCCTAATGGATGTGACGTCAATACGGAGAGGGAGGAGGAGGGCCATTAGAAAGAGCATCAGGGCAATAAGAGTGCCCACTTGTGTGTGTGTGTGTACTTGTGTGGGTTTGCGAGGGCAGATAAATGCTCTAAATGCAAAATTTTGCATGCACACCAAATGCAAATGGGACACACGCGGTATTTTTTGAGTTTATTGTTTAAAGAAAGTCAGTTAAGCACCAGAGAGGGAGAGAGAAAATACAGTGCGAACATCAGTATGTGGTGTGTGTATCTCTGGCAGGTGTCTGTGGACTGAAAGAGGATCCACACATGAGTATGAATAATAAAACAGACACAGGGTGCCTCTCTCACACATGCATAAATGCAAACGCACACAAATGCACACACATTTTTTCCACTCCGTTGCTGCATGAACGACGCTTTAAGAATGTGGTCTGCATGGAGTCCTCCGAGGGAGCGGGAAAGTGATAATGAGGGTTGATGGATGGTACTGATGGGGCTAAATTTGCAACACTGCAGAGAGCTGCGGAGGTAGAGATAGAAAGTGTGTTCGAAACACTCAGCACCCAACGCTGCATCAGTGTGTGTGTTGTTTACGAGGAAGCCGTGCCGTGTGTTTGTGTGGGAGAGTTGTGGGGGCTACTCTTTGGAAGCGGAGAGCGCTAATGAATCCAACTTACCCAGCATCCCCAGCTGCCTAGCGACCTCGCCTCTCAATCACTCTCAATGGGCACCTCTTATTTATAGAGCCATTATTTTTAGCCCTCTATAATTTCAGCCCTCCGCCTCTTGAAGAATTACAGAAAGAACATTGGGGGGAAAGATGGAGACAGAAAATTGGAGAGAGAGACAGCCTGAAAAGTTTTTTAAAAAATCCATTCAATCAAGTTAATTGTATACCTGTAAAAAAATGTTCTCATAGTTTTGGCTCATTCATTCTTTCCAGTTATGAAAACATTTTACTCACCAAGGTAATTGCTGAGACCTTGGAGTGTAGCGCAAGAGATTCTGGAGGAAGAGACAAGAAAGGTCAGACAGGTTGTAGACTCTTTAGTTATATTATCTAAAATGCTTATTGGGAAGTGAGCTCACCCAAAATGTTGGTTATAAAATGTCACTGCATAAAAAAAGTTGTGGAAAAGTTAAAACTAAATCTACAGCCGTGTTAGCAGTTCTGTGAGGCTGTATAGGCAACGCAGTGCTTTTAACTGGACGCTAACATCAGGATGCTAACATGCTCAAAAGTAGGGCTGCAATTATTCAAAATGTAATCAAAATTGCATTATGGGTCTATGCAATTTTCATATCGCAGGAGGCCCAATATTTGTTAAAGGTGAAATGTGTGTCAATTGTGGTGCTGCAGAGATGTCCTGGCATAGGCATCAAATTCTACAGACTTAAAAAATCACACCTTAATCATTTTAATATGTTTTGAGTAATGATGATAAAAAATGATCATTCCCTCTAATATCGCAAATCATATTGTGATTGCAATATCAGTCAAAATAATCGCAATTAGATATTTTTCCAAATCGTGCAGCCCTACTTACAATGACAATGCTAACATGCTGATGTTTAGAAGGTAATGTTTACCAGGTTCACCTTTTACATTAGCATGTTAGCATGCTAACAGATGAATCTGATCTGACGCCGCAATGGCTAAAAATTGAAAGAGAAATTTGTTCTGCAAAATGCAACATCTACACGCGACAAATGTAATCATTTTTATGTTTACTTTTATTTTGACTTCCTGTTTGGTTTGTTTACAACCTGTCTGATGGCTAGTAGTCCTTGCCCTGTTTGACTCCTAGCAATAAGTAATCAGACCCACTTTTTGAAAAACCTGCAAGGTCAACAGCTTGAGAGGATGCATTTGTCTCTTTAGAAACTGATTTATCAGCTTTTTTTGTGACTTCCTCTACTCCCTGTCATTGTTTAAGAGGACCTATGATGCTTTTGTGCTTTTTGCCTTTCCTTTAGTGTGTTATATTTATATATATTTTGTGTATGTAAAAGGTCTTCAAAGTCCACGCCATAGGGAGTTACTCTCCCCCACAGAAACACTGCTCCTGAACTGCCTGAAACGCCTTGCTTCAAGTCCTGCCTTTTCTTCCGTAACGTGGTGATGTCACCAAGTAACAGATTGCATAACACCTGCCGAGCGGAGTCCGAAGAGTTTGGTTCGGTTAACCAATCACAACAGAGTGGGCCAGGATGAAAAGAGGTGCCGGTATGAGAAAAATAAAGCGTTTTTTTTAACATTAAAGCATGTAAGCATGTTCTAGTAAAAAAAAACAAATACAAGTATGCACTTGAAAATAAGCACAATAGGTCCTCTTTAAGGCACATGCAAAATTTGGTAAACCCGTCAAGGTAACAATATGTCATCCTTGTGATCCATTTTTGATTTCTGTCTGTCTCGTGAATGCCCTCTCTGCCCTGCAACCACAAGGTTGAAGCCCGTCCATTTCTCTTTGATCGGTGCTGTGAAATCTAAGCTCCCCGAGGTGGTTCTTGTTTGGTCCCAAATGCTTGTTCTCGAGGCAGGAAATCATTGGCCAGAGAGAGAACAACAGCGTCGGCCAAACACGGGCTCCCAATACACAGATGAGAAAAGAGAGGCAGATTTAATGGTTCAGCAGAACGGGCACACACACATAGAGAGGGAGGAGAGGAGAGGCGGAGGGAGGTGCAGAGAGAAAAATGGGATGTAGACTAACTCGCTATGAAACAATCAAGTGAAACGAGAGCGTGAGTGCTGGAAGATGGTCATTTATTCAGTCTTGAAAGCCTCCGAGCATTGGCACCGCACAAATCAAGTCCATGAAATCAAATCTGCATCGAAGGCAACTGTGAGGAACTGTACAGCTGTAACGGTCAGACTTCACCCATAGAAATCTGTGTGTATGGCGTTCTGACTTGGACTGTAGACCGAACGCCTCCAGGCAGAACCAGAGGAAAGGAGAATAGACTTGGCAGGCCTTGAGTTGGCCATCTGTCCCTGTGGATGTGGTCAGTCTGAACTAGGCCCCTCTGTCTGTCTCGCACACACACACAGATACACAATCCCATCCTCCTTCTAACTGGCTTTCTCATGTACTGTATTTCATCAAGCCTCTTACGAGCACTGGCACAGTGCATCTGGCTGTCCAGTCTGCCGTGTCCCGTGGCCATGTGTCTGGACTTCTGTTCAGAGGGTCTGTGGTTTCAGGGAGAAAAAAAAAGGGGGAGGAGGAGGTGGTGGTGGTGGGGAGGGCTCATATCGATTCATACCCGCTAGCAACGCGCCAAGAAGCTGCTTTCATAATCCTCCCTCTTAAATAATTCACCACTCGCCCTCAAAATTTCATCATCACCTACATATAGAGAACAATATCTCCCTCAGCGGCAGCGCTGTGAAGAATGTGTTCGTATGAGAGGCAGCGGGAGATGAGGCAGCAGGTGGAAGAAAGTCGGATGATTATATCCGCGTCCAAATCAACTATTACCGACCACTTATGCAGCTGCAACACATGCATGTGTGGATCCATGACGGCATACCAGCTCCATGCCTGGGGGGGGGGGGGGTGGGGGGGGGGTGAGACACTTCATCTGATTTGTCAGACACACACAAATACTTTATCTTTTCACCACTCCTGTCATCTCTTGCCACTTGTAAAAGCTACACAATGGTCACGGTGTTCTTTTTCAAGTCTCCGTCCAGTGCAGGTTTAATTTACTTGCCTCTTTTAGCCTGAGGTGAAGTGCAAAAAATACAAAAGTAGGCCATTTTTCTGTAAAAAAAAAAGACAAAGAAATCCCTCCAGTCAGCTGTGCAGCATGGAAGCAGCGAGCCATTAGCCCAGTGCCATATATAACACACAAAACAGGCTGCTGTTGTTGCAACTGCCTTGTCATGTTAACCCACATACCACTAAGTCCTTCCTCTGAGATTCTCCTGATAAATTTAGCTGGTGCCAGCAGACACCGCCTTTAATCCTCTACAATAAAGAGATGGATGGCACAGTCCGAAAACGACGGCCAAACAGCATCAAGACGCGCCCAATGAAAGAGTTTCACCAGCGTTCACCACATCCTTGAAGGCGAGAGTGACAGAAAGGAGGAAGGAAGGAAGGAGTAATTTGTTCTGTTTCACAATTATAAACGATCTGGCAGCTAAAACAAACCCGCAGGCGAGCGCCATCAGACTAGTCCAGTTATTGAAAGCTTCATCAACAATCTTGTTTTTGAAATTAGGTGGTTTTCACTGACCACAACCCCTTTCATTATGATTTCCCAGTTCGCCGTGCACATTACACACACCAGCGAGCAGTAATGTAACAGGCTATTATTGTGTTTTCAGTCGAACACTTTGCTAGTCATTAACAATCATTAAACAACTTGAGGTTTTAGAGCCATTCAACAACGACCTGACGTGGGGCTGGGAGAGACTTTGGCGTATAGCCGTCTACAGTATATTTGTGCATGGCTTACACTTTCACACAATCATTAATAGCTCTTGCTGATGGCAAACTTTAGACATTTAAAGGGATAGTTTGGGTGTTTTGAAGTGGGGTTGTATTTAGTCAGTGTAATATCTACAGTAGATGATAGATAGATAGATAGATAGATAGATAGATAGATAGATAGATAGATAGATAGATAGATAGATAGATAGATAGATAGATAGTAACTTAATTGATCCCGAGGGAAATTCGAGTTTCCAGCATCACAGTTCCATAGTGCAAACATATTAGTAAAAACGGCACAAGTAAGTAGTACACATGTTAGTAAAAAGACACAAGTAAGTAATACAGAGTATAAAAGAATATACCAGATATAAAAATAACAGGAGATGAAGAAACTGTTAGAAATAAATATAGTGCAGGGTAACAACTGAGATGCAGAAGAAACTGTTAGAAATTAATATGCAGGGTAACAACTGAGATGCAGAAGAAACTGTTAGAAATGAATATGCAGGGTAACAACTGAGATACAGGAGAAACTGTTAAGCAGTAAACCAGCGACCTCCGTGTTCTGTGAGGTAAAATAACTGTTTTTGTGAATGGAGTCTGGTGGCTTTGAAGAGAGCATAGATAAGGGCTTCAGTTCCCCGTCGGAAAGGGCTGACAAGCAAGATAAAGCAGTGAAAATATTCTAAATATAGCTTACACTTAAACTGATGTTGATTTTTTTAGGTGGGACTTTCTTTTAGGTGTCTAACATACATTTTGTTGCCGGCCCCGTCCACAGCAGTACATAGTCAGTATAGGTAATACACTGACTATGGATAAGCACCTCATACAACCCCACTTCAAAACTATCCCTTTAAGGAGATGAATACAACACGGATTTGCTTTACTTTCCCTAATGTAGATCTTGTAGCATTGTATTGCAGTGTAGAAAGCATTTGAATAACTTTTGCAAATTATACATTTGCATTGCATGAATTTATTTACATTTCAATAGTGAAAGTTTAACTAGAGCAGAGCCTGTGAGCTAGTAATATATCTGCCTAGTACTATATTTGTCAAAAGCAATGTTGTTATTCCTTTTGGGCAGTAAATCTGCGCCACCAAAAACTGGTTGACTGGTGGTTGCATTTCTTTTCTTCAAAAGTAATAACACCTCTCATTCCTGTGAGTAATCAGGGGAACAAAGTAGCGCTGATGTCTTTAGAAGATTTTTCACATTTTTTCATCTCAAAACATTGCAAAATGAACAAAACAATGTGGGTAAATAAAGCGAGGATGTCTTCTTTTGATTTGTAACTCAAATCAAACTAACTCAACACTCAGTTTCCTACTTAAAAACAACCAACTCTAAATAAAATGTGTATTAAAGAAAATGTAACACTAGATTGATGTTATTCTCTTGGGCAGTGACTTTTAACCAGCCAATCCTTGCACATGCTCCGTATCCCGCTAACTCCACCAGGCTAAATTTAGGCCATTTCCCCGCGTCG
Source organism: Sebastolobus alascanus (assembly GCA_916701645.2). Lineage (NCBI taxonomy): Eukaryota > Metazoa > Chordata > Actinopteri > Perciformes > Sebastidae > Sebastolobus > Sebastolobus alascanus. Next base: position 584,708 of record CAKAOJ020000301.1, read on the forward strand.
TGCTGAGACATCCAGGTGAACGTTGTGAGAAGGGAAATGAATTCTGTGTGATGAAAATATCTTTGGCTCCCACAGCCAGCTCTGCTCCCAAATGTCCTTGGATATCCACGGGGATCCAGCTGGCTGAAATGCTAAAAGACTCCCTTCCTAAACTGACACTGTTCGAAACACTGATGGCTGTCAGCTTCCAGGGTGGAGGGATGTCTTTCTAAGAAAAGAAAAACTAAGACATAGATATGTTAGAGTACTATTTTCACCTTTAATCTCATATATGTAGCCCAGTATGATCCTGATAAAGTAATAACATAATACAAGGGAAAACAAATCAGTGGAAGAAAGCAGCAAATTATACTTAATACCTAGTTAATCTCAAGTATGTGGCAAATTGCTGAAAATATGTAATTTCTTTTTGTTTCCTTTTTATTCTTACTCCCTACGTTGCCATGAGAAATGTACCTTTTTTTCTCCACTACATTTATCTGATGACTTTCGTATTTTTTTTTTACATGCAAAACACCTGAAATATAACACCTGGTACAGCTTTCTTGCCGAGAGTTATATGAGAAGATCGATACCGTTACGTTAAATGTGAAGCTGCAGCCAGTTAGCTTAGCTTAGCACAAAGACTAGAAACAGAGGGAAACAGCTAGCCTGGCTCTTCTAAAGGCCTTTACACACCGGGGGGGCGTGACGAATAAACAACACAAAAATGCAAGATACTTTCCTGCAAATATTATAGTATGTCTGGGGCTTTTTTTTGTGAACGGAGATTAGTGGATCTGGTATGTGCTGCGTTTGTTTAAGGTTGAAAGGAGTAATAAAGTTTGCCGTCTCGGTTCGGACTGGCCTCCATGTTGTCCTTTATAAATAGGCGCAAATCAACTCGTTCTGCACATTGTGATTGGTTGATCTCTTTATTCGCGGTGCTAAAAATGGACCTTGTTCTGAAAAAAAATATCGCTTTTTCGCCTCATAATATTTGTGTTCTGTGTGACAGTTTTCACGACAAAAACAACAGTTCAAAAAAACATATTTATATGCAAATTAATCACAGGGGAAAAAAAAACGCCCGTATCACCCACGTATCTTTATGGCTCACTCTGGTTTATTTGCAGCCTCTCTGTCAGTCAATAAGCATCGGTCATGATGAATAAATTGATAAACTAAACCTTTAATTTAACTTTTTCGGGTTAAATATGGAATTCAGAGGCTTTACTTTTAGTTATATACGCTGCAGTATTATCACTTTTACCTAACTGAAATAATTGAATACATTTAAATTACAAGTTGTATTATCGCACAAGTGCATTTCAACGTAGTGAAGATGCCAATGTGATGATTGCTACTGGATATGTGAGTACAGTATTTGGCCTCAACTCATGAATAGCAGCAATTTCCAAGTTGGCATTACATAACGTGCAGAATTATTTCTGGCCATTATTATCCTGTGGCTCAGATTAAACAACAGACATAATAATAATGTGATATTTGGACATCTGTTGAGTGGGAGATCATTCATCAGTGTGCAATATGGCAAATAATGTTTAAAGTTTTGTCTGGTTAGATGAGATATCTCTTAGACAATGAACATTGTTCTTATGTAAATGCTTTGCACAGCCCACTGCAACATGCACAGATGGATGCTTGACTAATATCACTGATACACGTGCATGTGAGAGCACACACACACACACACACTACTCTGACACTTTTATTTTTATACCAGCTCAAGTGATGTGAAATTTAGGTTAAAGCTGCAGAGAGAGTGGGACTCTCACTCTAGGTTTCACTAGATTGACCTAAATACCGCAGTCAGTCGGAGACTTGGCCATATATGGATTGTTCTTTTGTAACACCGCAGTAATAGGAATGGAAGCTTATGTTGTATTGCTCTTTGTTTTATCTCCTCATCCGCTGCAGAGTCGTAACACTGAGAGATGTACGGCTCAGCACACCTCACGCATGACAACTCATATTCAGTAATGTCTCTTGTAAAGCTCGGCTTTCTACCCAGTGATAAATATGGGATGGTAACAATATATAACACAGTATATATAATTTATTTTTCCTTCAAGAGAATGTGATTTAAATGTGGTACAAGATGCTGGGAAAGTAATTATTCTTTGTCTGGAGTTATCAGTTGAACTATTAAGTGTGTGTAAGTACCGTTTCCACTTTCTCACGAACTCTAAGGAGCAACTTCTGGATTTTTTGGGCGGTGAAGTGTTTGTGGTTTGTTGCTACATACCACAAATTCTGGGTTATCTTCAGGTCAAACTCCTGCAGTGACTCAGCTCTTTTAACCCTGTGAACTCTGCAATAGAAATGGTCCGTCAGCGCCTACATTGGTATCTTTACTTATTGTGATGTAATTTTTTGGGAGTATCTTCAAATGCTTCATATCCCTAAAATACATACATACATATTGATCCAAAAGATTTCTAAATGCAGAAACATGAGCACAATATTTCTAAACGATCCATAAGTTATTTGAACCGTGCATAATTTTTAATTTTTTGAGATATGCTCATTTTTATGAGCAGATCAAGTGCAAAGGCGTTCTGATAGTTTCATTACGTTCCGCACGTAACATAAGGTAATGATGTCATCACGAGCATACAACGTGGTGATGCGAAAGGCAGAAGCCTTCGCTTTCTGCTGCAGAAAGAATGAATGCTCTAGCTATTATGGTTTTTATTTTATATTGATTTAAACAGGATCGTGCAAACAACAAGGTCAGTTTTTAAAGGGTTAATACATGTACTAACTCTAGTTATTAATGTTTTCTGACGCTCTCATAGGTTTGTTAAATCAGTAATATTTTAAATATTAGAATATGCTTGTAATTTATAAGAGCATAAAAACATTACAGATTGTCCCTTTATCTCAACGGTTTGGATGAGGGCCATGACTTTACGTTAATGCACAGTTCTAGCTTTTATAATGTCCTTCCACTGCTGTTTTTTCTTATCAGTCACTCGCATCACTTCAGTCAATACAATGAGATCTTACAGTCAGTGTCTGAGTCACTGCAGGCATTGATCTCTGCATTGTTTTTCTTTCTTCTTCTTGTCTTTTTACTCGACTGCTACTGAAATATTCTCTTTTTGAGTTGATAAAACATGTTGCTTGTAGTGTCGCCTATGGCAACAACCATGCATAATGCATAATCTGCAGATAAATATATTCTTATTGATGAGCTTGCAATGCACTACTGTATATGATATGATGATTTAAATTCATGTTGTGTTGGAAACAGTACAGCCAGATTCATGTCATTACACTTATCTGTGCCGGGCTCAACACTAACATATAAAAGTGGTTTCCAGGCTGGCCTTCAGGTAACGTAAAAACGTGAAAGACTCTTTCTAGAACCAGAGTTTGGTTTGTCTGTTCTGGACTACTGTAGAAACATGGAGGAGCAACATGGCGGACTCTGTGAAGAGGACCCGCTCCCTATGTAGATATGAATTCTAAGCTAACAAAAACCCAATGATTCTCAGTTTCAGGTGATTACACACTAATGAAAACATAGTTGTGAATATTATATTCCATTTCTGCCAATAGATCCCCCTACATGTTACACACTGTTCCTTTTTAGTGTTATCAGTTAATGTGTCCACCCACAGTTCCTGGCATACTAGATACCAGCAGTGATGCTGTAGTTATGTTCTTCACAGATCCCTCATAAATGAATCCAGCAAAGTCTCACAGGATGTTTGTTTTCAAGTTTTGGTTTTCTGGACCAGTTTGTGCTGATTCCCACCACAAATCCATTGGCATTCCTTCAGCATTGATGTCTTAGATTGTGACACACAAACATCAGCTTGTCCATCATCTCTACTTTCAGAGACGACCTCCAATCTGTCTGCTTAGAAAGCTGAATCCCTTCTCACATGCAGCTGAAGAGACTGGGAGAGCCACCAGAATTCATCTGTTTGCTAACGCCAAGAAGTGGTTGCCAGTTGCCTCAAAATCGAACGCCGCTGTGCCAGTCATACCAGTTATACCACTCATCCCTTATTTGTGTGTTGTGTATGGTGTTCATATCGATGCTGGTTCCAAATTCAGATGTGTGTTAGGAGGAGTGTTTGCTGTGGAATATGGAATCCATGTGAATCCCTGGGGAGAAGAGCAACCAAGTGGGATATGCAAACAGGAAACTGGAAGGATGACTTACAGCTTTCCTCTTGTCCAAACTCACAGTATAGAGCAAACACAGTCCCTGTGAGACTCTGACTCTCTTTGTCTCCCGCCTCTATCTCTCTGCTCTCCTCCGTCTATTCCTCTCTCATCCTCTCTCTCTCCGTCTCCGAGCAGCAAGTAGAGGAAATAGCACAGAGCGAGCAAAGCAGAGGGGAGGAGTGTTGTAACTTGATTTACCCTGCCTGTTGAGTACATGACTACTTGAGCACTTGAACTCATCTGAATGTTTATTAACTAGCGCTGCTAATCATATCCAGAGGTGATTTTCTCTCCTCCCGAGGAAACGAGGGCGAGGAAAAATGTTTTTGCCAGCACGTAAACACAGTTAACTACTACATGTAGACTGCCTCCGAGGTACGAAGATACTCATTATAAATGAGCCGTATGTGCAGAGTAGTTGACGTGTCTGTGATGTTGCGACGTCTTCTCTCGAGGCCTTGTGTGGTGTGCATGTAGCACAGCAAGCACAGCTTTATCAGCCCACTACTGCCTCTGATAACAACGCTACAGAGACACATATATGTGCACACGCACACACACACACACACTGCATCACTGCTCAAGGCCAACTTATTTTGCATGGTGGAAATATTAGCTTGTAAGGAGTGTTTATGGGTGAGCGTGGGTGCATTCTGCATCCATCTTGGTGTGTAATTTCTGCCCTTTTTTTGTACTAAATGTGTTTGAAAAGCTATACATGTAGTAAAAAAAAGTCAGTTTTAAAAAAGCCCAAACAGGACGTGTTTATATTAATAGCAACGTTCCCCAAAAGCCGGGATGAGTTGTCAGTTAAAGCCCTGTGCAGAGCGCTTTGTCATCCTGGAACGCGTCCAGAGATATTTTAGTCACAGTGGAGCTCGCAAGGAGATTGTATCAGCACACAAAGAGCCCACTAACAGAGAAGGAAGCATAGACTTTGGTTCTGGAGGCTGCAGATGACTCGTAGGATAGCAGCCACAACTCAATCTTACAATGTTGCCAGATTGTGGAAGACTGAGTTACCCTATTGTGCATTTCTTTTTCCGACCGGGTTTTATTGCAGGGGTGTGATTTCCCTGCAGAATGGGGAACTCCGCCTCATTTGGGGGGGACCGTATACTTCTGTGGAGGCTCATTACAGACGTATCTGTGACTCAGCTGTTGTCTGGGACCCGATTTCCTGCAATAGATATAATTTATGCAAAGTTTACAGACTTTGCTGCGCTTTCTTTCCTCTCCCACTTTCACTCATTTGCAGATTTATATCTGTGAACTCACGGTCACAGTTTGGACTTAATTTGTCTTTATTGAGTGTCAGTGTGTTGAAGATGAGCGGCCACAGAGGTCACATCAATGAAAACTGTGAAAGCAGGCTGGCTGACAGCAAAATATTCTCCCCAAGACATAAAACAGACCCACTCACAAACACCCCCGTTCCTTGTTATCTCTTTGTTCCTATCTTGCGTCGGTGTTGAGAGAGACCGCCACTCTTTTCTATTCTATTCTCTATTCTCGTCCTGTCTCCACTAGTCACTCACAAAGTCACCATCTCACCATCTCTCCCTCTCACACGTTCACCAGCAGCACCAACTCATTCTGTCACTCTCATGTCACTGCAGACTATCTCACTCTCCATCACACTCAGGAAACTGGAACTCCTTCTCCTTATTTTGCTCTCCTCCCCCTGTTCTTGTGTTCCTATTCTGGCTCTTTCCCGCGCACCTTATCTGCCCTTTCCTCTTTCCATCAGCTTAGCTCAGTGACAGAGCCTGTCTGCCGCCATGGAATGCATCCCACCGGCTGGAGGCGATGCGTCATGTGCAGTGTAGGCCGTTTCAGCCTGTCACGGCCTGCCCCATCCAAGAGGTTTACCCATAACACTTTGCACCAAAACAACTCGCTCCAGTGTCGACACAGAAAGACCTTGCACGATAAAGACAGCACCTTCTTTACCTTCATCCCTGTGCAATTTCAACCTTGTTGCCTCTTTCTACTGTTCTGACAAGAAGAATAGATCAATGTATCCTCATACAACGGTTCATATGAGCAAGTTATTTCAAGTTATTTCGTTATCCTAGGAATGTCCAGCAACACGAGCGATCAGTGCGCCTGCGCAAGCACCTGCAGTGTTGAGGCAACAAAACTAAGATCGTGGTTTGGGTTAAAATACGTAGGCCTGCGGAAGTTAAGTAACCAAAAAATCAACGTTGTCTTCTGTTTTCACACGGGACATGAACAGCAGTCTCCTGGGTGAAAGTCGTGTTTTTGGACCCACCCCATCCCACACCACCACGACCTCCTCCTAAATGTGGACTTTGTCGCTCTTTATCAGTGGGCAGCTCCGGGGTCTGAGAAGTGAAGCCAATGCTGAAGTGCCTTAAACTTGCATTCTTTCTACCAGCCAGCAGGGGGCGACTCCTCTGGTTGTATAGAAGTCTATGAGAAAATGAGCCTACTTCTCTCTTGATTTATTACCTCAGTAAACATTGTAAACATGAGTTTATGGCCTCAATCACTAGTTTCAAGTCTTCTTCAACATAGCATGATGTTCATTTAGTAAATTATGGTCCCATTTAGAGTCAGATAGACCATAAAGCAGGGGATGCTTTAGGGCGGGGCTACCTTGTGATTGACAGGTCGCTACCACGGCGTTGTTCGGTCTGGGTGTATTTTCGTCTTACAACCCTTTCACAGTGTGTTTTCAGTTAATTGCAACATTATGGTCGCATTCAGTTGTACTTAGCTCTTGGATGCAAACTAATCAAGATGGTGACGGCCAAAATCCAGAACTCGAGGCTTCAAAATGGCAGTCCACAAACCAATGGGTGTTGTCACGGTGACTACGTCCACTTCTTATATACAGTCTGTGCTCTTTATACTACGTCACCTGTCCTGGTTCAGGATTACGTGGGTTATATATGAATTATACTGCATTACTTTTCGTTGGTATAAGTACGAACAGTGTATGAGAACAGCCTGGATAGATCCATGTGGTGGGCAGAAAATAAAGAGAATAGCAGGGAGCTGGTGGTAGGAGGAGACAAAGAACCAGAATTAAGAGGAGGTAGGAGGTGATAAAGACAGGAAAAGAGTGATCTGAGGGAGTGAAATGGATGTTGAGAGGAGAGAGAGGTGGATGAAAGTGGAGGACGATGAGACGTTTGAAAGCGGACAGAAAGGATTTAGAAAAACAGGAACAGAACGAATCTTAGGCAAAGAAGTAAAAGAAAGAGACAAAGATGGATGTGGTTAAGATAACGAAGGGTGTAGGGAGGAGGTTAAAGGAAACCAAAACAGAGGAAGAGACAGGAGCTGGGTGAAGTAAATAGAGGAAGAGACAGGGACAGATGGTGGAAAACAAACTAAGAGAAATGGCTCAGTGATGGATGGTTTGATGGGATAGACCACAGCCAGGATCAAAATCTAATTAATTACAATAATATCCAGGATGTTTTCTTGAGTTTCGCAGCACAGGGCCTCTCAGAAGCATAAAAATAGCCTCTATTCATACCGTAGGGAAAAACAAAGACTAAACTGACATGTGAGAACCAATAACAAGATGATCAGAGAGGGACAAAATTAAAAAAAACACAGTAAAGACGAACGCCGGAGATGGATTGCGGAGGGAAGGCAGCCAAGACACAAAATCTGCACGACCTAAAGTAGATCTCTGATGAGAATCTCCTCTCCGTTGTGTTGTTGCAGGAGCCTCTCAGTGAAAGGCTTTGGCGTCAGCACATTGAAACCGCACAGTGATAGTGGTAGGCTATCTCCAAATGTCCTGAGCCTTGCAGCAGTAATGCTAGGCTATTAGAGTTAACTGCTGACCTGGAGGAACTAACATCGACAGCCATCTCGTGCTCAGTATCCCTCTAAGCTCTGTGAGAAATTTTAAACCTTCAGTGTAACTGAATAGAGGGTTTTTTTGGCTACTGTTTAACAGTAATTGATAGATATTGTGATTTCAGAAAATGCTACAAAGTTTTGATTTCAGATTCAGGGAAAAAAAATGGTGTGCTGGGCGTTCAGTACAATTAACCGGTGGACTTCTGTGTTGTGTTGGTCAGATAGCAAAAAAAAAAAATGGAGCCGCAAAACATTTGATCATTGTGATGAAGGTAACACAGTTTATAGTCTAAGTATATAGTATCTAAGTCTAATGCAGTGAGGGCCAAAGTACAAATGTACGACGGAGTATTAGGGTCACATTGAGGGAAAAAAAATCTGAGATTCCCAGAATAAAGTCATAATATTACTAGACAAAAGTCATAACTTTACGAGAAGAAAGTCGTAACTTAACAAGAAAAAAAGTCATAATATTACGAGAATAAAGTCATTAATTTACGAGAAAAAAAAGTCGTAATATTACAAGAATAAAGTCATAACTTTACGAGAAAAAAAGTCGTAATATAACTGGAATAAAGTCATAACTTTACGAGAAAAAAAGTTGTAATATTACGAGAATAAAGTAAGAAATTAACGAGAAAAAAGTCGTAATATTACGAGAATAAAGTCATAACTTTACGAGAAAAAAAGAAGATAACACGTAAAATTACAACTACTACACTAATATATATTTATATATACTAATATTATGACTTTATTCTCATATTATTACGACTTTTTTTTCTCGCAAACCTATGACTTTATTCTCGTAATATTATGACTTTATTCTCGAAATCTCAGATTTTTTTTTTTTCCTCATTGTGGCCCTAATACTCCGTCGTACAATAGAACTACAACAATGATAAATAAAATTGAAAATGTAAACAAAAAAACAGTTATTCATTTCCACTTATTTTTAAAAAAATCCAGAGGTAGCCACTGGAGAGGGGCTAAAGAGACACATTTGGCTCCGGAGCCGCAGGTTGCTGACCTCTGGATTAGGATAATAAATGAGCCAAAAGAAATGACACTCACCTCTCCCTCAGGATAATTGTACAAAAGGGCAAAAGGGATTTATAGTAGGGACCACAGAAGAAGAAATGAGGGAGGAGGGGCTCTGAACTTCTTCACATATTCTGGAGTCTGGAGGTTCTCCCAGTCAAAATAAACTGTAACCAGATCAATTATTATAACAACCAGAAAAGAAGATATAGAGGTACATAATGACCCTGTTACATTTAGATTCAGAGAGCGCACACACACACTGAGATAACGCCCTTGTTTCCCAATGAAGCAGCTCACTAAGCCGTCACTGGCCGGTGCTGAGTCACTTTATTTCAATTCAGAGCGAGCGAGCAGCCGGTCGGCCTCTCTCCTCTCTGCCCGGTCGCTCGAGCACGCCCCACAGCAAAGTGGGGGTCGCACCTCGGCTGGGTAATAATCGCAGACACGCAGAATATCAAGCTTAATTGCAATGGCATTTTGTCATTTATCAAAGGTTTACCCAGCTGACATTTTCTTGGTGCTTGGTGTAAGACGAGGCTGATTTTGATGAGACTGTTTGAAAGGTCATGTTCTAAGTGAGGACGGGGTCCCACGCTGACTTTCACTTTCACTGCGGAGTCACATGCAGCGCTAGACTGACTTTTAAACAGGTGTAACTTCACATATAATGGCGAAGAAAATTGTCTGTCATTTTATTGTACTGAGACAGGGTTTGACTGTGCTTTTTTATATTTTCTAGAGTGGGGGTGGATGCAGATGAAAATCCTGAGGACTTTTCTTTTGAGGTAAAAACACTTTATTGTCACTATTCAGTCTGCTGTGTTTATTTATTGCTGCAGTCTTTCTCCATTCTGGCATTAATATATAGAGCTGCAACAATTAATGGATTAGTTGTCAACTGTTAGATTAATCGGCAACTATTTCCAGCTTCTTAAATGTGAATATTTTCTGTTTTTTTTACTCCTCTATGACAGTAAACTGAATTATCTTTGAGTTGTGGACAAAAAAAAGACATTTGAGGACGTCATCTTGGGCTTTAGGGAAAAACTGATCAACATTTTTCACCATTTTCTGACATTTTATAGACCGAACAACTAATCGATTAATCAAGAAAATAATCGACAGAGTAATTAACAATGAAAATAATCATTAGTTGCAGCCCTATTTACATGTATTTTAATCTGCAATGCCACAACATTTTTTCTCTTTAAATAGTGTCAGTGCCATGCTTCATCAGCTCCCATCTACGGGAATGCATAACAAAAATATGATGTGCAGTAAATCTCTTGTCAACAACATAAAAAGTATTTGTATTTTTTTATATTATAGGTTGTAAAACATGATTTGTGTGCATACCAGACAGCAAAGCATCAATCTGTCTTGCTTTCTCCTGATTGGAGACATTGTTTACTATCACTGTTTGTGGTTTGCTGCCTCCATTTAGCTGCACTTCGTAGCTATTTCATCATCAATCCCATTTAGGATCCTGAGCATTAGTGCTACCGTTTATTGATGTATTACAAACAATAGTTGTTTTTGTGTGCTTTAAAACAAACAGTAGTCCTAATGGTCTACCCCTAGAGTTTCATATGATTCAATTTTTCATGAAAAGTCTCTGCCAGTAAACATTAATGTAGAGCTAATTTCCAAAATATGGAGAGAAAAATAACAGACGCCAGAAGGACACAGCTCTCCAGGCTTAAAACGATGCCATTATCACTAATAAAAAGAATTATCTTTATGATGATTTCTTTATAGACAGCCAGATGACTTTAGCAGGAGGAAGCCCAACAGCTTTTATTATTCACTCATGCACAATACTTGAAATAAGTGATTCTACATACAGTATGTATGCAGTATCTTGTGCTGTAAGCTGTGATTTCTGCTTAGTTGCCAACATTACAGCTCTCCCCACTGGAGGGAACTGAGCAAAGTGAGAGAGGAGCGATCACATTCAAAGACAATGAAACTTCATTTGGTTAAGAGCTATTTTTAATTACCACTAAAGTGCTGCAGGGCTCTGCTGCGTCACGTGTTTGACTGCTGGTACAGGGAGCTTTTTATTGCAGACACTGTACATTACAGAGAACAATATGCAGCATTTTTACACATACTGTACATAGCAAGGATTTACAGTACATCCTGTCCTCCTCTGACACATAATGTGCGTCTACCCTTTAATCTTGGTTCTGTTATTTATTTTAACACCGCACGACATCTAAGCGAAGAAGAGGTTCAAGAGGAGGAAATGCACTTTTTTTGCTTCCTGCTAAATGACAGTCTGTAGCACATCCTTGCCAGCACTCCTGAGTGTGCCTTTTTGTTGTGCAACCCACACACTCACCCCTACCACCTTACCTTCACTGCTTCCCAGCAGCTCTCCATCCCCTCCCTTTCATCTTCTTATTTGACCTGACTGTTATCTGCACGCTGTGAGTGGGACGCTGTCTGGCCAGCTCCCTGGCATTATGAGGCCAGACGGGCAGACAGAATAGGCAGCACGGCTGGTAAGGCTGCATGAGGTGAGGCCGAGCTCCGGGCTCTTTCTTATGGAAATGGTTAGAGAGAGAGAGAGTCCACACAGCGACAGCTAGGAGCATTCGATCTCTAGGGACTTTTTTGAGAACAAGATTTTCCTATATAATCACAGCACCCAAGGTCCCCACTTGTAAGAGCTGAGGTCATTGGATATGGCCCTGCTGACCATCCAGGGGTGCAGGTTTTCAGCATTTCCATCAGGCAGCGTATATAGCCACCCCAGAGGGTCTTTGTGTGTCAGTGAGTAACAGTGGTTCTCTCATGGTCTACAGGTTGCTACAGGGAGGCCAGACACAACACGGGGCCTGTGGCACCGTCTGGACTACAAGTATCCTTTCACTGCTTTCTTCTCTGAAGCACTCTCACATCTGCAAATCGCACTCACAATGCTTAATGCACCAGTCTGTGGAGGAGTATTATACAGAGAGTACAAGGGAAAATAGCAGAGTGCTTCACTTCAGCGAAAGTGAAGAAAAACCATTATGATGGCAGAACAAACAGGAAGTTCATGACCTGCTTCAGGTGGGTGGTGGGTCTGTGTATATTAAAGGTGCTCTATACGATATCCAGAGCATTAATATAGCAGCAAACAACTGTTAGCACTGTTCGTGCAATGGCCGTCGCCATATTTGAGAGCCGCATGGAGGCAATAGAAATGCTCCCGATCTTGTATTTAGCACCTTTAAAGGACCAGTGTGTAGGATTTGGTGGCATCTAGTGGTGTGGTTGCAGATTGCAACCAACTGAGTACCACTCTGCTCACTCCTCACTTTTCAAGACTGCATTAATGTGACTCGCCGAGTGCAAAACTGTGGTAACGCCATTCCCCTCGCTCCATCCTTACCAGAATAACACTACTTTAGGAGCAACAAAAGTCAGACGGCGATTTGCGGTACCACGGTTTTGCACTCTGCGGCTCACCTTATGTCGTCGGAGAACTAAGCTGGCCATCAGGTGACGTAAAAACGCAAAAGGCTCTCCCTTGAGTCATTGTTTGGTTCGTCCGTTCTGTACTACTGTAGCAACATGGCGGACTCCGTGAAGAGGACCCGCTCCCTATGTAGATATAAAGGGCTCATTTTAAGCTAACGATTATTTCATTTTGTTTGTTTAATTCATACAAAATCAAAGTGCGTTAACAACAAGTTGAGGGTTTACGGGGGTAAAACCACAACCTGATTTTGTTAGTGTTGGTCAGAGCCAGGCTGGCTGTTTCCCCTATTACAGTACCAGTCTGTATGCTAAGCTAAGCTAACAAGCTGCTAGCTGCAGCCTTGTGTTTAAAGTAATATCGATCTTTTCGTCTAACTCTCAGGAAGAAATTGTATTTCCGAAAATGTCAAACTATTGCTGTAATTTACTTGCTGACTGTTGACTACATGGTGAACAGGATTCCTGTAAGCAGAGGATGTATTTAAATCATTTGTCAGTAAGAAAACAGTCCTGTCCTCTGCAGTGGAATTTCATGAGGACTTCATTAAGTTTAAGCTAATCTAATTTCACCACGTAATGGCCTCATGACCCGGCCTGGTGCTCGGTAGGAGCACATCATTTCACTTTATGGACTCTATCTCCACTGCAGAACAATGAGATGCGGGTTTGCTAATGCATTCATTTAGAGTATTCATTAAATGCATGAGTGTTTTAATATTTAATATTTGTTTTGGAGAAGTGCATTTAAAGTGAATAACAGTTAGGGGACATATATGATTGGACTGTTGGTAAATCATTAACCGGTGCAGCAGAGCAGGTTTAGCATCGTATCAGGCAAAATTAAGCTCTTTTTATGGAATAAAATCCCTCCTCTGTGACGACAGGACACTCTTGAGTCAACCGGTTTTCCTTAAACTCAAAATCTCCTAATTACTCTTCATCGTAACTGTTTACAACAAGCAGCATACTTGGACTTGTTGATTCATGTTATGGCTGTCACCTTACTCTGACATAATAACAGTATGACACTCTTAATTACAGGTAGAGCAGAGTTTAAGAGGTAATAGCATCTGTATTTACGGTATCTTTGAACTCCCTTCATGTTTTTGCATTTTGTGGTGTTGAAGGATGAATAAAAATGAATTCATCTAATTTTATGTTGATAGCAAACACACAATACCATAAAATGACTGTCAAAACATGTTATAAATATATTAAGAGTGGAAAAAATAAATCTCAGTTTTCAACTAAAGTATTTAGTTTCACAACGTATCCTCATACAACAATTTGTATGATGACTTGCAAAAAGTTATTCCTAATTTTTTGTGCATTTTCCTACAAAAGTCCAGCAATACGTGACACACACGTCAATTTCTGCTCCACTCTTTTCAAAATAAACTTCCGTCTTCACAGGAAACAACTTGGTTAGGTTTAGACAACAAAAGTGCTTTGTTAGGTTTAGGCAACAAAACAACTTAGTTATATTTAGGCAACAAAACTAGTTAGTTATATCTACGCAATTAAACTACTTAGTTAGGTTTAGGCAACAAAAGTACTTAGTTGGGTTTGGGCAACAAAAGTACTTAGTTAGGTTAAGGCAACAAAACTACTTAGTTGGGTTTGGGCAACAAAAGTACTTAGTTAGGTTTAGGCAACAAAACTACTTAGTTATATTTAGGCAACAAAAGTACTTAGTTAGGTTTAGGCAACAAAAGTACTGAGTTAGATTTAGGCAACAAAAGTACTTAGTTAGGTTTAGGCAACAAAACTGCTTAGTTAGGTTTAGGCAACAAAACTGCTTAGTTAGGTTTAGGCAACAAAAACTACTTAGTTATATTTAAGCAACAAAAGTGCTTAGTTGGGTTTAGGCAACAAAAGTGCTTAGTTGGGTTTAGGCAACAAAAGTGCTTAGTTAGGTTTAGGCAACAAAAGTACTTAGATTTAGGCAACAAAAGTACTTAGTTAGGTTTGGGAAAAGATCGTAGCTTTAAAATAACTCCGGAAGTGGCGTAACTTAAGTACAGAAGTTACGTGACAAATAAATCGCTGACTTTGTGTTTCTCACGGGGTACGAACTCCGGTCTCCTGGGCGATTCACAAGGCCCCACTAGCTTTAGAGATCTTTTTCACATTGTTCTGCATTGCATGTCAACTCAAACTTAATCAAAGGGGAACATCTGTGAACAGTACCTTCAAGTAATTTAAAGCTATTCAAAAGGATGTTTTCATATATTGTTGCTTCGCTCTAATGTGTAGAATTGTGAAGCGCCTCTTCATTGTTCCTTTGTGTTCTCACAAGTCTCCATGTCCCTGCTGCTGAAAAGCCTCATCACAACATGATACTGCTGCCACCACCATCTCTCACAGGATGGTGTTAGATGAGAGATAAACTCTGCCAGACATTTAGCTTCACATTACAACTGAATAAGCTCATCGTGGAGAATCAATGCAAAGGTGTTAATATTTCTGCTTTATATTTTGCTTTACTACTTTATTTGTCAAAAGGGTTAGTGACAAAGTTCCCTGATCCAACCCATTTTCGAGTCAGGCTGTTAAACCACAAAATGCAAAAAAAGGTGAATGATTTAACATCCTCCCTGATGCCTTTATTTTGCATTTCATGGTCAGTCGTTAGTCTTTCTTCTGAGCTGACATTGACAACATTGATTCAAACGCTGCTTTTCTCAGAACCGACTGCTAGTCGTCACAATTACTGCCTAAAAGAAATAAAGAAACTCTCACTCTTTGCAGAAATTAATTAAAGGTTCAATACAGTTTTGAACCGGTGAAGGTGTTTTTCAGTCAATATTTGATGGAATTTCAAAATGACAGTAATGCGACATTGAATTAGTGTATACACAGTTTCTGACAATACACACTGAACAACAGTCTAGACAGGATTGAAAAAAAAGCATATTTAGTAAGATGTGAGAAGCAGATTCTACTTGACATTTGACATTTTTGCTTATTCGCTAAGAGTTAGAGGAGAAGTGTGATACTGCTCTCATGTCTGTACAATAAGTATAAGGCCACAGCCAACAGCAGCTTACCATAGCTTAGTATAAAGGCTGAGAGCAGCTAGGCTGAATCTGCCGACCAGCAACTCCAAAGCTCAACAATTAACATGTTATATCTTGTTTGTTTAATCTGTGTATATACATGTCTGATTTTTTTTCCTTTGGACAGAGCCAGGCTAGCTGTCTAGTGTCTCCTGAGACAGCCAGAGAGTTGATAACTGGGTCTGAGAAGTGAAGCCAATGCAGAAGTGTCTTAAACCTGCATTCTTTCTACCAGCCAGCAGGGGGCGACTCCTCTGATTGTATAGAAGTCTATGAGAAAATGAGCCTACTTCTCACTTGATTTATTACCTCAGTAAACATTGTAAACATGAGTTTATGGTCTCAATCTCTAGTTTCAAGTCTTCTTCAATACAGCATGATGTTCATTTAGTAAATTATAGTCCCATTTAGAGTCAAATAGACCATAAAGCAGGGGATGCTTTAGGGCGGGGCTACCTTGTGATTGACAGGTCGCTACCACGGCAACTTTAACCCTTTCACAGCGTGTTTTCAGTTCATGAAAGTTAATTATAACATTTTGGTCGCCTAAAAATATCTTATTTAGTGTTCGGTTGTACTTATGCTGTAGTACTTGTGTTGATAGAAGTCTTTGCGAGAATTTGGTACTAGTCAACTTTTCGTCTCCATCTCTTTTAACGGGGTTCCCACGGATCCTTAAAATGTCATTAATTAGATTTTCAGGAATATTTCCCCACAGGATTCTCTAGTTTTTAATTTAAAGATGGTTACTTTATACAGTATGCGTTTCTCTTTGCTAATGTTGTCCTGTCTATAGATGCTTGTGAAGCTCAGATACTTACATACATAAATTCTTACCAGTTTGCTGCTGGTGTCCATGTTTTTCCGAGCAGATACGCTGGGACACTTTTAGATTGGAAGTTGGAAATAACGACTCGGAATTATTGACTTCCGACTTGCAATGGATTGCAGCATTAGCTCCAACCTCTTCTGTCACTTCTGGTTGCAAAAAAACAAGATTGCGACTGTCAAAATTCTGAACTCGAGGCTTCAAAATCGTACTACGTCCACTTCTGTGGCTAGCACACACACATAATGCGACACACTGCAACCATTCGACTTATGACACCTTCATTGACCCACTCCTTGCAGTGTGCAGTCTGTGTAACCATAGTCACTACATACCCACACCGTTGGGCTTCAGTTAAAAGTCTACATAATGGGATTTTTGAATCAGTATATGCATATAAAAGTGTGTGAGAGAGAGGGGGGGGGGATGAGAGAAGCCGTGAGCAGGATGAAAGGCACAGACCTGGCCAATGTTTCCTATTGATGGAAAAAGAAAAATCGTATTATAGAGATGCTTTGATGTGGACCAGGTGAGAGGAGCCTCAGCCCGGATCCCGCTGCCAGGTAATTGAGCTTCAGCTCGGCTTGCCGGTGTCTCGTCCATAAAGGCGCACTGCTGCTTCCTTAAACGTTTCCCTGTCAGCCTGGCTTTAAGGCTCATTAGGACAAGCATTTTACTCTTAAGCAGTGATTTCTGACGGACATCAAAGCCTGTTTGATCTTCCCAGCTGAAGTGGTTTTGCAGACTGTGGTTTCAGAGATGGCAACCGCTGTTTTTGTTTTGACTCTGACGTCCCGGAGGCCACCCGGTGTGGCTGCGTTATACGGCTTGGTCGCTGTGGCGTGACTTGGGAGTTAAATCAATTCGTGTTACCTATATTTATGGTATTATATAATATGCCACAGTAGCAAGGCGTAAACAATGCTGTACAAGAAAGTAACAGTTAGAGGGGGGGGTGGCACCAACTGTAAATTTTGTATTGTGTGTGAGAGATGCGTACAAGTATTCATTATGCGGTATGATCCCTTTCAGAGGGCTCTTTATGCATTTTATATTGTTGTAGCTGGTCAGAGTGAAGCTAATTTTACTGTTTTTACTTTACAAACTGTTGGGTAGTAGACGGGTATTTGTCACGTAACTTCCGTACTTAAGTTACTCCACCTCCGGTGTTATTTCACTTCACAAATTACGAACTTTTCTTAAACCTCTGTGAGTAGTTTTATTGCCTAAACCTAACCAAGTTGTTTCCTGTGAAGACTGTATGCTGTAGACTGTATCTAGTAGCATAACATGAAAGTATTCAAGTAAAGTTTAAATACCTCAAAACTGTACAGAAGTCCAGTAGTTGAGTAAATGTACTCAGTTACTTTCCTCCACTGAGGTCAGGAAGAGGTGACGTGTAAGGAGGGAATGATGCTGCGATGATGGCTGAGGCAGCAGTTGGGTTTCTACCTCCACACAACTATAGTCAGCACCTCCCCCCCCCCCCCCCCCCCCCCCCACACACACACACACACACACACACACACACACACACACACACACACACACACACAACCTGACACCATTGTGGAGCAGAAAGCAGCTCTAGCAGTTATAATTACCATCGCTGTCTAGTGTTATGCCAGCGCGGAACAGGAGGACGCCCGTGCCGACAAGGAGACGACTCACTCCTGCAGGTCCTCAGGAAGTCATTATTCCCTCCTTTTTTCTACCTCTTCATCCTTCATCCCCCTGTCCTCGTTTCTCTCTCTGTCCCTCATTTGAGACATTTATAAATAAATCCTGTTAGCTCGCAGAATAGGGCCCACAATTCCCACCTCTTGCATATTGCTGATAACGGCACCAGAATATAAAAATTGGTGCCAAATAACATATTAGATCATTTTTACTCTGCTCTTTGTTTTTTTGTGCTTATGCCAGGGGGGATTGTGTACTTTTGTGTCACCTCTAAGTACCACATTATTCATCATAGGCTCTGAGGTACAAAGGTTGTTTTTTTACAGAAATTATAGCATTGGTGAAATATTGTTTTGTCTTTTTTTTTTCCGAGGCGCAAGGAGAGCAAAGTATGAACACCTGCGGAAGGGCAATTATTATCAGAGCTATTTGTTACAGCTTAAAGCTAGTATGTGTGCTGTCATTTTTAAGGGTCTGTAATGGAGAGGATACAGAAGTGTATCACAAGATGTCACCAAGCTTATGTAGAAAAGAGGTGTTAGAGGGTGTATAATGTCATGTTATTATCAAGTGACTACCTGCCTTCGCAACCCACAACACCTCCGTAGGATTTAAACCATAACATCTAAAAACAGCCCTCTGCTCTCAACACTGCTCAGAAATATGCTTGTCTGCGCTACCTTAAAGGGATAGTTTGGGTGTTTTGAAGCGAGGTTAGTTCACATACACCAACATCACACAATAGCACAAACAAACTAACTGATCGAGGCAGCAGTAGACCAGCAACTCACGTGTTCTGCGAGGTAAAATTACTGTTTTTTTCAATGGAGTCTGGTTGCTTTGGAGAGCATAGATACAACAGCTTCATTCCCCCTCGGAAAGGACTGTCTGGTGGCAAGGTAAACCAGAGAAAATATATCTAAATATAGGGTTCACTTACACTGATATTGATTTTTTTAGGTGGCTAAAATACGTTTTGCTGTAGTTAATACACCGACTATGGATAAGTACCTCATACAACCCCACTTCAAAACACCCGAACTATCCCTTTAAATACATCGGTTCTTGCCTCAGGTTTCAATCAAGTGCATTTTGCATTGATGCCTTCTTTCTATGAGTAAATTATTTTTTATCTTTATCAAGCTCCCTGCACTTCTGCTCTTGTAAACCCTCCTGGAAAGTCTTTCTTTGTTGCATATTTTGTTGTTGTGGGCTTTTATTTCTTAAGATAACTACCCAGCAGAAAAGAATGACTCACTTTAACCGATGCTTTCTATCATCGTCACTGTCCTGATTTGCCCTCCCACATCTGTGGCTAAAACAATAAACATCCCCCCAAAATCCCTTGGTCCCACCCATAATTAACATACTTAGCTAATATAATACAACTAAGATGTCCCACCTTGAACTTGTGAACCTTTATGAACTCTCTCAAATACATCAGTAAAACTGCTTCTTTTCACATATAATCTCACTAAATGTGCTCCCTGTGAGATGTGCTTTGGTTCTGCTAAAATGATCTGCCTGAGGCCAGATTTGGAAACACACTCCTCTCCTGTTTACTGTCGTTTGATTCTTTAACACCTTTGCCTTCGTGCCTTAACAAGGTCACAGATATCTAAAGCCGGTGCTGACACATTGTGGCCCTCCCCTCTGCGACTCACTGCCACAGTGGTGCGGGGTGTTTGCCAGACTCTTCGGCAGCCCCCATGTCCAGGAGGTAAGTGTGTTACTACATACTGTAAATATCCTCAGAGAATAGAAAGAAATTAAAGTCACTACTTGCCATTCAGGACGAAGAGCATCTGTGTGAGACTGAACCGGATGACTTCGCCTTCGATTTGGAGAAAACAGAGCTCGGATCTATAGGAGGCCACTCCGGATCCGTGCACCAGGAAGACCTGCTGGAGGGAGACCTGGGACTTGGCACGGCTCCCGCTCTCGCCAGGGAGGCCTGAAGCTTCAGGAGTCACCTCCAACCCCAGCTTATCAGCCCCTGCTGCCCTGAGGCTAAGGCCCGGCCTCCCACGGTGAACGGGGTCACCGGCCAGGGCATCTGAGAGGAGCCGACCGGGAGTCAGCTTTACAAAGGCTCCCAAAAGGTCACGCACTCCCCTTGTGCTGACATGCATGCAAAGACACACTCGCAGAGAGAGGAATCGCAAAGGCCATTGCTCTTTTAACTGTTGCCCGGATTTTCTTGGCTTGTTTTGCTCCAGTTTCAAGGAATTTAATAGCTGAAATAGAAGATTGATCCTCTCTAATTTGTGTTTAACACAACCGACAGGAAGCACAAGTTGACCTGCGTGTGCTCAGTTTACTTTTCACACAGCAAGCAGAATTAGGATGCAGCAGCTCTGGTGAAAGTACAACATGTTAAGTCAAACATTAATTGCCAGTGGAGCCGCTTCATGCTACTCGGTTACATGAGGTCTTTGTTTCAAGCTTTAGGCAGAATTGCTCGTGGGTATCTTCTGCTGTGATTGAAAGTTACAGTTTTTCCCATAATCAGCTGAAATGGTATTTTTGTGCCAACTTTGCTCTGCTCTTCCCCGGTTCCTTATTAAAATTTTATTGCACTGTTTTCTGCTACAATCCTTTTAACTGATTCAAAATTTATTCCACTGAATTTATTACCCCCCCCCCCCCCCCTCCATCTCCCTCCACGACTTGCTTATCATTCTGCGGCGGGCTAGAATACTTCCAAATGCTTAAGTATATTAACAGCATTTGGCAAAGAGACAATTAGCATGTGAGGTTTCCTCTGACTTCTTTATAGATTGCACTTTGCTGCCTTCCGAGTGCATCATTATAAATCTCTGGGCCCCGTTCCCCTTGCGTGAAGCACGGTGCTGTGAGCTGCACACATCCAATCTGTGAAGGTTAGGCTTTGTGAATATGCAGACTGTTTCTCTCATATTAATAAAGCCATTGTCCTTGAAGTGAGGGCTTTCCATTTTATGTAGTGGATGCATGGGTGCATCAGTGGAACGCTCCTCTGTTTCAGTCCTCAGCGGCTGCAAAGAAATACAATGCATTCGTCTTTGTTTTGCGCTGTTTGAATTCAGTGTGGTAGCAACGTAGCATCATGAGTCCTCAGATGGAGATGCTCAACCTTTAGTTCCTTCCTTAAAGGAACCAAAAAACACAATTTAGCTTATTTTTTTTGTCTAATTCTGAGTATAATTGTACTAATTTTGGCGTGATTTGCTGAGATTTGGTGCTATCACCTGTACAATAGAGTGCTGCAGGGATGACGTATTTTTGTAGGAACAACCAGGAAGTTAGCATCGCTCTGGTTCCCTCGACAAAAAGCCAATAAGATTTTTTTAGAAAAATAAGCTCTGTGGCAAACAAACGTTTTACACGTTTTGTTCGGCAAGATTATCTTCACAAACGAACACCGTTTTTATGATTTTTGAAGCGTGAATGCAATCGCCAGAAGTAAAAAGCTAACGCTAGGCTATAATCAAACTACACCACGGCTAAAGGCGGACTAGTGTTTGGCGTGGTGACGTTTAGTCGTCTCATTTAGCCACTTATTAGCAACCGCCTTTTTTAAGACACATAAGAAAACGAGCTTGTGTTAACCACAGTCGTTATTTCAGACATCTAACCAAAAACCCACTGACTTCCAGACGAGGGAACCAAAAATGCTAAGTCATGTCTGGGTTTTAGGACTCATTCCTGCAGCTCTCTATGTCTCTTTCCACATATGACAGTTACTTCTGTTGAACAAAAAATTCCCATGTTTTCATTGAGAGCTACTCATTGAAGTATGCCCACCAGCTACAGGATCTGTGTCAGTGCAGGAGGAAGAGCAACTTTTCTGTGTGACCTTGGTGAGGAAGGAGAGACGCTGAGCTTGTTGAGCTTTTCGAGTGTAATTTTTGGGGCTTTCATGAGCATCACGAACCAAATGTTACTGAGCTGTTTTACTGGAGTGAGATCAAATCTCTTAACCTCAGCAAATCACATCAAAATCTGGATGCAGTTAAGTGGAAACTCAGATTTGTTGTGGTTTTCATGAAGTTCCCCTTTAACTTTGTATTCAGGTCATTTAATATCAGTGTTTTTCCCTTTTTAAATCATTTCTCTGAGGTCTTTAAAGGTTGAAGTTGAAGTTCTAAAGTGACTATAATAATAACTTCTACAAACTAATGAATACAGTATTTCTCTATTATTATTATTATGAATAACATTGTATGACACATACTTAAAGGCACCCTGTGGAGTTTTTGACCACGAAACATTATAAAGAAATGTTTTTCAGCTGGGGTCCCTGCTTTGTTTTTTCTCGTGCCCAAGGGTGCACATGCAAGTGGAGGATAGGAAACACTATTGGTTTCACACTATTCTAGTGATCTATCAGCCTGCCTCCTAAAAATTACGTTTCCATACTAACTAAACTGCATTCTTAATTACGTTTGGGAGGAAATCTATTTTGTCGCGTATCACGTTTGACGTTGACGTATCGCATATCCGATGGTGACGTAATACAATGAACGATGCGCAGAGAAGGTGATGAAGTATATCTAGCAACCGTTAATAAAAGTTACGTGGTATATTAACGAGTATAACAAGAGAGAAAGTCTGCTACGGGCGGGTGGAAGTGGAGATGTATGGGTCAAACCAACACTGCACTTTCCCCCAGGAGACAGCTGTTTGGGTCCCTTGTGAAATTTCATAATTTTGAGCCAAACCATGATGTTTTCTTCACTAAACCTAACCCAGTAGTTTTGTTGCCTAAACCTAACTAAGTAGTATTGTTGCATTTGTTTACAACGTTAACCACGTGTTTAAAACTGTGACCATAATCCGGGAGCAAATACATTTCCCTCAAAACATAATTGAGAATGCAGTTTAGTTGTATGTGGGAGACGGGGTTGGATCTACAGGCGGCGGTAAATCACCAAGAAACACATTAATGCGCCGGCAAAGACGGGGAAGAAGACTGCCAGGAAGTAAACATTGATGTTGAAACAATGCAGGTTTCATGCTTTTAAGAAAATCAGTCAACACGTTACTTAGACATCGAGGATACACACTAGGGATGCAAAACCAAACCGCGGGCTTGTTGAACTGTTGCACGACTATTAAAAACAGGCCTGCTAATTATATATTGAGGTGCCAGAGACATAGAAATCTGAACAGAGGCCTACTTGACCATTAAGTAGCCATGTATAAGATCTATGTTATGGCTTCATATAATATAGAAATATCATTTATTATTTCTACATCAACACGTTGAAAATGGTTACGTTTTTCTTCTCCCTAACGTGCAAAACAAACGGAAATGTGGGCTTGTTGCAACACGATGTGTTTTGGTGAGAAACGCTGAATGTAAACAGAAACTTTTGTTTACAAGAAGACTCCACGGGGAACCTTTAAGTTATGTCGCAAATGTGTGACATTATTCCAGAACAATGGTTCTCAAATGGTGCATAATGCATCTCATTTCATTAATATAAAGAACACAATTATTACAAAACCTGTATGTAATTATTATTGTATTGATTAAATCCAGTGGCTCATTGTGTTGGATTTTATTTTAATTTGTAACCTTGCCTCATGCACCAGACTTTGAGAACCACTGGTCTAGAGCTGATGTTTTTTTATTTCTACATGTGCTGTACAGCAGTGCAGGTCGTTCAACACAGATGCGTAAACTGTCTTGTTAACTGTGAACTTTACTCAATGCAATATTCCCAGATCATGTGTTTTTATAAGAGCAAGCAATTGTAAACATTTGAAATGGTAGACCAGACTGCTGAGAGACTCTCCAGCTCCAGAGCCACGACATTGTCCACAGTGCATGATATCATCCTACGAGGATTATGTGACAAAAAATCAAAACATCCTCTTGTTTTTTTTAATCTAGAAAACGCACTACTGCTGTTCCGATGTGGCCTAGTCATCACACCTCTACCTATGGCACATCAACAAACCAATTTATTGATTGTCTCTGACTTCAACCGGATCTTACAAATGAACATTATGAGCTTTTTTTTTTTTTATCAGTTGTTTTTGTTTTTTTCTCAGTCATCAACTATTTTCACTTTTACAGACAGTATGGAGACTGAAAAAACAGATTTTTTGTAAGGTTTTGAACATTCAAAAATAACCCCAAAATATCCACTTTGAAGTGTCATCATAACAAGATACATGAATTATACAGTTGTTGTTTTTTTCTTTTCATGGTTGAAGCTTCACTAATTGAGTTCGCAGGCCTTTGCATTGTCAAACACATCCAATATTCCAGTATAAAAGAAGTGGTCCCTTCAAATGCACCACTGCAATTCAACCGAGAGAAACGTGATACATTCCAAAATGTGGCCAGCGGAGCTCCTCCAACACTGATTTAAAGTAAAGCTTTAATTCAACAATAAGAGGAAACGGCACTCGATGCAAAAATGAACATTAAATTAAAAGGTCTTTGGTGGCGAGTACGTTTTTTTCACAGTTTGGAGTGGCTCAGTAGCGATTTGCTCAAGTCCTTGGCCTCCCCGGCTGTTCTGACTCTGTCATAGCCCAGAACAGACATGGAATGGTGACAGTAGTCCTCCACTTGTTTGATCTGTTGAATGCTGAGCACTGTTCTCCATGCAGTAGCAGCTTGTGTGGCATTCCTGGACGAGACTATGAATGGCTTAGAGGAGGAGCTGGAGCCGCTGGTCATGTTCAGCGCAAACGACTCGATGTCGTGGTTGGTGGTGAGGTTGGAGAAGCGGTAGATGTTCCGCAAGGTCTTGACCGGGTTCTCGACCAGGTCCTCGTACCGCACGGCCATGTACTTCCCCTTCAGCCAGCTGGGCGGGTTTAAGGCAGTCCTCAACGTCCTGGAGGTGCGGTCGCAGATCACCTCCATGGCTCCTATGGAGTGGTAGTCCGCGCCGTCCTTCTTGTTGGCTTTGTGGCCGGGATCCACAAAAGGTATCCGGCGAAGTTTCGGATCCCTGCTGCGGACCACCTGTAAATTCTCCCTTATTAGACCGTGCCTGGACTTGATCCTGGAGTTGGCCACCGCCCGCGGGTCTCTGACCAGGTGTATCACCTTCAAATCCAAAGATGGATCCTCCATGAGTGGGGCCAGCACGTTAACGTCCAAGATGCGTACCCCTTTAATGACTATGGTGCTATATTTGAGGCACTCCTCCTCCAACAGTCTAAGGCTTTGAGGGGGGCACTTTTTACACACCTTATCGTCCACCATCCCCACCACCTCCTTCCTGTAGGCCGAGCAGAGGGGGTAGGAGCACACCACTTTGTTGAGGGTGGCTCCAAATAGTCCCAGGGAGGTGAAATTCTTGCCCCCGGGGCTGTTGTAAAGTTGGAAAACAGACAGATCGCAGCGGTATAAGGAGCTAAGCATGTCTCTGGCTGCCCCTTGTAAAGACACCGCATCACCCGGGTACAGTTTCTGCCAGATGTGCCACATCGGCTCGTACAAGAAGAACACTTCGGGGTTTTGGTTAAAGAGCTCCCCAAAAAAGGAGGAGCCCGACCTCCAGGTGGTCAGAACATAGATGAGCTGTCTCTTTTTGGCCAGAGAGGGCCTGTAGAGGAAGCGAATGTCAGACCTGCTCTGATAAGTGGTGCTCCTCATCTGATGGTTGCACTGCTGAGGCTCCTTAGTCCATTTATAATTAGCCAAGTTGAGCATAGTGAGGACCAGCAGTAAGAAGTAGGCCATGAATAACACAATCCTCTTCCTGCGGAGGACTTTCATCACGATCCCAGGCTGCGCTATTATCTTGGTATGATTCCTGTAGGTTTTAAGCTTCCTCCCAAAGCCAGCATCCTTCTCCCAAGGCGCTGTCAACTTCAGTGGTTGATGGTATTGTTTGCCTCTCATCTGTCCCCTCGGAGAGTGGCTCTCACCACTGGACAACGCTCCTTACATCGACTGTGTGCCGACGCGCTCTGCAGGATGTACACAGCCTATGCTGGGACTTGATGCCCAGCTGAATAGCAGCTTATTTGGTAATATACTCACCGGCGATTCCAAATCCACAAGGCGATATCCCGTTTTCACTGCACTGCGCAATCATAGGGATGGATGAGAGGCGCGCTTAAGTTGCAGTGATTCCGTGGGTGGTTGAAAACAAAAAGGAAGGAGCCTTCATCATTGTAACAGACGCCCTGTTTGTCCATGATCAGCGGAGGCATCCCTGCGCAGTTCTCCTCTGATGCATCCTTGTGAAAGCAGCCTGCTAACATTCAGGCTGCAGACAATAACGCCGTCACGACTTGGCGCGCCCGCACATCATTCCGCATCTGCCATAACGGAGCAGCCAGTATCCACAGTAACAGCGTTTTGGTGAAAGCGTTCCCCCCCTCCGTTCTTCCTGCTCCTCCGCTCGTCCAACTAATACAAACTGGACCGATTCAATCAGAATACAAGGAGAAAGGCCCGCCCACAGAGGGACGCTATTGGCGCAGGGGGGCGGCGTCGTGCGTCAGCGAGCTGCGCCATTGGACCTCCCGCGCGTCCGTCTGCGCTCCAGGCTCGATTCTGGCTCCCACAGATCGCAGCAATGGTAGACTGTTTGGGAAATGATGCTGTTGTCATGTTTCAGAGAGGCCTAGCTCACTCTCTGCATCCTTGTAACCACGCTCCACCCTTCCTTTTAACACATGCAGCTGCACATTAAACAAGACGCAAGTGCTGTGCAGGATTTTCATGGTTGCTTTGCTAAAATCGTCACAACCTCACCCATCCCCATTGTGTCTTTTTTTGTTTTAATTCATCTCTTTTTAACTTGTTATTCTGTTAGGAGTCCTGTCTTTACATTCCTATTATGTATGGTCTCTTTATAGTGCACGAGGGCAGAGAAGAATCAATATTTTTAAATTAAATGTATTTGTTTTTTCCCCACTACAACCTCAAGAGGGTAGCCCTGATCTATAAGGAAAAAACAGCTCCCTACCGTAAAGAAAAAATCCTGTTATTAATTAAAAGTATACAATAAACACATCACAGCAAATATGTTCCTGTTAGAGCACCACAGGGATAACGTTTAAGATGAAAATAATGTACAGTTTTTGTCATATGGTTTGTTTATGTTGAATTTTCATTATGTTACTCTGTACACACAACATCTATTGGACGTCTGTCCATCCTGGAAGTGGGATCCCTCCTCTGTTTTTTCCCTGTTGAAAGGATTTTTTTGGTTAAGTTTATCCTTATCCGATGAGAGGGTCGTACTGTGAAGGACAGAGGGTGTCGTATACCCTGTACAGATTGTAAAACCCCCTCCGAAAAAAACTGTGATATTGCGCCATACAAATACACATTGACTCCAATATTTAATTGGCTACGTCTAAAGGAATATTTCTGTGTGGTTTTTTTTGCAGTCAGCGACAGTGAGTGACACTCACCTCTCAAGTGGAGTCAGCTGAGCTGTGACATCTGACAGCTGTTCCCCAGGAACTGACACGTCCTGGGAAGCTGTTAGGCCCCGTGTGTTTGAACAGAGGAAACCACATGCTCTGCAAGATTGAAAATCATCTTTCCTAAGAGACTTGCCAGTTTGGGATTACAGCCTGAACTGAATGGCACAAAGGATGTGAGTGAAAGGGGGCCGGGGTCGGGCCCTTTGACCCCTGATGAGAAATCTATGGGGCCGGTATGTAATATCCAGACTGGGATTCAGTGATTTTATTGTGACTTAGAGTGTTTATTTTATACATCTTGTAACACCAAAATTTTCTTTTACTATTTAGCTATAATACGTCTGTTTGCATACTTGTTGTTTTTCTAAGAGGACATCTGCTACGGATCAAGTAAAGCTGTGTGTGTTTTCTGTAAAGAGCTTAGGTATATGTTGGATTAATGGACGATGCAGTGAATAATTACTCTTTATGCTCTGTTAAGTGTGCAGTGATCCTTCTACCCCATATGTACTCGTTTTGTAGTACTCATCCAACACATAGAAGGAAACCTTTGTGCAGACTGCCATCTGCTGGAGAATCATGTCTCCAATCAAGACAAAGACTTTTCTCTCTTTTGCCCTAAAAATGACTGACATAACAACATATTTTTTTTACATTACGAAAGCATTAATACATCATTTATGTAAATGAGTAATTGTATCAACATTTAGGCCTCTTGAACAATTGATAATAATCAAGATAAAGCATTTTGGGAGAATATTGAATAGTAGTTTCTGTAGTTATCTTTACTTGAGCTTATCAAAAATGTAATTTTGATCGTCCTATATTTTGATATTTATTCAGAAAAACTGTTAATCATTCAGACTTTATATCTGTCACACTGTAGAGAGAGTAGCTACAGGTTTGTTTCTATCTTCCTCAGTTTGGGATTACTTACGACCCTCCTACATGGTACATAATGCTCTTTATTTCCTCTCTAATTTAGTTCCATCTGATTAACAAAGGGCCGTTCTGGGATGCCGTATTGTTGGATAATAAAGTGCAGCTACAGGACCTCTTTCCCCACTTGCACATCATGTAATTGCTTAGAAACAGAGTGGATGGGGAGAAGCTGGTTTTAAAATGCTCATTTAATTTAACAGCTCCTCTATGAATTTTAATTACTAGGGGCCACGTCTGACTGCACTATATTTTTTAGCTTTTTTTCTGAGCTCTTAGACTAGATTTATAATATTCTGTGTGGGCTTTTTCAGGTGGATGAGAAGTCATGAATAGTAAGAGGAAACCTCGTTATCACGGAGAGCAACAGAGTAAGTAAATCATTTATATAATATAGAACAAAATATTGATATGTATTATTTCTGCATCTTTTCTCCCTTTCATGACCTACATGCATGTAATCAGAATCAGATATATTATTGAAATTGGGATGTAACAGTTGCTCTTATATAAACTTAAAACGTTGTACGAAAATAGAAATAAAGGAGTAAGTAACATGTAAATTATATACATATTGCTACAATATGTAACACAATATATGTAGAGTAATATCAATAAATAATTAAAAAAAATAAGAATAAGAAATGAAAATATAAGAAATATGTACTTTAATTTATTTTAATATATTTATTTAGAATATTTCTTGAATCGTACAGTATGCAGTATTAATGTCAGGGTGTTGCACAATTGAATTAGTTGAGTTAAGTCAGTAAAAAAAATAAAAATCCCACTGTATAGTAGAATATATGTATTTGGTATAGAAACAGAAACAATTCTAACTCTGAAATCGGAAATTTTCACTACATTTTTGATTGCTTGTTGTTTTAAGACATACTTGTAAGGAAAATTGTATTTTTATTCCGTCATTGAATTGCACATTACTTGAGCAGCTGTTTAATTCAAACAATTCCTCAATAGGCCCTTTTCACTGCAGCCATTTTGTCATTGCAGGGTAAACACAGGTGTAATTAATACCTGGGCTGCATCCCAAGTCTCTTAAATTGTATCCACGTTTCCTCACTTTCGTTTCCAAGCATCCCAAACAAGTGAGGGAAACATGGATGCAATTTAAGAGACTTGGGATGCAGCCCATGTATTGTGCACGCTGTCCCACTGGAATGACTCTGACACTAAATACAACGGGACTATTATTAATTTTATTAATTACACCTCTGTTCACCCTGCTATGACATGTTGAAATGGCTGCTGAAAACATTTTATTTCCCAGTAGGAAAAGCCCAGGAGTAAATAATACAATTAATGATGATGGATTCAGTGTCAGGGTCCTGGTATTGTGCGTGCTGACTCATTGGGACACTCAGAGCCATTGTTAATGTTATTAATAACACCCGTGCTTTTACTGTGAAAGTCAAAATGTGTTCTGTGAAAAAGGCCTATTACACTCAGATGACATCTTACAATTGTCCTTTTTAATTTTGACTGATTGCTTCATTGCCTCCCAGTATGTGAGATGCAGTATGGTTTGACTCCTTTGTATTACAAACATTTTTTAGTCGATATTACACAGTTTTATTCCCATTTTATAACAACCCTCTGACGTGTTTTCTCAATAACATTCTTTACTGGGAATATTTCTTTTACTCAAATGTAAAATATTGTGAACTGTGCAGCTAACAGTTGCAATTGCCTTATTTTCTTTATTTATTATTAGTTTCTCTGTTTTGTTTTTTTCATTATTTAGGCTACATTAGGGTTGTAACGGTATACCGTGGTATGAGAGTTGACGGTTATCATACCGTGTATATTTGCTAATCTACGGTATTAAAAAAACTGACATAAGTGAGTTAAAGATTCAGACAGGAGCAGTCACGCATGCAGCATATGTTAATTATTAATAATCACAGGACATTATTTTAAAAGCTCACAGCTTTTCATTTAGTAGTTAATTACATGCTATAGTGCTGCTAACATGTACACTAACATGCTTTAGTTATACAGTATAACACAATATAGTTACATGCTATTTTTTATCGGGTTTATAGTTCTGTTTATTATCATTCTGTTGTCATTCCTTTAAGGGTCATTGTAACTGGTATTAGTAATAATAATAATAATAATAATAATAATAGTATAATAATGTGAAACTGTAAAACCGTGATATATTCCGAGATGTTTAATCTTATACTGTTACAACCCTAGGATATAGATGTTTACTGGTCAGTGATTACAGACTGATATGCATGGATATGATGATGAAAGCAAGGAGGACAGCTGTGTGTATCTCCCAGTCTGTATATACAGACC
Organism: Sebastolobus alascanus; assembly: GCA_916701645.2. NCBI lineage: Eukaryota > Metazoa > Chordata > Actinopteri > Perciformes > Sebastidae > Sebastolobus > Sebastolobus alascanus. The sequence continues at coordinate 615,482 of CAKAOJ020000301.1, forward strand.
CAGATATCTGTCTCCCTCTCCTTCCACTATCCACATGCAGTAAATTTCACCCGTGCATGTCCAAACACATCAGTTTTAAGGACACATTACTGCAGGAACGGAGGCACACAATCTTGCACAGAACATAGGTGTGATGCTGCTGCTGCTGCATGTACCTTGCCATATGTAGGCCTAAAGTATATATTTCACATAGTTTAAGAGTTTATGCTATAAAATATGCAATATGCATCATCCAAATGTCCAATAAATCTAATCTGCATGAATTCTGTTTGACTTGGAAGTATCTGTAAAACGTATTTTGGCAGTAGGCTAGGCTATGAAGAATGCTGGACCAGACACAGCATCTCTGCATGTATATATACACACACACACTGAGATAGTCAGTACAAAGATGCACTGAAGTGCCCTGTTACGTAATCCTGAGGCACAGCGGCTTTGCGCCTGCGAAAAGAGCGAGCAGGTGGAGGAGGAAACATGCGCAGTAGCAGCCTCGTCAGCAGCATCAGGACCAGAAAGATCCGGGGCAGCAGGAGGATGCGAGAAGATGGTGCATGTAAACACACCGAGGGAGATGACTGTGTCGCCTCTCGTGTCCATGAAAGAGAAATCTGAAGTCATTTCGTGCGAGGAAAAAGACTAAAGGAGGTCATATATTTTTAGCCAGGCAGACGCGCACAAACGGAGCAGCAGAGATGCGACGGTAATAAGAAGACTTGGTGACGACGCGTTAAAGCCTCTCCGCTGCGCTGCGACAAACACAAACAGGACTCCTCTTATGTCACCACACATGACAGGCTTCTCTTCTGTGTGATGGTCGCTGGTTTCTAGTGGGATGCACATCAGTGTTTGGCCGTACTCGCTCTCCGTCGTAATGGCAGCTCTGTACCAGGGCACGGACGCTTCCTCTCCGGATAAATTTCTGGCCTTGAAAGACGTGAGAGAGGTGAAGGAGGAGACGACGCTGGACGAGAAGCTCTTCTTGCTGGCATGCGAGAAAGGTATGTTATTATTATGTTATATGTTTCCTCCAAAAGTAAACCCCATATTCATTGTTTTCCTCCTCAATATGTTTAAGATCATAATAAAGCTCATGTTAATGTTGGAATCAGGTTTATTGATTATTACTGGAGCATTATGTGTGATATATAAGATGGCAGATAACAGCTTGACAGATTTCCAGCAGGGTCATTGCAGCAAGCAGCAAACTGTACAGTCATACCACATTTTTTTTTTCTCTCCAGTGAATTCCTCTCACAGCTGCCTACATGTTGGCCACTGTGGAAATGTGCCTACGGGGGTTAAGATATATATAGCTGAACGTCTGCTCCTCTGAAACTTTTCCCTCCCTGGTCTACTGACTTTTCAAGTTAATGCAAACAATGGGAGAGAAACTACCCAAGAGATGGCACAAGCGTAAAATAGCAAAGAGGCATTGTCTTCGTCAGATGGGAGGGGGGAATGTTTCATTGATAAGTTAAGAACACTGCACAGGCAGAGGTTGTTTTACGGGTCGCTGTGACCATATAAAGCCTCTCTAAACATGGCTCAGCAACAGAAAGTGTCCTTTGAGGGAGATGTTATTGTTATACACCACTGAGGTTAAGGGGAGTGCTGGAGCTGAGCCTGCTCTGAGAGAGAGTGTGTGTTACTTATAGCTGGAGCTGTGTGTGTGGCGCCATCCGCATATCATCCTTCACCGCTTTTATAGATCTGACTCTGCAAGAATCTCCTGAAATCCCTTCACGCCACTTTGTCTTTCTTCAGGTGACTACTACATGGTGAAGAAGCTGCTCGAGGAGAACCGACACGGCGAGCTCAACCTCAACTGCGTGGACGTGCTGGGCCGGGATGCCGTCACCATCACCATCGAGAACGAGAATCTAGACATCCTGCAGCTTCTTCTGGAGCATGGCTGCCAGGTAGTAAAACACACACAGGACAATCTATGTATGCACAAGTTGCATGTAATCTGCTCTCTGATGGCTTAAAAAATGTTTTTTTCTGTGCAGGCGACAGATGCCTTGTTGGTGGCCATAGACTCCGAGGTGGTGGGAGCTGTGGACATCCTCCTCAACCACAGGCCGAGACGATCCTCCAAGCCCTCCATTGCTGTTAGTTTCCTCTTATAATTCCTCTTTCAAGACAAAACACCACAGATGCAAAGAACAGGCTGATCTTTTCTTATCATTTCTGCACAGTATTCCTTATATTTCTATCTTTTTTTTAAGAAACTGATGCAGCGGATTCAGAACCCAGAGTACTCCACCACCATGGACGTGGCTCCGGTCATCCTGGCAGCACACAGGAACAACTACGAGATCCTGACTATGCTGCTGAAGCAGGACATCTCGCTTCCCCGGCCTCATGCTGTAGGCTGCGAGTGCACGCTCTGCAACGCCAAAAACAAAAAGGACAGCTTACGACACTCCAGGTACAGGCTTCCTCGGTGACGTATACAGAAAATGTAACAGTATAAATATTTGCTTTCCCCCAGATGGCTGCATTAAGCCATTTGTGCCCGCAACTGTAATTTTTTATCAAGGTTCAAGTTCTTTATGACCTTTGTCAATTCCAGCAAAGCAGTCACTGGCAATGAAAATCATTGGTCTCAGGTTCCTTCAACAATGCTCATAAAATATGTATATATAAAAGGGGAAATCACACAGGTAAATGTAAGAGCAAAATGATTCCAAGGCATAAAATAGTGCAGTTAAAATAAATATTTAAGTAAATATAAAATAGTAATGTAAATTTGTAATTTAGTTGATGACAGTATTTCAGATGGGAATTGTAATATTATTTTTATTTCCTGTGGTGGAAGTGTTGCACAAATTTTCAAAATCAGTCAAACCATTTGGCTGAAAATTTAGTTTTTCTTACCGTACTATATATCTAGTCTTTGGGAACATGATGGTACGACTCATTTTGCAATATACTCCATTATATTGAATTAAAAAACAGTAGTCCCATGTGCTCAAATACTAGATATAGTATGATAAGGAAATCACTGTTGCTCAGAAACCTAAAGGAGCATAATCAAGTATTTGGTATCTATGAACTCATAACAAGTTTAATATCAAAGATATGCACACAAATATTTAGTGTAAAAAATATTTAATATGGAAAACATTTAATAAACACAATGTTAACATTTCTTTCCTCATTTTTCAAAAATCCTGACTTTGACTATTAATAAAAGTGTGATTTTTCATGCGATCTAAACATATCAAAGTTGTACTGTTAGATACTTGCCCAAATTTTAAGACTTTTAACCTAACAGAACAAATGTTGTGGCATTTTTCCTTATCATACCATATTATATAGTCTTTGGGCACTCCCATTGACCTAAACCAGAAGACTATAGTGTTGTGTTGAATTACTCTACATCACTTGTCTTCCAGATGATTCCTGTATTCATTTACATGATGGTTGTTTTGGCCTTTCTCTGGTATGGAGGGGCTTAAAACCAGCTATGATTCGATCGGTCTGTCAAGTTCAGGGACAGTTTTGATGATAACATCAGCTTGAGAATGGCATCTTAAGCATCCGGAAAGAAATGATTTACTATCATGTGCGCTGGCTTTTTGTGAATGTTTTTATCTACAGTACCATGACTGCTTACAGTGCTTCCTTTGTCCCACAGAAGACGTTCTCTGTTATTGCCAAGCTCTACTTATCTAGCTGTAGAGAGCCAGTATTCGGTGTGCCAGTAGTGGTATTTATTGTTTTTTTTATATAAGTAGTGGTTTTACACTGAAAGATAATATCAGTACAAACTGTAATTTAAGGGAAAGCTGCAAAACCGGCAGTATTTCCTCTGGGAAGTTGGTTTCTGATACCATCTTGCAGATGAGATTTTGCAGATCTCCTCTCTGCCGGGCGTTTTTTGTTCTCTCTGCAGGGCAGTGTAGCTTCCCACACAGTAAGCCTAAATGAATTAGTCTGCGGTTTGGCTGGCAAACAAAACAGAGGTCAAAGCAGGTACAGATGAAACAGCTAGATGGCTGAATGGTTTCTAGATTTCCTTTTTTTTCCCCTCATCCACGCACTTCCGTTTTGTCCTGTTCCTTCCCTCACATTTTCATCACCGCTTTCTTTTTTGCCACCAGGTTCCGCCTGGACATCTACCGCTGCCTGGCCAGCCCGTCTCTGATCATGCTGACTGAAGAAGATCCCATCCTCAGGGCCTTTGAGCTGAGCGCCGACCTCAAGGAGCTCAGCCTGGTCGAGGTGGAGTTCAGGTGTGATTGCTATCAGCTGTCCGTCATATCAGTGCATATTTATCTAATTTCTTTGCACATAAAGAGTAGAAACTTGTCACAAACATATGTAAATACATGCACCATGATATTGTAAACCCTTCCTTTATAGAAGGTAACAAATAAGATTTATAATCTGTCATGTGGTGTGATTGTATCTCGATTTTCCTCGCTCCAGGAATGATTATGACGACCTGGCGAAGCAGTGTAAGATGTTTGCCAAGGACCTGTTGGCTCAGGCTCGAAACTCTCGAGAGCTAGAAGTGATTCTCAACCACACATCCAACGAGGATCACGTTGACAAGAGAGGCTTGCTGGAGGAGCGAATGAACCTCAGTCGACTCAAGCTCGCCATCAAGTACAACCAGAAAGAGGTTAGAGAGGCACATTCATGTTATATTTGGCAGTGGCAACATTAAGCCAATCTGTAATTTACGTAGGTTGAGGAAATTATTTGATATGTTAGTGATACTCCACAACTGTCCACAGATCAGATCTGTTATTAATTACTCTCATTTATTGTACTATATGTGGGCCGTAACATCTGCTCCAGCACACCATGTGCTTGTCTTTTGGAAATACGAGTTTGGCAGGATGAAGTACTTCCTCCAGGCAACGGCAGTCAAAGTCAAACTAAAGTTGGAAGTTTGAAGCCGGGGGACAATTTACAGCTAGGATGGCTCAGTGTGAGAAGTGTGACTCGTATATCACAGCACAGCTAGTGTCATACTGTTGTTTCCTGCTGGAGAAAAGGTTCCTCTTAAGGCTGCACATCAGATAACCTATTGATGTTTTTTATTGCAGGGAGAACATTGATACATTTGTAGCTGACTCGCTTAAAAATGTGCTAGTTGGCAGGTTTTGTTAGCTGTTTCCCCCGTTTCTTGTCCTGTTTTGTGCTAAGCTAAGCTAACCTGCTGCTGGCTGCAGCTTTATATACATCCTGGAGACACGAGAGTGGCATCAGTATTCTCATCTAACCTCCAACTCTCTGCAAGAAAGTTGGTCTCTTAAAAATACGGCAGCAGCAGTCTTTCGGAGGTTGTAACAGGTTCTGTTTCAAAGCTAGAGTGAAGATACTGGCCAAACTTACACTAAATTTTGGCAAGGAAAAACGGTCATGGCCATTTTCAAAGGGGTCCCTTGACCTCTGACCTCAACATATGTGAATGTAAATGGGTTCTATGGGTACCCACGAGTCTCCCCTTTACAGACATGCCCACATGCAATTTTTTTGCATGCAGTACAAATGTGTTATTTTCGCATATTCAAAAAATGGTGTATTTGTAAATTTCTGCATACTGGGGTCCCTAAAAAGTCTTTGAATTGCATAAATTGGGTATCAGTGTAAAGCTGAGACTCTTGTGGATCCAATGAGACCAACTTTATTCATGTGAGATGATGTTAGTCCCCATAGGAGACATTTCACATAGACCATTTCTTTTTTTTAAATTTGACCTCACTGTACAAAATGAGCTATTACTTTAAGTTCATGAAGGTCAACTGACTTAAAAATGAGCTGAATTTGCTAATTCATCCTGTAATTTCTATCAGCTTCACGTCCTCACTTTGATATTTCTCTCCTGATGATCCTTCTACAGTTTGTGGCTCAGTCCAACTGTCAACAGTTCCTCAACACCGTCTGGTTCGGAGAGACGGCCAGCTACCGGCGCAAGCACACCTGTCTGAAGATGGCCACGGTGCTGAGCGTGGCGATGCTTTGGCCGCTGCTCTCCGTCTGCTACCTTCTGGTGCCGCGCTCCCGCGTGGGCCAGATCATCCACACGCCCTTCGTCAAGTTCATCATCCACAGCGCCTCCTACTTCACCTTCCTGCTGCTGCTCAACCTGTACTCTCTGGTCTACAACGAGGGCAAGAAAAACACCATGGGCCCGGCGCTGGAGATGATCGACTACCTGCTCATCCTCTGGATCATAGGTCAGCTTTTTACTCAGCTTTCATAACACTCTAATGTATGTGTAGAGGGGTATCAGATTTCTATGATTGAATGATTAGTCATCTCTTAACGGAGGCAATAAAACTAAGAATAGAAGAAGAATTCAATCATACAAACCAGAATTTAATAGAATAACGTTGCATAGTGGAGTGAAAATGTGAGATTCCTGTTATGGTCTGGCTAAAGTCCAGTATCCTGTATCCATAATAATCCCATCAGGCAGAACATGACAAACAGCTGTTTCTATACTAGACGACAGAAAGTCTGGCTTGACTGGATTAAATCTGTCAGTTCTGCCTCTAATTGAGGCTCTATAGAAAGGAAAGCTTCTTCTATCTCCCCTGTGGTCCATCTGAGTGCTGCTATCACCGGACTCATACATGCAAACATGTATTTGCACGTGTACACAAACCATATCGGTTCAGATGAGATAGTGACAGCTAGAAATTGACTCTGTGTCTCTCGGGGGAAGCGCCTCTCTACCTTCCTCTGCTGCCAAGAAACCATTAGCATGATCATTCAATCGCTTTAATGGCCTTCTCAGCAGAGATATTTGTCTCATGGTTGCAGCATCCTAGCCCTCTCCAGCCGACACAAAGCATCGCAACCACACCTCGTTGCTCTAGGTTTCACTATCGTCGCTGCTGGGTTGATAAATCATCCCAATAACTGCACCTGACAGCTTCTAAAAGGATGTAGAAGCAATTGACTTCTATTATTCAATGTAATGAAGATGGTTTGTGGGCTAATTTGCAATTTATTCCGTATTTTGCAGGGGTGAGATCAGCAGTTGAGTCATTAGACGGATGTGTAATGTTTTTTTTTTTTTCCACGGGCCGAGATAGCTTTAGGGAAAAGATTCCTTAAGTACCGCAAAAGAGGAACATCAAAGATCAATTTTAGTAACTTCAGCAGTTTTTTCCCCCTCGTTGCAAAACACTGCAAAGATGTGATGGTGCAGAATTCACGCTCCAGGGTTTCTGCAGCATCAACGAAACACCCAAGATGAGTTAAATAACAAGGATTTCTACTGATTTACTGTTATCAGGATGTGAAAGGGGAGCTGTTAAAGTCGCTGCATGTCTACAGACGGCACTGACACACAGCAGCTCTCCATCTCTTTTGCTCTCCATTGTTCCTCTCTTTCTCCCACGCCACCCCACCTCCTCTCGTCTTTCTCCTGCTCTCTCCATCCTGCTACTCCCCTGAGCCAGATGCCTCACATTAATGGGGAAATCAGATGCTGAGATTGTGAGTGTGTCTGTGTGCTGAGCTACATGCATGTGTGTGTGCGTCTCAGTGCATCTCTCGCTGTAGTGTGTGCACTTTTATGACTACATTAGGGCTCAAATTCAATCATCCCGTAGTAAAAAAAAGGGATTTCTGTGCCAAACCCTGTTTGCTTACTTTCTGTTGCAACCATGGAAACCAGATCAATCAGGTTAAATGTAATGTAATCATTTCCGAATCAGACGTAGATCTGTGTCACTATGAAATAACTCGCAGCTGGAGTCAAGTTTTAATTTCATCACCCCTACTGTACATTTAGAAATGATGAAATTCCACTTTGACACAGACATCCATCTGTATTAAATCCCACAGATGACACATTTTCACCACATTAATCTCATATTTCTGTGTCTCATACATTCCTGTTTCCCCTGGGTTCCCACCGTGAGATGACTTATTATGGTTGAAGCGATTTTAAAATGTTGGGGATGACAGCTGTGGTGATGGGGAATTCCTGCTCTCCTGTAGGGATGGTGTGGTCGGATGTGAAGCGTCTGTGGTACGAGGGGCTGGAGGACTTTCTGGAAGAGTCGAGGAACCAGCTGAGCTTCGTGATGAATTCCCTTTACCTCTCCACCTTTGCCCTCAAGATAGTTGCTCATAGCAAGGTACACACACACTTTAGATTTAGAGGATGGATAACTGCATCTCACACGGGATTCATTTCACTATATATCGATTTTCTTATTTGCTTTCCTGTCCAGAGTTAAATGGTTATATGAGAAGATAGATAACGATCTCATGTATGTCTAAAGCTACAGTTAGTGTCCATCTATGCTCTCTTCAAAGCCACCAGAATCCATTGAAAAAAACTGTAATTTTACCTCTCAGAATAACTAACTAATAGGTATCACCATGAAACTTCCCCAGTTTATTATTTACATTAAGGCAATTAGTTTTTACATTACAAGTTTTCTGAAATGTTATGTTTAAATATGCAAATGAGGCATTATCTAATTCTAACTTTTGGTGAATTTAGGAGAAATCTACAGATGCAAATAGACAAAGTAGTAAAATAACACCTAAATGTGTATTTTGGATATTTTCTTTCCACTAGTCTGAAAGAAAACATGTTATGGAAGCTAAATAGCCCAAAATCTGACAATTAACCAGTGCATGAAAAACATGTTTTTGCCTGCTAACGTTAAGCTAACCGCCTGCTAACTGTAGCTTTAGACATACACAAGATTGTTATCTATCTTCTCATCTAACCATTTAACTCTGGACAAGAAAGCAAATAAGACAATCGATGTATAGTGAAATGAATCCGGTGTTAGATGCAGAGTTAAATATTTAGATTTAGATTTACCTTCATCACAATGTTCAAATGTTTTGAGTTTTTTTTTTGCCTAAAATGGCTCTTTTGATAGTAAAGGTTGCTGACCCCTGTCCTAGATAATCCTATAATCCTGGCATTTAGTTCATCTTAGTTATTATCTTGGAGTTATTTTTTTTTTGCTTCTATTATGATTATTAAGTTTCGTACCTACTTTTCTTATATGTGTAGGACTTTTTTCTTTTACAGGAAATTACTTTATGTTTTGAAACAAATTTTTATTCAAAATGAGTTAGTTTGTTTTGATAAAAATTAGGGGATATTATTATATTGTTTTGTTAAATGTTCTTTTTTATGTGCTATTAAATATATTGTGCTATACTGTATCACCACTTCATACATACAGTAGCTTTAGTGTTGATGCTTCTGTTTAAACACAGAGCAGTCATTAAGCCGAGCTGAATCAGGTGTGTTCGGCTCATCAACAGCTAGCAGGCACACCTGATTTGGCTGAAGTAAGTTGGCATCACATTATTGCTTCAGCGCTGTATGTGTTTCTGAATGTGTTTGTTCTTCAGTTCAAGAACGTGGAGGACACAGAGAGGAAGAACTGGGACGCTTTCCATCCCATCCTGGTGGCCGAGGGCCTGTTTGCCTTTGCCAACGTTCTGAGTTACTTGCGACTCTTCTTCATGTACACCACCAGCTCCATCCTGGGGCCGCTGCAGGTAGGAAAGCAGACATTTTCACGGTTATAATTGATTCCCAGTGGAGCCAGACACGCAGCAGAAATATCCGTGTGGAGGTTTGCGATCGTGTACCCAGTACGGCTTTGTAAAAACACTTTGGATGAGAACAAAAATGACCAAATCCTTATGTAATGATTATAAAGCTGCTTCCCTTTCCCATCGTTCTCTCTAACCCCACCACACACCACCCACGCTCTTCCTCTCTCAGTGAAGTGTGAACACTCAAGGACAAGCCCACACTAAACATCACACCAGCTGTGCTCAGCAGTATCATAACCATCATCATAAGCATTAAGTATAAGCACAGTGAACTGAGGCAGTAGATGAATGTGCTCTGCAGTAATAATATGCTCATAACAAACTGAGCACAACATCGTAAAGCTTTGCTGCTTTAGTTTCCATATGCATCAGCGTGTTGCTATCATCATTTCTTCCATCGTGAATGAGAGCTTTCAGTTTACACAAAATTGATTTCTCAAGCTAACTGCACTTTAGGTTTAAAGCTGGAGGAGTCTATACACCCACAACACATTTTCATTGATCCTAGATTGATTTCTATCACAATCTGGCACATGCAGTCTGATCCGTTGCCATCTTAACTGCAATTATGATCTGCATGGGAAGTGAAAAGTATAGTCATTACATACTGTATAGTCAAGGGCAGCTGAAAACTTTTAAACTCAGTTTATGAACTTTTCAATGACAAGTGGGTTCAATTTGGTGGTGCATTAAAGGGATAGTTTGGATGTTTTGAAGTGGGTAGCAGACAGGAGTTACCGCATGGAGCAAAGCAATGTACTGCTGTAGACGGGGCCCACCTAAAAATAGCAATATCAGTGTAAGTGTACGCTATAATTAGATTATTTTCACCACTTTATCTTGCCGTCAGACAGTCCTTTCTGACGGGGAACTGAAGCCTTTGTATCTATCTATGCTCTCTTCAAAGCCACCAGACTACATTGAAAAAAAATTAAATTTTACCTCGCTGACACGGGAGTTGCTGGTTTACCGCTGCCTCGATCGGTTAGTTTGTTTGTGTTATTGTGTGACTTTGGTGAATATGAACTAACCAAAGTCACACAACAACACAAGCAAACTAGGCTAACCAGCAACTCTAATACGTAATCATAGGTTTACGAGAAAAAAAGTCATAGTATTATGGGAATAGAGTCATAATATTATAAAGTAGTAATTTAACGTGTTATTTAATTTTTTTCTCGTAAAGTTATGACTTTATTCTCGTAATATTACAACTTTTTTCTTGTAATATTATGACTTTATTCTCGTTATATTAAGACTTTTTTCTCGTAAAGTTAGGACTTTATTCTCGTAATATTACGACTTTTTTCTCGTAAAGTTATGACTTTATTCTCGTAATATTACAACTTTTTTCTCGTAAAGTTATGACTTTATTCTTGTAATATTACGACTTTTTTTCTTGTAAAGTTATGACTTTATTCTCGTAATATTACGACTTTTTACTCGCAATATTATGACTTTATTCTCGAAATATTACAACTTTTTATTCGTAAAAGTTAGGACTTTATTCTCGTAATATTACGACTTTTTACCTGTAATATTATGACTTTATTCTCGTAATATTACGACTTTTTTCTCGTAAAGTTATGACTTTATTCTTGTAATATTACGACCTTTTTTCTCATAAAGTTATGACTTTATTCTCGTAATATTACAACGTTTTTTCTCGTAAAGTTATGACTTTATTCTCGTAATATCACGACTTATTTTCCCATTAAATTATGACTTTATTCTCGTAATATTACTGTTTTCTTTCAATGAAGTCTGGTTGCTTCGGCTAGAGCATAGATAACCGCTTCAGTTCCCTGTCGGAAACATAAACTGTCTCATGGCAAGGTAAACCAGCGAAAATATTCTAAATATATCGTACACTTAAACTGATATTACATTTCTTTAGGTGAGTCTTTCTTTTAGGTGTCTACAGCAGTATATTGCTTTTGTTTCAGTGCGTTAACTCTCCAAGCTGGGGGTGTGCAGACGTCAACTACTGTAGGTAATACACTGACTATGGTAAGTATGGTAAGTACTACATACACCCAAACTCTCCCTTTGAGGGTAGATTGCTGCCAAAAAAAGATCCAAGTGAAAAGTGTTCAGTAAACTTTTCTAAATCCTGTATTTGATCAGCTTGATTAACTCTCAGTCTGAGTTGGCACCGTCATTCAGAATCAGCACACATGATCTCTTCACATTCTTTTTCTTTCTTCCAAAGGTTATGGAAATGTTTAGCAATGCAGATGTACTGATCTGCTTTGTGCCTCTTACACAACACAAACTAAATCTAATTTGTATAAAGCAAACATTTAACCTGGCAAAAATAGGCATTTCTGTGGTTTTGTAGTCCCTCAGACTGCCTCGAAACCACACAGAATTACAATAGTGCACCAATGTGTGTATATGAATGTTATATTTTCACATCTTATTGTATTAGATCCCTTTCTCATTCGTTACCCAAGATTTAACTGTTGCCAGCTTGTTTAATACTTTCAAACAAGACATTCTGTGTCATTTCTTAAACATGGAGGTTTGATGGAAGAGCGATATTCACCATCTGCCTGTGAAAAGAGGTAAAAACTGTGCCAGTTTTAAAGTATTTAGCTGCATAGATTACATTTCTGAGAAGAAAAATATCTGTTATGTCATTGTTTTTTCATCTCCCTAGACGAGCCAAAAATCTGGTTTGAATATTTTCTCCTCTTCAACAACCTCCGTGCCATAGGTGTCCCTTTTTATCGCATCATGATTTTGTGTATCGTCCAGCCAGCTGGCAGTAAGACCGTAACGCCGGCCAACATCTGACTGTTTGCTGGCAGAATTTCATTTTTCTCCCCGCGTGTGACTTTATTACATAAAGCAGTCTTCAGGTATGCAGTGAGGTCAGACTATTTGTAGGGATGCCTTCCTGTCATTAAGTCAAGTGCTGTTTGCGGTTGACTTATAAAACACTAAAGGTGCCCTGAAGCTTGTTAATGAGCGCTCTTCAGCTATAATCTCCTCTGTCTCTCTTCTTTCCTCTCTGTAGCTCGCTCTCTCTGTGACATCACTGTCTGGCCGGCTTGGCAGGGTGGAAAAAAATATTAGCTTTGCTCACATGGCAGACACACCTCCCTGCTAATGCACGAGCGCCCACACATTTCATGCGATACGTGAGCGTGCAATTAGTTGCACTCAGACGAACTCCTGCTCACACACAGATGGGAGGCAGTGCTATGTGGGCTGCAGTAATGTCTGATTCCGGCCAGCTCACATTTGTGCCGGTTAGTGCCCCCTACTGAGGTTGGAAAGAGTGACTGAAACTGTGAGTGTGTGTCTGTGTTCATCTACTATCAACAATGAGCTCACTCATGGCCCAGACTTCACCTCACCAACAGTGTTAATCTCCCATAACTGATGTTCCACCATGTATGAGTTTGTTTGAGAGCAAAGACACAAGTTGTGCCCCAGTTCCACACAATATACAATCAAATCAACCTTTCATAAAGTTAAGTTAGTGCAGTTAGTGCAGTTAATAGTGCTTCACAGATGACTGACAAAATAATACAGAACAAGTGTGGACCGTGAAAACAGCAGAAAAAGACAAAAAACAATTCAACTATTTAACAATTTGATAAATAAATAAATATATAAATAAATAAAAGACCAATGCACGTGAGACAATAAAATGATGGAAAATTTAATAAATAGAATTAAAAGCTATAATAACTGTAATGGTAGTAAAACAGTGTGAAGTAAAAACTAGATTAATAAAATAAAAATAAAATAGAATAAAAGTATACAACTTAAATACAATAAAATAAGTGATTAATAAAAAATCAATAAAATAGCATAAATTATACAATTTAAATACAATAAAGTTATTGATTAATAAAATAGAATAAAAGTATACAACTTAAATACAATAAAATATGTGATTAATAAAATAACAATAAAATATCATAAAATTATAAAACTTAAATAAAATAAAGTGATTAATAATATAAAATAAAATTATACAACTTAAATACAATAAAGTAAGTGATTAATAAAATTACAATAAAACAGAATAAAAGTTTATAACTTAAATACAATAAAATATGTGATTAATAAAATAACAATAAAATAGCGTAACATTATACAACTTAAATAAAATAAAGTGATTAATAAAATAAAAATAAAATATAATAAAATTATGCAACTTAAATACAATAAAGTAATTGATTAATAAAATAACAATAAAATAGAATAAAAGTATACAACTTAAATACAATAAAATAAGTGATTAATAAAATAACAATAAAATTATACAAATTAAATACAATAAAATTCATAAACAAAATAAGTGATTAATAAAATAACAATAAAATGGAATCAAATTATACAAATTAAATACAATAAAATTCATAGTGGAGTAGAAAGTGTTTGCGTGTACGTCGTAGATGCTTTTGAGGCATCTCAAATGCATCAGACCCCCCCTCCAGTCAAGGTTAAGAGATCCTGACCTGCTGCATTCCTGCTGTGTTTGTCCAGTAACTAAGTTAGGCTACCTGTCAGGCTGAGCAAGCAGGGAACACCCTCGGCTCCTAAATCAGATGTGTACAAAGTGGCAGAGGAATACACTGGGGGGATTTAGACATGACAAGAGAATGAATCACCCAAATAGACTAGCCCTTCTCCTCAAACAAGCTGTCTGGGTTTCAGTGCAAACACTCTGGTCGCCGTTCACCCCGAGGTGCAGGGAGCGTGGTCATCCCTCACATTGGACACTGTGTGTGTGTTTGTGTTTTGCAAGGGCGAGCACGTTCTGACCTTGTTTGAGCATCTCAAGGTCCTAGTAAACAGATAAGCCACTCAGGTCTGTAAATAGTTGGTTTCCAATGGTCTGAGAAGACTTTCTCTGTCTTGGAGCCCCTCTTTTTGGCTTCTTCCATGTTTGTCTGTCTTCCCTCAGGTAGGGTGAGAGCACTACAGCTGCCAGGATATGTTGCTTTTTCCACTTCCTCAGGGGGTCACTGCTAAACAAGAACACAGCTACAAGTGGTCATAACGTTTTCTTACACTGGATGAGTGTTGAAAGAGTCCTAAACATCACAATCAATCATTGATTTGTGATAGCAGGAAAAGCACAGGTGTAACAAATAACATTAAAGGTCCCGTATTGTAAAAAGATTTTCATGTCTTTTTTTTTAATTATAAAGCAGGTTTAAGTGCTATATAAATACTGTGAGAGTATTGAAACACTCAATCCATGGAGAAATGCATACAGCCCGCATTCAGAAACTGTCCCTTTAAACAAGCCTTTCATTTCTGTAATTTTGTGATGTCACAAATATACAATATATAGACCATTACTCAGTTTTAAACGTAAACAAAGATTATAGCAGCAAAGAGGCGAAACTCCGGTGTGTTTTTGACAACAGTCTCTGCCGCCACTTTGGACAGAAAACGCTTATTATATTTATAATATTTTATTGCTCAACGCAAGCCATTTTGGTAAAATATGACAATGAAATAGAAATAATTTTTTTTTACTTTGTACGGCAACTTTTTAGGCGGACGTTTTACCGGCGTCCGGTAGAGGGGTTTGTTCATAGATCATTCATAGCCTGATTTATAGAAGATTTTATTCCTAAAAAACATGGCAAAAATTGATCTTTTTTTAACTTTTGAACCTGGCTTTAGTCAATGTTCAGATTTCTGCTCTGGAAATGCATGCAAATTAGCACATATTTGATAAGATAATGCATCATTTGCATATTCAACAAATATAATTCTTATAAATCTTAATGTAAGTAATCTTCAGGGAAAGTTTCAAGGTGATATCTATTAGTTAAATCTTTTACCCTATTCACTATATAGTGTCTCTTCTTAAGAAATCCGTCACATTCTGTAAGGACAAGACGTACTTCCTGTCTGGTGACAGATCTGACCTCAGCTAGCACCCTTGATGAGGATTGCTGGCAGAAAACTGACAATGAAAAATAGACAAAAATGACTCATGTCTGCTTGACTACATCAGATGAAGCGACAGGATTAACAGACAAATATTCATGTTTCCTCAGATCTCCATGGGTCAGATGCTGCAGGAGTTTGGAAAGTTTTTGGGCCTCTTCCTGTTGGTGTTATTCTCCTTCACCATCGGACTCACCCAGCTTTATGGAAAGGACCAGAAAGACCCAGACAAGAATCCACCGAACGACTGCGAGGGAATTTTCTGCCAGCAGCAGAGCAACGATGCATTCCACACGTACGGGCCAACCTCAATCTATGACAACAGTGATGAATGACTTTATACGGGGCTGATAAAGTTATTCTGATTCATGATTTAACTGTTAAATTAGTAGATTATTTGGGTTATATTGACAGACAGTGTCTTCTGTTCCACAGGTTTATGGGTACCTGCTACGCCCTGTTCTGGTACATCTTCTCTCTGGCACACGTGGCGCTCTTCGTCACCCGCATCAGATACACAGAGGAGCTGCGCTCTTTCGTGGGCGCCATGATAATCGGCACCTACAACATCGTGGTGGTTATTGTGCTGACCAAGCTGCTGGTGGCCATGCTCCATAAAAGCTTCAGACAAATCGCTGTGAGTGTAAACAACTTCTGGCACATTATGCCTTTGTTTCTCAGTGCTGTCAAGGGTAGTTTGAGTTCAACCTGGAACAGAAACTGTTTTCATTTACTGTTCAGATTAGATGTTTCTCTAATTCACCCTGAAATGTAGCACAGATGTTAAATAGTTTTGACTATGGAACCCTACTGCACATTTTCTGTTTCCTTTGAACAACAGTTTGATTATGCTAGTAAGTAAAACATTATTTTCCAGAAACATCTGTCCCCCTCAATGATTTCCACAACTAATGGTGCATTTTTCAAGGTTACAGTGTGTGAAAATCCATTCTCACATTCCTGTGTTCTCCATGTTGGCTTTTGGGCTTCTGTAGAATCACGAGGATAAAGAGTGGAAGTTTGCCAGGGCCAAACTGTGGCTCAGCTACTTTGATGACAAGTGCACCATGCCTCCTCCGTTCAATATCCTCCCCTCCCCAAAGACCGTCTGCTACCTGGTGACCAGCATGAGCAAGTGGATCTGTTCGCACACCTCAAAGGGCAAAGTCAAGAGACAGAACAGCCTCAAGGTAAGAAGAATAGTTTCATAACGGCCTGAAGCTTAAAGGGGAACTTTGGTATTTTTCAACATGGACCCTATTTTCTCATATTTTTGTGTCTAACTGACTAATACGGACAACAATCAGTATTGAGGGAGAGCGCTGCATGCTCGCTGCAACATGGTGCTATCGGGGCAAGCGGGCACCGTCTTTTACGTCCACTATGCCTAGTTCACACTACACGACTTTCAAAGTAGTCAGATCTCAGTTCTGTTCACACCACACAACTCACTGTCTTGTAATCGAGAGTCTTTAAGTCGTCGTCACAGTACAAGATCTTTCACCAGGAGGAATCCCCGATGAGGTTTCCAAACTACGTTTTGTCCCGAATACACACGCAAAAAAATACACGGTAAATGACGTGATACCATACGCGAGACACATTGCTGATGTTGTCGTTGCACGTGTTCACAACATAGCCAGTTTCCACCGGTTTCCACACATTTTTTTTTACTCTTTATTCCTCTCGGTGCAACCACAACTTTGCTCCGTGTTGCAAATGCAGCACATACAGTAAGTTCCTGTTGTTACAGACGACCCCTTCTCGACCAGGTTTCCCCTCAATCTGTGTCTCACGCTCTCATTGGCTGTAGCTCGTGGTCGGAGTCCCCAACAGGTTCAGATATTTAGCATGCTAGATATGTGGAATGTGTCTACGATGCAGCGGCGAGCCTTTCGGTTTGCGTCTTTGAGCAGCTCACACATGACGCTCGAACGCCGATTTGCCTCCGATCTTGGACTTTTGTCTGGGAACTCCAAAAACTGTCTGGAAAATCAGGGCTAAAGTCGTGTTGTATGAAGCAGCTTTAAAAGTGCTTGTTTTTGCCATGACAGGCTCTGATTGTTATTAAAAGTGTCTGACAGCATTATGGAAAGAGTCTCGCCCAAGGAGAAGTCTGAAATCTGGCGAGGTGAAGTGTTGCTGGAAGACAACGGTTGAATAGTGGAACACATCCATGGAGGAAACGCGAGTGCCAGCTGGGCAGAGTTTGTTGTGTTGGAGTACAGGAAGCGTAGCTTCGTGTTATCTAAAAGATTTTCACTGTCATGTCTGAATATTTAGATGATTTCTATAATGTGGACGAGGTCTTTGAATTCGATGTCCACCTGTATTTATTTGAGCCAGAGTATACGGATATTCAGATTTCACCACGAGACTTCTCCTTAACGGGACTTGGACTCAATAACAAACAGACCGGATCAAGAGAAAGGTAAGAAAAAGGTTTTATTTCTCTGTAGGATCCTTTCTATAATGTTGTCAGACACTTATAATAACAATCTGAGCATGTCAGTGGCAAAAACAAGAACTTTTAGTGAACGTAATGTTACATTGGCGCTGCTCACTTGCCCTCGCAGCTCGTTTTGCGGCTGCCGGTTACAGCGTTCTCCATCAATACTGGACCACTTTCAGAAATTGTTGTCCCCATTAGTCACTTAGACACAAAAACATGGAAAAATAGGGTTGAAAAATATCGAAGTGACCCTTTAACTTGTAGTAGGAAGATGGCTGCCAGTACATCTTTGTGATTTGATTTTGATTATTTTCTAGAAATTCAGTCATCTCCCATAATCTCAAACAAATGTCCATCTGTGCTTTGTGCAATATTTCGTCATCGATCTGAACTCCTTCATTGTGTTTCCCGTCCAGGAGTGGAAGAACCTGAAGCAGAAGCGTGATGAGAACTACCAGAAGATCATGTGTTGTCTGGTCCACCGCTACTTGACCTCCACGCGGCAGAAGATGCAGAGCACAGACCAGGCCACGGTGGAGAACCTGAACGACCTGCGCCAAGACCTCTCCAAGTTTCGCAACGAGATGAGGGACCTGCTGGGTTTCCGGACCTCCAAATACGCCATGTTCTACCCAAGGAGCTAAAAAAAAAGACTAGATATCTCTTCCCCTTTCCCCTGCTGTGTGAACCGAGCATGTGCAAAAACTCTGCTCTTTTGAGTCACAGAGGCAACTTTTAAACCTGGACCTTAACTAGAAAATATATATTCTCCACCAAAGCCTCCAGACTCAGGCCCCCTATGTATTATTCCGCTATTCAACCTTTTTGTAAATAAAGAAAGCCATTGTTTCCAACAGAAAGACTAATAACCATTTATGGAACAATTTGACCCTGAGGGGCTTTTAATGGCATAAAGAGCTGATTTTGCTGAGTACAAATGCTGCTTTTTTTGTTGATCTCTCTCCTTGAAATCTGATCTTTGGCCACTCGGTTGAGAAAGCCAGAAAACTGTCAACGGTTCAGCCAGCTGCCCGGCGGTCCGGTCCACGTGAGAGTCACATTACACACACCTGATCTATTGTCATGCTTCGCAGAGCTGCCTTGACCTCCCTCAACAGACCAATTCACATTTTATTATTTGGCATTATTTGGTTTCCAGCTGGAAGCTCTTGTACAAAGACAGACAAACAAAAGGAACATGTTAAAGGAGTTTTATTTGGGAAGATGAAAACAATAAAATATAAATAATATTCACAGACTTTTTCATATGAAAATATTTTTCATTTCATACCTCTGCCTTTTAAGAACAAGTATATGATGTGTGCTGATATAATGGTGCTTTGCATCTGTAAACAAACTAAAGAAAAAGAGCTTTAGCTAGGAAGGTACTAAAACCAGCATAAAAATCTTTCAAAAAGAATCATGTATATATTAAATATTGCACTTTTTATCGCCACTTAAAAACTTCCATATCCTGCCCATTGAAATTGACTGCAGGTTGCTAACGGCGTCATTAAAACTACAACAATGAGCTGTGACAAATCCCCTATGGATATTAATCAGGCTTGTGTAAATGTAAGACTATATTTATTGAATGCATACTAAATAATAAATCCCAGTTTATTCACGTTGCGCTCAAAGGGAAACAACTGAGAAGTAGAATGTGGAAAAATGGGAAATGAATAGTGCCATCATAGGATGTCAGAACAGATGTGGAACACACTGGGGATTTTAAACAATCTGATTAATGTTTGTTTTATGAAACACGTCTCTGTGAATTCTCTATTGTGGTTCTCCTGTTACTGTTAAATCCCTGCGAGGGGCATGACAGGAATGTGACTAGGCAGAGTGAGAATGGTTCTGTGGGATAGTTGGGATGGAAACTTCAACTAATTAATCTGAGGTTGCAAAACAGACTTTTAATAGGAGACAGAGCAGAAGTACTTAAAGGGATAGTTCGGGTGTTTTGAAGTGGGGTTGTATGAGGTACTTATCCATAGTCGGTGTATTATCTACAGTAGATGACGGTTGGCACGCCTCCAGTTTGGAGAGGCAGACAGGAGCACCGGCACCGGAGCAAAGCAATGCAGTGCTGTGGACGGGGACGGCAGAAAAACTTATTTTATCCACCTAAAAAGTTGATATCCGTTCAAGTGTACGCTATATTTAGAATATTTTCCGATGGTGAACTGAACTGAAAGTGAAACATATCTATACTGTTTTTGTCATCTGAGCCTGCTGGCTTTGGAGAGAGCACAGATAAGTTTCACTTTTAGTTCAGTTCCCCATCGGAAAGGAGAAGGAAAGGGCGGTCTGACGGCGAGATAAAGTGGTGAAAATATTCTAAATATAGCGTACACTTAAACAGATATCGTTTTTTTTAGGTGGGCCTCTCTTTTAGGAGGCTAAAATACGTTTTTCTGCCATCCCCGTCCACAGCGCTGTATTGCTTTGCTCTGGTGTTGGTACTCGTGTCTGTTTCTCCAAACTGGGGGCAAACTGACCATCATCTACTGCAGCAACAACAGCAACAACAGCTTGTATATCCGCTGTCCTCTGTCTTCCTGTTTCCCTTTTTGAATGATGAATACAGACTACCGCCACCTGCTGGTGTGGAGAGTTATTTCCTCTCACGCAGCCACAGAAAGTACGTGGTAACTGGCCATCGGCTGTCGTCTTTGCGACGTTAGGCGTCTCAATGGGTGGCCTTCGTCGCCGCTAGTTCTTTGATGTTGGCTTGGTGTGTCCCAAGCTTAAGTAAGGATATCCAGCTGACTATGGATAAGTACCTCATACAACCCCACTTCAAAACACCCGAACTGTCCCTTTAATGTCTTCTTGTTTATTCTACAAACATGCGATCCGCAGCAAAATTAATTAATGCATAAATCTAAGTTGCCCCTAATTGAATGAATCATGTAAATTTATGTTTTGTTCTGTCATCTCTGCATCCAGATTGAGTTGTTGTTGTTGTTGTTGTGGCCTGTGTTTGTGTTGTTGAGATGGAGATCATTTTTCTGCTTAATTGTTTCCATCCACAGCTGAGCCTCAGGCAAACCCGTCCAGTGGAGATCCTCGGTGCTGCTGGAACTCAGCACCGCTTGTTTTTCAGCACGTTGAGTCCCTTCTGGTTCTTCGTCTTGAACACCATGACGAAGTGCTGCGGGGCGATCTTCCCCCGGCCGTCCTCGTCCACCTGGCCCATGAAGACGTAGTTCAAGCCTGGTGAGGTCACACACAAAAAACCTGAATGCAGTGGCGGAACGGCAGAGACATTCAGGGAGGCCAGATATCAGAATCTCCACACGGCAGGTCTGTATACCATATGTTTATATGCTTACATATAAACATATTTAATGATCTGACTGTTTGGACAGTGAGTTCTGCCGCTCACCTCACACTTTAGGGCGAGCTCTATCAACTGACGGCACAGCAAAGGAGGCAAACTCAGAGCCATATAGGTTATTCAAAACAGTCAACCAGGAAGTTCATACTGATTCTCATCATTTAGATGTGATTTCACCAGTTAACTCACCTCTCCTGATAAATGGACACTTCTTGCACAGGATGATGATCTTGGTGCTCATGGTCTTTCCTGCCTGCTGGATGGCCAGACTGCCTTCTTTATACACGTTGATGATGGAGACGGTGGCGTACATACTTCCTCCTCTCATCACCGCAGTAATGACAGTCCCGGTTATCACTGACATAGACACACACACATACACACAGGTCATGACAAATTAACTCTTACATAAGTACTGGAAATCCACTTAAATAATATCACATAAAGATATACTGTATATACTTCCTCGTAAACAAGGATAAAGCCTAGACATGGATCTAGAGATGTTTGTTTTAATTTTTCTAAACTACAAAATCACCACTACCATGGCAAGTTTCTGTGCTGTGGTTAGAACTATCTGGTCCCTAGCCTCCTGTCATTTTGCAGAAGTAGCCCCCAGGCAAAGCAAGTTGAGCATCCCTACCTCAATGTCTTTACCAATCATGATATTTCAATATAAGCCGAAGATTTCAACCCGGCTCCAGAGAAAAAGTCATGGACTCACGGTGGAATTTAGAGCTGTAGGGCGAATATGTGTAATGTGAAGAATTTACAGTAAATGTTCAGAGAGAGGGAAGGGGAGCCTGGGATTTACAGTGGGCAATTTAACATAGACAGTTGTAATGAAGGGAATCTACTTTTTTATTGCCGTCATCAATAATCTAGAGAAATGTGAACAATGTGTGCCGACTACGTTTCAATTCTTGTCTGTGAAGTGCAGCCTGTATGTAAAGATGTCATGGTGAAGTCTCTTTTCTGGCTTTTTATGTCTCCTTCATCCATCCATGAGCTAATAGCTCCTTCTCAGGAACTCAGAAAACGCATCAAAGATATCATTTCCTATAATTTTAAGAGTTTCAAGGATAAACATTTCCAGGATATGGTCAAATTAAATGTGTGATCATAATCATAATTGTCAAGCAGACAGCTCAAATGATTTAGAGCCAGTGGAGCTGAGGTCACTCAATATTATATACTAATCTAAATAGGGAGAAAACAGATAGCACAACAGTATTTTTGTGTTTTGGACTCTGGTAAACCAAGTGAGACAGAAGATAAAAACTTAAAAACTCCAGGACCAGGTCTCCAAAAGTACAAAAACGTGACATTTAGCCTTGCCAGTGGCGTGAGAGGGAATCCCGTGTCATTCAACATGAACAGGATTCTTCACTCGGATGGTACCAATATGTCTGGACTTCACATATTTATTCATTTCCTGACAGGGCGGAGAACAGCCAGAGAACTGCCTGTTTCAGTGATGTTATTATATCTCATACTACTGTTACATAAACCAGCGAACTGCTTTTGACAGTTCAAAGTGCACGTATC
This sequence comes from Sebastolobus alascanus, assembly GCA_916701645.2. Lineage (NCBI taxonomy): Eukaryota > Metazoa > Chordata > Actinopteri > Perciformes > Sebastidae > Sebastolobus > Sebastolobus alascanus. The sequence continues at coordinate 638,326 of CAKAOJ020000301.1, forward strand.
ACATCATTAGATTAAACAATACCAAAAGTTACAGCTTTAGGTGTTAATTAGACAAACTATATCCAGTCTACCGTCTCGCAACTTCGTTAAAATATGATGTAACATATTGTGTGCCGACTCCGCCGCCACATCACACACACGCGACTTTTTTTCCACATGCACCACCACGTCCCTCGCCTTTCCTCAGTTCCTGGTGCTAATCCGAGTGAACTCTTTGAAACGCCAACCTAACACATGTGGTAAACATCTCCAAGAGGAAAACATCAGAGAGCCAGGAGAGCAGCAAACGGAGGCCGAGCCTGAATCAACACGCTCATTTATCAACAGTTTACTCACAGTCAGAGGGCTGAGTGTGTGTGTGTGTGTGTGTGTGCGTTTACACTGGAGGTGACTGTGTCCTACTGTATACACTCCTCCACTTCCTGACAGGCTATCAAGGAAGTCTTTGAGATGCGCAGTGAGAAATCAGAGGAGCAAAGACAGTGACTGTGAGATCAGGACTGTATAAACTGTTTATTAGAGGAGATTTGGCTGCCGATGCTGGCGTAAATCTTTAAAGAATCTCTACTGTGCAGGCTCATATTTTTTAAAGGTCCCATATTGTAAAAAGTGAGATTTTCATGTCTTTTATATTATAAAACAGTGCTATATAAATACTGTTAAACTATCAAAACGCTCAATATACGTAGAAATACACACAGCCCGTATTCAGAAACTGTGCGTTTGAAACAAGCCGTCAGAATTTGTTTCCATTTGTGATGTCACAAATATACAATATTTAGACCATTACACGGTTTTAAACAAAACATTCTAAATGTGTCCCAGTTTATTTCCCTTTGCAGTGTATGTAAATAACATCAGCTGACAGGAAGTAAACATGGACCCAAGCTGTTGCCTAGCAACGCAATTCCGTTGAAATGCACTGAAACGAGTGTTTCAGACAGAGGGTGAATACAGGTATATTCAGGCAGACAGTATGAGGAAAATAAAGGTTTTTTTTAACATTACAGCATGTAAACATGTTCTAGTAGAAACATAAAATACAAGTATGAACCTGAAAATGAGCACGATATGGGACCTTTAAGCTAAAACGTATCAGTGACTGTAGTTTATGTCGTTTAAATAAATTTCAATAAGCTCTGTTCTTACCAAAATTGCTGGAACAGTAGTTGCTCTCAAGTGTTCCTCGTCTTTTGCATTTCTGCTGGCACAGGGCGACGGAGTACTTCAGAGCTGCGGAGACACACAAAAGAAAATTCAGTCTCTGTAATTTGGCCTGCCAGGGATTCAAGCGTTGTAAGTTATGGTTGCATCTGTTTCTACTGTGGTTTATTTACAGATTATTCTCAGTAACTCAAGAGTGTCTCCAAATGAATGGCTGTCTGCCTCAGAGACAACGTGCAGTGTGTAAAATAGCGAGATAATGTTGCAAGCGAACATCTGTTTTACGAGTTAGAGATAGTCCATAAAGAAAAGAAGCAAGAAAACACAAGGTGGCTGTCTAAATATTATTCTTACTGGAGAGGGGAAAAGTCGGGAGTTATAGGCCAACCAGACAGCGCTGTCGCGTAATGACATCATGGCAGGGAGGCGCCAAAATAACCTGGCGTGACTAAGAGAAATGTGTGGGAATGTGAGTTTGAGTATGAAAATGAGCTGGGATTGCGGGTGCGGACGCATGCCCACGCTGTATATGAACTAGTGTGTTATGTGCACAAGACAAATGTGAGCCAAAGACAGTTACAGCGTACGTTGTGTTTGAACATGTGCTGCTGCATCTTTAATAGGACCTGCAGAACTGTATGCTCTATTCACTCTTTGTACAGAGTTGTTTAACGGACCACTTTTACCTGTTTGATTTCAAAGAGCATTTGTAATTATGTTAGATATTTATTCAAATTTACTGTAAAGCAACTCAGAATTCCCGGGATCCCGGGAATATTTCTGCATACTTGGGTCCCTAAACAGTCTTGGAATTGCTTAAATTGGGTATCACTGTAAAGCTGAGACTCTTGTGGATCCAATGAGCCCAACTGTATTCATGTGTGATGATGTTAGTCCCCATAGGAGAAATTTCATTGTCCTCACTGTATAAAGCCTAATAAAACTTTACAGGCACAAACTAGAGACCTAGAGCATTCAGAGGATGGATGGATCAAACTAGAGACCTAGAGCATTCAGAGGATGGATGGATCAAACTAGAGACCTAGAGCATTCAGAGGATGATGGATCAAACTAGAGACCTAGAGCATTCAGAGGATGATGGATCAAACTAGAGACCTAGAGCATTCAGAGGATGGATGGATCAAACTAGAGACCTAGAGCATTCAGAGGATGGATGGATCAAACTAGAGACCTAGAGCATTCAGAGGATGGATGGATCAAACTAGAGACCTAGAGCATTCAGAGAATAGATGGTTTTCCTAGATATATCGACAATAAGGGGGTTTCTGGGTTTCTGGTTTCTAGTTTCCTGTATCCCCCTAAAAAAAGACAAAAACGGCTCTATAGCGGGTCTCAGAGGTTAAGCAGTGTAAAAATGACTCTAGCAGTACACTTCACTTCTTTTCTTGCCCAGATGTGCTCCAGTATCAGAAGCAGATTGCAGATGTCCCTCATGTTTTAAGTGAACGATAAACCCCACATGTTAGCAGGAGAATCCAGTAGCACAGAGCCAGTGTGTCTCATAGCTACGTCAACAAAGACAGATGTTAGAAGACCTCTGGAGGTTTTTATTGGATAAAAGTTGCTACCTACGTATGGGCCTGGTGGTGACTGGTTGGGTGGTAGTGGTGGGTGGTATCGTGGTGGTGGGGAACTTCTTTGGTCTGAACTTGTAGTGTCCAATGAAGCCGTCTGCGGTCAGGCTGAGATCTGACAGGAACTGGATGAGGAGCTGGTTCCCGTCTGAGAACACGGGCCTGCAAAGACAACGCAGACTGAGTGTAAACTGTGAGGAACTCATAGGACGGATGTTTCAAGTGAAAATAAAACCAGAATCACCTACGCTGGGGGGCTGTCTCCGCAGTATTTGCCGATCCTCTTGGCGTCGTTGATTTCCGCCCCGTTGAAAATGGAGACGTGGTCGTAGCGGCAGTAGTTGTCTCTTTCCACATCAAACTTCTCAAACTTGATTTCAATAATCTGTAGCAGGAGACAAACCACAAAGGAAATCTTCTTTCATCAAGCAGCTAAAGCTTGTAATAGGGCTATCAGGGTCGGTCGGCTGACTAAATGGTTCCCTGTCATTTGTGGTATGATGTAGTCTTGTTCCACACCCATTACACATTGAGCTGTCTTAAAAGAGTACGCCACTGATTTAGCATTGCACTTATATAACAACGTTGGACTCATGAAGGAAAAGAAAAACGATCAAAATCAACGCAAGTCCACACGTTGTTCTTCCTTATAGAAACCTGGGGTCATATTACAGAAACAGATACAGATTCGTAACTGTTTGGTGACCATGCTGATTAGGGTTAGGACCTTATTTAGGAAAAAAAACATTACAGATGAACAGTTCCTAAATCAATGTTCCTATTACAGGAAAAGTGTATTACACAAGCATCCTAACTTCCCAAAATCTTAAGTAAACTCTCCGATAACAGTTAAGATGTCCTAACTTTCACTTTTCCACCACTTTTCTTCTCCTCTGTGGACGTAAGAGCTTCCTTCCTCTTCGTATCACTTGTCAGTGTACTTATTTTCTTTTTGATAGCATACGGATACGGTGGAGACTGTGTCTGCTATCTTAGCCCACTCTCTTCCTTTTATCTCCTGAGTTAGTGTTGTTGTAAATTTCCCCCAAAAAAACAGCCCATCTCCCTACAGATATTACCAACACCTTTAACTCTTGAAGTTAAGTGTCTAACGGTCTGGATATCATTAGATAACCCATAATTCATTTGTAATTTAAATACAAAAAAAAAAGCGGAAATACCATTGTTTTTTCATTTTAAAACAAAAACCAAAAACAGCTGTTTATCTGTTTTTGGTTTCTAAATCAAAAAACGAGAAAACAAGAGAGCCAAAGTGATACTCAGACCCCTGACGTTGTTTTGGCTCCATTATTTTGTACGTTTCAATGTATGTTTCAGTATATTTCAATGAGAAAAACAATGGTTACAAAGTTGTTTAGCTCGGCAAGATGAGAAAAGTAGCGTCGGTTGCTAGGTAACAGACATAAAAGTTGATAAGCAATGTTGGATGGAGTATTTAGGATTTCCTGAGATAAGATAGGATTCCTAAAGTTAGTAAGGATTTGCTTCTGTAATAACAAATTTGGGAAAAACCTATTTTAGACTCTTTCCAGGGATTGGAAGTTTCTGTAATATGGCCCCTGGTGCCTACATTACCCACAATGCAGGTTGTTATGCTAGAGCCACAAAAGGCTTTACACAACTTTTTTTCCCCCACATATGCAGTAATATCCCCCAAGACCTGTAAACAGACTAACTTGTTATATGTGTTATGCTTTATTTCACAATGAGACTTATTCAGAGCTTTACATATAACACCTCCTTTTATTAAGAAAAATTAAGATGAATTCATTTTTGAACACTCTGACCTGGTTCTTTGGTGCCACTATGTGCCAGGAGCAGGTGACACCGGCCGGGTAGTCCTTCTCGGGCCAGTTGGGTGTTTTGAAAGTCCCAGAGGGCTTGTCCAGTCTGCCTCCACAGTACTGGTCCCCTGTGGAGTAATAATGTAAATTAATCTTGGATAATCATCAGGAATAATCTGCAAAATATCATTCCTGCTCCTTGATGGAAATGATCCAGATCTTCATCCTTAGGCAGGAACGGCACGTACATTATACGATCCTGCAATCAACCACTACTGTAATAGGTGCTCTCATTGCCTTCTTTGTCATTATGTGCAACCTAAAAAGTAAGTCACTCATTAGTCCTGCGCAGGAGACAGTTTAAAAAAGTCGACAAGCATCTGACTGCTGACAACTGAATTTCTTGAAGGCATGTTTTCTTTGTAACATACACTTAGATTGATGTTTGCTTTCCAACATGTCGAAAGAAGAAGTACAATTTAGTCCAGCGACAAAAATAGACACTTAACAAATGTTGTGCTGGACAGTTTTGACAACGCTCAGAGGCAGTGGGGCAACAGTCTATCTGCTACCATGCATTGTGTTAGAGTAAGAGCCAGGCAGGCTGGTTAATAGACATTGTCCATTACAGCTGTCAGCTCCTCGGATACAGAGAACCAGCCATTAAAATTCCACAGAAACAGAGGACGTGCGTTGCAACTGCAGAGAGGAAGAGGCTCATTCAACTCTGATACGTCTGACCTGTGCTTTCTACTAAAGTGTTCCAAGAAAAATGTCAGTGAGAAATTCCACATCATTCTGCGAACAGTGTTAAGATATTCCTCCCTTTTTATCCACATGCTGGAGCCTAAAACCCAAAGCCTTGAAGGGTTTTTACTGAGCAGAAGACAAAATATGCCTCCTTTTGTTTTACTGTGTGTCTGCAGGCCTTGAAAGTGTTGTGCAAAAGCTGAATTCTACATAAGGAGGTAGATTTTTTCTCTGTCTGTCTGGGTATTGGGGTAGGCTACTGTGCAATGAAGTGACTCATGTTATACAGCCTTGTTAATTTGCATTTTAAAGACTGACCCTGTGCCAACACAGACACGCTCCCAGGCCATGTATCAGATTCCTTTATGAGGTGAAGTCATTGCTGAGGCACAGTCCCACATGTCTCTCTAGGCTATTACATGCTTCAGTAGCAGCAAGATATTCTCTCCACCTTGGCACCTAGGACAGCAACATTAATGCCAAAACTTCTTCTTCTTCTTCTTCTTCCCATGCATGCCTACCTCTTTCATGTGGGTGTGCAGCAGAGAAAACAGCAAGGAAGCCACTTCCAGCTGTGTTGGCATCAGATACCATCTGCAGGAGCATCTTGTTGCCCGTGGAAACCAGGGCTCCTGGCTTGAACGTCCCACAGAAGCGACCCAGTCTCTGCGCACTGACATGGCCACTGTAAACATCCACATAGTCGTAGCGGCACAGGTTGTCGCTCTCCAGGTCAATAAAGCGGAATGACAGCACCACCACCTTCCCCTCGGGGACCTGGGTGGGAATTTACAGGGTTTCACATAATTGTCATTATTACTGAGAGCAATAAAATGTCACATCACCCATGAATGTTGACTTCAATGATGTCCAGTAAAACAATGTTCTCCACATGTGCCTGATTTATGTAGAGCAGGCAGCTTGGTCCAGCTGCACTATCTGTGACTGTTTAAATGTACAGTAATGTAATAGAGCCAGTCAGCAAAAACTGCCTTAAGCTGCATGTGGTTAAGTATTTTTAGGAGTTTGGGGTTAGTGGATCGTATATTATTATAATGTGCAGCTGTTTGGTGTCTTTTAAAATAACAATTTGGCTATCAATGTCATCATCACCGTTATTCTATCTAGGCTATGGTAGGACAGCAAAAAAGATGTGAATATGAAATTGGACTCACTGTGATTCTCCACACACATTTGGTGTTTGGAGGGTAAACTCCTGGGTACCCCTGGCTCCCGATCACTCCAGACTCCCCCGTAATGTTTCCACCGCATGTGAAGGTAGGTCTAGAGGAGGGGGGAGAGAATGTTTTCTATTATGAAAATATCAAAATATGAAATGATGATGTGTTAACGCAATAAACATGTTAAACGCCAGTCTGCGGTTGATTTAACTCAATGCGCCATAGGCACTCAGGACTGCAGAATATCTTCCTCTAAATGAACTCCAGTCTTCTACATGAGATCCTTCACACCTTGCTCACTCATAAAGCTTTCAAATGAATAAGAAAATAAAGGTGTACCTCCGCTGAGACTGCGCACAGACATCTGTCAGGAACAGTAGACTCCATGCGCAAAAAAGACTGCATGTAGTCCACATAGTTGGGTTAACGGAGCAGGCTCTCCGCCTGGTTTCAACCCGTGTCATGAATGGCATTGTGTCCAGCAGTGGTGTAAAGTAGCCAGGAGTTCCTGCGGGGAGTTTCAGCAAACTGCAAGCCGGAGCAGATGAATATAGCGTTTGTTCTGCGTGGAAGGAGGGACGGAGCACAGGCTGCTGCTTTTTCCCAAAAAAAAAAAAAAAAAAAAAAATCTGGGAGGGTGTGAGGTCTTGCATTAGTTTCATGCGGCGGCACCTGGCCCGACAGACCTTGAAGGAGGTGGCATGAATAAACTTGACTCCAGAAGTCACACATGAATGGTTGGGCATTCCAACCAACCAATATGGACCATACAGCTACATATGGCAGAGACTTTACCCAAGATCACATAACTCAGTGCCTGCCTGCAATGTGCGAATGTGTGAACACTATACTGTCCAGATGTGGAGTGATAGAGGACAGATGTGAGCTGTTACTTAACAGGAATGTGGCAACATTTTGCACCAGCTTGAAACATCATTAAAGATATGTTTGAAATGTCCCTAGGCTGAGGGTTGTCAGAATAATATGCACAGGTAACAGATAGACTACTACTGGATAGAGGGAGAGATGAGAGAGATAGAGAGCACCACCTGCTGGACTAAATGTGGTACAAGCAGCTACTTATAGCCTAATTATTATAGCTCAAATTTACTGTTATTTTCTTTTTTTTTTTACATGAACATTGTCACATTTTTGTCAACAAATCAAATGACTCCTATGATGAGTTGCTGTAATGTGGGACACCTAAGCTCCAGTGGGTGTTGGTCTTCATCAAACAAATAAAAGTCAATAAAACTGTTGGTTAACACAAGCTGTGGTGTCAACTGTGTGAAGACCACCCAAAGGTCAGTGACATAGTGTTTAGACAAACTTAAGGTTACAAATTTCTTATAAATAAAATAATCCTGCTAGTTTTTTATCAGGATATGTTTATGTCTGTTCATCAAAAATGTTATAATATGGTGTAAATATACTTGATATTTGTTATTTCAATCTAATTTTTCATTGAAATATGGTTTTGAAAAGTGGGAGAGGATGATTTTTACTAATGTGGGACAACATAACAATGGTTATTCATAGGGTTCTAGTCTTCTAATGTATTATTTTAGATATTTAAGGTGAAGGGCAAATTATATTCAACATTTTTTCTTATTTCTGCAGGTTGTTGTTTTTATGCCTATGCATTGCAGGTTATTCAATCATTATCCATAATGCAGTATGTGTGTCATATCGGAATATATTCCAGATGTTTGAAATGCAAAAAAAATATCCCACATTAGGCTAATTCACCCTATACACAAAATAATAATAATAATAATAATAATAATAATAATAATAATAATAATAACAACAATAATAATGATAATAATAATAATAATAATAATAATAATGATAATAACAATAATAATAATAACAACAATAATAATAATAATAATAATAATAATAATAATAATAATAATAATAATATAAATAAATAATATATCTACAAAATCATAATAAAATATAAATAAAATACAAAAGAAACACAAATCAAATACATATTCCTACATTAATCTGCACCATGATCTAATCTAATTTACAAGCAACCAATTAATGCTTCACTTTGGAATTGGAATAACGTTAGATGTTTTAATTTACTATGTAAAAATATATATTGTTTTGTCTCAAAATCATTGCAATTTTCATACACGGCTCGAGTTGCGTTTTTTTGGTTCATGATCAATCAATCAATCAAACTTTATTTATATAGCACCTTTCAAACAAGCTAAATGCAATTCAAAGTGCTGTACAGACGATTGACAAAAATGTGGAATGTTAAAAATGGACCTAGAGACCAATGCAACACCAAAACAGACAACACAGAAGTTCCTCAAATATGAAAGCAACCAAAGATGGGCATCCCAAAGAACAAAAGATAAATAAAAAACAAGGAAATAACAATAAAAATAAATAAATAAAACCGTGAAACTGCACAAAGTAAGCAGATGGTATTAAACAATGAAATTCTAAAATATAAAAACAAAACAGTAAAACAAACACCATATAGATGATGATAAATAAAATAAGTATAAACAATAAAACCATAACATTTTAAAATGATAAAACACTACATAAAAGCCAGACTAAATAGATGTTTTTTTAGTTCATGATGTAAACATGAACCACCAAAAGAGTAGCAGGGAAAATAAGTTCAGCCATCATCACTGATTCGGTGCTCGATTGAGTCGCCCCGGAAGTTTCCACATTTCCCGCTATCTTCTTATCGGCGATCGATTGTTTTTTTTGTTAGTTACACAAAAGATGGCGGAGCGAGCGCCTGGCGGCTCTCAGAAAGCTGCAGCTAAGGTGAAGTTACCTTCTGTACATTAAAGCAGCTAGCTCTTATCTGTGTTAAAGAAAATGATGTAGATAATATTACTCCTGGACAACAGTGACTATTTGTATATTTAAAGCCTGAAAGAGAGTAGAGTCACGAGTGTGCGCAACGATGTGGCTAACTAAAGCTAATGTAGCTAAGCTAAGCTAAGCTAAGCGATTTAGCTTCCACAATAAAGACTAATCGGGGCAGAAAGGAATAATGTTTGCACAGCTAACCAGCTGATACTAACACATCTAGTCACCATAACAAAGCTCAGTTGATGTATGTTTTTATTTAGATATAGTAAATGTAATATTTTGGATCTCGGGCCTACACATCCTCTGAGCCTCAAGCTCATGTTAGCTCATGTTAGCTCCTTGCAACAGTCATCGGAGGCGCTGCAGCAGACAGCAGCTTGTTTTAGGCCTCTGGGTCATTTTGCTCAGTTTTATCTACTTCTTAACGTCCAGATGCGACTAATTAGAAGATATGCATTAAATGCAAAGTGCAGAATACAGACCATCCGAGGTTTTGGGCTGTGATCGCAAACTACAAGTGGACACAACCCACTTTACTGTGTGTGTCGCGTGTTGTTAGGGTAATGGATCCCGCTTTAACCCACCTGTCAACATGATCACACTACTTGGAGGATTAGTGTTCTGTGTGATGGTCTGGATGTGTTATGTGCACCTAACATTTACAGTTTTATTGGCTGACTGTTGAAATACCTGTTGAAAGCCAACCATGCTTTGTTTACATCACCAGGCGCTGCTGGAGAGCAAACTGAAGTCTTTCAGCATTGGCAAAATGGCAGTGGCGAAGAGGACCCTGAGCAAGAAGGAGCAGGATGAAATAAAGAAAAAAGTAAGTAATTGGCTTCATTTTAGAGACTATATTGTCTTTATGCTCTGTGGTAACTCGATACACATACACTATATCACTTTCTGCACTACATTCACTTTCTCTTTAAATAGTCCTGTATCTCAGTTGTTTACCCTGCACTATATTCATTTTTAACAGTTCTTCTGCACATTGCATATTTTGTTTTATACTCTGTATTACTTACATGTGTCTTGTTACTACTTGTGTCGTTTTACTAATATGTGTACTACTCACCTGTGATGTTTTTACTAATATGTTTGCACTATGGAACTGTGATGCTGGAAACTTGAATTTCCCTCGGGATCAATAAAGTTACTATCTATCAATCTATTTAGCAGTGATTCTCAAAGTGGGGTCCCCCAGTGGTCCATGGCACTCGGTCAGGGGGTCCGCAAAGTAATTTGCTATAAATTATAAAATTGTGCTGTATAATTATAAAGGACATATCTACAGATGGAGACTATTTGCACCAATAAAACAAGCATATTGTGTCCATTACTCCCACCCACATTACCTTTGGACCAATAGAAACTCTGATATGATTGTGACAAATCACATCAATCTGTCATGAATCAGTCACTTCACTCAGGAACGAACTGTTCCTGCTGCTGCTTAACTCAGCTTAATATTCAGCTAGATAGCTGGCGAGCATGGAGAAATATTTGAGTCAGTCCATATCGTCAAGTGACACTAAGCCCAAACTAGCTAAATTGAGAAAATATGACTACAGTTATATCGAGCGACAGCGACGGGAGTCCAAAATGTGTCATTGGTCTTCAGCCGGCCGAGCTAAAGCGACATCTGATTACAAAGCACCTGAAATATCAGGGAGAAACAAAGTGGTGTTAACATGATTCAAATTGAAATGTGTTTCTGTTTATCACCATCAAACAGGTCTGAAGTATTTAGGTTGAAAAGTTTTAGAATACACATAGTTCCAATAGCATCTAATAGTACAAGCATGATGCTTAATCGTGTTAGGATTATGGGGGGGTCCTTGGAAAATGTTCACGCCTTTAAGGGGTCCCTGGTCCCCAAAAGTTTGAGAACCCCCGGTATAAAGATGCTTCTCTGTAAGTTGTTGTATGTATTTATGTACTTTGACACTGGTTTCTGTGTGCAGGAGGATGAGCGGGCAGCAGCAGAGATTTATGAGGAGTTTCTTGCTGCTTTTGAAGGAGGAGGGGATGGTAAAGTCAAGGCCTTTGTCCGTGGTGGTATTGCAAATGCAACAAAAGGTAAAACATTTCTATTATTTACATTTTGTGTTTCCCAAGTGAATTGCGTAATATGTTTTGGCACAAACATTCTCCATGCATGACTTGATAAATGAAATGCTAATGTAATTGTAGTGAAATTCAGAACAAACACACTCTTTCACCTTTCAGAGGAGGCAGCTGCTGATGAGAAGAAAGGAAAATTATACAAGCCCAAGTCACGCTTTGAGACCCAAACAAAAAGCTTCTTGCCTTTGGAAACCCCCCCTCAGTTTTTAGCATTAGACAAAAGACATGTAAGTACTATCACCATTAACAAGTAGCCTCTCTTGTCACTGCTGTAGTTAATGACTCTTTGTTCTTTGATTGTGCTGATATTATTTCCTCGTGTATTTCAGCCTGCGAAGAAACCTACTGATAAGGAAAAGAAGAAGAGCAACTTGGAGCTTTTCAAAGAAGAACTTAAACAGTAAGTTTCAGCACCTAAACCTTTTAGACATTTAAATTGTTTAGGGTAGTGGAAACTAGTGATTCCCAGGTGTTATGGTGTGGTTCCAAAAGTATGACCTATGTAATAGTTTAAATTTAGGTTGTATATAATTGTACTTCATGCTGTTTCCTGCAGAATACAGGAGGAACGGGATGAAAGACACAAGATGAAAGGACGCGTTAGTCGTTTTGAACCTCTCTCGGGTACGGACGGAAGACGCTCATCATGTAAGTGTCTTTAAGCTGCATCACTGTGTCCCATGTACTAACCTGGCCTGAAATGGTGCTGTCCTGCACGCCTAACTCCACTCATCCACCTCCCCATCCCCCCCAATCCACTTTTGCCCTTAAACAAAATTTATACTGCGTTTCTGCTTCTTTTAGCGGATGGTTCTTCAAGAAGAAACCGTCCGTCCAGTGGTAATTTTTACTTAATATAGTGGCCGTGAATATCTTCATCTTGCTAAGAAAATATGTTGTCCTCTCAGACAGCAGTAAGAAATCCTTCTCTCTTTTCTGTTTCTGCAGTTTTGGATGATTGTGCGCCAGGTTCCCATGATGTTGGAGACCCATCCACTACTAACTTGTATCTCGGAAACATCAATCCACAGGTGAATTTGTATCCAAACTTTTATGAAGTGGAGAAGAGAGACACTAAAGCACTGACTGGCATAGCTTTGCTGAGAACAGGAGCGCTTGATTTGAGCCTGTTGCTTTGCTGTGGGCCGACTTTAAATACCAAATTGAAATGTGTTGCTTACTAGGCCTGCACGATGTGAGGAAAATCTACGATGTACGATAACATTGTTCAATATTGCGATGACGATATGACTTGCGATAAATAAACAAATATTATTGTGTGCATATTAGCTATGCTATATCTCACTGGAAACAAATCTCAAATGCCAATAAAATAAGTAATATTCCTGAGGGAGTTTAGAAAGAATGAAGAACACTGACATCAGTCAGTATCAGTCATTCTTCTTCTCTCTGCTAATGTCATGTGAATCACTGCCTGCAGTACTGCTGGTAGAGGGAGGAGAGGCTGCTTTGTTTCAGACAGCAGATAAGTTTACAAGAATTTGCCAGATTTTAAGATACATGGCAAACGAAGCTAAACAGTTAGACTACATATAGACAGCTTTTTGTTTTAGCTTGTGTAGCCGAGGGTTACGTTGCACCTCTACTTTATGAAGGTAATGAAATAACACGGAGGCTCCATAGTCTGCACCAAGATGGCAACAGTTTTATTACTACAACCTTGTCAACAGCAGCGCATCACTTATGCAACACAGGTGTTGGAGATAATATTACTACATATCTTACATAATCTACATAATAGATGATATTACTACATATCTTTTCTATTTTTCAGATGAATGAGGAGATGCTGTGTCAAGAGTTTGGCCGCTATGGCCCGCTGGCCAGTGTGAAGATCATGTGGCCGAGGACAGACGAGGAGAGGGCTCGGGAGAGGAACTGTGGCTTTGTGGCTTTCATGAACAGGAGGGATGCTGAGCGAGCGCTCAAGAACCTAAATGGTACAAAACTGTTTTTCTTCATATTAAATAAATAAATGAATTACATACTTTATTTCCAGCCATTGTAATTATATATTTTCTACTCCCATTACAGGAAAGATGATAATGAACTTTGAGATGAAATTAGGATGGGGCAAAGGTGTGCCCATCCCCCCCCACCCCATCTACATCCCTCCTTCCATGATGGAGCACACACTCCCACCGCCTCCCTCCGGCCTACCCTTCAATGCTCAGCCCCGGGAGAGGCTCAAGAACCCCACCGCTCCCTTGCTTCCTCCACCTAAAAACAAGGAGGAGTTTGAGAAGGTAACTCAGCATGTCAGCCTAGGATTTTCTCATGGGTTATGGCAGTGTTTTGTTAATTCAGCTGGTAAGATGTTAGCCTTTATAATGAGCAGTCAGAGCAGGTTTTAATCCAGTTTTTTGTGATAGTTTATGTCTTGCTGATTTAAACTAGTTTTGCACTGTATATCAAAGTGTGGGTAAATGTTAGCTCAAAATGCTCAGTGTTACAGAGAGGTGTTTATGGTTAATGAATACAGTGTCAGGGGTGTTTGGCCTTTAGTAAAACTGACAGCAGTAAAGGAAAGTTGTTGTCTATTTGCACTTTAAATGCATTTTTTATATTTTTCACCTGTTGCCTTTTAACAATACTCACATTCTATGTTTATTATCTGATGTGACTTCATATACAGACTCTGTCGCAAGCCATAGTCAAAGTGGTTATCCCAACAGAAAGGTACATGTTTTTCTTTTTTAAATTGGTGTACAAACTTAGAAAAAACATCCCATAATGAAGCTAAAGTTTGATCAGTTGATCACTGCATGCTACAGGGGGCTGGTCAGTATGGGTGAGCAATGGTTGAGGCTACTGTACAATGTCTTCATTAGTAGATAGAATAATACTGACTGACAGGTTTGTTTTGTATCTTGCTCTTTCACACTCCATCACTCATGTTTCCTTTTAAATATGTAGCAACAACATCATTATAGTGCTTATTTAATGTGCTGTTTAGAGCCAAGCATCGAAGCTTTTGTCCATCACAGTTTCACTCCATACATCAACATTTAACTGTGTTGTTGTTCAGCTCTAGTGACATGATACTCTGCCGCATACATAGTCTGCTGATTGTAGATCTGTAGTTGTCCTGCTCTCTGACCATTGCTCACGCAGACCGTCTTCCCCCTTGGCCTCTGTCACTCTATCAGGAGCTCAGTAAATCTGGCCCCTGCCAACAAATCCAAACCTGCCAGTATTAAGTCTATATATGACCTTTGACATTGGCCTTGGTGAGCAGCACAAGTTGAACTGTCTGCAGCAGCGAGGGACCTGAAAAGCATCATGGGATGGATTGGGAAAGTATACTGAATTTTACCCCGCCATTGGTACGATCGGCTCCAATACAAGTAAATGTGATCTGTGTTGTCAATTGAAAGACATCCTTTTGTCTTGTTGGCCACTTTAGGCTAATTGTATGCAGCCTGCACACCACGTACTGTATCTCTCCAAAATTGTCACAGAAGAACTTAAGCGATCCCATTTGCACTGTATTCAGTCTTTACCAACTCCACCAGCAGATAACATGTTTAGCCTATTTAGGCCAACAATCCTGTACTGCTTTGGTTCATCCTCACTTCACATTAGTCAGGAGATGAGTGGCAATGAAAGGCACTGTATTTACAGACTTTTAAGCTAATGCAGTGTCTTCTCAATGTCTCGCTTCTACTTTCCCAAGTTCTTCAGCTTTACTTAATCTAGGAACATTTCAAAGAAAGGGTCCAGGCAGTGCATTGTAATTAAAACCTGTTGCACTGTAGCCTTAAAGAATACAGACGTAAATTTAATGATGAACTTACTTATTACGCACAATTAAATGAATTGTCAGTTTTTTAATGTAACTCTTAATTAAAGGGATAGTTTGGGTGTTTTGAAGTGGGGTTGTATGAGGTACTTATCCATAGTCTGTGTATTAATACCTACAGTAGTACTCCTGTCTATCTCCAAATATCTACTGCAGTAATACACTGACTATGGATAAGTACCTCATACAACTCCACTTCAAAACACCCAAACTATCCCTTTAATATGAACGTTTGGTAACACTTTCTACGGTGCCCATGTCTATAATGCAGTATAAACATACTTATAATGCGTTATAATCGGCTTATAGCACTGTAGATTTATAGTTATAAGCACTCATGAATATTCTTAATGCTTTATAACAATAATCATAACACAGTATAGTCACTCACTGACATTTATTTGCAAGGATCATAGTGTGTTATAATTCCCATTGTTATAATGCTTTATAACAGTGATTATAATGTGATTTATAAGCTACTCCAAGTGGTCATTGTTTGCTTTAAGTAAAATGAAAATTAATTTTACAGCATTTTGTGTGTTGTTCTTGCATAAATTTAGTTATATTTTTTTCACTTTACTTAAAGCAAATGACCACTTAGAGTATGCATTGTAACAGTTATTATAATGCATTATAAAAATATTATAATTACAACTTATAATACATTATGATCCTTGCAAAAAAAATGTCAGTGAGTGACCAGTAGTTATGAAGTATGATACCTTATAAGTCATTATAACATGCTTTATAATGTGTTATGATTATTGTTATAAAGCATTATGAATATTTACGAGTGCTTATAACTATAATTATACGGTGCTATGAGGGGATTTTAACGCTTTATAAGTACTGGTATGTTTATTATGCGTTATAAACGAGGGCGTCGTAGAAAGTTTTACTGTAACATCCGTTGTGATTTTAAGTTTTGATTTTTGGCAGCATTTATGCATTGATGTTATACATAGGCTCAGGTTACATTTAATTTATGCCTGGTCATATGACACTCAGACAGCTGTCTCTCTATTAAAATATGTCTCACTTCATCCTTCACAGTAAATTAGTAATAAATAGATATTGTTATTTTGGCTGTCATTTAAGAGACCCTCTTTCTGCCAGGTACATTATAACAAGTATTACCGAGGCAGTGCACTATTCAGATACAGCCTGCTGCACGTCACATCTGCAGTTAATGCCCTGCAGCATTTGTTTAGTCAATAATGCATCATGTCTTATCAAGAGACAACGGTTCTGAGTGTCAAACAACCAAGCAAAAATTAAACTTGTACAGACAGGCTCTTTGTAGTGGTCAAGAGTCAGGCCAGTCTGAATCCGTTTGCTTTAACTGTGTTTTTCTTGTAGGAATTTACTCTCTCTCATCCACCGAATGATCGAGTTTGTGGTGCGTGAAGGCCCAATGTTTGAAGCCATGATCATGAACAGAGAAATCAACAATCCCATGTACAGGTCAGTGCAGCTGCACATGCATTACCTTTTATTATTTTTTTATAGTGTTTGCAAAGTTCTGATGCTCATCTTTATGATTTTTCTTCCAGGTTTCTATTTGAGAACCAAAGCCCAGCACATGTGTACTACCGGTGGAAGCTCTACACCATACTACAGGTTTGATTTCTATGTTCAGCACACAGTTTCAGTGTTATTCATCCCACGTTGGTCACAGCAGCTTCTGTTGTGATATTAACTGTAAATTATTCCTTTCTCAGGGTGAAGCACCAGTCAAATGGAAAACAGAGGACTTTAGGATGTTTAAGAACGGCTCCTTGTGGCGTCCGCCTCCTCTCAACCCTTACCTCCACGGTCCTTATGATGATGGTGAGGAGGAGGACGAAGAGGAGGAGGGCAGCAGCAAGAAAGGCTGCTTGAAAGAAGAGTAAGAACATTTCCTTGTGAATTTTTCATAGATTCAGTTAAAAAGGTATCATCTTATGATTCTTCAGATGTGTTAAAATGTTGGTGAACCTGCTGTTAGACGCTTAATCGCCTCTTTATTGCTTCAGAGAGCGGGACAAACTGGAGGAGATGCTGCGTGGTATGACTCCCAGGAGGGGAGACATAGCAGAGGCCATGTTGTTTTGTCTCAGCCACGCCGAAGCAGCTGAAGAGATCGTGGAGTGTGTCACAGAGTCTCTCTCCATCCTCAAAACCCCTCTTCCCAAGAAGGCAAGATATCCTGCTGATCTTTTGTTAGGAAAAGGACCAATAACATCTATGAATATTATAAATACATTTTTAAAATAATTCATATTTTCTCTTGTACATTTCAGATTGCACGGTTATATCTAGTTTCTGATGTGCTGTACAACTCTTCTGCCAAAGTATCCAATGCATCTTACTACAGAAAATAGTGAGTAACTTACCGTCTTCAGCACTGTCGATTTAAGATACCTAATACCCAAGTCACCTACTTCTGTTTAAACTTACACATTAATTTACCTTCTTCTCAACAGCTTTGAGACGAAGCTCTGCCAGATATTCGCAGACCTCAACTCGACATACAAAACGATACAGGGCCATCTTCAGAGTGAGAACTTCAAGGTACCAAATCAATCACTCACCAAGTAAACTAAACACAAATAATTTACACATCAGTTCGTCACTCAACCATCCTCGTCTGCTTTCCTTCTTCTTTGTGGCAGCAACGAGTGATGTCTTGTTTCCGGGCGTGGGAGGACTGGGCTGTGTACCCGGACCCTTTCCTCATCAAGCTGCAGAACATCTTCCTGGGTCTAGTTAATCTCGCTGCAGAGAAGGAACCGCCTGTCGTCATTGTGGAGGTAAATGATCTAACAATACCTGACCCATATTACCGTCGTAATATCCTCAAAATTCTGCTATAATAACTTAGCTCTAGGGCTGGGCGATAATTCAATATGATAATTTATCATCGTTCAATGGAATGGTATTGTGATGAAATTGTGAGAACATAGCTAGCTCAAATTGAAGACTGCGGTTTTGATTTTACATCACACATCAGCGTTGCCCGATGTACAATCATTTTGCCCTCTGTATGATAGATAGATAGATAGTAACTTTATTGATCCTGAGGGAAATTCAAGTTTCCAGCATCACAGTTCCATAGTGCAAACATATTAGTAAAAAGGCACAAGTTAGTAGTACAAAGTATAAAAAATATACCAGATATAAAAATACCAGGAGATGAAGAAAACTGTTAAAAATGAATATATATATATACAATATAGTGCAGGGTAACAACGGGATACGGGACTATTCAAAATGTGAATGTAGTGCAAAAAGTGATAAAGTGCTGGATAATAAAATATAGGAGATATACAGTAGAGACCAGGGGATTAAGAGATGTCAAATATGGAATATAATGCGGGATAAGAACTGAGGTAGAGATTTAAAAAAAAAAAATAGACTAAAGTGCAGAATAAAGCTGTACATTGTTTGTAGAGCACGATCAATAATGCCAAAGATGGAATAATGTACGATAATTTGACCATTTTGTGACGCTTACAATAAGTAGTTTTAGTCTGCGCCGTCTAATTTTAATTAATTTCCGGATGAATCCTACGTCTGTGTTTATGAATCTCTTCTCACGTGACCTCTTTCCAGCCAATCATGCTTGGTGTAGGCTATGATGTTGATGAACTCTCGCGCACAGCTGTCGCTCTCTCTCCCTCCTTTCTTCTAATTTTATTTTTTAATAGTAGGGTACAAAAATTGTCAGAATTATGGACACAACCCCCTTCCACGCATCATCTTCATTGCTACGCTAGCTTCCTTTAAAAAAAAAAAAAAAACGATGAGTAGATTTGCAGGCGTCAAAAAGTTTTTTTTAAATACGTTTTTGTAAATGACATTTGCACCTTTTTGATCTTGTGGTTATGACTCTCGTACGATAATGTTCCTCAAAATACGATCATTTCAAGCCTCTGGTGCGATAGTTTAACATTTCCCAATTTCAATGTGATTAACAAACTGGACTCCAACTGGACACAAGCTTCTCCAACCTTTAAGCTCCATTAGCCCAGAATATGATCTGAGCTCAGGACAGGGTTTTCTCTGCTTAATACTGGTGGAGAATAATATGTAAAGGTCCACTTGGAACCTAAATGTTGGTTAGAAAAGAAAATTGCGAGTAGTGTTTTCCAACAGCAGAGTTCATTCATTCATCTTTATTGTTTAACTCCTGCGTGCCTACACCCAAGAATTGTGCTCATGGGAATACCAGAGTTTAGTTACATCAAATTATTGTCTTAATCTGATTTTTCTGTATTTGTGTGCATGCATGTAAACAAAGTCCGTGTATAGCTGGAAATATTTATTTTTTTCTCTATAATTTCACATGAAACTGTTGTGTTCATGTTTGCACTAAAGTTGTAAATGAGAAAATACTCAGTACATTGTGAAGTATTTAATTCACACAGGAGTATACAAAAGTAGGCTTTACCATGTGGTTATTTCAAATAGTTTATTTATTGAATTACCAGAAAACATGCTATATTTTGATAAAAAATATCGTTATCAAGATATTAAGTTACCTATGATAGAGCATTTTGGCCACATCACCCAGCCCTACTTTGGTTTCCAAACCTATCCTGTGAGTTACTAAAGCCCTAGCTTGATGTTTTCTTTATCTTTCACCAGGCTGAGCCAGTAGAGGACATTGATGGCGCTCCAATAGGGGAGTATGTAGATGGCTCTCTGCTGGAGGACGTGGATGGGGTGCCGATTGACGCAGGGCCCATTGATGGGGCTCCTATTGACGGAGCCCCGCTGGATGACCTAGATGGCGTTCCTATCAAGCCCATGGAAGAAGACATTGATGGAATACCTTGTGAGTTGTGCAGAGACAAACATAGGAAGTTGTATGAGGTGGTTGTTAATGATGATCTCAGTTTGAAATGCTGCTCTTGTACAGTGACTAATTTCCTGCTATTTTCCTGGTTTTCACAGTGGATCCGTCCAAGGAGGCAACTTTCAAGGTAGCACCCTCGAAATGGGAAGCGGTGGACGAGTCCGAGTTAGAAGCTCAAGGTGAGAACTTTAGGTGGCACCAAACTACTAAGTTTTAACATTGATGAAGTTTTGACTTGAGTACATAAATGATCTTTGTCACCAGTTTGGTTGTGTGCATTCCTAGTTGCACTTATGCTTTGTTTTGTTTGCTCCTTAGCTGTGACAACTTCAAAATGGGAGATATTCGAGCAGCCAGAAGAAACAAAAAAGTGAGTTTTGTGTGAGCTATATTTTGAGTCTATTCTGTAAATGCATCGCAGCACCTTAAACCTTTTTTAAATGAATTGTTTCCAACTCTGAAGGGATGAGGAGGACAGTGATTATGATGACAGGAGCCCTCGCTCAGACGATAATCTGAGCTACTCCAACCCCATCAGAGACGACCCCGATCTGAAGGTCAAGATGTCTGAAATGAATGAGGAGAAACGCACAAAGCTCAGAGAAATAGAGGTACTTTATAACTATCAGAACCTCCCGTACTACATGACCAGCATATCATCATATCTGTGGTGTTTCGTATGCAAATAAAACTCATTGTTTTGACCATTTTCCTTTTATTGTTCACCAAGGTTAAGGTCGTGAAGTTCCAGGATGAGCTGGAGTCTGGGAAAAGGCCCAAGAAGCCTGGGCAGAGTCTTCAGGAGCAGGTGGAGCACTACAGGGACAAACTACTACAAAAGGTACTGAAAGTTGTCTCTGCAGATTTGACTATAGACGATATCAAATACAGGAAGTGAAATTCAAAAGTGGGGGTCATTTATTGTGCTTCTTTATTGTAGGAAAAAGAAAAGGAGAAACTTGAACGGGAGAAAGAGAGGGAGAAGAAAGAGAAGGAGAAAGCGGAGGCACGGTTGAAAGACTTGAAGAAGGAAAAAGAGAAGGACGACACGCCGACCAGGAAAGAGAGGTGAGATAACCAGTCGGCAGGCTGCGGCGTCGTGTCATCGGTCAGTAAAGCTGTAGTTTGACACATTTGTCTTCTCCGGTTGATAGGAAGCGGCGTCACAGTGGGTCACCCAGCCCGACGAGGACGAGCAGCCGACGAGGCCGGTCATCCTCGCCTCGTTCAGAGCGCTCAGAAAGATCCGAACGCTCCGACCGCTCGTATTCTAAAGACACATCTTCCCGCTCCACCCATAAAGACTCCCCGCGATCCACCAACAAGAAGGCCTCCAAAAGGTAAGACTATCTGTTTCTCCTAATGTTGTCATTAGAGCCAGGTTTTGGTTAGTCTGACTCAGCGGCTGTAGACTGAAGGTGTAAGCCTGCCTATTTCAGCCGACATCCTCCTCCCCTTCAGCTATCTATCTTTTTTTTTTTGAAAAGGCACAGTCGCAGCATCCTGTGCTTAGCGCCGCTAAGATAATAGTCTTACAGTAGCATAGCCATCAGTGCTGAAATTTTTTTTTATATCAAAACTGTGACACCCCTAGTTAGGAGAGGTGAAACACAAACTTAGACACAATTCAAATGTCCTGTTTGTCCCACTAGATCTCCGTCACCTCGCACACCCAAACGATCCAGGAGATCGCGCTCCAAGACGCCCAAGAAATCAGCTAAGAAGTCCCGCTCCAAATCAAGGTCACCGCACCGGTCTCACAAAAAATCAAAGAAAAGCAAACACTGACACGTCTTTTACCTTCAACCTCCAAACCAGCCCCCCCTCCCCATTCTTCCCCTTTTCTGCGCCGTGTTGTATAAAAGATTGACTGAATGATTTGGTAGCTGAAGCTCTCTGCCCAAATGTTAATGTATAGACAAAGAAGAGTGGAGGGTGTTGCATGGGTTACCATCTGGTGTATCAAATGGATGGAGCCATTGCTGTTTTATATTGTACAAAAAATAAGTGCTTGTGTGTCCTGATTCCCCATCACCCCCCAATGGAATTCATCCATGTGGTAGACCACACCCGTACAGTGTGATGACAATAGTCATATTCATGCTGTCATTTTCTGTTTTTGTAGTTCACATTAAAAAGGATTCCTAATAAACAAGCGTCATTTTTAAATCAAACAAACTTTTAATGGAATTATTTTAACTAAGCAAAACATTTACAACCACTCAATTATTTACATTTAGCGTATTTTGGTAACAAAATTACTTATAATTTAACAAAAAGCTAATAAAATCTGCTTCCTTTCCAGCAGAAAGTTCACGGGAACTGAGGCCTGAGACTACGAAGCAGGATTTGGGGTTAGCGAGGTAACTTCAGGGTTAACCCTTCAGGGTTTTCAGTCCTACCATTTCTTACCGGGGTAGATCGCCATGGTAACTTATGCTGAACACCTAACCTGCTCCGGAGCAGGTTAGATGTTCAGCATAAGAGATCAACTCGTATAAAAGCACCGCCCTACTGACCAATCAGAGTTCGGGTCGCGGATTGTATGAT
The DNA here is from genome assembly GCA_916701645.2 of Sebastolobus alascanus. Classification (NCBI taxonomy): domain Eukaryota; kingdom Metazoa; phylum Chordata; class Actinopteri; order Perciformes; family Sebastidae; genus Sebastolobus; species Sebastolobus alascanus. The sequence continues at coordinate 661,020 of CAKAOJ020000301.1, forward strand.
AATATTACACAAATACCAAGAAGTTTAAGTCATAATCAGACTAAAAACAACACAGTTTAAACGGACAGATGCAGGAAGGACAGCTGGCTGTATGCTGTTGGTGTTTACCGCTTTGAATTATGTTTTATATATATATTTTTTTTTTTTACTTGCTCTCCAGTCTGTTTCACAGACGGGGATGTAGCTGAAAGAAGGCTGAATTACTCATACACGCCACAACAATGTTAAATGCCACAATGAAGTGTAATCTATTCATCCATTATATTCTGAAAGCTATTTATACATCACAGCCCGTCTAGACGACTGCCTGACTACTGAGTATTTCGTTAAATTAATAAGTCTGTTAATTTACGCATTCATACATCGGCAATTTTTTCTTTTGTCAGCTGTCCTTCCTACATTTGGCATCTTCAGCTGTGTTACTCTTAATCTGGATTATGTGTTTAATTTTTTGGTATTTGTCTAATATTATAGTTTGCTCTTTTGTCAAATCTGCCGCTCTGCTGAGAGTAGACTTGTCGATGTTTGTGATTGGTCGTACGCTGCAAACCCCGCCCCTTTCATGTGAACGCGCTCATAGCCAGACTGAGAAACCCTGGGTTAACCAGCGTCGTAGGATGTTTTGTTAGGGTTAGTTAAGCCAGATAACGAGAAGATACCCTGGGTATGTTGAACTCGCTTCGTAGTACAGGCCTCGAGAAAAGTAGTTTTTGTTAAAGGTGCAGTGTGTCGGCTCTGGCGGCATCTAGCAGTGAGGTTGCAACGAATTCAAACTAGTCCCGTGTGTCGAGCGTGTCGGAAAACTATGGTGGACGACGCAAACATGTGAAAACGCGAATGTCCTTATCTGGAGCCAGTGTTTGGTTTGTTTCTGGGCTACTGTAGAAAAACGGCAACCGTGTTTAATCTGTGTTTAATCCTTAATTTAGCCGTTAGCCGCTCCGACTAAACTAAACTCAAAACAAAGAGAGAAACAGATTTCCAGCATCGTCAATCCCTCACAGTAGCGTTACTGCCCGATTTGTCTATCAAATTAAATTCAATGTCAATTTGGCCGACCTTTCAACCAGATGTTGTGACGTTCTTGGACGGAAAGGGTGACGCAAGTAAAGTAGTCCGTGGAAGAGATCATAAAGCTCCGAGTAGCCCCGCGCTGAAATGATTAACTTCTCCTCCATACATTTACGGTAGACTGATATTTACGTTAGAAAGAAAAGATATCTGCCGGCTGTGATTGGTTGTTCCTCATCACATGACAAGCAGTGCGCGCTGCAGCGTTGCAAAAGTTTAACTATTTTTATGTTTTGCAACAGCATCGCCTGCCGTGCGTCTACATTGAAAACAACAGATTTGAGGGCGCAAAAAACGCAACGAAAATGCAACGATTCATATTTTCAGGTGATTATACACTAAAGACAACATACTTATTAATATTATATTCCATTTCTGCCAATAAATCCCCCTAAATGTTACACATTGTTCCTTTAAGGCAAATTGCGATTTAGTAAAGCTGCTGTGGCGTCATGATGTCAGTTACTTTACAGCTTGGCCTGTGCCTTCTTTAGTTGATCCCTCAGTTCTAGATGAGCAATGGAGGAGAGGTGCACCTCATCTGGCCCATCAGCAATGCGAAGAGTCCGCACATATGAATACCTGAGGAAGAATGTGGCAATACTGGCATCAGAAAAGACATTGGTTTAATGCTCATTCTCATATGTTTGGGGGTAAAAAAAAAAGTACACTTACATCTGTGCTAGTGGGAAGTCTCCAGACACACCTGCACCTCCAAATACCTGTATAGCACAGTCCACCACCTTACACGCCATCCTGGCTGCTGCCACCTTGATCATAGAAATCTAGGGAGAAGACCAGTAAAAAAAATAAGGGGGTTATTGAAAGACTGGCTGTGTCCCAATTCCATACCAGGATATATGCAGGAATCCTGCAGTTAAATTTAAAACCTTTTTAAGACCCTATCCATAGATTTCAAGACCTCACCGCCACTTCAAGTTCTAACCTATTACATCATTGACAGTATTTAACTTACATTTAATATACATTGATTGTAAGCTAGCATAATCACAAAAAAGTAATTGTATAGTATGCATAACACGTCATAATATATCATGTTATAAAAAAAAAGTCACAAGTATATAGTATAGTAGTATGCCATAACAAATTTCATGTCATAAAAAGTCCTAGTATAGTATGCTATAAAAGTGTCATAATATAGTATATCATAAAAAAAGTCATAGTATAGTATGGCATGAAAATGTCAAAAAAGTCAGACTGTATTCGAAACCGCCTACTACATACTACTGCCGCTCCTCAGTAGTATGAAACTTAAATCAATTTATTTTGCAGTATGCTAGGCCACGCCTTTAAACAAGCTCTTCAAGTACTGGACCAAAAACAAACTTGTACCACTATTGCAATATTATTGAAAAATACAATGTTGAGCATTGAATTTTGTTGGTTTATGACCAATATTTGTTTATTTACACAATGTATTCTAACAGGTCATGATGAAGTAAGACCAATACGATCAACGAGGGGAGACTGTAAATATAAAATATTGCGCGCTTCCCTCCGTCCCTTTCCAAAAAAGCTGTTTCAGAGCGCAGTGGTGCCATTATTTTTAACCTACTATTGCATGAATTTTTTTATTTTATTTTTTACTTTTTTTTAGGACTTTTTTATGACTATACTATGACTTTTTTTTAACATACTTTATTGTAACTGTTTTATTCTTCAACATATTTTACTATGACTTTTTTTCGACAGTTTACTGTGACCTTTTTATATTTTTTTTAACATACTATACTATGACTTTCTTTCCACATACTATATTGACTTTTTATTTTTTCCACATACTATACTGACTTTTTTGACATACTATGATTTTTTTTCAACATACTATACTATGACTTTTTGTATTTTTTCGACATACTAAACTATAACTTTTTAATTATTTGGACATACTATACTATGACTTTTTTCGACATACTATACTGTGAGTTTTTTTTGTTTTTTCGACACTATACTGTGACTTTTTAAATTTTTTTGACATACTATGCTATGACTTTTTAAATTTTTTGATCATACTATTCTATAGCTTTTTTTTGACATACTATACTACGACCTTTTTTATTTTTTCGACATACTATACTATGACTTTTTTATAAAAAAAAATGTCTTACATACTATACCATGATTTTTTTTTTCGGAATACTATACTAAGACTTTTTTCGACAAAATATACTGTGCCTTTATTTTCAAACATACTATACTACGACTTTCTTTATTTTTTCGACATACTATACAATGACTTTTTTGACATACTATACTATGACTTTTTACATGTTTTCAACATACAATACTATGACTTTTTTTTCTTTTTTAACATACTATACTATTCTATAGCTTTTTGTCAACATGCTATACTATTACTTTTTTTCGACATACTATACGATGACTTTTTATTTTTAAGACATACTATACTATGACTTTTTTTATTTTTTGACGTAGTATACTATGACAATTTTTTCTACATACTATACTGACTTTTTTTCGACATACTATACTATGACTTTTTTTATTTTTTCGACATACTATACTATGACAATTCTTTCAACATACTATACTGACTTTTTTTCGACATACTATACTATGACTTTTTCAACAAACTATACTATGACTTTTTTAAATTTTTCGACATACTATATACTATGACTTTTTTTTATTTTTCAACATACTATACAATGACTTATTTTTTCGACATACTACACTGACTTTTTTTATTTTTTCAACATACTATACGATGACTTTTTTCGGAATATTATTCTATGATTTTTTTTGTTTTTTTGACATACTATGAATTTTTTTTGTTTTTTCAACATACTATACTATGACTTTTTTATTTTTTCGACATACTATACTATGACTTTTTTTTATTTCTTCGACAAACTATACTATGACTTTTTTTTCGACGAACTATACTATGACTTATTTTTTCGACATACTATAGTATGACTTTTTTTTCCCACATAATTAATCTACATGCTATACTAAAAAAAAAATGTTCATGAAAAAAAAGTCATACTCTAGTAAGTCGAACATTTTCATGAAAAAAATTCATACTAAAGTATGTCGAAAATTTTCATGAAAAAATGTCATAGTATAGTATGTAGATTAATTTTTTGGAAAAAAAGTCATTGTATAGTATGTCGAAAGTTTTCATGGAAAGAGGCATAGTATAGTATGTCGATTAATCTTGTGGAAAAAAACTCATAGTAAAGTATGTCGAAAATTTTCATGAAAAAAATGTCAAATGTCACATACTATAGTATGACTTTTTTTTTTTTTTTCAAAAAGTTAATCTGCATACTATACTATGACTTTTTTCATGAAAATTTCCGAAATTCTATACTATGAGTTTTTTTTCAAAAAAATTAATCTACATACTATACTATGAATTTTCTAATGAAAATTTTCGACATACTACACTATGACACTTTTTCATGAACGTTTTCTACATACTATAGTATGACTTTTTTTCACAGAAAATTAATCTAGATACTATACTATGACTTTTCTCAGGAAAATATTCGACATACTATAGTATGACTTTTTTTTCCCAAAAAATTAATATACATACTATACTGACTTTTCTCATGAAAATTTTACATACTATACTATGACATTTTTATTTTTTCGACATACTATACTATGACTTTTTTTTGTTTTTTCAACATACTATACTATGACTTTTTTATTTTTTCGACAAACTATACTATGACTTTTTTCGACGAACTATACTATGACTTTTTTTTCGACATACTAAAGTATGACTTTTTTTCCCCACAAAATTAATCTACATATTATACTAAAAAAAAAATGTTCATGAAAAAAAAGTCATACTATAGTATGTCGAAAATTTTCATGAAAAAAATGTCAAATGTCACATACTATAGTATGATTTTTTTTTTTTTCAAAAAAGTTAATCTGCATACTATACTATGACATTTTTTCATGAAAATTTTCGACATACTATAGTATGACTTTTTTCATGAAAATTTTCGAAATTCTATACTATGAGGTTTTTTTCAAAAAATTAATCTACATACTATACTATGACTTTTCTAATGAAAATTTTCGACATACTACACTATGACATTTTTCATGAACATTTTCGACATACTATAGTATGACTTTTTTTTCATGAAAATTTGACATACTATACTACGACTTTTTTTTCCACACAATTAATCTACATACTATACTCTGACTTTTCTCATGAAAATTTTCGACATACTAAACTATGACTTTTTTTCCCAGAAAATTAATCTACATACTATACTATGACTTTTCTCATGAACATTTTCGACATACTATACAATGAAATTTCTTTATGAAAATTTTCGACATGACTTTTCTCATGAAAATTTTCAACATACTATACTATGAAATTTTTTCATGAACATTTTCGACATACTATAGTATGACTTTTTTTTCATGAAAATTTTCGACATTTTAAACTGAGTTTTTTTTCCACAAAATGAAATTAACATACTATACCATGCCTTTTCCAATGAAAATTTTCGACATTCTATACTATGACATTTTTTTACGAATATTTTCGACATTTGTTCACGAAAATTTTCGACATGCTATTGTATGACTTTTTTCATGAAAATTTTCGAAATTTTAAACTGAGTTTTTTTTCCACCAAATTAATCGACAGACAATACTATGCCTTTTTTCATGAACATTTTCGACATTCTATACTATGACATTTTTTTACGAATATTTTCGACATTTTTTTCACGAACATTTTCGACATGCTATAGTATGACTTTTTTCATGAAAATTTTCGAAATTTTAAACTGAGTTTTTTTTCCACCAAATTAATCGACAGACTATACTATGCCTTTTTTCATGAAAATGTTCGACATTCTATACTATGACATTTTTTTACGAATATTTTCGACATTTGTTCACGAAAATTTTCGACATTTTAAACTGAGTTTTTTTTCCACCAAATTAATCGACAGACTATACTATGCCTTTTTTCATGAACATTTTCGACATTCTATACTATGACATTTTTTTACGAATATTTTCGACATTTTTTTCACGAAAATTTTCGACATGCTATAGTATGACTTTTTTCATGAACATTTTCGAAATTTTAAACTGAGTTTTTTTTCCACCAAATTAATCGACAGACTATACTATACCTTTTTTCATGAAAATTTTCTACATTCTATACTGACATTTTTTTACGAATATTTTCGACATTTGTTCACGGAAATTTTCGACACGCTATAGTATGACTTTTTTCATGAACATTTTCGAAATTTTAAACTGAGTTTTTTTTCCACCAAATTAATCGACAGACTATACTATGCCTTTTTTCATGAAAATTTTCAACATTCTATACTATGACATTTTTTTACGAATATTTTCGACATGCTATAGTATGACTTTTTTCATGAAAATTTTCGAAAATATTCGTAAAAAAATGTCATAGTATAGAATGTCGAAAATTTTCATGAAAAAAGGCATAGTATAGTCTGTCGATTCATTTGGTAGAAAAAAAACTCAGTTTAAAATTTCGAAAATTTCATGAAAAAAGTCATATAGTATGACTTTTTTGAAAATTGACGAAATTTTAAACTGAGTTTTTTTTCCACCAAATGAATCGACAGACTATACTATGCCTTTTTTCATGAAAATTTTCGACATTCTATACTATGACATTTTTTTACGAATATTTTCGACATGCTATAGTATGACTTTTTTCATGAAAATTTTCGAAAATATTCGTAAAAAATTGTCATAGTATAGAATGTCGAAAATTTTTATGAAAAAAGGCATAGTATAGTCTGTCGATTAATTTGGTGGAAAAAAAACTCAGTTTAAAATTTCGACATTTTCATGAAAAAAGTCATGCTATAGTATGACTTTTTTGAAAATTGACGAAATTTTAAACTGAGTTTTTTTTCCACCAAATTAATCGACAGACTATACTATGCCTTTTTTCATGAAAATTTTCGAAAATATTCATAAAAAAACATTCTATACTATGACATTTTTTCACGAATATTTTCGACATGCTATAGTATGACTTTTTTCATGAAAATTTTCGAAAATATTCGTAAAAAAATGTCATAGTATAGAATGTCGAAAATTTTCATGAAAAAAGGCATAGTATAGTCTGTCGATTCATTTGGTGGAAAAAAAACAGTTTAAAATTTCGACATTTTCATGAAAAAAGTCATGCTATAGTATGACTTTTTTGAAAATTGACGAAATTTTAAACTGAGTTTTTTTTCCACCAAATGAATCGACAGACTATACTATGCCATTTTTCATGAAAATTTTCGACATTCTATACTATGACAATTTTTTTACGAATATTTTCGTATGACTTTTTTCATGAAAATTTTCAAAAATATTCGTTAAAAATTGACATAGTATAGAATGTCGAAAATTTTCATGAAAAAAGGCATAGTATAGTCTGTCGATTCATTTGGTGGAAAAAAAACTCAGTTTAAAATTTCGACATTTTCATGAAAAAAGTCATACTATAGTATGACTTTTTTCATGAAAATGTCGAAATTTTAAACTGAGTTTTTTTTCCACCAAATTAATCGACAGACTATACTATGCCTTTTTTCATAAAAATTTTCGACATTCTATACTATGACAATCTTTTACGAATATTTTTGAAAATTTTCATGAAAAAAGTCATACGAAAATATTCGTAAAAAATTGTCATAGTATAGAATGTCGAAAATTTTCATGAAAAAAGGCATAGTATAGTCTGTCGATTCATTTGGTGGAAAAAAAACTCAGTTTAAAATTTCGTCAATTTTCAAAAAAGTCATACTATAGCATGACTTTTTCATGAAAATGTCGAAATTTTAAACTGAGTTTTTTTTCCACCAAATGAATCGACAGACTATACTATGCCTTTTTTCATGAAAATTTTCGACATTCTATACTATGACAATTTTTTACGAATATTTTTGAAAATTTTCATGAAAAAGTCATACGAAAATATTCGTAAAAAATTGTCATAGTATAGAATGTCGAAAATTTTCATGAAAAAAGGCATAGTATAGTCTGTCGATTCATTTGGTGGAAAAAAAACTCAGTTTAAAATTTCGACATTTTCATGAAAAAAGTCATGCTATAGTATGACTTTTTTGAAAATTGACGAAATTTTAAACTGAGTTTTTTTTCCACCAAATGAATCGACAGACTATACTATGCCTTTTTTCATGAAAATTTTCGACATTCTATACTATGACAATTTTTTACGAATATTTTCGTATGACTTTTTTCATGAAAATTTTCAAAAATATTCGTAAAAAATTGTCATAGTATAGAATGTCGAAAATTTTCATGAAAAAAGGCATAGTATAGTCTGTCGATTCATTTGGTGGAAAAAAAACTCAGTTTAAAATTTCGACATTTTCATGAAAAAAGTCATGCTATAGTATGACTTTTTTGAAAATTGACGAAATTTTAAACTGAGTTTTTTTTCCACCAAATGAATCGACAGACTATACTATGCCTTTTTTCATGAAAATTTTCGACATTCTATACTATGACAATTTTTTACGAATATTTTCGTATGACTTTTTTCATGAAAATTTTCAAAAATATTCGTAAAAAATTGTCATAGTATAGAATGTCGAAAATTTTCATGAAAAAAGGCATAGTATAGTCTGTCGATTCATTTGGTGGAAAAAAAACTCAGTTTAAAATTTCGACATTTTCATGAAAAAAGTCATGCTATAGTATGACTTTTTTGAAAATTGACGAAATTTTAAACTGAGTTTTTTTTCCACCAAATGAATCGACAGACTATACTATGCCTTTTTTCATGAAAATTTTCGACATTCTATACTATGACAATTTTTTACGAATATTTTCGTATGACTTTTTTCATGAACATTTTCGAAAATATTCGTAAAAAATTGTCATAGTATAGAATGTCGAAAATTTTCATGAAAAAAGGCATAGTATAGTCTGTCGATTAATTTGGTGGAAAAAAAACTCAGTTTAAAATTTCGAAAATTTCATGAAAAAAGTCATACTATAGTATGACTTTTTTGAAAATTGACGAAATTTTAAACTGAGTTTTTTTTCCACCAAATGAATCGACAGACTATACTATGCCTTTTTTCATGAAAATTTTCGACATTCTATACTATGACAATTTTTTACGAATATTTTCGTATGACTTTTTTCATGAAAATTTTCAAAAATATTCGTAAAAAATTGTCATAGTATAGAATGTCGAAAATTTTCATGAAAAAAGGCATAGTATAGTCTGTCGATTCATTTGGTGGAAAAAAAACTCAGTTTAAAATTTCGACATTTTCATGAAAAAAGTCATGCTATAGTATGACTTTTTTGAAAATTGACGAAATTTTAAACTGAGTTTTTTTTCCACCAAATGAATCGACAGACTATACTATGCCTTTTTTCATGAAAATTTTCGACATTCTATACTATGACAATTTTTTACGAATATTTTCGTATGACTTTTTTCATGAAAATTTTCAAAAATATTCGTAAAAAATTGTCATAGTATAGAATGTCGAAAATTTTCATGAAAAAAGGCATAGTATAGTCTGTCGATTCATTTGGTGGAAAAAAAACTCAGTTTAAAATTTCGACATTTTCATGAAAAAAGTCATGCTATAGTATGACTTTTTTGAAAATTGACGAAATTTTAAACTGAGTTTTTTTTCCACCAAATGAATCGACAGACTATACTATGCCTTTTTTCATGAAAATTTTCGACATTCTATACTATGACAATTTTTTACGAATATTTTCGTATGACTTTTTTCATGAAAATTTTCAAAAATATTCGTAAAAAATTGTCATAGTATAGAATGTCGAAAATTTTCATGAAAAAAGGCATAGTATAGTCTGTCGATTCATTTGGTGGAAAAAAAACTCAGTTTAAAATTTCGACATTTTCATGAAAAAAGTCATGCTATAGTATGACTTTTTTGAAAATTGACGAAATTTTAAACTGAGTTTTTTTTCCACCAAATGAATCGACAGACTATACTATGCCTTTTTTCATGAAAATTTTCGACATTCTATACTATGACAATTTTTTACGAATATTTTCGTATGACTTTTTTCATGAAAATTTTCAAAAATATTCGTAAAAAATTGTCATAGTATAGAATGTCGAAAATTTTCATGAAAAAAGGCATAGTATAGTCTGTCGATTCATTTGGTGGAAAAAAAACTCAGTTTAAAATTTCGACATTTTCATGAAAAAAGTCATGCTATAGTATGACTTTTTTGAAAATTGACGAAATTTTAAACTGAGTTTTTTTTCCACCAAATGAATCGACAGACTATACTATGCCTTTTTTCATGAAAATTTTCGACATTCTATACTATGACAATTTTTTACGAATATTTTCGTATGACTTTTTTCATGAAAATTTTCAAAAATATTCGTAAAAATTGTCATAGTATAGAATGTCGAAAATGTTCATGAAAAAAGGCATAGTATAGTCTGTCGTTTCATTTGGTGGAAAAAAAACTTAGTTTAAAATTTCGACATTTTCATGAAAAAAGTCATGCTATAGTATGACTTTTTTGAAAATTGACGAAATTTTAACATGAGTTTTTTTTCCACCAAATGAATCGACAGACTATACTATGCCTTTTTTCATGAAAATTTTCGACATTCTATACTATGACAATTTTTTACGAATATTTTCGTATGACTTTTTTCATGAAAATTTTCAAAAATATTCGTAAAAAATTGTCATAGTATAGAATGTCGAAAATTTTTATGAAAAAAGGCATAGTATAGTCTGTCGATTAATTTGGTGGAAAAAAAACTCAGTTTAAAATTTCGACATTTTCATGAAAAAAGTCATGCTATAGTATGACTTTTTTGAAAATTGACGAAATTTTAAAGTGAGTTTTTTTTCCACCAAATGAATCGACAGACTATACTATGCCTTTTTTCATGAACATTTTCGACATTCTATACTATGACATTTTTTTACGAATATTTTCGACATTTTTTTCACGAACATTTTCGACATGCTATAGTATGACTTTTTTCATGAAAATTTTCGAAATTTTAAACTGAGTTTTTTTTCCACCAAATGAATCGACAGTCTATACTATGCCTTTTTTCATGAAAATTTTCGACATTCTATACTATGACATTTTTTTACGAATATTTTCGACATTTGTTCACGAAAATTTTCGACATTTTAAACTGAGTTTTTTTTCCACCAAATTAATCGACAGACTATACTATGCCTTTTTTCATGAACATTTTCGACATTCTATACTATGACATTTTTTTACGAATATTTTCGACATTTTTTTCACGAACATTTTTGACATGCTATAGTATGACTTTTTTCATGAAAATTTTCGACATTCTATACTATGACATTTTTTTACGAATATTTTCGACATTTGTTCACGAAAATTTTCGACATTTTAAACTGAGTTTTTTTTCCACCAAATTAATCGACAGACTATACTATGCCTTTTTTCATGAACATTTTCGACATTCTATACTATGACATTTTTTTACGAATATTTTCGACATTTGTTCACGAAAATTTTCGTCATGCTATAGTATGACTTTTTTCATGAAAATTTTCGAAATTTTAAACTGAGTTTTTTTTCCACCAAATTAATCGACAGACTATACTATGCCTTTTTTCATGAACATTTTCGACATTCTATACTATGACATTTTTTTACGAATATTTTCGACATTTGTTCACGAAAATTTTCGACATGCTATAGTATGACTTTTTTCATGAACATTTTCGAAATTTTAAACTGAGTTTTTTTTCCACCAAATTAATCGACAGACTATACTATACCTTTTTTCATGAAAATTTTCAAAAATATTCGTAAAAAATTGTCATAGTATAGAATGTCGAAAATTTTCATGAAAAAAGGCATAGTATAGTCTGTCGATTCATTTGGTGGAAAAAAAACTCAGTTTAAAATTTCGACATTTTCATGAAAAAAGTCATGCTATAGTATGACTTTTTTGAAAATTGACGAAATTTTAAACTGAGTTTTTTTTCCACCAAATTAATCGACAGACTATACTATGCCTTTTTTCATGAAAATTTTCGACATTCTATACTATGACAATTTTTTACGAATATTTTCGTATGACTTTTTTCATGAAAATTTTCAAAAATATTCGTAAAAAATTGTCATAGTATAGAATGTCGAAAATTTTTATGAAAAAAGGCATAGTATAGTCTGTCGATTAATTTGGTGGAAAAAAAACTCAGTTTAAAATTTCGACATTTTCATGAAAAAAGTCATGCTATAGTATGACTTTTTTGAAAATTGACGAAATTTTAAAGTGAGTTTTTTTTCCACCAAATGAATCGACAGACTATACTATGCCTTTTTTCATGAAAATTTTCGACATTCTATACTATGACATTTTTTTACGAATATTTTCGACATTTTTTTCACGAACATTTTCGACATGCTATAGTATGACTTTTTTCATGAAAATTTTCGAAATTTTAAACTGAGTTTTTTTTCCACCAAATGAATCGACAGTCTATACTATGCCTTTTTTCATGAAAATTTTCGACATTCTATACTATGACATTTTTTTACGAATATTTTCGACATTTT